>OY755176.1:402306-1105440 GCA_963576735.1 Bedellia somnulentella
GTGGCGTGAGTATCAGCTACAAATCTGCCAGTGTAAGCTTAACTGAACGCAATGAGCCTCCTGCTTAACGATGCTGACTATAAACGGCAAAATATAACTTCAGAATATGTGGGATTCAGGGAAAAGGTGATTTATTAAATGATGTTGATGGATTTATTCCAGTCTGCGTGTTTAGATGTTATGTTACAATTTTGTCATTTCTTCCTCTCAATATTTTCTTCTCGGACTAATAGACATACACTGCTGGACATTAACATCTTATTAAACATTGGAAGATCCAGCCTAATGCTACCCTTAACTACATTTCTCTGCTACTGTACTGAGTCTTCTTTCCTTCTTGATAGTGTTATCATTACATTGTGTTGTCGGCTTCGATTAGATTATTGGCAATGGACGTTTATCTATTTTGCCATTACAACAAACTTGTTATATCTTGCCTCTTTAGTCACCTTGTACGGGAGAAGATATGATTGTAAGGTTTCAATTCTACAGTACTGAAATATAATACACATAACATAGGTACTTGGTATTTCCTAAGACTTTCACGATTGCACATTATAATTAAAACAACTTTTGACTTTCGGATATTTTAATCGCGTGTTATTACATTATTTTTAAAGCCAACGTTTAGAAAACTTTTCAGTTATCATGGTCACGGGAAGACTGAGGTGTTATTTGTCATTATACAATACTATAAAATTATTAATACTAAGTACCTTCACAAAATTTAAGTTACATTTGTGTTTAATATTACTTATCGTAATACTATTACAAATCTGACATCTTAAAGCAAACCAACCTTTCTTATCCACATATCGGTTGAAAGACCTCAGTTTCTCGGCGACGGGCAGGTCGGAGGCCAGCGTGTGGTTGGTGGCGTCGGCCGCCAGGTCCAGCCCGTTGTCTCCCAGCTGCGCGGAGCTGGCCGGCGACATGGCTTGGGACAGTTCCGTCGACGATGAGAGATTGGATTTCGATGATTTCTAGAACATTCGTGAGAGTAAAGAATGTTATCCATTATATGAACTCGGTTTTAATATAAATATTAGTAATAATCCCCACATGAGGTTTTCATGAAAAAAAAGATTTAAATTATTTACCTAGTAGTTTCTTTATACTGTGTTTAAAATTTAAAAAAAATACTGATTTTGTCATTGATTAATTTGTTTGTGATATATATTTATTAACTTCCTAAGATGTTTTTTAATCATGCATACATATCACTCACGGCCATAAAAACCAAAAAGGGGTAGCCAGAGCTTCCGAACTAGAAGCTAGTAAGCCACATTTGGAAGTTGATAGGGGACAAGATGGTAGAAATAAATAATCTTTGGTGATGGGTCTCCAACTGCATCGCTCAAGAACCACTTATAAAAGCCCCATCCCATTGATTACCCGTGGGTAGACAGAGGTAGTGATATTCTAAGACGGCACTACATGGCTTAACTTTCAGAAATATTTGAGTTTGCTTAAAACTATTGCATAAGTTTGACCATAAATAACTAAATTAGTTTAAAAACCATCAATAATTTAGTTTTGTATTCATAGTGGTTGGTATGAATGACGCAACAAAGCAGAAGCGGTACTTGATCTCCGATAGGTGGCGTGGCCAATCAGATTTGAATCGGTTATAATTCTTACGACTTTGATGCTAGAACTTACATCGGTGCCAGAGTAGTAAAACCACCATTTGCAGAAGGCTTTATTCTGTTATTTCCGTAATTGGACTATGTAAGAAAACAAGCAGCAAGTGGTAATTTCTCACCTCTATGTACAAAAAAAATCATACTATAAGTTGTAGGTCCTATCAATAGGTTTAAGTATAAAAAAAAACACAACATGACATTAAATAAATAGGAATGTATAAATAACCTTGCAGGAGGCCTATCTATATTTTTTTAAGTCATATGTGCAGTTATATAGTGTATTATATAGTCATAGTGCAGTTTGCTGTCTAGTGTCGGCTTTGCCGTGTAGTGTCGGCTTAGAATAACACTACCCCATTTCTGCCGGTGAGTGTACGTAAGAGGCGACTAACGGTATTGGGGCTTTTAAGGGATTTTTGGGCGATGCGGTTGGAGACCCATCACCAATAACCTTTATTTTGCCATCTTTTCCCCACTCATCTTTCCAAGAGTTAGCTCTGGCTACCCCTGCTTGGGATTTATAGCCGTGAGTATATGTATGTATGTATGTGCAGTTAATTTATCAAGATACATTTAACGGTGAGCCTAGCCTAGTTGTACATACCATGTGAGAGTATTGACATCGCTGTTATGTATTCGTTCAGAACAGAGATAGGCTTGCCCGTTATTACTGATAACGTTGCGTTGAGTTGGGTGTTTTAATTAGATATTTTCGATAGATATGAACAGCAATGGCAATAATTTTTATTTTTGTCACCATGGTACAGATATTTTATATCAACACAGAAGAGTAATGGACATATTAATGCAGCTTAACGGAAATGATTTCTCTTTTAAAATCACAGTAATATAGAGGTGTCAAGAAAGTGTGACAAGGGAGGCTGTATTTTATGGTATTGCGACATATTGTGGTCTTCATATAAGTGTAGTCATTAAGTATACTTAAAATTGCATTTAGAGGTGCCTTTTTGTGAATAAAAACATTTTAACGTTAAAGTGTGCAACTGTATCGACTTGTAAAAAAAATATATGTTTTACCTGAATTTACATAAAAAGATATATTGAATTGGGTTAGCTAAAATTATATTCATAAATACATACATAAAATTACTCACGGCTAAATCCCATGAGAAACAAGTAACAAAGCTTTTAAAATTGGGATTTCATCAGCCACTTTTAAAAGTTGGGTGGGGAAAAATAATTAAAAATAAAGGAAAGTCAGCCTCATCATCCGGCGTTCATTTAAAAAACCCCAATACCAGTACTTGCCTCGTACAAAACTCACAAAAACAAATATGTTAGTGTTAATAAATAAACCAAAAATATTATTATTGTGTTAAACACTATTTTAAATAATACGTAATATTTGTACATATTGTTTAAAGTAGTATTTGTTGAAAAACTAATAACAATTAAAATAAATGTACATTTTAAACTGAAAAATATCTAACAAATATGTTTTAAAGAAAATATAAATATATATAGTTTTGTTGTAAGTAAAATCCAAGTGTTTGAATGATAAACTTACATCGTTGTCTGTGTCAGTGATAGTAGTGTTGTTGTCTGTAACAGAGTCTGTGGTCGCTTCTGTTCTGTTCGTCTGATTTGGTGTTCTAACTCTGTTCCTTCCTCGAACTTTGGGTGCTTGTGATGATGATGATGATTTAGTGGTTGCATCTTCGAGTGTCTCGAATGGGTCATTGTCGAGTATAATGTCTGAGCGTCTCTGTATGGGTGTCTGGGGCGGGTCGCTAACTTCCCTGACGTGTTTCCGTGAGCCGACCTCCTTGCGGATCAAACTCGCCAAGTCGAGCAAGGCTGGCAACATTAGTGTTGTTGTGTTGTCGTTGCCGAACATTGACCTCACCTGTGAAAACAAAATTCTTAGTTGAAACATGCCATTAAAAATATACTTAACTTAATTTTAATCACATAATTTTTGTTTCTCTTCTTTAGTTCTTTTTTTTGTTAAATATAGCTGTTTCTTCGTTTGTACATAGCAAATCAAAGCAATATTGAAAACCAGTGTTTTGCCACTTGGCAATATCAAGCACTGATTTAGGACCTAGATTGTGTTACCATAGCACTAATTTTTAGGTCTAAAATATTGTTTTTTTTTTCACTTTATGTATTGTTTTTCATATTGTATGTGGTGTCATGTTAACATAAATAAACGAGTTATCTATCTATCTATATTTAGAACGCTTCAGTCAGAAGAAGTAGTTTAGTGCTATTAAAGCTGAAATCACATATATAATATATTTTTTAATAAATTTTATAATATCATTGCAATTAGTTGCGTATTTCTGCAAGAATAGCATAACAAATCATAAAGTAAATTGTAATTAGTTTTAAAACTATTGAACAACTCTGATCAGATTATCTCTATTGCTACATTATCATATTTACGGTGATTTATATTTTTACGAGTTACGATTTACACGGACCATAAAGCAGTTGAATTGCAACTGGATCAATTAGCAAGCAAACAGTGTATTGAGATCGGCAATTTCAGTCCATCAAGTTTAGAGTCGGGGTAAATCTAACGGCAAAATTAATCTCGATCTTAATTGACTCAAATTCTAGAAAGTATCGATGTAACTTTATAGTCAATTTGAACCAAAATCATGTGATATCCGTTTCTGTTAATTATGTCATATTCAGCTCGTAATATATGTTATGATTTAGTTCAAGAAGAGGTTGTGCAGACTTCAGACGCCATTCAATTATTAACTTTCGTTTAATACTTACGTAACATTATGTGATTATTAAAGGAGTTTTTTAATACTCAGTTTCCAAAAATAGTAGCTAAGATAGATACACTGACATACTTTTATTGAATAATAGAAATTGTGGAAAATTTATATAGTTTATAAAATATATTTGAGAAGATATTTATGAATAGTGGGAAGAGTTTCTTGTAATTTCTTACATTCACAAAGACAAAATTATTTCAAATTTAAATGTTGACGTCAAAAATACAACTTACGTTTTCCTTTGCAAAAATATTTTAAGTTTGTTTTTTTTACATCATTGAGCAACAACTACATACAAAAACCTACAAATTACCTCACTAACAGTAAGGTATTTGTATGTAATCGTATGATTAAACATTACTAATTTTCCTACACATCGGTTGGCCATTTGGACAATACTTTATTTTTGGTGGAATCATATTTCAATAACTATTTTCTTTGCAATAAGAGTTTATGAGGCAGATGATTATAACTACCGCATCCGTATTATGTCATAAAACTGCTTTCGCGGCAATTTGCGGACGGCCGATAAAAATCCGTAAAATTATGAAATCGTGAAAAATCGCTTTTAAAAGCTATTTATGTCACATTAATGGTAGCCGGATCACTATTGACGAACCAAAATGGTAAAATATTATGCAAAAACGATTAATAATTTACTTTTATTATGCATTTAGTTTCGAATAATTTTACTAATTTATGCAGAATGAGACGTAATGAAGTAAGTTATAAAGTGCTCAAAATTTAGTTTCTATATCGACATCTTCTATTAAATAATGTAATGTTTCTCACGAATATCCAACAAGCCAGGCACATGTGTCTCGGGTCAGGCGCAATTTAGAGTTAGTACATAGTTGCAGTTCATCATTCAGTCGGTTGCTCAAATATGTATAACTCATAATAATCGCATTTTGGCTACGAAAAATCCCTTGTCCATACACTGTATTTTTCTTACAACATAAAATGGTGGTTATTCATTTGACGCACATTTTTTATTTTTATTTATGAAGATGCATAACTTTTGACAAAGATCATTTCTTTTTTATTGAAAATAGTAGATATATACCAAAATAAATTTTTTTTATTCATATTTTTTAGGGATACGAAACAGAGTATTACTGAAGGTTCGGTAACTTCTTGTTAAATTGTACATTCGTTTTTAAAGATTTTTCTATTATGTTATGGTTTTAACGAAAAAGGGTTTACTTAACCAAAAACAAATTTACAATCACAAGGGTAAAAAAGCAAGGGATTATTAAGTGCTGAATCTTAGATTTTAGTGCTGAGTTGTGTATTGCTAACAGTACCAGCAGTAGCTAAGCACACAAGGTTTAGCTACTACAGGCAAAATGTTTGTCTAATATCTTTAAATGGATAAATTATAAATATTAATACATCTTCTTAATTATGGACTTGCAAATCACGTTTAGCTATATGAGATAGTGTCGGGGAGAGCACCAATACACTGTAAGCACGAAAAAAATTCTTACTACGTATTCAATGTCACCTAGTAGTGTTATATCTCTATGACAACACCATATATTTGACTGCATAAAGGAGTAGGAAAAAATAAGCATAATGTACAAACCCAATTTTTTTTTCGCATAATCTCTACCAGCATAACCAAATATAGCAAAAAAGTAACGTAGCATAATTTTTCAATGTATTACTGATGACGACTGCCGTGGCCTAGCCGATAGGTCATGGCACGGGACATAGGCTAGCTAAAGAGCTTATTCCATTACACTTTGTCGTTTCTGAATTCAGACGTCCTTCGAAGTTACTGCCGCAGACGCTTGTTATTCCACTACACAAATTTGTCTACTTTTCAGAAGCCTAGCGTTCTGAACGTTATTCCACTAGTCTGAATTCAGATTCTGTGGCTCTCAGACGTCTTCATTCAGACAAATGGAATAAGCTCTTTATCGTCCGGAGATTGCGGGCCCGATCCCCGCTGAAAGCAACATTTATGTGATGAGGAAAAATGATTGTTTCTTAGTCTTGGGTGTTATTTATATGTATATTAAATATATATTTGAGCCAGTATGCCATAATACAAGTCTAACTTAGTTTGGCGCTTACTTGATCTGTGTATAATATATCTGTATATATTTATTGATAACTAGCTGACCCGACACACTTCGTCCTGTAAATTTGCTTTATGCCAAACTTTAGGCGTTTTTTCCGGTACTCTGAGTTCAATCAGGTGTGAATATTTTATAAGTCAAATTAAATCGGAATGAAAAGTAACCTATCACAATTTGGGTTATCATCTTGCATTCTGCCAAATTTTATTCATATACATTATACACTTGAGGTGTATGTTGGGTGTGGGTATGACACAATAAAAAGAAAAAAAACAACTAACGGTGCTTCCTTATTATTTCACTTAATTCGAAGATATAACACCTACAAAAAAAATTAGTCAGATGCATTGTTTTTTCCAATACTGAAAGTCGTGAAATTAATGAATGAATAAATTTACAATACGAATCTACAAAGCGTACTAAAGAGTTAGATTGACACCGCTACCGCGATGCACCTAGATTCCTGTTCAACCGAGCATCCTCTTCCGCCACACTCCATTGACGGCCAACTATGTCTTCTCCGCATAAATATTTACTATCATCGTAATTAACCGTCAAGCTATGCGCTGCGCCCGCGAGAGTGCTCTGTCCCCGGTCACGCGAATTATCGCTATTTACATCAGAAGGGCAAGCACGAGCCGTGTACTAGTTATCGCGTGGGATAAAGCATCCATCTCTTACGCACTTACTTAGTATCGTATACTGCCATCTCATTCTAACCGTTATCTTGTCGATAAAATAGTGCTCGTGCTTGCCCTGCTGAACATTGATATGATCAATATACATTAGTGCTTTTGTTAGTTATTGAGTTGTATCATTAGCGTAATTTGTATTCACTTTTCAAATGCGTGTGCAAATGGGACTCTGTTTCACTTCTGTTTAATAGGCTTGAATATGAATATATATAGGCTTATATGTCGCTTAAAAATTATGATTTCAGAGATTTTACGGAACCTTCAGCAATGTCACTAAATTGCGGTAGATTATAAATAATCTTTAGTACATCTATTTCCAAAACATGTAGAAAATTAGACAAAATACAAATATGAATCGGTTAAATATCGATTCGCTCCATTAAATTTAGCAAAATAAGGACTGCATGTTCGGATACTATAGGGTATGTGAACATGCATTAGAAAAGAAACAGGGAAGGTATAGTAGGTTTGGAAGGGTTGTGCATGTCTTTTCAAACGTATCCGAGTGGAGCAGACTGAAGCGTTTTCAAATCAATATAGTTACGAATTTCTGAAGAAAGCGAGGCTACGGTTTCTTAAGCTTAAAATGTTATGCTCACAATGTGGCATTCATGATTTTCATTTAATTCCCAGGGGACAAACTACTACTACTAATAAAAACAATAAGCCTTGGGAACTTAGTACATTCAACGTGATTTTATGATATTTCTAGAGACTTTGTGATCAGATCTATTTCATCAACAAAAAAAATATTTCTACAGAAAATTACGTGAAATTATATTCCATTCTATCTGTCATCAAAATTATGATATTGTTTACATGTTATGTAGGCAACAAAAAAGTTTAAGTTATTATCTAATCATAGTTTTTAAATAACTCTTTAATTTTTTAGCAAACCTTTTGAATTGTTTCAGTTTAATCTTGTTACACGGCGGCGTGTATTAGGTTAACCTCGAAATAGTCAGGTAAGGATTACTGAAAATGGAAATGCAATAGAAAACTTGCAAATCTTGTTGAGATTTATATATACAGACAGACAGACTTTTAACTTTGGTTTTGATTATGCGCGATCAACAAAATTATTGAAATTAAATTATTAAAACTTAAGAAGGTACAATCTTTGACAGCATAAGTACAAATGTGTAAAAAAAACTATGTTCATAAAGTACATTAGTTAGATGAAGATGTAAGTAAAACATCCAACATCTTTCCAGAGTTAGGCCGCACAGCATTTTTCATTTGTGCAACCCTATATTTCTTAATAAAAGGTTAACAATGCAAACAAACGATAACTATTTTTATAAAAGTAAAAATGAGACGTTGAGTAGGGAAAGGATGGTAAAATAAAGAACTTTTGGAGGTGAGTCAATCAATCACCAAGACACCAGCAAGAAGAAATGGGTATGTGCACTACATGATTATGTGTTAACCGTGAAGGAAAACATCGTGAGGAAAGCCGCATGGCTAAGTTGTGCTTAGTCATGTCACAATGTATTCACAAAACGGGGATAGTCCTGCCCCCTATCACGTGAGTACACTGTCCAAGCAAAACTTGGGTACTCGGTGACGATGTCACGTGATTTTCAGAAGTATTAGTACCTCTGCCAACCTCTTCGGGGATATATGGCTTGCACGCTTGAGCTTGAGTTTAAAATGATTATTTTCAAATTATCTAAATCCATCGTCTTATCTCCAACAACACATATAGCTATGTGGGAGTCATGTTAGAGCGCACACTACTGCGGACTCACTCGCACATAGCAGCGTCTCACTTATATTCTACATCGCGGAGTGTAAATGTTTTTCGAGTTAAGCATAGATACAAATTATAAGTTGGTACACAGCAGGGTGTACTGGCCAGTATATCTTTGCTGTTTCCACAGCTACATAGTTGTACAAACACGAAATATGGTATCTGCGCGTTGAATCGAACGCATCCATATTAATGTGATCCGCAGTGGCTTTCTAATCGGCGAGATGCGAGTAGTGAGATACGGAAATAACATGCTCGGATCACATTTGAAATGCTAATTGTTATTAAGGTTTCTTATTCCTTTATAAGTGATGTTTACACGAGTTTGCTTTTATTGAGATTATGTGTAGTTTAACAACCGTGATAGCCCAGTGGGTAGAACACTCGGTTATCGTGCAAACGACTAGTGTTCAAATCCTGGGTCGGGCCTACACCAACTTGTCTTTTCTAAAGACATATGTGTGGTTAATTTATCATAGTTGTTAACGGTGAGGGAAAACATCGTGAGGAAACCCATATGGCTGAGTTGTACTTAGTTATGTGATAGTGTATTCGTACAAAACGGCGATAGGCCTGCCCCCTATCACGTGAGTACACTGTCCATGCAAAACGTGGTTACTCTGAACACCAGGTGACAAAGTCACGTGATGTTCAGATGTATTAGTACCTCTGCCAACCCCTTCGGGGATGTTCGGCGTGAACGTTTATGTAACGTTTTTTTTATGTGTAGTTTTTTACTTCACGGTCTTTTGACTCGAACAAGGGAAGCGTGGTAAATTGTCACCTTATCTATGATAGTCTCAAGCCCTTTAGTGTGGCTATGGCGGTGTGGTAATATACATTTTTCAAGGCATCGAAGCCAGTTAAACTGATCATTTAATTTAGAAATACATTCATATAAGGCGAAAAATGACGTTAAAGGCTCGAAACGGGAATTAAATTGATCATAAAAAGATCTCATGTGATGCTCTAAACTATACCTAAGTAGATACCTCTGAAAAATGAATATTGAAATTCGAATTATAGAGATTCTAGTGCCTAAAATTCGTCGAAGACAGGATACACGTGGTCATGTAATAAATATAAAAATTCATTCTTTTTTTATGACGTTTGTTGTTGGATTTAAAGTAAACATTGACAACAACAACCGTGGCCACCGTTTCTCGCGCAGGTGACTCGAGCTCAAATCCTGAAACTGCAAACTACCCACGTAGTTTCACTTCAAAAACAGATAATAAAATGGTGATGTTACTTTCTGGAATATTATTACCTCTACCAACCTTTTGGCCTTTAAAAAGTGTGAATATTTCAGGTAGATTCATCATAACAATAGAGATGAAATACTCTTCATTTTATGGTTCTTTTCACAATTTGATACGACATGATAGTCCAGTGGGTAGCACACCCGCCCGAAAACAGAAGGGCGTGAGTTCCAATCCTAGGTCGGGCCTATACCAATTTGTCTTTTCTAAAGTCATATGTGTGGTTAATTTATCATGGTTGTTAACGGTGAGGGAAAACATCATGAGGAAACCCACATGGCTGAGTTGTACTTAGTCATGTGACAGTGTATTCGTACAAAACGGCGATAGGCCTGCCCCCTATCACGTGAGTACACTGTCTAAGCAAAACGTGGGTACCTTCTCTGGACACTAGATGGCGCTGCCATGTGAGTTCAGAAGTATTGGTACCTCTGCCAACCCTTTCGGGGATAAACGGCGTGAACGTTTATGTTATGTTCACAATTTGATATTATACTACTAGACTAGACTTCCTGAAACGGCCTCGCATAACATTAAATAACTCCAATTGCAACTATTTAGTAATAAAACTGAAATCAGATAGAGTTTCATAGTCAGGCGATACAGTTTCTAAACCGCGTCTTCTAACAAAGATTGCAAATTGTCAGCAAAAACTGGTGACCCCGTTCTGAGCTTGCCAACGAGAATAACCTGATAGACACATAAGGCTTCGATCACGTAATGCTCTGCTAACTATAACTGCTTTTAACTACTTTTTATTTAAATTATGAATGTGGATGGTAATGACATAAGGAGACATACATACATACATATACTCACGGCTGTATTTCCCTAGAAGGGGTAGCCAGACCTAAGGAATTATAAATTCCTCAGCCACTTTTGGAAGTTGAGTGAGGAAAAGATAGTAGAAATAAAGGTTTTTGGTAATGGGTCTCCAACCGCATCGCCCAAAAATCCAATAAAAAGCCCCAATACCCTTAGTCGCCTCTTACGACACCCGTGGGTAGAAAGGGGTAGCGACATTCTAAGCCGGCACTATACGGCAATAAGGAGATTTAGGTCAAATAGGGAATGTAGTTAAAAAGGCAGGCGTCAGAACCCTGAAGAATAGCATGTATGAATAGATTGATGAATGTAAAGGTAGAACAAAGAGACGATTGATATATACCGTCCTCCCACTGAGAAGTATTGGCGAGGGTATATGTATCTGAATGTATGTAAGTATGTTATTCTTAAATCTGAAGTAGCTATCCTCAAAGCGATGAATTTTTTAAACACTGAAAGATTTTATTACGCATATAATCTATAACTATCTATCTACGATACCTCTCTTCTAAGCCGACATTAGACAGATATAAGTACATAATAGTTTTTTTTACATAGTTAAGTAAACAAGAGTGAAACATGACAATGTAGTTTAAATTGAAAGTTAGTACACAAACAATGGTGCACGCAGCTTCGTGGCAATTTGCTCCACTTTTACACTTATTCTTGGCGCGAGGTATTGTTTAAACGTAGTACCTTCGAAGTACAGATCACCTCTAACATGTTCCGGTTCGCGTGCGATGTTTCTAACGACATGCGGGTTCACACAACTTTCGTTAGCCAACTTTTATAAGTTCACTAAACAAACGATTATTAAGAGCACGAGGGAAACCTTATTTATTGATTACCTGAGTTTATCTCAGTTTTTGTTAGCGTTTTCTACATTGTTGTGAGATTAAATATAACAAAAACATGATTGATTTATGTGAATTTATTTTAAGATTAGCCTCAGATCATACACATTAATGTTATTAAGAGATTCCTATTTTCTCATAAAATCTGCGCAGAGTAGGCTAAGAAAACACTAACCTGTTTCTTTTTGTAGGTGTCATACGAGGCAACTAAGGATATTGAAGTATTTTCAAATACTATTGGGCGATATAGAAGGACACCTATGAAAATGGATCTTTACTTATCTATCTTTTTCCAATTCAACTTCCAAAAGTGGAAAAATTCTCAGAAGATCTGGCTCCCTTTTTTGCGATATACAGGGTGTCCCAAAAGTCGACGTCAAGCCGGAACCGGATGGCAAGGCAACTCACACCAGTTATCAGAAAAATATAAAAAAAAATCTAACTTGCATGTTTAAAAAATTATGGGCATTTATAAAAAAAACAGAAATTCTACAACCTGCATTAGCCTTTTGACTCCTGTTGCCACAAATCTTTAGATTTTCTAATATTTTTTTTGTTATGTGACCCTGAATAGTGCCTCTGTTTATTGACATCAAAACTTTAAAACAAACTGCTCCAGTTCGGAAGAAAATTAGACGTTTTTAAAAAAATAAAGTAAAAAATTACCAATTTGCTCAGATTCAACCAACTGTACTGAAAAAAAAATGTACTACGCAAGTCTGGCAAGTAACGCCAAAAGTTGGCCCTCTTAACAAAGATTACAGAATGGTATGATACTTGGTCAGTTATTGCTGGAATCTGAGTATTTTTTAATGTTTTTGTAAAACTCCTAGTTTGGAATTATTTTTTCTTATTCAAATCAACACATTTTTTTGAAAAGGATTTGCTTTCAAATGAAACAAAAATAATTTTAACACTAGTACTATGTATTTGTTTTTACCATTATTGTTAAAATCTACAATAAATGTTCGAATTGCCTTCCTTCAGCTGCAATACAAGCCCGACATCTTCGTAAAAAATATCTTGTAAATAGTCGAGCGAATCGTCCATTGTTTACAAATTCAGCTGCTTCTGCCGCATGTTTTCTATTGATTTTGAATAAACTTTTTCTTTTACCGCTCCCTAGTAAAAAAAATCTAATGGATTCAAGTCCGGTGACCGGGCTGGCCATGCGATTGTACCAGCCCGTCCGATCCAACTTTCGGGGAACTCTTCATCCAAATGTTCTCGAACAGCACGAGCATAATGCGCTGGGCACCCATCTTGTTGGAACCACATATCTGTCAAAATGTTTAGTGGTACGTCTTCGAGTAAATTCGGTAGTTGGTTTTGTAGAATGTCCAGGTAGACATCACCATTTAGCAATTCGGGCAGCTCGAAAGGACCAACTATTTGTCCGTTCAAAATTCCGGTCCACATGTTTATTTTAAATCGGTACTGGGAACGGTCTTGCCTCATCAAATGCGGGTTCTCTACATGCCCTTCATGTAAGTTATGCATGTTCATGTAGCCATCCTTTTTGAAGGTTGACTCATCTGACCATAAAATTTTCGTCAAGAAAAGTGGGTCTTCCCTGTTCTTCTCCAACATCGTTTGACAAAAATTTACTCGATTTTGGTAGTCCCCGGGTTCTAGTTTCTGTACTCGTTGTACGTGGTATGGGTGAAGATCGTGTTTTTGCAAAATTCGATGGGCTGTACTTTTGGGCACTCACCGGAGTAAGGAATAAGCACAGGCTTATTTCAATATCCCTTACCGAAGTACTTGGGTCTTCTTCGACAGCTTCTAGTACGACGTCTCCACTGGATTGTTGGGTCTTCCTTCACCATGTACTTGGTTCGGCAAGCGGCCCTCTGCGCTGAGTAGTCGGTGGATATTTGCAAACACTCGATGATCAGGGTGACGAGCAGCGTTTGGGTACTTTTCGCGATAAAGTCTGGCTGCAGCATTGCCTTGTGGAAAGCTTTGGGGACATTAGAATAGTTTTTAAGTTAATAAGAAAAAATAATTCCAAACTAGGAGTTTTACAAAAACATTAAAAATACTCAGATTCCAGCAATAACTGACCAAGTGTCATACTATTCTGTAATCTTTATTAAGAGGGCCAACTTTTGGCGTTACTTGCCAGACTTGCGTAGTACATTTTTTTTTCAGTACAGTCGGTTGAATCTGAGCAAATTGGTTATTTTTAACTTTATTTCTTTTAAAACGTCTAATTTTCACCCAAACTGGAGCAGTTTGTTTTAAAATTTTGATGACAATAAACAGAAGGACTATTCAGGGTCACATAACAAAAAAAATAATTGGAAAATCTTAAGATTTGTGGCAACAGGAGTCAAAAGACTAATGCAGGTTGTAGAATTTCTGTTTTTTTTTATAATTGTCCATAATTTTTTAAACATGCAAGTTAGATTTTTTTTTATATTTTTCTGATAACTGGTGTGAGTTGCCTTGCCATCCGGTTCCGGCTTGACGTCGACTTTTGGGACACCCTGTATGGTCATGAGATTTAGTGGCTATAAATATTTGGTTCCCGTGTAGTACCGGCTTAGAATATCACTACCCCTTTCTACCCACGGGTGTCGTAAGAGGCGACTAAGAGTATGGGGCTTTTAAAAGTGGCGTTTGGTACTTTGTTTCTATCAGCTTCTCCCCTATCAACTTGCAAATGTTGCTGAGGAGTTTCTAGCTCTGAAGCTCTGGCTACCCTTTTTTGTGATTTATGGCCGTGAGTATATGTATGTATGTAAATATTCAGTCAGAATTTCATAAAAAGCATTTCATTTCATTCATTTCATTTATTTTTGCAATCCATAAAGTTGTATACAGCTGTTATATCAGAATCTGGATTGTGTATACAATCAAAATTTTAAAAGTGTTATCAAACTTTAAGACCAAATTCGTACTAGACTCTTCGTATACTCTACATTATAGTCATTAAACTATTAATTGCTTCATTTACAGCGTTACACTATGTCATAAAGTAAAATACTAAAATACTTTTGTGACTAAGTTTGTACCTTATTTTAATCACGTATTCTAGCAATTTAGTGGCAAAAACCATGATGCCTATCCATATTTTAATTACATAAAAAAGGAGGCATATCCACACAATCAAATATTAAATGAGGGTTAGCAATTGAAGGGAAACATAATTGTCGCAAAAAACCTTTGTGGGGTGACAAAACATAGGACTTACAATATTTTTTCTATTATTATAATTTAGCGCAAAATCGTTTAGTTAAACAGTTGAATAGTGCTAAATTATGTTTCCTATTTCTAACTTTTGAATATTTCTCTCAGCCCATTAGTGATAACACCGAGATACCATTCGAGTCTAACCTGGATAGGGTGATTTGGCTATAGTCCGCTAACTCACATCTACAACTGTGAAACAACCGGGACCGTAGACTTTGCTTCATATATGCTCGGGACATCATACTAACTTGGATTAAATCTTACAAATTGTATTTGTAAGTATATCCCCCAGGGGGTCAAACCCAAGACCTTCGGATCTGAAGTCGAGAGCTTTACCACTAGATCACGGAGGCAGTTAGCTATTGGATTTTACTTTAAATATTTGAGTACAGATAGAAGGCTAAATGAATTAAAAGCTATATTATATATATATATATATATATATATATATAGGTACAATTTATCATGGTTGTTAACGGTGAGGGAAAACATCGTGAGGAAACCCACATGGCTGAGTTGTACTTAGTCATGTGACAGTGTATTCATACAAAACGGCGATAGGTCTGCCCCATATCACGTGAGTACACTGTCTAAGCAAAACGTGGGTACCTTCTCTGGAAACTAGATGGCGCTTGCCATGTGAGTTCAGAAGTATTGGTACCTCTGCCAACCCCTTCGGGGATAAACGGCGTGAACGTTTATGTTATGTTATGTATACAGGTACATTTATTTGAGATTTGAAGTAAAAAAATATGACAAATACAAAAATATGTACAATAAATTGCTACAATTAGATTTACAGCTACCAATCTCATTGTAGAACCCAACTCGCACTTGTCCACTTTTATCGTTGTATAGTTAACGCGTGGGAAGTATCGACAATGTCGCAAATCTAGTACCAATCTATTTAGCAGTTCTTACCTCCGTTGCATTACTTCTTGGAATAATGGCGATAAGGCGAACTTGCGAAAGTGATAAATGTCTATCGTTTACTCAATGTTGGGCAGTTTTTGTGCGCCACCGCCGACCTAGGCTACTGCTGTGGTGAGAATAGTTCACATTATTATTAGATTTGGATTGAGTTTTGTAGTGATGCTGTGTAGTGTCGGCTTAGAATAGCACTACCCCTTTTCTTCCGGTGGGTGTACGTAAGAGGCGACTAACGGTATTGGGGCTTTTAAGGAATTTTTGGGCGATGCGGTTGGAGACCCATCATCAACAACCTTTATTTTACCATCTTCTCCCCACACAACTTTCCTAAAGTGGCTGAGGAATTTCTAATTCCTTCGCTCTGGCTAACCCTTTTCTAGGGATTTATAGCCGTGAGTATATGTATGTATGTATGTATGTAGGATTGAATTTTACATTGAAGTGTATTCTAATGCATAAATCAATAAATATACACGGACATAATAAACGCAGATAAAGTTAGCCCCAAACTAAGTAGAACTTGTATTATGGGATACTAACTCAACGATATATTTAATAAGTAATACACATATAGATAACATCCAAAACTAAGAAATAATAATTTATGCTCATCACATAAGTGTTGCTCTCAGCGGGGATCGAACCTGCAACCTCCAGACCGAGAAGCTATTCACTCGGCCACGGACGTCACAGATTTGAGACGTGAATTATGCTTATCAGTTATAATAAAATTAAGGCAATGCTTTGAATTATAATTCATAGTTTTAGTTGGTCAGAAGGCTCGTCAGCTGAGATGGGCCTAGTCATAGGTTCGATCCACACTAAGGGCAAATAATTATGTAGTATTCGTAAAAGATCTTGTAGGATAGGATAAAGCTGTGTAGTGTCGGCTTAGAATTGCATTACCCCAATTCTTCCGATGGGTGTACGTAAGAGGCGACTAACGGACTTGGGGCTTTTTAAGGGATTCTTGGGCGATGCGGATGGAGACCCATCACCAACAACTTTATTCTACCATCTTTTCCCCACTGAACTTCCAAAAGTGGCTGAGGAATTTATAATTTCTCAGCTCTGGCTACCCTTTTAAGGGATTTATAGCCGTGAGTATATGTATGTATGTATCTTGTAGGAGTTCGATTTTGAGATAATTGAATATATCACCGAGAAAACATCTCAAAACGCCAAAAAAGATTTGTTGCCTCTCTAATGCTTGTACACAATCAACTGTTTTTTTATTGGGAAATGTAACAAAAAAAATGTATTTAATCAGCATCCAACAAACTCTTCTAGGTTTTTCGCTATCTTCTAACACTGTTCGCAAAATGGATAAAAGGCAAGAAACTCTCTACTTTTGTACGAGTTATGTCACTGTTGGTTGATTTTGACAAATTTTATTCAATAACACTGTATCATATGACATTCTATTTATTATGTTCAAAGAAATTATTTCCGTACATAATAAAACCACAGCTATAACTTCAGAAAATATATTGAAGTGTAAGTCTCATCCGGAATCGCAGCCTCTGTTTCCTGCAATTGCGGCTGAGTTCTTTACCACTAAGCTAACGAGATGATTGGACACCATACCTTTCTTAATACATCCGATTTACAATTTGCAAACTCACATAGCTAGTTGCATAACGGTTTCAGCAGTGTTACGTGCCAAACCATTTATTTCAATGACGAGATAACGACCCATCTCTAAAATTTACTAATTATTAATCAATTTATTTTAATAGGAGTCGCGCCGATGCCCATAACGCAAATCGGCTTTTTCTTTTATATTGATTTTGACTTAATTGCGTCATTTGATACGGGTTACGTCTACATTCACATACATATTAGTTCTAAGTTAGTTTTAAGTGTAAGTAGTCTTAAGGTTGGTCAGAGCTGAAAATCGGAGCTATCTGCTTGCAGCGGATAGACCGAGTTCTGTACCATTTTGTCTTTTATTTTGCTGTTATATACTATTGTTCACTTTGTTAATACTTCTTTCTTATTGTTTGTTGTCATGTCACCATTTTTTTTTTTGTTGTATGTGTTAAAGACAAATAAAATCTTTTATTATTATTATTATTATTATTATTACATACATACATATACTCACGGCTATAAATCCCTAGAAAGGGGTAGCCAGAGCTAAGGAATTAGAAATTTCTCAGCCACTTTTGGAAGTTGCATGGGGAATAGATGGTGAAATAAAGGTTCTTAGTGATGGGTCTCCAACCGCATCGCCCAAAAATCCCTTTAAAGCTCCCAATAGGTACCGTTAGTGGCCTCTTACGTACACCCACCGGAAGAAATGGGGTAGTGCTATTCTAAGCCGACACTACACAGCGAATTATTAAATTCATTTTCATACCCCAAAAACATATTACTACATCTATGATGTTTTATTTCAGCATATACCCACTGTCATTAGCTGCTGAATTGTTGAATACTAAGCTCTGGCCACCCTTTTCGGGAATATGGGTTGGAGAACATAAATGGAGATGAAGGATATGTTTTAACCATATATGGTTAAGTTGTTAAGGCCATCTCATATACCACTTAATGTAAGAGTATTGTGGTAAAGCTTTTGCCTTCCTAATATTGTTAAATTATTAAAAAAACAATAATGTCTCCATCTGCACATACTTGTTGTAAAAATGCAGATACTTTTTATTTGTTTGATTCGAGTAAGCTTTGAAACCACTCAACTGATTTCACAAAATAATTCGTCATTAGAACCGTTCAAAAACAAAAAAAAATGTTATAAAAATTATAGGTCCATGTATCTAACAATTCAGCACGCAAAATTTTAATAATGTGTGAGCAGTTAAGTGTCCCACGTATTGTGCATTTTTCTGAATAACTATTCCTAAGTTTTTTGAGTTGATACCAAAGTGACTACGGTGAACATTTATTACTTTATTTACAAAATCATGAACATTTCAGTGCACAAGTGCCAGGATCATACATAGTAGCGAACAATAGTCTCTGCCTACTCCAATGGGAACTAACGGCGTGAGAATATGTATGTATGTATGAACGTATGTGTGTATGTATATATAATATACACTTAATTAGTAGCTATTGGAAATCGATTGGGGTAAAGATACTACAAGTGAGGTATTATTAGTGATGGTTCTTCAGCCACATCACCCAACAGACACTTGAAGAACCCCATATCTTTAGTCGCCTTGTACGCCGCCAACGATAAGGAATGGAGAAGTTCTATTCGGAGCCGACACTACACACCAATACACTATACTCAACTGCATAGCTAAATAATAACTAGTGACCAAAAATATTCACATAACTCCACGTAGAACTCAGTGCCTTTTTGCTGTTGGAGGGCACAAAACTACATAAGTTATATTTTTTGATGTGTTCTTTTTATAGTGTTTTTTTTATCTTTTGTTTTTAATCTCTTTGATATTTTTTGTTTAATTTATTGTTTTGTGTTTTTAATTATTTCAGTGCTATATTGTTTTTATTTGCTGTATACTTTAACTTTTTTTATTTCATATTGTCTTATTGCATATTGTTAGTTTTTGTGCCTTTTATGCAGCGAATAAATGTCTTTCTATCTTCTAGAACAAAAGTATCTATAAGTAAGCGCTACAAAACTATTGGTGGTGTTATCTATGACACTGCAAAAATGATAATTATGCACATTTATGCAGTTGGAAATTTGTTAGTTTGTAACGAAATTCTATCGCTTTTAATGCCATTTTACTCTTACGGAGAAAAGAAGTATCAGTCTCACTTCTACAATGAGAGAACGTTATTAAACTCCAAACTGATAATGGTACTGTCCAATACCATATGACCAATACAGTAATGACACTGTTTTATGACGTAGAAACTTATTTATGTTTTGTTACTTACTCTTTGAAAGCTGCTTAAGTTTATATTTCATGTTTTTAAGTCTTACGCCCGATTTCTTAATTGAGTATTCAAGCTGAGAACGACTTAACCCATTAATGGTCAAAACAAAAATACAAGGATTTTAATGTTTTTTTATTCATTAACTAATTGAAGAAAGTACCACAAACAATTTAAATGAGAAAAATAATAATAAAATATTTATTTTTAGGTTTTAAAGGGGTGTTCCCAAATTGGCACAGTGGCCACATAAGAGTGAATTTTTTTAAATACTTTTTTTCAATGCACAGCTTTTTCTTGTATTTCTTGCAACCCCAATCGGCTTCTGTAATGGCTATTAAAACAGCGTACTCGTTTCGGAAGCTTTGTAGGTACGTGATCGGTGCCATCAAGTTAAACATTGAAGGACGAGCAGAATGTCTCAAGGGGAATATGCTTCGTCGAAATAGAAGTTGGTCCATGGGTTCCTGCCTAGACTGGACATGTAATCGCTAAGCATTTGCCAAGGCCATATCAAACATAGGTATACAACACCCACCACCATTTCTTTTCATCAACGCCGACTCTGTACAGTGAAATGGAATACTGAAATTGATCAATGAAATGGATTCATCAGCTCCATCCAGGTCTTTATAATAATTTTGATATAAATGTTTTTTTTTTAACGAACCTATAATCGAACTCTCCTCTTGCTTTTTCCTTCATATCCTTAGCGTTTGAACAGGTACAAGATTCTTTTCAGCCTCTTTCATGTGACTTTCATTTAGTATTCGGTTTTCAGATTCTGCGTAGGTTTTTTATAAATTGGATCACGACGGACAAGTTTGATGTTAATAAACTTAGGCTGGCGAATGGGCAACCGCAGTGTTATCAGAAAGAAAACGTTCATCGCAAACAATCATCTCTATGTTTCCAGGAATATCATTTAGCAAGTTAGATAATACGTAAACGTTATCAAAACCCTCTTCTTCGTCGGTGTCAACACTAGGTTCTTGTGGTATTGTGTCTAAGTCATACTCCAAAACGTCATCACTGTCTTCTTCTATGGAATTTATGACCTCCTCTAAACTTTCGTAGTTGTCAAAGCGCTAAACTTACGCCTACATCATTTTCAAAATCTGAAAAATTAAGGATAAACTTAGTACACTTGTGGCCGCTGTACCCAAATTGGAACACCAAAGTTTCGGATAGAAGAAAAGCTTACATTCTTATTATATATAATTAAAAAAATGTTGTAAAACATTCAATATATATTCAATCTTAATAATATAAAAAAGTATGATTTTTATTGCACCTAAATATTACAATAATAATAAAAAGCTGTACTTACCTACACGTATGCCCTGATAACAAATTTCAAGAAATTATTATAATAACATCATTAACTTTCATAAAATGTATGTATTGGATATTTATTTACAGCACTTTTATCTGCTCGAAAATTTAATTTTGTTTCAACTGGCATCAATACTTTTCATTTTATCCCTCTTTAATTCAGTGTTCCCAAATTGGCACGGCAACCAAGAATGGGTTAAGTATCGTTTTGTCTCATTCAGTTGTTAAGATTTCAATGCGACAGAATGATACTTAAGTAATCATCAATTCAGAAATCGGGCGTTAGTCGTACAGATCCACAATCATAACTTGGCCGGCGGCGACTCTGGTACTACTGTCGCCATTTTGAAATTTCGGCCTGTCATTGTCAGTTAGTTCTTAACTAAATAAAAATTATAGGGTGACCTACGTGTATAATAAATTATCACTTTCATTAATATTTTTTGTAGTGGAATTTTTTTTTCAAAGACAATTATTTTTATGATGTATCTTTGCTTATTGATAAACGCTTTTATTTCCAGTGTTCAATATAAAAATTCATGAAAATTATTATTTATATTGTTAAATTTTATCTAAGTAGGCTACCACCGTCCGAAAAGTTGTGCGCGCATCGATAGTCATGCGGTGCGGGTTACGGGAAGTGGGGAAATGCTCCTGAATAAGATTTCACTTCGTATACACTGATGCGTGGGTTCTAATCCTAATGCGGGGATGTACCAATGTGTCATTTCTTAAATCATAACTGTCTGACATATAAAAATACAAGGCAAATACGACGTGATAGCTTAACGGGTAGAACACCGGTTAACGTGCAAGCGTCTAGTGTTCAAATCCCGAATCGGGCCTACAACAATTTGTCTTTTCTAAAGTCATATGTGTGGTTAATTTATCACGGTTGTTAACGGAGAGGGAAAAATCGTGAGGAAACCCACATGGCTGAGTTGTACTTAGTCGTGTGACAGTGTATTCGTGGAAAACGGCGATAGGCCTGCCCCCTATCACGTGAGTATACTGTTCATGCAAAGCGTGGGTACTCTGAACACCAGGTGACAAAGTCACGTGATGTTCAGAAGTATTAGTACCTCTGCCAAACCCCTTCGGGGGTATTCGGCGTAAACGTTTATGTTATGTTATGTTATGTTATATGTAACAAGGTTGTTAACAGCAATAAAAAAGTGCCCATAAATTCACTGACCCAGCAAAATGAAACGATACCCAAACGATATCTGATGTTTAGAATTATTTTTTCTGTGCCACCTTTTTGGGGGATCTATGTGTGAATATGAAATGTAAAAGACAGTACACGACAAGGTAAGCCTCTGATTTACAGGATTAAAAAAATGATTTTATGTAGTTACCCACTTATTAACTCTGAGTGTCACAAGTAACAAATCCTTGAGTATAAAATAATGAGTTTGCAGAGAAGAACCATTGGCAGTGTTATCGCTAAAAGCGATCTCTTCTAGACAACATTTGGGAGGTAGGATAAGCAACACAGTCATTCGGGTAGACATACCAGACAAGGGCAAAAATAAATAAATATAATTAGCTTACATTAAAACGAACTTGCTTACTTACAATAATAGTTATTACATACATACATACATATACTCACGGCTGTAAATCCCTAGAAGGGGTAGCCAGAGCTAAGGAGTTAGAAACTCCTCAGCCACTTTTGGAAAGTTGAGTGGGGTAAAGATGGTAAAATAAAGGTTATTGGTGATGGGTCTCCAACCGCATCGCCCAACAATCCCTTAAAAGCCCCAATACCGTTAGTCGCCTCCTACTTACACCCACAGGCAGAAATGGGGTAGTGCTAATATAAGCCGACACAACATAGCAGCTAGTTATTAATGAAATGAATATTATATAATTTGTTTTATTAAGACATTACAATACTGTACTACATAAATTAGCCTGTATGATGTAAAATTATTTCCCTTATAATGGTTAATTTTTATTTACTGGCAATACTAATATCGATGACAGCGACGCCCTTACCGGCCAAGATAAGATTGTGGATCTGTATATCATATGAGTATGACGATTTGACATTAACAGACAGTCATAAGTAAACATCAAAGTACTCCTGAAAGGCACTTACTTTCTTACATATACCCACGGGTAGCTAGAGCTTTGGAGCTAGAAACTCTTCAACCACATTGGGAAGTTGATAGGGGGCAAGATGGTAGAAATAAAGCATCGTTGGTGATGGGTCTCTGAGATTCACTCTACGTTAGAAAGGGGTAGTGACATTCTAAGCCGGCACACGGCAAGGCTGAAAGGTATTAACAAATTGATTTTGAACTGAAACAAAAACTGATAATTACCTAACTATACTGCCAGAACCACTAAATTCGAATTTATTTAGCGCCATGTATAAGTTTGGTACGGAAAATATGGTAAATTAAAGGTTGGCTTGTGATGATGATGAGTAACAGCCACATCTTCCAAAAATCACCTAAAATCCCATTACCCTAAGTCGCCTCTTAAGACATTTATTAAAAGACGGCGTCGTCGAAGCCAGCGGCAGCATCTGCACGATAGAGTTTTTCCGACCGAACAACAATTGATCAGCTCACCTGATTCACATTGATAGTGTGTTTCCCGGGCGCGGCCACTTGGCTGGCCACGAGCGACGCCAGCGCCGCTCGCTGACTGCCGCTCATGTTGCGGAGGACGGGCAGCACCTGCGCGAACCTGCCCGCGTGGTCCTTCCTGTCCAGCGCCCGCAGCACGGCCTCCCGTATCAACCCCTCCTTGGCGCGCAACTTGTACGCCGGGTTCAAACTTTTCTCCAAACTCTTCTTCGTCGTCACCTCGAAGAACTTCACCAACTCATCACTCTTCCTCAAATCCTCCTCCGAATCGACATTATACTGAGGTCGGTGCGAATTCGTCACCCCGTTCGGCTTGTATATCTTAACCGGAGGCTTCACTATCGTCTGGTACTGTCGCGATTCCTGCGCAATCATTATCTCTTTATCGACATCCGAAAAGTCGAAATCTTCTAAGTCCTCACCTCGTATTTCTAAAAAACATATCGCTAAACAAATACTTAATAATATTTTGGACGCCATGGCTTTTAAAGTTCACTAAACTTATGTTAATAATAAAGCATCCTAGAAATTAGAACTGGTGTTAGTTGTTTCGCGCAATCACATAATAGATCACAATAGCACGGTAGCAGAATGCGTGTCGCGGTGATGTCGAGTATGCGCGCGTTGGTCGCGTGCGCTCCGGAGCGAATGCAGTGTCGGTGTGGAAGCGCACACACGCGGCGCTCTCTCATCACTGTTTACAAATGTCAGATGATACCGGATCTCGCCACTTTCTCCCCAACTCTTGTCAGAAACCCGAACTGACCCGCCATATGACGCCGCACTTCACATACTCGCGTAACACTGAAATAATCATTAACGCACTTGAGACTCTTCCTTTCGATTTTAATTTCTTGAGGTCATGTGTCTATTCAGTAACGATGAGTTAGTATCTTCGGATGATGTATCGATTATTTAACATCGAGTCATCAAGTAACAATCAAGTCATTGCTTTCACAATTATTTGTTGTCCAACGAATGTATTGTGATTTACATGTTTGCGATTTAATATCTGTAGATCTTACCTTTAAAGGCAAGTTATAGAATGTTCTAAACATCTTTATGTAATTTGATCCATGATTCTGAAAAACACAAATTTCTTTTTGTATATTTCCTAAATATTACAACCTCATCTTTATTACTCGTAAAGTCAAGCCGTATCAATTAAACTGGGAATATAATAAAAAAAAAAAAAAAAATAATAAAATTTATTCAGTTTTCAAAAGTACATAATATTCGTCTTAACCTAGTAAGTTATTTAAAGTACAAAATATAACATTTTCCTGTTCCTGAGCTAGGTAATTTACCTGTATTTCAGGCAACAATAAACAAAAAAGGCTTAAACTATCAGTTTTCATATATTGGTATTGGTAAGTAGTGTATAAATTATTATCAGACTCGATTGTATCTAACTAATTATTAATTAATTATGATAAAAAAATAAAAACATCTTATATTAACTTATTATATTAAGCAATTCCTCTGATTCCGTGTATGTAAGATTTAAAAGCCACGATTGAAGTTTTTTCTTGCATTCAAAGTTGTTTAAGTTATATAATACTAGTAATCTATTAATTTTATTATATAAGTATGGACCTAAAAATATAAAGAATCTATTTGTAATGGAAAATTTTGCACTATAAGTATTCAAACATACTATATCCTTTCGCCTCCTGTTTAGTGTATCAGGGTTGAAGTGTAAGCTGGCATGCTGCTTTAGAACAGTGAATAGAATAAAGAGCTGGCGCACAGTTAGCACTTTGCATTGTTTATATAGTTCGGTAGTAGGGAAATAGAAAGGGCGCGCTGTGGCTACTTTAAGTAGCGCTCTTTGAGCTCGTTCCAGTTTTAACATAGTGGTAATGCCAGCACCTCCCCAAGATTTTATGCAATAAGTCAGTAAGGATTGACCAAGCGCTTGATAGATTTGTTTTATTAAAGCGTAGTCACATATGTGTCTCAACTTTTTAAATATTACTATAAGTTTTCTAATTCTATTACAGAGTGCATTAATATGGACCTTAAAAGTTAAAGTAACATCGAGAGTAATTCCAAGATATTTGATGTTAATTGCTTTGGAGATAGTTGAGCATGGGCATGGTGCGCTATCAGTGCAAGTGCGGTGATGTGCATAAAGCGGGGTATTAGCGAGTAATGGTGTAGAAGTGTTCCTTGCGAAAATCATATACATAGTTTTATCAGTGTTCAAGGACAGAAAATTATTAAAAAGCCAGTCATTCACAATACTAAAGCCAAATTGAGCGAATTTATAAGCTTCGTCTATTGTTTTTGCAGAAAAAAGTAAGGCTGTGTCATCTGCATATGAAACTATGGTGCCGTTATTAAGTTGGAGATTACATAGCTCATTAATATAAATCAAAAATAGGCTGGGTCCTAAGATACTACCCTGAGGGACGCCATAGGGGTGGTTTTTTGAAAATGTGCTATAATTGTCTCCAATTTTTAGGCACTGAAGTCTATTACTAAGATAACTTTCAAATAATTTTAACTGAGTATCCCGAATGCCGATATTTTCTAATTTTCGCAATAAAATTGGAATTGAAATTGTATCAAAGGCTTTTTTGAGGTCGAGAATAATCCCTATAACATGCATACCTTTGTCCAAATTTTGCACAATTTCATTTGTAAGGCAATGGACTGCGTCATCAGTAGATAACTTTTTACGGAAACCAAATTGACAACTTGAGAGAAAGGATATTTCATCTAAATATTTTATTAACCTACTGTTCATTATTTTTTCCAAAATTTTAGAGAAAGTGGGAAGAAGAGAAATCGGTCTGTAATTATTTGGTTGGTTTTTATCCCCCGATTTATAAATCGGAATAACCACAGCTTTTTTTAATGACTCGGGGAATATACCTTGAGACAAGCAATTTTGAAATATGAGAGTTAACGGAGGGGCTAGTATATCCTTACAAAATTTCAAAACTTTACATGAGATGTTATCCCATCCGGGGGCACTATTACTTTTTAAGTTATTTATAATACCCTCTACTTCAGAGACGTCTGTATCGATCATAACAAACGATTTAAGCCTTGAAGGGTGTTTAGAATTAGCTTGATAGTATTTTTCAAAATTTGCCTGTTCAGATAAATTCTTACCAATGTTTATGAAAAAGTTATTTATAAATTCTGCTGACTGTGTGGGAGTTGACCTTAGCTTGAATAGTTCGTTAGGGATATCATTATGTTTTGTCGTGCAAGTCTTTTGTTTAATGAAATTCCAAATTAATTTGTTGTTACTTCCCGCAGATTGAAGTTCTTTTTTCTCGTACTCACATTTTACAGAGCAGAGTTTATTTGACGATTTGATCTTTTCAATATCCTGCTGGGACTCGGTGCTGATGATTACTCCTCCATTTTTAGTTTTTCTGAGTCCTCGTACTTGCAATTTCATCTCCTCGGGGCAGATAATTTTTTGTACTAGGGACTTGGTCTCATCACTAGATTTTTGTTTGTCTTTGGGAAATATTGTTATGGAGGCTAGATTTTGGGGTCTTACAAAATCGTTCGGTCCCTTTTTAACCATATCGGCAAAAGAAGTGTTCGTCTTAGTTTGGGACTCCAAAGAATTGCGTATAGATTGTTTAAGGTCTTGGATTGTTTCAAGGTCACCTTGTTTTTGTTCTAAGACTTCAATTTTCTGATATAAGTTCTGGATTTTAGATTGGGCGAGAAGAAGATGTTGTTTAGCCGATTGGTAATGAACTGCCATTTGACCAGTACCATTCCCGATTTTCCTACATAAGTTACTAATACAGAGCTTTTGGTCTGAGTTCAGCTTACCTTCGGTCGATACTTGGCATATTTTTTGTAAGCAGGCCTCAATGGTGTCCATCCAATATTGGATATCAGTAGTTGATACAACGCTGGAGTCCTGATGTTTTGAAGAAGCCGATGGTGCTTGGTCCATATTGTCTTCAGTGCACTGCGGAGGAGGACTGCGCCGAGTCAGTCCGCTCCGATTAAATGGACTTCCTTCCATAATAATCTCTTAGTTAAATACTCTAATACACTAATACAACATATTAACACTACAATAGTCTATTCGATTAGTATTTAGGTGATGCAGACATTTAAAAAAGTAATATATAAAATATTAATCTCAATAGTTAACGAGAGCTAAAATGGCACGTGCGTTCTAGTCGCAGGCCAGTAGATGATCATCCATAATTACTTTTAGTAAAAGCTGTGTGTTGTACATTTACAATCATTCTATTTTAACTATACTTCGCTTATTATACTTAAACAGTAAAACAGGTCCTAATAGTATGAAAGTCATGAAAACCTTTCATACTGGTTTGTATTTCACTCAGGATAAGTGAGAGTAGGGCAACAAAAGAAATTGAGGTAAACTGTTGTGCTTAATTTGGACAAGAGGAGCAACACGGACATATTTATTATGTACTTATAGATTTTCACAACTCGTCCTGCGCTACTCTCATCCATTGGTGTCCCGCAATCTTTAGACTGGTATTTCACTAGAGATTTGTGAGGATAATGTGTGTTTCAAGAATCAATATTTACCTGCATCATCAAGATGCTGAGCGAGGCGAGCTAAATGAAACAATTTGAATGGATTGTCAAAACATATTTACCTAGCATATCTCTGGAGGAATCCTACCCTTAGGTTGAGAAACTACCAGAGCTGTGCGAGGAAGATGTGATTTTAGGAAACAGTAGATTTACATACATACATAAACATAAACGTTCACGCCGTTTATCCCCGAAGGGGTTGGCAGAGGTACCAATACTCCTGAACTCACATGGCAAGCGCCATCTAGTTTCCAGAGAAGGTACCCACGTTTTGCTTAGACAGTGTGCTCACGTGATAGGGGGCAGGCCTATCGCCGTTTTGTACGAATACACTGTCACATGACTAAGTACAACTCAGCCATGTGGGTTTCCTCACGATGTTTTCCCTCACACCGTTAGCAACCATGATAAATTAACCACACATATGACTTTAGAAAAGACAAATTGGTGTAGGCCCGTCCCAGGATTGGAACTCACGCCCTTCTGTTTTTCGGGCAGGTGTTCTACCCACTGGACTATCATGTCGCTCATATATATATCAGTAGATTTACTTCTCTCGATAAACGCGTCAATCAGAATAATACTTTTAATAATATTAATATTATATATTGAGTCTAAGTAATTGTCGCTTAGATTCAATATATTTAGAGTTTTCACTTAGATGGTTCAAGCGCATTTGATGTTCGACTTGGATGTTATTTGACTGGACTTCGAATTCTAAATCCAATGGATGTACCAACTGGGATAGTGTGTATTAAAATCTACCTGAACAAATGTAACCGTGCCTTATGCAAATAATTGGTTCACCTTGTGGCATCATACCCACCCTGCGTCATCTGGTACGTGGTTGCCACTGCAAAGTCCTTCGAGCTCGAAATGCTTTCAGTTCTAAGTGCAATATGCGCTGCCCATTGATACTTTAGTGTAAGTATTCATTATAAGGTCATACCAAAGTACACATCACCTTTTTCAGTTTTCGAGGAAATGAAAAACACATTAATTTCAAAATAGTATAAGTGCCTAATTTAGTTACATAATTTGTAATCAATCCCGCGTCAGTTACCGGTTACCACTTTCATTAAAACCGATAACCGCGAGCGCACGAACCTTTTACGACACACCGATTACAGTTCACACTTAACTACAGGCTGATATTTTTATGGTAATGTAAAAAGCTGTGTATTAACTGTCGGCTTAGAATGCTACTGACCCATTTATATTCGTGCGTGGTCGTCTTACGAGGTTATTAAGGGTATTGTGGCCTTTTAACTGATTGTCGTGGAGACCCATCACCAATCATCCTTTAGTTTACAATCTGCTTTCTACTCTACTTCCAGAAGTGTCTGAGCAATTTCCAATTCCATAACATCCGTTTTTTTCGGAAATATAGCCGCGACTATGTGTATGTATGTAATATGTATAAAACGTCATTTTTCACTTCTTAATTTTGTATTGACGACACGAAACATACATACTCATGGATATAAATCTCGGGTTAACCAGAGCGTCGGAATGCGAAATTCCTCAGCCACTTTTAGAAATTAAGTAAGGAAAAAATTATAAAATAGGTTCTTGGTGATGGGTCTCTAACCGCATCGCCCAAAAATCACTAAAAAGCCACGATACCTTTACTCGCCTCTTACGAACACCCATCGTTTGTCATTGGGTAGTGCTATTCCATACGCCTGACACAATATTAACGAGGTAAAAGAAGATCATAAAACTTGATTCGAAACAGTTTTGTTGCTATATGCTAAAAACATTATTTATCATTATGCTCGTAGGCAAACAAAGAAGCAAAAAAAACTGCATGGCATACTGATAGGAATCACAAAATAATGTTTCTGCTAAAACATGATCTTCGGAAAGTGGTTCACATTACAGTTTTCTGGATTTAATAATTCTAGTTTTAAAAGAAAGTGTAAAACCACTCACAAACTCTTTTGATTACAATCTTTTGAAATTCTTTATTACTAACCATAATAACATTGTTTGGGTTTTTTGCTTATATGTAAAACGTAACTATGCTTTGTTCTACAAACTTTATTTTCTTTTTCCCCTTTCCTTCTGAATGTAAATGTAAACATATAACATATCATAACATTAACGTTCACGCCGAATATCCCCGAGGGGGTTGGGAGAGGTACAAATACTTCTGAACATCACTTGACTTTGTCACCTGGTGTTGGGATTATCCACGTTTTGCATGGACAGTGTACTCACGTGATAGGGGGCAGGCCTATCGCCGCCGTTTTGCACGAATACACTGTCACATCACTAAGTACAACTTAGCAATGTGGGTTTCCTCACGATGTTTTCTCTCACCGTGTGTAAATGTGAATGTGTTTATTCTTACAATGCTTCTTAATGTTACCTAATATATAAGGTCTTAGATTGATAATTAGCAAAAATTCTAAGAATACAATAAAAATTCTTGTGAGCTATGTTGGTAATATTTCTAAGAAATGCTTTTTACTAAACAATATATCAAGTATTTTATTAGACTAGATTATACAGAAAATTACAAAGAATAGTTTATTGACCATAATACAATAGCCAACCAATAATAAACCTCGCAAACATAAGAGCCGTAGGAAAAGATACTGTAGTGTAATTTTGTACCACTACCATGCGGTATCTTAATAAAACTATATAAACTGAAAGAATGAAGAACACCCTGACTGTAAACAATGCTTGTGTACTTCAAATCAATTTTGCAATCTTAAGAAAGTAACAAGAATTGACGACCACAACTATTTATTTGATGTCATCTCTGTTTCATTTCTCATTATTACGAACCACACGGGCGGCGCACTGTTATTTGCATTCATTGATGTTATCCGCAATTAAATAATATAATAAGTAGTATTCGTTGGAGAAATTCAACAGGTTGGGAAACAGACTCGACAGATGAGCTGCTAGCTGCTGGTTTTAGATTAAGCGAGTGCGGGTTCAAATATGTATATATGGCATTTAAAAATGATTTGTATTTACTAATAAATAAAGAATAAATAAAGGAAAGAAAAATTTCGACACAGACGGGATTCGAACCCGCGACCTCGGGTATACGCCCGTCGAAATTTTTCTTTCCTTTATTTATTCTTTATTTATTAGTAATAATCCCCACATGAGGTTTTCATGAACAAAAAGATTTAAATTATGATTTGTATTTAGTTTCCTTCTAAGTTGAACTTAGTCATGTGACAGTTTATTCGTACGAAATCACACGAGTACACTGTCCAAGCCATGCTAAACAAAACATGGGTACTCGAACACCAGGTGACAATGTCACGTGGTGTTCAGAACAATTAGTACCTCTACCAACTCTTAAGAAATATACGGCGTGACCGTTTATGTTTCAGTTGAGTTTCCTTTCTACTTATACACGGTGAACGTAAGATTTTTTGCTATTAAAGTCATTTGGTTGGGGTATTTTATGGGCTGAATATTTCTAACTGCTTAAATTCTTTACATATATATCCAGGAATATCCACTCAGAAGACCATATTGAAAGAGTTTTTATCCTTTCAAATTTTAAAGAAAAACCCATTCGACATTCTTTTTATAAAAAGGGGTTTGGTTTGTTTTGCCTTACGATAGGGATTTCCATATAAGTTGGAAAGCCATGTAGGATAGGCGGTAAGCCCTTGAGTTCTGAGATTCCAGGGTTTTGAAATATTAACCTAAACTAACGCCGTTAATTCGATGTCGGATAGACAGGGACTATTGATCAAATTTTTTTGGCAACTTTGAAGGTGAATATAGGAGAATAAAGAGAGTGGTTAAGAATAAAATACAGCAGAAAAAGCGAGATCTGAAAGAATGGAGTGAAAAGAAACTCTCCGATAATTTCCAAAGTAATCAAAAAATATTTTGGAAATATATCAGACGTGAAAGGGGAGTTTCTCAAAAAACGAGTACAAGTGTGATGAAGGATGAAAAAGGTGAACTTATGACTGATGGAACAAGAATAAAAAGAGTATGGAAGGATTATTTTGAGGGTCTCTTTGAAAAAGAGGACTATCCCATTACTTCAGCAATCGATAGCGATGTTAATTGTGACGAGGTAATGGGTGACCTGTCTGAAAGTATGATAAGTATGGAAGAAATTGTAAAAGCGATGAAAAGTATGAAACTAGGAAAAGCGGCAGGATATGATAGGATATGTGTCGAAATGCTGAGGGCTGGTAAAGGGTTAGTGGCTTCTTGGTTGTTCTTCCTTTTTCAGAAGTGTTGGGCACTTGGCAAAGTACCAAAAGATTGGTGTAGAGCCGTGATTGTGCCCCTATATAAAGGGAAAGGGTCACGCCAAGAAGCAAAAAACTACCGTGGTATCAGCCTACTCAGTGTTGTCGGCAAATTGTATGCGAAAGTTCTGATCGAAAGGGTGATGAAAGAAACGGATGAAAAAATTTGGGATGTACAAGCAGGATTTAGGAAGGGAATGGGATGTATGAATCAAGTCGTCTCCTTAAGGTGCATCACAGAGATTTTTTTGGCAAAAAATCAAAAAGTGCATTGCACCTTCATTGATTTGGCTAAGGCGTATGATAGGGTAGTAAGAAAGTATTTGTGGAAGGTGTTGTCTAAGTTGGGTTTGGGGAGCAAACTTATACGTGCATTGGAGTCACTCTATGAGGATTCCAATGCACGTGTGAGAGTAAACGGAGAAGACACGGACTGGTTTAAGATCTCTAGGGGTGTTCGACAGGGTTATGTGGCTTCTCCGTGGCTCTTCAATTTGTTCATGGACGACTGTTTGAAAGAACTGCGCGAAAGTGATTATGGACTGAAAATGAGTGGGTTCATCATTAAATGCCTCTTATACGCTGACGATCAAGTATTACTTGCATCAACGGTAAATGAGTTGCAGGAGATGGTGAACATTGCGTGTAAGTCTTTCGAAAGAAAGGGAATGAGAGTGAATGCGGCCAAAACCAAAACAATGGTTTTTGAAAGAGAGGAAAGTATGACAGAATATGACATTGTTATAAATGGTAAGAAAGTGGAACAAGTGAAAGAATTTGTATATCTGGGGAGTTTGTTTACTAGGGATGGAAAATGTGAGGAAGATATTGAAAGGAGAGTTAAAAAGGGGAACGCGGTGAATGGAGTCATGAACAGTCTGATGTTGAGCCAGTCGTTGTCAGAAAAGGCTCGAATTGCTGTGCATAATGCTGTTCTGGTTCCCACGCTGATGTATGGTAGTGAATGTTGGGCATGGCAGAAGAAGCATGAAAGTAGAGTTAATGCAGTGGAAATGAGATCCCTCAGAAGTATATGTAATGTAAGGCTGTGTGATAGAGTGAGAAATACTGTGATCCGTGAACGAGTAGGTTTGAAAGATGACGTAGTATGCAAGATAGAAAAAGGAATGTTGAGGTGGTTTGGGCACATAGAGAAGATGGATGAAAATAAAGTAGCGAAAGAGATATATAGAGCCAATGTGGATGGGATTGTTAGTAGAGGACGGCCTCGTAAAACGTTTGTTGACCAGATAGAAAACGTTCTTATAAAGGCGGGGGTCCGAAGTGAGAAGAATAAAAGAGGATGTATGAGAAGAATAATGAATGTAAGGGAAGCAAGACAGGTTTGTCAAGATCGTACTAAGTGGCGATCGATAGTCTCTGCCTACCCCAATGGGAATAATGGGCGTGAGTATAAGTAAGTAAGTAAGTATAGCCTCCCAATATCAATAGTCATTGTAAATAATAATTAATTATCTTCTATACATATTATATCATCATTCTTTGCAAAAAAATGTTTTACCATTTTGTGAAGTTTATGGATTAGTTTTTTTTTATTTTATTCCGTATTTATTTATTTATTTATTGAAGGCACACCAACAGCATTATAACATAAATTGCACTAACATTCATTTTACAGTCTAGGTCAGTTATAATGCCAACAACAGTGCACACAGCATTGACAATATTATAACTTAAAGATACAACTAAAAACAGCTAAGGGTTGGTGGCTTCTTGGTTGTACTTCCTTTTCCAAAAATGCTGGTCGAGTGGCAAAGTTCTACGAGATTGGTGCAAGGCGGTGATTGTGCCTCTATATAAAGGAAAGGGGTCACACCAGGAGGCTAAAAACTACGGCGGCATCAACTTACTCAGCATTGTTGGTAAATTGTATGCTAAGGTACTGATTGAAAGAGTGATGAATGAAACTGATGAGAAAATATGGGATGTGCAAGCGGGATTTAGGAAAGGAATGGGATGTATGGATCAAATCTTCTCTCTAAGGAGCATCACCGAAAAGTTCTTAGCTAAGAACCAAAAGGTGTATTGCTCCTTCATTGATTTAGAGAAGGCGTATGATAGGGTGGTAAGAAAGTGTTTATGGGAGGTGTTTTCAAGTTCGGTTTGGGGAGTCAACTTATACGTGCATTAGTTTCACTCTATGGGGATTCTAGTGCATGTGTAAGAGTAAACGGGGAAAACACTGACTGGTTCGGAATCTCTAGGGGTGTCCGACAGGGATGTGTAGCTTCTCCGTGGCTCTTCAATTTGTTCATGGATGACTGTTTGACAGAGTTGTGTGAAAGTGATTATGGACTAAGAATGAGTGGATTCATCATTAAATGCCTCTTGTATGCTGAAGATCAAGTGCTACTTGCATCATCGGCAGAAGAGTTGCAAGAGATGATGAATATTGCATGTGAGTCTTTTGTAAAAAAGGGAATGAGGGTGAATGTGGATAAGACCAAAACGATGGTTTTTGAGAGACAGGAAGATGTGACAGAATGCGTGATTGCGATTGATGGTAAGGATGTGGAACAGGTGAAGGAGTTTGTATATCTGGGAAGTTTGTTTACAAGGGATGGAAAATGTGATGAAGATATTGAAAGAAGAGTGAAAAAGGGTAATGCGGTAAATGGAGCAATCAATAGCCTAATGACCTGTCAATCGGTGTCTGAAAAGGCCCGAATGGCTGTGCATGATGGCGTTCTTGTTTCTACGCTTATGTATGGAAGCGAATGTTGGGTGTGGCAGAAGAAGCATGAAAGCAGAGTGAATGCAGTAGAGATGAGGTCCCTCAAAAAAATTTGTAATGTTAGATTATGTGACCGAGTGAGAAATAGTGTTATTCGTGAAAAGTGTGATGTAAAAGATGATATTGTAAGAAAGATAGAAAAAGGAATGTTGAGATGGTTTGGGCACATAGAGAGGATGGATGATAGAAAATTGGTAAAAGGGATCTATAGAGCTAGTGTGGATGGTAATGTTAGTAGAGGACGACCACGGAGAACACACTTGGACCAAATTGAGAGTGTGCTCAAAAAGGCTGGCTTCCGAAGTATGAAGAATAAAAGAGCATGTATGAAAAGATTGATGGATGTAAACGAAGCTAGAGAGGTTTGTCAGGATCGTGCGAAGTGGCGATCAATAGTCTCTGCCTACCCCAATGGGAACTAATGGCGTGAGTATATGTATGTATGTATGTACAACTAAAAATTTGATTAAAAATTTGATTAAAAACTATAATAAAATAAAATTAGAATAGACAAATAAAATTCCCAATTTTAAAAGTAAATAACAAACAAAAATAATAAAAAATAAAAATAAAAAAGTAATAATACCAAAACATTTGAAAATTTGTATTTAATAAGAAGTTAGATAATGAAAAAATAATAATAATAATTGATTAATTAATTTCAGGCACCAACTGCCTACATTTTTTCTTAAAACTAAACAGTGTGTCTATTCCGTATTGTTGTATCTGTATTTATTATTGCTTGTGTAAAGTCTTTCTTGTGCCCAATAGTGATTAAAAATTCTTTCTTCCTTTATACACGACACTTATGAAGTCAGGTCAGAAGAATTTATCTAACTTTTTGTTCATGTATTTTTTACTTCCATTTATTGTAGAAATTATGTATCTATCCTGGAAAGCTAAGCTAGGGATGGTTTGACGTTCATCTATATACCACCTTCAATATATATCAAAGTTAGTCATATTGAATTCATTGAGTTTGACACCACAACAATAGAAAATAAATAATAGTTGTACCCGAATTCCTTCAATTTTAACGCCTGTACGATATTTATAGGCAAGGTCTGTTACTTGTGCGATACCAATAAGATCTATTTTTTTTTTGTAATAAGGTATCATTATCAGTTCTTTATTATTTCAGCATCAGCCAATTGCCGTCTACTGCTGGACACAGGTTAACCCCAAGGATCTCCACAACGCCCGTGTCTTTCCGCTATCGTCTATCTGTCTTTTTAACGTCCACTTCGGTATGCAAAGTTTTTTTTGTATTTATTAAATGTTTTTATTCGATAGCAAACACGAATATAAAATACTAATTTGAATATTTTTCATTTAATATGAGTAATTGTAAAGTTATGATTTTTTAAAGAAAAACGTTTGTCTTTGAAATAACATTGAAGGTCAAACACTGTTACAGTTTTTTGATAAAACAAAGGTAATCATAGCTTTATTTGAAGAAAATCTTGTTTATAAAACTAATATCTCGAAATGGTTTTGTAATCAGCATCACTTTTATAAAACTTTGCATTCCGAATTGTGGAGTGTTAAGTAAGAATTGTGGCTAGTGGAGATTATCTAAGGGTACTTCTCAAAAAATATTATTTCAGAATATTTTCTAAATCACAGTAAACATTCTGATTTTGCTTAGGTACACTCCTTTGCACCGCCAGGGTGTCCCTCAGCTGCCCGGCACACATAAAGTCATGGTGAAGCCGCACAGGCCACAGGGCCAGCAGCAACCAATCATTTCGAAAAAAAAAAGACTTTGTCCGAGGATACTTAGGCTACTGCTCACTTAATGTGATTGAAATTATAAACAATCCATTACAACTGAGAGTATAGGTAGGTAAGATAGGCTTTCACGTCTTATGACACCGAAGGGGTAGAGATTTCAATAGTTCAAAGGGATTACTTTTTACGTGGACAGTAAACCCAAGCGTATCGCCGCTTTTTAAAAAAACACTGTTGTTTAACTTAGTTTAACAATAGGCATGTAAAAAACACCAATGTAACATCTTTTCTGTAATTTCATTATATATATATATGTTATAGACTGGTTTTTCCTACGTCTAACCTCCAAATAATTTCCATTTTCGGCCTTTCATTAAAGTTACGTACATACGTACTCAAACTAAACTCACGGCTATAAATTCCGAAAAGAGGTTGCCAGTCCTTGGAAATTAAAAGTCTTCAGCCAGTGTTGGAAGTTGAGAGGATAAATGATCAAATTACGGTAACTAGTGACGGGTCTCCAACCGCATTAGCTAAAAAGCCCCAGCATTTTAAGTCGCCTCTTATGGCACCCGCTAGAAGAAATGGATTAGTTTTATTCTAAACCGTCACTACACAGCTAAAGCAGTTTTATTCTAACTAAAAAGAACTTTAGCCGTAGTGTCGTAGTTTTAGGTAAACCTAGAAGATTGTACTTTTCAGTTGAACGTCGATAGTAGAATAATGCCTAGTGGATGCTAGAAGCGACTGGCAGACTCATTCTAACGTTGTCGTCGTAGAATTTTGATTTTTGAAGAAGAGATCGATGCTGATCATTGACTAGACAAACCTAGGAGCGCATTGATGACTAACATACATACATAATAATCCCTTAACGGGGTAGCCAGAGCTTTGAAATGAGAAATTCATCAGCCACTTTTGGAAGTTGATTTGGGAAAAGATGGTAATAATAAATATTTTCGTACGTAAGAGGCGACAAACGGAATCGGGGCTTTTAAATGATTTTTGGGCGATGCGGTTGGAGACACATTACCAACAACCTTTATTTTACCATCTTTTTCCCACTTAACTTTCCAAAAGTAGCTGAGGAATTTCTAATTCCTTATCTCTGGCTACCCCTTCTAGGGATTTATAGCCGTAAGTATATGTATGTATGAATGTACGTAGATTGATGCTGATGATTGACTAGGCAAACTTAGGAGCGCAATGAGGATTGACTAACATACCAATGGTTAAGATAAAATGTCATCAAACGTTTTATTTAAACAACAAGTCAAGGTGACGAGGTTGGAGATATTCAAAATGTAGGGGTTGTGGTACGACGTGTGCAACTTTAGTGAAGTAGAAAATATGTGGCGATTGAGAAGATGTTTACGGGGCTCAGCAAAAGATTCCGTCACAGCTCTCCTTATGAGTGGAACGTCACCTAACATTATCATGTCGACGTTAGAGCTACAATTTGGAAATCCTGACGTGATCTTAACAAGAATACTGAATGACATAAAGAGACTTAACACAGTGTCCCCCGAGTACCATAAAGATATCGTCATATTCTCTAATAAAATACAGAATTATGTTGTTGCGGTACGCGCATTGGGTAGAGAAGAATTCCTGCAGGGAACGAGTGTCGTCACCGTCGTGTTATCCAAACTCCCCACGATCTTGTTGTCAAAATGGGCAGACTACCGCTACAACCAAGACCAAGCAAGCCCGAAGTCTAGATGCACCTACAGTACGCTCGACCTGCTCGCTCACCGCCGCCGCCGTTAACACAAAATAAATAAATTGTGATCAAATAACTATAACTTTTTTCCCTAGCCTTTCTCACCATTGATTGCTTGGAAAATGTCTGATTTAACCTTCTAAAGAGTAGTATTTTCTAGGACTTCACGATTGCACATTACAATTAAAACAACTATTGATTTTCGGATATTTAATCGCGTATTATTACATGGTTTTTAAAGCTTGACGTTATGGCTTCTAAAGAGTGTTCGAAAGTAAATCAATGAATATGAAGTAAATTTAAATGTAAGGGATTTTACCTAACTTGGGACATAAACAAATGTGACAGTGGTGCACCTCGCATTGTTTCACCGGTATATATTTTTTAATTATTATTTTGTCACTAGTGGATCGGCCCAGCTCCGCACGGGTAGCGTAGTTTTAAAAACATCTGAGGTTTCTTCAATCACTGCTCAAGATTTATGAAATTTAGCGCCTTGCCTTAATTACAATTTGTAGCACTTCAGAATATTGTAACTTTGTGATTTTGAAAGCGCTTTCATGAACGTTTTTGTATATCTGAACATAAGCTAATTTTCAGGTTGAGTTGGTAGAGTTGAAGTTTAGTAAAACGCTATGAAAAATTTAAACAAACTAAAAAAGAAACAATGTAGGATGAAACTAATGGCGCCATCTAGTATGTTATATGCAAGTTAGTAAGGATTTGGTTTTGGTCTATTTTAATTCATTGTATAACTTTGGTGTTTCTGTACAGATTTCTTATGATTATTTTTTAATTGAATAGGTAATAATGTTATCGTTTTTAAATTAAGGGTGAGTGAGAGCATAATAAACGTGAAAGTAAACATATATCATTAGAATGCTCCGAACGTGTTATTGTGAGTTAACCATAAGAGATAGGCATGTGCTGTTGTGGGATATTTTTTAGACAATTTTATGTAGAATATTTCCGTGATATGTGATTTCTATGTAACTTTAACCATTAAGGCTGCACACGCGACGGAAGCTTAAAAAATGGAGTAACTTCTCCCGTTTTCCCAAAATTTCCCAAAATTCCCCTTTACTCCTCTGCCGAAAAGTATACTATAACCTGCCCAGGAGTATGAAGAATAATTGTACCAAGTTTCGAGTAAAATCCGTCGAGTAGTTTTTGTTTCCATAAGGAACATACAAACCGACAGACAGACAGACAGACAGACGGACAGACAGACAGACAGACAGACAAAAATTTTACTGATTGCATTTTTGGCATCAGTATCGATCACTTATCAACCCCTAATAGTTATTTTGAAATTATATTTCATGTACAGAATTGACCTCTCTACAGATTTATTATAAGTATAGATAATCATAGAAGAGCTATAATCGCCTAAAAGCTAAGAAATCCATTGTCCACTTTACCTTCTTGTTTTCCATGATATGGTGTAGTACAATTTAAGTCAAACTCAGACAGGTTTTGGTAAACGGTTGTTTAATAACCTGATAAAGTATCTACACTAGTGAGGGAAAAATATTTAAGAAATGATGGAATAAATAAATCAAAGTAAAACTTTAAAATACATTTTATTACACAAAAATCCAATGAAAATATTTTCAGATCTAATAACAAAGATTCGAATTTAAAGACTAGAAAGTGACATTGAAATGATTAAACAAACCAAAACAGATCCACAGCACAGCACCAAACAACGTGAGTTTACTTTACTTAAAACATTTCTACAATATATTTGTTAAGTAAAACTTTCAAGAAACAAACAGATATATTTTTTAATATACGCCTACAATATTGTAATATTTTTTTGTATATTTTTTTGCATTTCAACGTAAAATATAGATTTTTGTAATAACATTGAAATAAAGTATCACGCGGTTATACAAAAACGAAAATTAATTTTACAATATGTACAATAAAATCCAGTCCATAAATTATACTAATACGGAATATGAATACAAAAAATATTCAAACAATTAATACCTCCATTTATTTACAAAGTTAACTCTTAAACTAACTATAATACACTCTTCAAACGTGACATAAATAATATTATTTACAATGCATAAAATATAAATTTAAGTTTACAGAATTTCAATAGAGTTGAAATTTAAACTTAAAAATGATACTTTATTAAGTGCGAAACATTACGTGACTTCAACAACACAAGATTAAAAAACAACAGTGTGCAAATATTGCAACTAAATATCGCACTCAAACTCCGGAACCCTCTTGCTCCTGCCATCAGACAGTAATTGGAAGTGATTATCTCTACTCCCGCCAACCCTGGGAAAGCCGTTGAAACTATTTCTGCTAACCAAAGCATTATCTCTCTCCTTTTCTCTATGAAAACTGGAAGTCGATAACTTTCCGTCTTTTCTCTCATTGAAATTAGTATCTGTAAAGTTTCTCTCATTGAAATTTTTGTCCCCAAAGTTTCTGTCATTGAAATTTCTATCGTTGAAGTTGTTTTCGGTGAACTGCCGCTCGTTGAAGTCCCCGCTGAAGGGCACATCGCGGATGCCGAAGCCTCCCATCCGAGGAGTCCCCATACCGAACTTGTTTCTGGATTCTTCTTCGCGGAAATTGTTGTTGAATGCTCGGTCGTCCGATTGCCAGTCGTCTTTGGACGGTCCGGCCGCAAGCCTGTGAGAGTAAAGGAAGTTTAAGTACCTAATAAAAGTTGTATGAAAGAGGAATAAACACATAAAAATAAAGATAGTTTATTTGAAATTATAGAACATTTTATAGAGCTAATGGTTTTTACATAATGGTTAATATTTTTGAAATTATTCGAGGAAAATGGCGAAAATTATTATAAGGTTGTATCCGTAACAATAAAATTTAACTTAATAAATAATCATAATTTTAGTAAAGTTTGTAAATATAAGTCGAGTAATAAAATATAACTTTAGAAATTGTCAAAAATGACTCTCTAAAGCACCTCCAATGAGCACCGTATGTAACCGACTGTCCCTCTTCTTTAAAATATACCGAACACCGGTTAATTTTGACAGAAAGATTGGCGTAATTCTGATCGGGCTTACGCTTTAACAGGGTGTGGAAAGCAAAAGTAAAAAAAAAATAAAAACTAGTAAAACACCTTTTCTTTGCTTTAATTTTTACTATACATACCGTGATGAGTTTTGATAAAAACGGTTTCAAAACTATATAGCTCTGATCAGGCTCCCGCTCAAGCAGTGCTGTCCAACGTAGCGTGCAGTTCGTGATAGTATCAGAAATAATACAGTGATCGACTTAATTTCTAAACACCGTCTTTTTGCGTCATACTCCTGATATAACGAGTCCAGATGTACATAATTCTGATTAGGTTCTCGCTCTAACAAGGCTACTAGTGTAGCTCGTAGTCACAGTCGCGAGAAGCACGGAAAGAATGTAAAAGTATCAAACTTACTCTCTAAAACATCGTCTCTCGGCATCATACTCAGGAGACAATCCTTCCTCATCAGGTATGATCGAGTGATCATACTGTTACGTTACATATAACGTTTATCACTTATATTACTCTACTTAACATTTAATTAGACCTATAGCCGACGGCTATTAGCCGTAACTATAGATCGTCAAAAATACAATGTTATGGTAGTTAAATTCAGTGTGAATAAAATAGGTGAACTCCCACCTATATATAGAAAAGTTTAAAAGAATTCATACCGCGATGTAGAAGTAACGCAACGCCATCTAGTGCCAAGGGAAGGTATTAGATTTTACCTGGAATTTTATATTTATTATTTTGCCCGTATACATATTTATTATTTTGTACAGATTATAGTATTTGTTCGTTCGTACCCCTATAGACTCTGGTGTCAACAACCTTTCCTCTCAGCCTTTCATCAACAGTCACAAAATCAATCATACTTCTCTCGTTTTCTCTCTGTCTTGTATACATATGGATATATTTGTGTTCAAACAACGTGTTTGTAACACAAAGATTCCTCGCCAAACATACCTCAATAACTTTCTCGCCATTTTCGTTCACCCTTTGATCACCATACTTTCCTAAAACCTTTAAACAACCGTTGCGTGACACACCAACCCAGCCATTAAAATCTCCTAACATTACAATTCTCTCATTCTGATCACATCCATTCACAACATCATCTAACAAATTCCAAAACTCCTCCGACACCGACGAATCTTGATAAAACGAGTCTAGATCCACGTAATTCTGACCTGGCTCCCGCTCTAACAAGGCAGCTAGCGTAGTTCTGAGTTCGTGGAAGGCGGAGCGGAGCGAGCGCGGGGTGCTAACATATTAATACTTAAACTAGCAAACTTACTCTCTATAACATCTTCTTTCTGCATCATACTCTGCCGATAGTCCTTCCTCATTAGGTATGATCGAGTGATCACTATAAACCGACGAGTCCTGATAGAACGAGTCCAAATCCACGTAATTCTGATCAGGCTCCCGCTCTAACATGGAAGCTAGTGTAGTTCTAAGTTCGTGGAAGGCGGGACGTCGCTGTGTGCAAACACTTAAAGTAACAAACTTACTCTCTAAAACATCTTCTTTCTGCATCATACTCTGCCGATAGTCCTTCCTCATTAGGTATGATCGAGTGATCACTATAAACCGACGAGTCCTGATAGAACGAGTCCAAATCCACGTAATTCTGATCAGGCTCCCGCTCTAACATGGAAGCTAGTGTAGTTCTAAGTTCGTGGAAGGCGGGACGCGCGGGCGCTGTGTGCAAACACTTAAAGTAACAAACTTACTCTCTAAAACATCTTCTTTCTGCATCATACTCTGCCGATAGTCCTTCCTCATTAGGTATGATCGAGTGATCACTATAAACCGACGAGTCCTGATAGAACGAGTCCAAATCCACGTAATTCTGATCAGGCTCCCGCTCTAACATGGAAGCTAGTGTAGTTCTAAGTTCGTGGAAGGCGGGACGCGCGGGCGCTGTGTGCAAACACTTAAAGTAACAAACTTACTCTCTAAAACATCTTCTTTCTGCATCATACTCTGCCGATAGTCCTTCCTCATCAGGTATGATCGAGTGATCACTATACACCGATGAATCTTGATAGAACGAGTCCAAATCCACGTAATTCTGATCAGGTTCTCTCTCAAGTAAAGCCGCCAGCGTAGTTCTAAGTTCGTGGAAGGCGGGGCGGCGCGCGGGCGCGGGGTGCCAGCAGGCGGCCATGGCGGCGTACAGCGGCGGCGCGCAGTGCGGGGGGCGGGGCAGCCGCGCGCCGCGGGAGACAGCGGACACCACCTCGCGACCGGACATCGTGGCGTATGGGGTCGAGCCTGAAGGGGAGATGTAGAATGTGAGTCTTTTGAACATAGATATATAGAATAGAAAATACTTTGTTGTACATGAAAAAAGAAATATTCAAAAACACAGTGCCGTCTTATCAATTAAAGCTATCTCTTCCAGACAACTCCTGATAGGTAAAGTCAAAAACGAATAATTATTTTAGGTAGATGTGCAACAGTAGCAAAAAAATGAATACTCAAGAAAAAATTTTGTTTCTATATCGGAGGGTAGTATTGAAAATTCGTCAATTACTATGAGAAGTTTAATACGGATACAATTGTAAAATAAATAAAAGATGATTGGTGTAGGTAACCACATCTTAACATTTGTTTTTTATTTTGTGTGGTGAGTATATGTTTGTGTTCGGGATATATCCGAACCAATGATATTGATACTAAATGATAAAAGATTATACGAATCACAACTATTCATTGATAATAATACTTAGTGTTAAATGATAAATGATATAAATATAAATGATACGTACAACCGCGAAGCAAGTCTACAGTGCACTCTCCGATTTACTCGCGATTGAGTAAAGTGCTGACTGTTACTTATTGTTCGGTGTTTGCACCGAACAGTTTGGATGTGTGTACTTTGGTTTTAAAATAAAAACTTACTATATAATTTTATACCAAATGGCATTGTTTGAACAACTTTGAACATCACTCGTATTTTTTGTCAGAAGTATAAAAGCATGTTTCACACCACATGACCAAGATGACTCATCTTTATGAAACTCCCCATGATGTTTTCCCTCACGGTTTACATGATTGATAAAAATGACACACAAATTTAAAAACAAATCGGAAGAAATCTTCGAAAACAATTTGACAATAATTGATTAAAAATTTTCGAGGTTTTAGCAATGAATATATGTAATTTAAATAATACTTTTAAGACCATTTCTTTATAAGTTTTAAATACTATACATTACGCCAGCCCAGAACTAATACAAACAATTGCCTTACCAAGCGTAACAATTTCCCACAACAGAATCCCGTAAGCCCACACGTCGGTCTCATGGTTGTACACGTTGTAGAGCAGAGCCTCGGGCGCCATCCATCGCACGGGCAGCGCGTGGCGTTGCTTGGCGCGCTCCTCGCTCTCGCTCACCTCCCGGGACATGCCGAAGTCCGCGATCTTGCACAGCTTGTTGTGGTCTACCAGGATGTTTCTAGCAGCCAGGTCGCGGTGGACGATCTGAAAAAAACAGTTTTAGTTCAGTAAGGTTTGCTTAAGTTGAGCAAAGATGATCTATTCCGATCTTCAAAGGGATAGCAAACAACATGAATTTTACAAGTTTATGTGTCAATGTTGATTGCACTGACGCACGAAAGGCCGGTTCGAAGGACCTTGTAGAATCTAAAAAATACACCTTACAGGTTTCGAAATAATTGAAAAGAATTTGATAGACTGTGTTGAGTATTCAAAATCAACACGACTTCTATAGCTGAGGAAGAAAATAGCATGAGCTTATGTCAACTCAGAGCCATCTATTGCCACAAAGCGATATCAAACAGCGCCATCTCTCCCTCCGCAGCGGTACTACCACAACTCACCCCTTTACTAGCGATGTAGTCCATCCCGCGCGCCACGCAGTACGCCAGCACGGTGAGGTCGCGTGACGTCACGCCGCCGCCGCCGCCGAACCGGTCCGGCCGAGCGCGCCGTGACCGCAGGAACGATACTAACTTGCCGCACATCACGTATTCCATTATTAGGAGGTAGGGCTCTGGAATGGACGGATTTATCATTTGAATATGCAATATATGATATTGGCAACGCACTGGTCGTAAGTTTGACTGTCACAGAAAATCCTTTTGGATACCGGACGTCTAATGATTTAATTGTAGATATTTTCGCAAGTTTCTGACATGATTGTAGTCCTAATACTAAAGGGACTGATCGACTGTGCTCACTCAATTATTATGCAAATATATGTAGATTTCAATGAGAAAACACCTATATAGATAAGTAGGTGATTTGATTCAATATACATGTATTTTATTTATCCTATCATACCTATAGAATCACGCAACGGTAGCGAAATTATTGAGTGTACTACAAAACTATCATTCTAAGCTCTTTTGAAATAAAGGTAAGAATTATGTAATTTACCTTGTTCAGTACAGCAAGCTAACAATGTAACTACATTAGGATGTGTGCCAATTTTCTGCATGATATAAATCTCGTGTAATAGTTCTTGTTTTTCTTTTTGTGATGCCGTTTCTTTGATGGTCTTCACAGCTACCAAACGAGTTAGACCATCGTGCCCTGTTAAATCATCTGCTTCGGCTTTCCACACCTAGTAACAGATTAGAAGATAATAGCTATTCATATAAATTTGACCCACATTATTAGTTAAAAATAAAGTTTGGATATGATCTTACCTGGCCAAAGTTTCCTTCACCTAATAGAGTTTGTAACCTAAGTTTGTTTCGAGGGAATTCCCATTTTTGATCCGGTTTTGTAGGCGGTGGCATTGGCGCTCTAGCGACAGGTATTATTGGAGTGTCCTTCTTTAAATCAGAGTCTTCATAGTAACCTTCATAATCAGTTTCAATTTCTTTCAGTTTCTTATTCATAATATTTCGTAAAACAAAAGCTACGATTGCAGCAACGGGAAGGAACCCTAAACCAGCTAAAACATATGAAGCAGTATATGTCTTTTCAACTTCAATAACCACTTCTTGATTTTTAAACGAACTGTCTTTGTCATTTGGGTTATTAGTGGAATTCAACACTTTTGTATTATTTGCAGTTTCCGATTTCGATGTACTTGTAGAAACTGGAACAGGCTTAGAGTTTGACTTCGATGATGTACGAGATGTAATCACTAAGGATTTTAAAGTCTCGCTAGGTGTAGTTTCCTCTATAGCTGTGGTTGGTAAAGTTATTGGTTTTACGTTAATTGTAGTTGGGATGTCTGTTGTTATAAACACCGTAGGTATTTCTGTGACGGTTGAAGCGACTGTAGTTGGAAGGAGTGTTGTAGACAAACTAGTTGGTTTGGGAGTTGCAGAACTGGTTGTTGTTGTCGTCGTAGTGGTTGGTCTTCGTTTTCTTATAGGTCTGGGTCTTATTGTACTCGATATAATGCTACTAACTTCTGGTTTTCCATATAAATTACCAAATCTACTTGATATTTTCGGTACATTTTGTTCATTTCTTGACTCTTCTTCATTGTTTGTTGTTTTTTCAGTAAAACTCGTAATATTATTTGAATTATCTTGATTCAACTCTGAAGCGATTGGTGTGCTAACCGTTGTTGAAGTTCTTATTCTTATTCTATGTTTAAAAGTTTTTAATTCAGATTCCGTAGTTGGAGTTGTTTCAGTTTCGTTTAAAAGAATCTTTTCTTGATTCTCAGAGGTCATATTTTTATTTTCTATAAACTCAGATGTTGTATTATCAAAGTCTTTACCAAGTTCGGTTTTATTCTGCCCCTTGACCGATGATGTTATAGAAACAGAGGTAACAACAGCTGTATATACTAAAGTCGATGCTTTCTCAGTTGTAGTGGCGTTTATTGAAAGTGGTAACAATATTGAGTCCGAGGTAGTGCCTGTCAGTTTTGCTGGCCTTCGCCTTAGATTATGATAGTGCCTTGTATAGTTTTTCGGTGCGATTGTCGTCAAATTCGTTTTAATTTGAGATGTTTTAGAGAAAGTACTGTTAATGTTACTATTTTCTGCAATAAGTTCGTCAGTTGTGTTTAATTTTAAAGAACTATCTTTGGACATTGTATTATTAGATCGGGCATTATTTTTAGTTTTATCGGGATAACTTGGTGTGACACTCACCATGGAATCAGTAATATTCAGCTGTGCAAAGTTTAGTGGTTTACTCGTGGATGACGTTGTATATTTTCTATAAGCATTCACTAAACCCACATGTCTAGCAGGTGCAGGACCTTTAACAGTATTTCGGATTTTATTCTTTTCAATAATATTTTTAACAACGGATACATCCATTTCTTCATTTACCTCTTCTTCCTCGACACTAGAGTTTTTATATTTTTCAGTAGCTGAATATCGTGAGTTGTATTTCCTCTTTTCAAGAGGGGAAATTATAAAATTTACAGATTTCGTGGAAGTTGTCAGTGAAGGTGAGTTTGTCAAATTATCTGGAATTGTTCCGATTTTTTGTCCAAAGTAAAGGAAAGGTGCCATATCTTCTGCTCGAAGCTCACTCTCCAAGGGTCTAAAATGATTATAAATTTCATCAGACATAAATAAGGTGTTATTCCCTTTGTCTTTTTCGGAATTATTTTTACTCAGTTTTTCAGACAGAGTCGTCACATTAGAAGCATTTGGAGTTGTATTGGTAACAGTGGATGTTGTTGTTTGTATATTTTTTGGAGTCGACGGTTCTTGAAGTATAATTATAGTAGAATTATCTTCAATTTTAATTTCATTTTCTTTGGTATTATTGGTACTTAAAGTTTTATTTATTTTTTGTGCAGCAGTAACATTATCAGTGTCAGAATAATTGAGCAAATAAAGGCCATGATTAGATTCATCTACTTGGAATACTTCCTCGGGATCTAAATCGATCTCTTTTTCATGGCCTTCGGATTTTTCTGGTGGAACGTATATAGCTCCTAAGCCTTCAGATACCGACTCAACACTAGTGTTAGCCACGGCAGTGTTAGTGTTTTCCTTACGTCTATTATTTATGAATCCAGCTCTACTTTTATTATCGTAATAAACTTTTGGGACAAAAAGATGCCTTATTTCATGTGGTTTTATTTCTTGCTTTGTCTCTTTTACTCCATCGGAGGTGACAAGTTTAAGAGTGCTGGATGAATCGTTAGCAGGTTTGTCAAGGATGATTCTTTTAATAACTGTGCTGTTTGAATCTCGCAGTTCCAACTGTGCGAAGGTTGATCCATTTCTGAAATCAAAAAAACAATAATTTTAATAATACTTTTAACATACATACATACATACATATTCTCACGCCGTTAGTTCCCATTGGGGTAGGCAGAGACTATCGATCGCCACTTTGTACGATAAATAATGCAAATAATTTTATTTTTTTTGAAATTTTAATGAAACTTTACACTTAACAACTTTTAGGAAAACTGTCAATATTGTAATCAAATTGTTCTTTGTGTCTAATATAGTTACTACAGTTTTGTAACGCATAGTTTATTTTGTTACATACATTACATATACTCACGGCTATAAGTCCCTAGAAGTGGTAGCCAGAGCTTTAGAATAAGAAATTGTTCAGTCACGATTGGAAATTGGGTGAAGAGGGGATAATAAAATAAAGGCTTTTGATGGTGAGAAAAATCAGTAAATAAGCCCCAATTCCGTTCGTCGCCTCTTACAAACACCACGGGAAGAAATGGATTTTTTTTCTAAGCTGACACTTCACAGCTAATACTTATTGTTAATAAAATAGCAACAATCAATAACATATGAACGTACCGATTGCCCTTGTTCGCCAAGGAGGCGATGGTGTTGATGTGCGCGGCGAGCCGGCCGGTCAGCAGCTGCCGCCGCCGCGCCGCCAGCAGCGACAGCAGCTGCGAGTCCCGGGTCGCGTTGCCGCTCGACTGCGCCGTGCTCTTGCGGACTGCGCCTGCAATTGGTGAGAGGACTACTTTAGAAGAAATGCTTTTAATAAGATTTTTTGTACAACTTTTTATGTACGCTTGATTGTGGAGGTAGAAATGTTGAATGGGTGTTGAGAGCGTTACAGTAGTTGTGATCGGCCGGGGCGAATGGAAGTTAAGAATAAGATATTAAGATATATTTGAAAAGGTAAGGATTGTAACAACCATATGATGTGTTGGCGTTTTTGTTTCGGGCAATTAGGTCACAATGTAAATTTGTTTTATTCTGTTGAATTTTTTTTCTTCTTAATAAATAAAATTGGTCGCGTGGCGTAAAGAACTTTCCTTCTTTTTTTAAAAAAAAATATACGTTAGCGACTGAACTGATTTCGAGTGTTTTATTTTTTTACAACAAGCACTGAGGAAATTTATGATATTGTTGTATTTCAGTCGTGTAGTGAGCTCGTTTTTCATTGAGCTGATTATTTTAGTTTCGTGTTTATAGTTTTATAAATAGAAGTATTTATTTAACCTTCACCTGGTGACCAAGTCAGTTTTAGCTGCGGAGTTCAAACAATCTGCGTGACTAATAAGTACGTATTGTAAATTATCCAACTATTCGGTCACGGTAGTGTTGCATCAATTACTGACATCGTTTTACAGGCATTTGTGTTATTTCGCATTATTGTGTTTTCTGTTCGAGTGGAGAATATCTGAAGCTGGTTTACATCAACAACTACGAAAATTTATACAGTGTAATAAGTAATCTTCATTTTTCTTTTCAAATTGGTTCACACACATGTACAATATAAAATACATATACAAAAAAATGTATCACTTTTCTTGTGATTAACTATTAGCAGTTACTTTTTATGGCCGCTATGTAGAAAATCCCATCATGTTTTTTTAAATTATTATCAAATAGAATACAATATGTTACATAAACCTTCTAGTGACCCAAAACAACCTCCATTGAAAACCGCAGCTAAGCCACCAAAACCGATTTCTATTCCTTGCCTTATATTTGATTTTCCAAAAGTGGCTGAGGAATGTCTAATTCCCTAGCTCTAGCTACCCTTTTAAGGGATTTATAGCCGTGAGTATATGTATGTATGTATGTATGTATTTGATTTACTAAATTCTACCTTATCGATGAGAGTGAGATGGAAGCATTTAAAATAGAGTGAGTATAAAAGAGTCAGTCGTCATGTACAACGCGATAAAACGATTTTATGACAAGCCTACCTCTGACTATCTAGGAAAAGATAGAGTGACAACTAGACAAACCGATTTGAAGCTGGCTACATTTATTCGGTTGTACGACCAACTTGTAGGGTCAGGCGTATTTTTAGCCTAGCTACCTATTGACTGATATGTCTGATTGATAGTCATGTGTATTAGCATGAAAAAGGGGTAGTTAGAGCTTCAGAAGAAGAACTTCCTAAACTAATTTTGGAAGTTGAGTAGGGAAAATAATGTAAAATGTAGGATGATTGGTGGAGTTCCTCCTGCTACATCATCCAACAATCAACTTAAAAGTCTCACAACTCTAAGTGGCTTGGTACGATACATACATACATATACTCACGGCCGTAAATCCCAAAAAGGGGTAGCCAGAGCTTCAGAGCCAGAAACAGAAACCCGCATTTGGAAGTTAATAGGGCAGAAGATGAAAAAAATCAAGTATCTTTGGTGATGGGTCTCCAACCGCATCGCCCAAAAACCACTTAAAAAGCCCCACACCCTTAGTCGCCTCATACGACACCCTCGGGTAGAAAGGGGTAGTGATATTCTAAGCCGGCACTACCTGGTACGATATCCACGGAATAAAGTAATGTTGTGAAATTCTTAGACAACACTACACGGGTTCAGTTTAAACCTGCTAATGATTGTTCCGCGCAATCAGTCCACTTCTGTTATGTAGTCCGAGGAATAAGTCACTGTTATTGGTAACGGTATGTCAGCTGCTAGAACATCGCGTGACGTCACAGTGACATAACTGTAGTAACTAAATCGTCGCGCGCGACTCGGATCGTGATGTGGTTTCTATATTCGATGAACGAGTAACAGGTCGTTGATTTTATAATGCCAAAGTTTTCTTTTTAAATTTTAATATTTATTAATTTATTAGGTATGTAAAACCGATAACCATTTGAGACTAACACAAAACAGGCAACACCAGGTATGATACTAGACTGTCATCCGAAGGATACACACACTTGAAATAAATTACATACACTATTATTATATAATAATGTTAATCAGGTATACAAAATTCAAATTACTAAACATACCCAAACATTCAAAAACACTAAAAAAATATAAGTATCTCATGTCAACTGCAACAATGCTAAGGAATTTACGTACATACATATACTCACGGCTATAAATCCCTAGACGGGGTAGCCAGAGCCGAGAAATTAGAAATTCCTCAGCCACTTTTGGAAAGTTGCGTGGGGAAAAGATGGTGAGATAAAGGTTGTCGGTGATAGGTCTCCAACCGCATCGCCCGAAAATTAAATTCCTTAATAGCCCCAATACCGTTAGTCTCCTCTTACGTACACCCACCGGAAGAAATGGGGTAGTGCTATTCTAACCCGACACTACACAGCTAAAGAATTTATGGTCCTTAAACTCTGGCAACCCTTTTTGGGGTATAGGTTTGAGTGATGATTCACTATGGTAGAAAGAGGGGTGTTAAAATAACACATACATACATATACTCACGACTATATTTCCCTAGAAGGCGTAGTCAGAGCTAAGGAATTATAAATTCCTCAGCCACTTTTGGAAGTTGAGTGGGGAAAAGATGGTAAAAATAAAGGTTTTTGGTGATGGGTCTCCAACCGCATCGCCCGAAAATCCAATAAAAAGCCCCAATACCCTTAGTCGCTTCTTACGACACCCGTGGATAGAAAGGGGTAGCGACATTCTAAGCCGGCACCACACGGCAAAAAATAACACGTATAACTTAACTATAACAAACGAAAATACTTCCAACCTTTAACAAAGTATAGAACGAGCGCCATTAGCAAAGCATGAAAACAAATACAAACAATTAACAGGTATTTCCACATTCACACCAAATCTTCATCCATATCGGAGTTACATAACCCGAGTATGAAGTGTTGAAATATGAAACTGATACGTCTAAACACGTTTATAAAGCGATTATATATGCTAGGTATTGTTGGCTTACAATAGTACTACCCCGTCTCTTCCCGAGTTGTCATACGAGGCGATTAAGGTATGTTACTGGAAAGAAACTAAGAATTTCTTCCGGTGGGTGTACGTAAGAGGCGACTAACGGTATTAGGGCTTTAAAGGGATTATTGGGCGATGCGGTTGGAGACCCATCACCAACAACCTTTATTTTGCCATCTTTTCCCTACTCAACTTTCCAAAGGTGGCTGAGGAATTTCTCATTCCTTAGCTCTGGCTACCCCATCTAGGGATTTATAGCCGTGATTATATGTATGTATGTATGTATGTAAACTAAGAAGTGCCGTATATTGCAGTGTAGTGCCGGCTTAGAATGTCACTATCCCTTTCTTCCCACGCCTGTCGTAAGGGTATGGGGCTTTTTAAGTTGCTAACAACATTTATTTTACCATCTTTTCCTCACTCAACTTTCCAAAAGTGGCTGAGGAATTTTTAATTTTTATTTGTTAATAGCCATGGGTATATGTAAGTATGTAAATGTCTATTGACCCATCACCAACAACCTTTATCTCACCATCTTTTCCCCACGCAACTTCCAAATGTGGCTGAGGAATGTCTCATTCCCTAGCTCTGGCTACCCCTTCAAGGGATTTATAGCCGTGAGTATATGTATGTATGTATGTATGTAAATGTCTATTAATTTTTAATGAGTCCCTATGCCAGGTCTTCTTGGATATAAAGTAAGAATATTTTAGTCGTGTATACTATTTTATGTATTATTACGCAAACCCAACCGATCAAACACATCAATATAGATTGATTAAAAACCATAATTGAAAAATCATTTCAATTAATCTGTCACTGACCTATTCTTCATTACAATAATTATAACATTACTTCAATTACTGGTAGGACATCGTGTAATTATCATTAGGCTAATTATAATTAATCACAAGTTAGTGGCATGTCAAGGTAGTATTGGATCTCAAAGACTATTGTCTTCCGAAAGATCGTGATTTAGTTTTAATATGTATTTAGTTGGATCAAATTGACTAACTATGTTCTCATATAGTATTTATGTTTGGTTTTGTTTATTTTGTAATTGTGTTGAAATGTGTTGCACATTCGTAACATTAATTAATTATATTTCTAGGTTTGCTCTCGTAACTGACAAGAAGAACAATGATGATGAATGATATAATTATCATGGTGATGATAGAGGTGAGACCCCTGATGGTGATGATCATTATATTTCTAAAGAAGATGATGAGACCTACATAAAGCAATATTTGTAAAGATTAATTGACTACAAGTTATTATACAGAGTAAAAATCTAACAGAAAAGAAACAGTGGTTTAGGTCCGACTGAAGATATGAACTCACTTCGCCGGCATAAGAAGCGGCTGTGTCCTCATTGAGCTATCAAAGTTGATCAATTGGAATTTGTCAATTTCAGTGTTTTTTTTCATAGAATAACTACCCCATTAATATATTATTATTTTTTTTGTCTTTAGGTAACTGTTGAAGTTCTAATGTGTAAGTTTAACTAGACTCCAATATACGATAACAAATTCACATATCAGCTTTAATAATGGCATCGTGTAATTGCCATGGAAGTTGTAAAGATCCTATTTCAAAGCGTTTCCCGTTCCAAAGCGAGTATACGAATATAATAAACTAGTAATTGATGGCAAAGGATACGTAGATGGTAATGATAAATGTGCTCTAGTTTCGCAACAAGTCCAGTGTGTTCACATTTACTAAACATTTTAGTGTCTCGGACGGTAAAAGGGATCGAAGGCTGAGAAAATTCGCAGTTTCGCAACTTGAGATGGCGCTAAAACGGTGATTTCTCAGTTAAGAACATGTTCTGCTGCTAGTACCCTGGGATAAATTGTTTAGATGGTATCAAATGGATAACGTGATAGTTTGTAGCAACCTGTTCAATTACCTTTTGATTTAACTTTGAATAAATTTTGTAGTTACATCATTTTTGAAAACCTTATTCTTATTCGATTCGGTACACGTAAACATAAAGTTATTTATGAATTAGAAATTCGTCAGCCACTTTTTTAAACTTGAGTGGGAAAAAGATGGTGAAATAAAGGTTGTTGCCGATAGGCCTCCCATCGCATCGCCCGAAAATCCCTTAAAAGCCCCAATACCGTTAGTCGTCTCTTACGCACGCTTACCGGAAGAAATGGGTAGTTCTATTCTAAGCCGACACTACATAGCTATTAAAACGTTAGTTAAAGTATGTTTATTAATAATCACAGTCAAATTTATATTTCAATCAAATTGATCAGTACAACGTACAACGTGATAATTTAAATTGATATTTATTTGTTTGCCAACACATACAATCGCAGTGATTGACACTTATGTTAGTGTTATAAATAATAGGGGAAGGACGGAACGGGAGTTGCTAATGGTAAGTATGATATTATGATATTGAGAAAGGAAAGAAAAATTACTTACTAAGGCGTTTAACACACCAAACCGCAATCCGTCGCGGTTGTTAGTATTTGATACATACATACATATATTCACGGCTATAAATCCCTAAAAGGGGTAGCCAGAGCTGAGAAATTCGAAATTCCTCAGCCACTTTCGGAAGTTGAGTGAGGAAAAGATGGTAGAATAAAGGTTGTTGGTGATGGGTCTCCAACCACATCCAAAAATCCCTTAAAATACCCCAAGTCCGTTAGTCGTCCGAAACCAGAGCTTAAGAGTAACAAATACCTCATGCTTTTCAGAACAATTACATTACTACAATACAATACTACAATATTTCCGATACACAGACACATCATTTCCATAATCTTTAAAGATATATTAAATGTAATTACTTATTTCCTGCATAAAACTATGTTGCTAGATAGTGTGTCCATTTTAGTGTCGTATCCAGTAGACTAACGAGCCCATCACAGATATCGCACGCAGCCACCACGCAGCCCACTGTAGCATTGCTGCTTAGCAATCGTGTGCACCATGCACTAAGCGGTACGCCACACATTACTCGTTGTTATTTGTTGTGCGAATTAGGACTATGATCATGTCACTTTGCCGTATAGTGTCGGCTTAGAATAACACTACCCCATTTCTACCCTTGGGTGATCGTAAGAGGCGACTAAGGGTATAGGGGCTTTTTAAGTGATTTGGGCGATGTGGTTGGAGACCCGTCACCAAAAACATTTATTATTACCATCCTTTCCCCAATCAAGTTCCAAAAGTGGCTGAGGAATTTCTCATTCCAAAGCTCTGGCTATCCCGTTAAGGGATTTATAGCCGTGAGTATATGAATATGAATGAATCATGATACTGTCTTATTTATATTAATTTTATTACTTAGATAATATTACGTATTTATATTTTGCGTCAAATTTTAATAATAATAAATTTTTATTTTTTATTGTTTAAAGATATAAATGTAATAAATAAATTAGATTTGGGCTATGGTTGCTATCGATATTTGTTTAGTTAATTTTCTTTTTCTATTTTGTTCACATAAATTCGGAATAATTATTTTACTCATAAATATAAATAAATAAAATAAAATAGTCTCGGCTTAGAATAGCACTACCGCATTTCTTCCGGAGGGTGTACGTAAGAGGCGACTAACGGTATTGGGGCTTTCAAAGGATTTTTGGACGATGCGGTTAGAGACCCATCACCAACAACCTTTATTTCACCATCTTTTCCCCACGCAACTTCGAAAAGTGGCTGAGGGATTTCTAATTCCCTAGCTCCGGCTACCCTTTAAGGGATTTATAGCCGTGAGTATATGTATGTATGTATGTAATTTAATTGAAAAGTAGTAACATATTTGAGAGCGTATTTATCTGAGCTAAATAATTAGCTACGAGGTCCGGTCTACATCCTATGTCTAATTTATATTGCACGCTCCGTGACTGCGGTTGGCAATATCCGACCAATATAACTATCAAAACATATATTCATGGCTGTAAATCTCAAAAAAGAGTAGTTAAAGTGACAGAATTTTAAATTTCTTGATGTGGGGTGGAGAACAGACCCTATCACCTAGGCTTTATTTAATAATAATTTTCCCACTCAACTTCCAAAAGAGGCTAAGGAATTTCCCCTCTTTGGATTCCCTATTTGGATTTTTTACAATTATTATATGTATGTATGGATGTAATTTTATCTGCTTTATTTCCCATACTACCAATGACTTACAATATTGTGAAAAATCGCTACATACATACAACAGAGCATTTTATTTATCAAAATTCACACATTATTAACTACACAATGTAAGTGCAAGTTTTTGTCACGTTATTATCAGATAATTATACTTCATTGTTCACAGAAAAATTCATTCATTAGCAGATATTGATTCACACGGCTCAATTCAATAGAGGTGTTGGCAGGTGTGATAAACTTTTGATAGCATTTTGATGTATGTGTAGTGTGAATTATGATGTATGTGGAGAGTGTATGAGAGATGTGTTAGGATAGAATTGATGCAAAAACTTAAGCAAGTTTCTTAACTTATTTCTTACACTTCTATTTGACTGAGGTTCTCATGATGGAATAGGTAATGAGGCATTTAAAAGTAGATAATTTTATAGATATTAAAAAAAACGCATTTTTAGGGTTCCGTAGCCAAATGGCAAAAACGGGACCCTTATAGATTCGTCATGTCTGTCTGTCCGTCCGTCCGTCCGTATGTCACAGCCAGTTTATTCCGAAACTATAAGAACTACATTATTGGAAATTGGTGCGTAGATGTATTCTGTAAACCGCATTAAGATTTTAAAATAAAATCTGAAAAAAAAACCAAAATTTTTAGGGTTCCCCATACATAGAACTAAAACTCAAATTTTTTTTTTCATCAAACCTATACGTGTGGGGTATCTATCAAAAGGTATTTGAAAATGATGTTGAGGTTTCTTATATCATTTTTTTCAAAACTGAATAGTTTGCGCGAGAGACTTTTTCAAAGTGCTAAAATGTGTGTCCCCCCCCCCCCCCCGTAACTTCTAAAATATGGGCATGATAATACTGAAAAAAATATATGATGTGTATTACTATACAAACTACTAACGAAAATTGGTTTGAATGAGATCTAGCCAGTAGTTCTATTTTTAAACGTCATAAATCAAATTACTTACCTAATTTGGCTCCCATGATTCTCACACAAACGGGATTTTCTATATATATGATAGTACGGAACCCTTAGTGCGCGATCCGACTCGCACTTGGCCGGTTTTTTATAATTATCCTAACTGTTTACACGTCAAATATCTAAAATAATAATTTTTCAATTCCAAATTCAAAAACTATCTGAGTAAAGTCTTAAAAATATCATCAATACAATATCTAAGAACTTCACTTCATCCGCGATCTGACTAACGCCCGATTTCTGAATTGAGTATTCCAGCTGAGAACAACTTAAGTATCGTTCTGTCGCATTGAAATCTTAGCAACTGAATGAGACAAAACGATACTTAAATCGTTCTTAGCTTGAATACTCTATTCTGAAATCAGGCGTAAGTCTAACCGTTGATGAAATAGATGAATTCCCATAAATGGGAGCCTAGTAAAATAGTCGTCCGTGTTGAGCAATCCCAAGTATTGCTTAGTAGTGCATCTACCGCGTTGTCATAACATTCGCATTTATTATGTACACGTAGTAAACGCGGTTGTGCAATTATTTACTGACTTGTTTATTGTGCTACTTTGATTGTGGGTTTAACGATTTATAGCCTAACTAAATTTTAATTATTTATACTATGATACTCGAGAACTATACTTTCTTTTTCGTAAGTAGGTTTTCAAACCGACTTTTAAAAAAGGAAGAATTGGATTCTATATTTATTTTTGTATGTATATAACGCGATTACTTCGTCAATGGTCAATCATTTTCTGTTGGATATAGTTCCAGAGTGAACAAAAATCGAAAATCGAAAACCGTTAAATGGCAGTGAAGTCGGTTCCATTTTGTTAAAATATTTCTTATTATTAATTGTTGTAATTGTCGAGAGGGTCTTGTTAAATTTGCCTATTGTCTATATATAATCAAATATGTCGTCGAGTTAGTATCCCTTACCACAGGTCATAAGGTCCAATTAGGGGTTCACTTCATCGGTGTGGTGTAATAAACTATATATATTTATTATATTTCTAAAACGTATTTAGGTATTTGTATTGCTTGTATATATAAAAGTATGTAGTTATTTATGTAACAACATAACAACAAGGGGTTGGCAGAGGTACTAATACTTCTGAACATCACGTGACTTTGTCACCTGGTGTTCAGAGTACCCACGTTTTGCATGGATAAATTTGTGTTTGATGTGCAATAAAGAGTTATTCTTTTCTATTCTATTCTAATAATTGCATATACATTTATTTATAATTATAACATAATACAAGGATAGTAAAGCAATCTGATTTGCCTTCATCAAAAATCAAACGGGTGCAGCACCATCAGTATCTTTTAAACATGTTATTGTACGAGAAACTATTGCATGTATATCCTGCAATATAAAAATATACTTATTTTGATACACCTACGTGCATGCATACACTACTAAAAACATACCAATTCGAATTTATTTCATAACACTTTATAACTTTAAAAACATGTTTAACAAAATTAGGAACAATGTTTTGACAAATTAAATTACACCAAAGTGGATTTTGACGAATTGTTTCCACTCATAGAAGGCAAATAGAGCCTGCCCACGTTGACATGAATCCAAGCTCATTATAGACCCATATTTCGTTGACATAGTTCGTCACACCCACGACTGCTCACAGCGACGTCGGTTAACGTTTACCATACAATGGATGGTAATGCTGACACCATAATAACTGTAATAAACTTATCAGGGTTTATTATACACGATGTAAAGTAATGAGGAATTTCGCGGATTTTTTAGACAGTTTAATGTAGAATATGACAACATAATTAGTTAATCACACCACATTACGTTTTTTTCTTCAATCTCACCCACGTAATAGGAACCTTTACTTTACCATTTTTACCCCACTCACCTTTCAAAAGTGGCTGAGGTATTTCTTATTCCGAATCTCTGGCTACCCCTTCTAGAGATTTATAGCCGTGAGTATATGTATGTATGTGATAGGAACTTGTAGGAGATGAGATTCGTAAAAAACACAAAGTCCTATTCATTTACGAAGATAAATTCGAAAAATCTGTTGTTTTTGTTTTACATAACATAACATACATAACATAAACGTTCACGCCGAATATCCCCGAAGGGGTTGGCAGAGGTACTTATACTTCTGAACATCACGTGACTTTGTCACCTGGTGTTCAGAGTACCCACGTTTTGCATGGACAGTGTACTCACGTGATAGGGGGCAGGCCTATCGCCGTTTTGTTTTATGGTTCTGCAAAATACCAACATAAGTAATTGGTACGCTATCTGAGCATGACAATGACATGAAATTGAAATAAAAGTTATTCTTATGTCATTCTAAGCACCGTCACTATAGTAATGTAACAGTGAGTATATATATACCCGCCTATAGGCACGGTGGCTCACGATTGGAATAGTGAATACTATTCGCATTACTAATGATATTGTCAACTGACATCATTCTGATGACTTCACTTCGAACTAATCAATGTCCTATATGACTTGAAAGTTTCTGCAACTTGCAGTTTTAAAATGGAACTATACTATACTACGAGTATGTGAACTTTACCTGTGGTTCCCTTATAAATTATTGCTTTATATGATAGTGAAGCTGAAATTCTACATAGTTAAAGAGCTGTATTATTACTTTCATCACCAAAATTATATTTCTTCATATTTTGTCCTCTAAAAATAGCCTTCATCAAATATAATTATCAATCAACTTTTTTTGTGAAACAACAGAAAATCGAGTGGATTACCAATTGCCTAAAATTAACTCATCGGGGCGTGTTTCTATAATACTTCTTCGAGTATGTAATGTTGTAATTTTATTAGTTGTAATGTGAAGTTTCCCAAGAACGTTTTTGCTCATTATAATTTAAGTATTATTTCATTACACCTTTTTACAAGCTAATCAGCATTATGGAGTAACATTGATTAGAAACATTTCTGTATGTAAAAAACCAAGATTTCTGTTCTTACCAGCGGACTAACGATCTAATATAACTTATCGTCATAAAAATATGTTGTTGCAAAATACGTTTTTGATTCAATTAACTCAAATAATCGGTATTTGACCATTTCTAGGTCTGTTTTTTTTATTGCGCCATCGAATACTTTATTTACCACTTGTGTAAAGGCAAACACACCAAATCCAACTACATATTTACAAGTATATTCATAACATCAAATAGTGATTTAACTCAACTACACCTATAAGTTCACGGCTATTAATCCCGAAATGGGGTAACCAGACCTTCAGAATTAGGAATTGGTTAGACACTTTTGGAAGATAATTGGGAAACTTAACGCAGCATAATTTATATGGCAAGGGAATAGCCTCCTGCCAGCCCTATTACTCAACAATCGTCTAAAAAGACGCAAAATTCTGAGCAGTCAAAAAGAAATAAAATATTTAAAATAAGAATAACAATAATTGAGTTAAACTTATATTACAAACTCCTTCTTCAATAATTCTCATTTAACATTTTAATTGTTGCCAATTGACGAATGGGGTCAGCAGACTTGTTTAATTCTAGTTTTAAAAGCGCATTTTACTGGCAAGGCCGGAGAATGCTCAGCCGATGAATTTATGGACTTCAATTTATATTGTGAGAATGTCAGGTTCACCCGAACGCAATAAATACAGCACTTATGGTGTCGAAACCGAACTTAACAATAAAATTATGGACACTGTAGTGTATTATGAGTGAGTCCAGCTAATAGAGTTCACTGTTTTTCTTATACATTTACCAATACAATTTGTATTTGAAAGATATTGCCAATAATAAAACTTATTGCTATAAGTTTGGTAAGTCGAGTTGAAATACTTAAGAGCTTATTCCATTACACTTTGTCGTGTCTGCCGCAGACGCTTGTTATTCCACTACACAATTTGTCTACTTTTCAGAAGCCGAAGTTATTCCACTAGTCTGAATTCAGATTCTGTGGCTTTCAGACGTTTTCATTCAGACAAATGGAATAAGCTCTTTAGCTTCAATCAAAATTGTTACGAGTTAAATCCTAAATCGCGTCCTGTGTACGGTTATATGTAGCAGTAATGTCGACTTTGATCTTCCCGCGGGTATTGTTCGAAGAAACTAAGGGTACGGGACTTTTTACTTATTGGAGTTAAGTATTAGTCGGAAGTATTGCTGTGTAGTGTCGGCTTAGAATAGCACTATACCATTTCTTCCGGTGGGTGTACGTAAGAGGCGACTAACGGTATTGGGGCTTTTAAGGGATTTTCGGGCGATGCGGTTGGAGACCCATCACCAACAACCTTTATTTTTACCATCTTATCCCCACTCAACTTCCAAAAGTGGCTGAGGAATTCCTTTTTCCTTAGCTCTGGCTACCCCTTCTAGGGGTTTATAGCCGTGAGTATATGTATGTATGTATTAGTCGGAGACCCATCATCAACATGGGCACTACACCAGTCATGGGTTTTTAGGATTGATAGCCATGAGCATAGATACTAGATAGCTAGGTATTTTTTTAGTTAAAGTTCTGCAAAATCACCTGATCGACCATCTAACCTCCAAACTGCCAAAATCATGTCGCAACATAATAATTGCGACCTCCTCATAATGAGCGGTAATCCACTCGTCAGTTCGGATGACAAAAACATAATGACATATTAAAAGATAATGTTATGTCAAATGTAGTCGGATGTGGCGGAGGATCGCGTGACGTATGACGGATGTATCCGCTGGTTTGCAGTTGGTTATTATTTGATGAGGTTGAGACCTTCTTATCACCAAGGATATAAGATATTTAGATGTAATATAGGATATGCTCAAAAAGTCAGGCGTTCGAAGTTTGAAGAACGAAAGAAATACGTGAATGAAGCTTGAGAGGTTTGCATTTCCAAATAGGAATTAATGATCTGACCTTTAAGAAGTGTCATGTATTGTATAGGATACATAAAAATTGGGTTTGGGGAAAACATGGTTATTATCCAAAAACTCACAACCAAATTATTGGAAACAACATCTTTAGACGGTTTTTTAATTGAATGGGGAAAATAAAAATATATTATTAATACAAAAATACTATATATTTTAGTATCAAAGATACTATATTAATGCTGTGTAGTGTCTGCTTAGAATAGAACTACCCCATTTCTTCCGGAGGGTGTACGTAAGAGGCGACTAACGGTATTGGGGCTTTTAAGGGAATTTAGGGCGATGCGGTTGGAGACCCATCACCAACAACCTTTATTTTTACCATCTCTTCCCCACTATCATTTCCAAAAGTGGCTGAGGAATTTCTAATTCCTTAGCTCTGGCTACCCCTTCTAGGTATTTACAGCCGTGAGTATATGTATGTATGTACTATAAATATTATTATACTACATTATTCATCATCTATTTAAAAAACCTCAGACTGCAAAGATACTTCAACACCTTTGGAAAAAGAGACGGTTATAATATTCGAAGCTGGCACGCATAACGAAAGGAGAACATAATTTAGTTATACAATAATTATTCATATTAGATATTTCAAATACTTGTAATTAACAGTTATATAAGTGTCAATGAAAGGTCACTGAGCAATCTAGAATTACCGCCGCCTCTCTCTTGATGAGGAATTATAATCAACTTGTACTAGATTTGTAGCACCTAATATCAACCTGTCATTATGCTAATATCAAAATATGAGTTTTCAGTTCCGGAATCATGTTGTGAAACTTCAACACAAGATATTTAACATGACACCTGATTAAAATTGGTTAGGTTTTTGGTAGCTGTGTAGTGTCGGCTTAGAATAGAACTACCCATTTTTTTTTCGGTGGGTATACGTAAGAGGCGACTAACGGTATTGGGGCTTTTAAGGGATTTTTGGGCAATGCGGTTGGAGACCAATCACAAACAACCTTTATTTCACAATCTTTTCTCTACGCAACTTCCAAAAGTGGCTGAGAAATTTTTAATTCCCCAGCTCTGGCTACCCTTTCAAGGGATTTATAGCCGTATTTATGTTTTTGGTCACCTGTTTTTTTTTTCTAAAACTTTAGTTATATTTGCTGTCAAAGTTTTATCAATCTTTTATGAAATACTGAAGTTGCGTTCTGTTGTTATTATTGTATAATGAAACTAATAAAAATAACTTACCTATATAGTAGGATATCGTGCAAATAATAATTTGCGAGTGCGGAAGATGGTACTGACTTCCAATCGTAACACACACAATGCAATAACGTCAGTAATTCTGAATATGTAAATAATTCAGAGATATTTTACATAGACATACATACATATACTCAAGGCTATAAATCCGTTAAGAGTTTGCCGTGTAGTGTCGGCTTAGAATAACACTACCCCATTTCTACCCGTGGGTGATCGTAAGAGGCGACTAAGGGTATAAGGGCTTTTTAAGTGATTTTTGGGCGATGTGGTTGGAGACCCGTCACCAAAAACGTTTATTATTATCATCTTCTCCCCAATCAACTTCCAAAAGTGGCTGAGGAATTTCTCATTCCAAAGCTCTGGCTAGAGATATTTTATTTATATTTATTATTCGTTTCTTAAGTAAAGTGCGTACCTATTACAATAACACATGAAGTCACACAACAAATCAAATATAAATTATGAAAATTTTAGTGTTTGTATATTTACAAAGTATGCATGTAAAACACGAATATTAATTCCATAAAAGGGGAGCCACAACTACTTGTTCGTGCGTATGAGGGGAGGCCTATGTCCAGCAGTGGACGTGTATTGGTTGTATGGTAACAACTACTTTTGGAAGTGGGGCTGGTAATGGGTCTTAAGCTACAATGCAAAATTAACTTTAAAAGTATAAATATTAAAAAAAATCAATGTTTTTATTATAATTTATAAACATTGTCAGCTGTGTAGTGTCGGCTAACAATAGCACTACCCCATTTCTTCCGGTGGGTGTACGTAAAAGGCGACTAACGGTATTGGGGCTTTTAAGGAATTTTTGGGCGATGCGGTTGGAGACCTTTATTTTACTATCTTTTCCCCATTCAACTTTCCAAAAGTAGCTGAGGAATTTCTAATTCCTTAGCTCTGGCTACTCCTTATAGGGATTTACAGCCGTGAGTATATGTATGTATGTATGAGTTTTTATTCTTGATTAGTATAAAATAAAAGTAAGTAATAAAAAACAAACACTACCATTGCCAAATCCTTGAAGCTAACAAAGGGACGACTACGGTCCGTACTGTGTTGTATTATTTTGTAAGACACAGACATTGCCCAACTGTAGTCAGCCCAAGGGACCAGACCTTTGAAGAACCTTTGCTATTTAGAAATAGAAAGCTTACATAAATCATTTCGTGTTTAGATTCGCAGTGTGATAAGTTCGACATGATAACGGAGCCGTTGGGTCATCTGCCCTCAATAGAAAGGCTATTTTTTTGTGGCAATTAAGGATGTGCGAATACACTGGTTTTGTAATTCAGATTGTACTTATTTTCCGTATTTTCATTTAAATTATTAAATTAAAAGGATGTTGAGATGGTTTGGGCACATAGAGAGGATGGATGATAGAAAATTGGTAAAAGGGATCTATAGAGCTAGTGTGAATGGTAATATTAGTAGAGGACGACAACGGAGAACACACTTGGACCAAATTGAGAGTGTGCTCAAAAAGGCTGGCGTCCGAAGTATGAAGAATAAAAGAGCATGTATGAAAAGATTGATGGATGTAAACGAAGCTAGAGAGGTTTGCCAGGATCGTACGAAGTGGCGATCAATAGTCTCTACCTACCCCAATAGGAACTAATGGCGTGAGTATATGGATGTATGTATGTATATGAAATTAGAATTATGCTGTGTAGTGTTGGCTTAGAATAGCACTAACCTATTTTTTCTTGCGGGTGTCGTAAGAGGCGGCTTAGGGTATTGGGGCTTATTAAGTGATTGTTGGGCGAAGCGGTTGGAGCCCATCAATGGCTGAGGAGTTATAGTTCGGAAGATCTGGCTAACCCTTTCTTTTTTTATATGTCTTATGTATGCATGAAATTGGTTCTCAGTTATCAATAAATTGATAGATTTTACAAATCTGCATATAAATCATATTTGTTTTCATAAATTATAAATAATGTGTAGTTTTTTTTAAATATTATTTTACGTGCATTCATTGTTCATTTTGTTAGTTTTAGTTGTTATGAGGCTAGAGGATAGTTTCTGCTTACCTAATGGAACCTTATGGCGTGAGTATATATATGGCTAACTATAGGAGGTATAGCCCAGAATACATGTCTGTATGATTTCTAAACCTAATTAATTTCACGATTCAAAATTCATTCCAGTTTGCTATTTCAAGAAGTTTATTTTCTTTATAGTAATTAGTGTTTCTGTGTGTGTTGCTTTGTAGTGTCGGCATAGAATAACACTACTCCATTTCTTCCGGTGGGTGTACGTAAGAGGCGACTAACGGATTTGGAGCTTTTAAGGAATTTTTGGGCGATGTGGTTGGAGACCCATCACCGAAAACCTTTATTATACCATCTTTTCCCCACTAAAATAAATAAAAAAATAAATAAATAAAATTTCCAAACGTGGCTGAAGAATTTCCAATTCCTTAGCTCTGGCTACCCCTTCTAGGGATTTATAGCCGTGAGTATGTATGTATGTATGTTGTGAATGTTATAATGTGAAAATGCAGGCGGGAGATATGACGGGTATATATTAAAATATACCAACAACACTTTATTGCCACCATCTTCTCCTTCATTAACTTCCAAATGTTGCTAAAGAGTTTCTACCTCTGAAGTTCTGGCTACCCCTTTTTGGGATTTATGGCCGTGATTATATTTATCTATGGATATTAAAGCCTAAGCCGTGTAGTGTCGGCTTAGAATAACACTACCCCATTTCTACCCGTGGGTGATCGTAAGAGGCGACTAAGGGTATAGGGGCTTTTTAAGTGATTTTTGGGCGATGTGGTTGGAGACCCGTCACCAAAAACATTTATTATAACCATCTTTTCCCAATCAACTTCCAAAGGTGGCTGAGGAATTTTTCATTCCAAAGCTCTGGCTACCCCGTTAAGGGATTTATAGCCGTGAGTATATGTATGTATGTATGTATATTAAAAGGTCGTTTTTGAATATTTTGTGAGTCTTTGCCTACCTTTTAACGAGTTGATAAGGGTATGTATATACCACACAATACAACACAAGTACATAATATTGCGTTTACACAAAGCAAACAAACGTGTGTAACTATTGTATGGGATTTCATTGTTCCACTTGGTTTAGGATTTTTTATTGAAAGATGAAGAAACGAAATCTCATTTAATAACGAACACGAACTTGCAATATTGCGAATATCTTAGAAGGGTGAGAATATAAGAGTCAATGATTTCAGACTATACGAATTTGATAGATCCCTTTTGTTGCTCTTAACAAAACCACGGTATAGAGGTTTGTATTCAGATTACTAAATTAATACCGAGCAATAGTTACATATTGGCCAGATTAACACTCGTTATTAAAACAACCGTAATAATATACATAATACCGAAAAAGGTAGCCAGAGCTTAGGAATTGGAAAATCCTGCAAGAAATATAAAGTGCCGTGTAGTGTCGACTTAGAATAACATTACCCCATTTCTACCCGTGGGTGATCGTAAGAGGCGACTAAGGGTATAGGGGCTTTTTAAGTGATTTTTGGGCGATGTGGTTGGAGACCCGTCACCAAAAACATTTATTATTACCATCTTTTCCCCAATCAACTTCCAAAAGTGGCTGAAGAATTTCTTATTCCAAAACTCTGGCTACCCCGTTAAGGGATTTATAGCCGTGTGTATATGTATGTATGTATGTAAATAAATATTACAGATTTTAGAATTTAGTGTGTAATTCGGCAATTCTAATGGATCTGAATCTACTTGTTTTTATTAAATCTTATCGCACTGTAATGAACTATTTTTTCCTTTATAAACATATTAAAATCATCATGTCAAAACACTCCTCAGTATCCCACGGTGAATATTGTGATAGCTGGGGGCCTAGCACGAGCACTTTTTTATCATCACGATATCGGTTAGAATGAGACGACAGTATACAATACTAAGTAAGTGCGTAAAAGATGGCTGTTTTATATTATGCGATATCTAGCTAAAAGGTCGCTCTTACTAGCTATGCCAGTGATACAAAACATAAAGTGAAATTGCACGAAACGGAATAACATTAAAAATCGCAGATCATCACATACACTTTCACAACATGTTTTTAATTAAGTGCCCAAACAAGCATTACATTGTATTTCGGTTTGTATACATAATTATTATCGTCAAGAGGTTTTCACACGATTAGATGACCATACTTTAAGAGTCGAATATTGATTGATTGACAGCATCTTTAATTAATCAATGAAAGCCATGTTTAGTAAGTACTAAATCTATATACATGTACATTTCAAAATAAAAGAATCGTTCACGTAATAAATTAGAAGTACAACGTAACTATTCAATAATCTGTGGTACAACTAACTCTTAATTAACAAAGTATCTCTCGTCTTCGTCTCTCGTCAGGTATCTTACCTCAATGCATACAAGGCACAGTCCTAACACTTAAAAAAAAAACTCATTGAAAATGAATTGTTGTTAGAATGTCACTGCCCCTTTCTACCCAAGGGTGTCGTAAGAGGCGAGTAAGGGTATGGGGCTTTTTAAGGTGGTTTTTGGACGATGCTGTTGGAAACATATCGCCAAAGATCCGGAATTTATGGCCGTGAGTATATGTGTGTTGGAAATGAAGTAGCGACCATCGTCGCTCGATTACTGAAATCTTCAAAATCGCTTAAAAAGCCAGCTTCGAGTAGAAAAAAAGATTGGCATTAAGCTATTTTAAAAACTTCACGCCATGATTATTAACCATCCGGCAGAATCTAATATTCATCAAGAAGTAAATTCTCAGTAGTGTATTTGTAGGATAGCCATATAACTACAAAGCACGTGACCTCACGACGCAGGTCCCGCGCGGTCGTCTGGATGCGCCCAACACACAGACGTTGCTGATATGTCATAATATGTATGTTTGTTAGCATGCCTGTGAGCGGTTGTGACATGATACAAGTCTTTAAAGTTGTATGGTTTGATGTTTATAAAGCTACTTTTAGACTTATTATAGCAATATTTTTCATATTACAATAAAAATTGGCCGTGTAGTGTCGGCTTAGAATAACACTACCCCATTTCTACCCGTGGGTGATCGTAAGAGGCGACTAAGGGTATAGGGTCTTTTTAAGTGTTTTTTGGGCGATGTGGTTGGAGACCCGTCACCAAAAACGTTTATTATTATTATCATCTTTTCCCAAACCAACTTCCAAAAGTGGCTTTGGAATTTATCATTCCAAAGCTCTGACTACCCCGTTAAGGGATTTATAGCCGTGAGTATATGTATGTACAATAAAAACTCCGAACCTAAAAAATTAAATTCAGAGCCAGGGAATCAACTAGAATGCCTTTCTACCCACGGGTGTCGTATGGAGCTTTTTAAGTGTTTTTTTGGCGATGCGGTTGGAGACCCTATTTACTTCCAAATGTGGCTGACGAGTTTCTAGATCTGAAGCATTTCTACCCTTTTTTGGGTTTTATGGATGTGTAGCAATATTTTTCAAGTTTCAATAAAAAATCCCAACCTAGAAAGGGAAATTCAGAGCCAGGGCCAATAACTAAGCCACAAACCCAAGGTGGTGATGAACTATCAAATATAATTATTAAAATCCTCTAAATCGCTTTCCACCTTTTGCGGGCTTTTCCAAAAGCTGATCTGTGTAATATATCCGTATATATTATATTTGCTGTTCATACTAATGAAATAGATTGATATTAATTCTCATTAGGAATGACAACTGTATGTTCAAGGCGTATGCGATATGAATATTTTTCAATATTTGAGATAACAATGTTATGAGTTATGGCAATCCTCGGTACGAAATGTCGAGTGCCATTGTTCTTAGCTTATTTAGCATAAAACGCGATACAATGCTGAATGTTATCTGTGAAATTGTAATGGACTCTTGGCTAACGTCTAAGTCGACGGGTTATTTAGCTTAAAACGTTATTAAAGCTAGCCAATATGAATAGAAAATGTCAAGTTTTGTTGTTGTTTTAGACTTAGGTTAAAGTAAAAGGTTGTATCTATTAATCCCTACATACATACATACATATACTCACGGCTATAAATCCCTAAAAGGGGTAGCCAGAGCTAAGGAATTATAAATTCCTCAGCCACTTTTGGAAGTTGCGTGGGGAAAAGATGGTAAACTAAAGATTGTTGGTGATGGGTCTCCAACCGCATCGCCCAAGAATCCCTTAAAAGCCCCAATACCGTTAGTCGCCTCTTACGTACACCCACCGGAAGAAATGGGGTAGTGCTATTCTAAGCCGACACTACACAGCACAGAGTATTAATCCCTAATTTCATAATATTTTCCTGACTGAACTTCCAAAGAGGCTAAGGAATTTCTAATTCTGATTCTGTAGCCCTGGTTACCATTTATTGAGATTGATAGTTGCTTCTCAGACGCAACCAATTTTACACCAGTTTACTTATAAACTATTTTGGTTTAGTTTAGCTATTAAAATCTGAATTCCTGACACAAAAACTCTTGGTGTCGGCTTAGAATAGCACTAACCCGTTTCTACCGATGGGTGTACGTAAGAGGCGACTAACGGTATTGGGGCTTTTAAGGGTTTTTTGGGCGATGCGGCTGGAGATCCATCACCAACAACCTTTACTTTACCATCCTTTCCCCACTCAATTTTCTAATTCCTTAGCTCTGGCTACCCCTTCTAGGGATTTATAGTCGTGAGTATATGTATGTATGTATGTAAATGTAAATGTTTCATACTAAAACCTACTTTTTACATGCTTTAAAAGATTTTGTACCACTACATGCTTTTTCACATACGTAAGATAATGTAACTACTCGAAAAGAGGAGCAAGAGCCTAACAACTTTCAATTCTTCAATCTTCTTCAGTAATTCACATTAAAATATGGCCAGAAACAGAATCAAATTCCTCATATATATAAGGGTAGAACCTTTAGTCATTTTGAAAATTAGTTCTTGTTTTTATTTCATACTTTTATCATACATACATACACATACTCACGTCCACATATGCAAAAGGGGTAGCCAGAGCTTTAGAAGTTGGAACTTTTCAGCCACATTTGGTAGTTGATAAGAGACAAGATGTTATAAATAAAGTTTAAATAAACTTTATATATATTATAAATTGAAAAAAAATCGCTTCAGAGTAGTGGAAAAATCTCCAATTTCCTACATATATTCTAATGCAAAAGCTAGATTGTAGTACTTGTAATAACAACTGTTTCTGTCTTTTCCTCAAACGCAATAGGCTCAACGTTCCATTCACATCATATTATCACAATTTAAACACACAACTATTACTGTACTGACTTTCACCGGCAGTCCTTCACAGTGCAATAACAAAACGCACTACTATTGTACTCGCATGTATATTGTATGTGTTTCTACCAGACGTGCGTTTAGTTTCCACATGTTACCTCGTCATTGTTCCGCTGATTGCGTTCGGTTCATACCTGAAACAAAATTGCAATTGTTAATATTATTTTTCTTAATACTTATCCATACGAATCCATCTATAAATAGATGCTTTGGTTATACTAATCCTATCATTAAATAGATAGATGGATAAAGTTGTGCAAGCAAAATAAAATAACATACATACATATACTCACGGCTATAAATCCCTAGAATGGGTAGCCAGAGCTAACGAATTAGAAATTCCTCAGCCACTTTTGGAAGTTGCGTGGGGAAAAGATGGTAAAATAAAGGTTGTTGGTGATGGGTCTCCAACCGCATCGCCCAAAAATCCCTTAAAAAGCCCCAATACCGTTAGTCGCCTCTTACGTACACCCACCGGAAGAAAAGGGGAAGTGCTATTCTAAGCCGACACTACACAGCAAAATAAAGTAAATAATGTACTATTCTGAACGATCCCAACAAATAAGAAAAATAATGTATTTAAATTATACTTAAGAGTGAGTATACCAAGTATATATTGATAATATAGACGTATAACTCTTGTTATAACACGACCAATCATACTTTCACTCCACGAAGTTGATAGATTAAAAGGTGGCTGGTGATAGACTTTCAACCAAATAATTATAATTATCTTTATTTCATATATTTTACGTATGTCACGCAATAATAAACACTCGCTCACATCGCTCAGCAATCATTGAAAAGACCCTTAGTCGCCATTACCGACGATCGACCCTAAATGTTTGAGTTATACAATTTTCTCTTGATATCATTATTTTAATTTATATTTATTTTATCTTATAATATAATTTATATTATATTTATACATTTACTTATTATGTTATATTTATTATTAAAGTATGTATTTTAAGTACTTTCATTCATAATTATCTTATATAATATTAATTTATGTATTTTTAACCTTGAAAAGTAAGTGTCTTATTTAGGTAAATTTTATCATCATAAAATATTGTTTATTATTACATTATTTCCTAAAACCTCTATGCATATTTTGTTATCTTGTAGTGTTTGTCTGGTGGGAATGACAATATAATTCTTTTAACTTATTTAATTTTATCTGTATAAATTATCCATATTACAACTGATGTAATCGTTTTGTTTTCAATATTTATTTTATTTTCCTTTTTCTGTATCGTCTGTATAACAATTGGTAGAAACTTTATAAGTCAAGAACTTCTCTGTATTTTTATCTTATTTGAAATATTGTGTACCGTTTGTTTCTCAAATAAATCCATACTAATATTATAAATGGGAAAGTGAGTTTGTTTGTTTGTTTGTTCCGCTTTCACGCCGTAAATACTGAACCGATTGCTTTGAAATTTTTCAGACGTGTAGTTAGAAGTCTAAATTAAATAATAGGGTACTTTTTATCCCGGAAAAAATATGTTCCCACGGGAAATCAAAAATATTGTTTGCTTACTAAATGCATTGGAGATGGCGCTGTGTATCGTTTAAAACAACGTAAAATATTGTAAACTAATATAAAAATCAAAATTTAGAAGCTTAATGGTACGGTAATGGATCCCCGAAAATCCATACTTCCATCCATACTAATATTATAAATGGGAAAGTGAGTTTGTTTGTTTGTTTGTTCCGCTTTCACGCCGTAAATACTGAACCGATTGCTTTGAAATTTTTCAGACGTGTAGTTAGAAGTCTAAATTAAATAATAGGGTACTTTTTATCCCGGAAAAAATATGTTCACACGGGAAATCAAAAATATTGTTTGCTTACTAAATGCATTGGAGATGGCGCTGTGTATCGTTTAAAACAACGTAAAATATTGTAAACTAATATAAAAATCAAAATTTAGAAGCTTAATGGTACGGTAATGCATCCCCGAAAATAAGGAACTCCCGAGCCATGATGTACTATTTTTTTATCGTATACAATTTTTTTTACATCTACTTATATTGCAAACGAATATTAACATGTAAATATAGAAACTAAATGAAACGACGACGATTCCTTGAAACTAAGGAATCCGCAAGAGTTCTCATAGGAACATCAAAAAACCTTAACTCATATATGGCTCAAAATATTGCAGCGATTATTTTTATCATCGATGGAATTCACATCAGACACTTTGTTAATGTTCATTTTGGAAAGATGAAGGGGTTTCATCAATTTAAATGACAAATTTGTTTATCAATAGTAAGACTAATCTATACTTATAATAAATCTGTAGAGAGGTCAATTCTGTACATGAAATATATTTTGAAAATAACTATCAGGTGATGATTAGGGATCGATACTGATGCCAAAAATGCAATCAGTAAAATTTTTGTCTGTCTGTCTGTCTGTCTGTCTGTCTGTCTGTCGGTTTGTATGTTCCTTATGGAAACAAAAACTACTCGACGGATTTTAACGAAACTTGGTACAATTATTCTTCATACTCCTGCACAGGTTTTTGTATACTTTCCAGCAGAGTAGTAAAGGGGAATTTTGGGAAATCTTGGAAAAACGGGACAAGTTACTCCATTTTTTTAACTTCCGTCGCGTGTGCAGCCTTAATGGTTAAAGTTACATAAAATGTATGTATGGAGGAAAAAATCTTCATAAAATTTTCTAAAAAAAATGTTCAACAGCATATGTCTATCTTTTATGGTTGACTCACAATATCACGTGTAACTCCTGATAGCTTAGTAGTTCGGAGTATTCTTATTATAATTGTTTACTCTTACGTTTATAATACTCTCACTCATCCCTAATTTAAAAAAGGTAACATTATTACCTATTCAATAAAAAAAATATCATAGAAATCAGTGGAGAAACAGCGAAATTACACATGAAATAAGCCATCGCGCCCGTGACCAAAACCAAATAATTACTAATGTACATATTAAATACTAGATGGCGCCAGTAGTTGTAGTTGTTATAGTACTTCATTGCGTTTTACTCAACTCAACTTCAACTCATTCTAAAAATTAGTTTATGTTCGAAAATACTAAACCGTTCATATGAGCGCTTTCACAGAAATCACAAAGCTACACTCAGGGGCTGGAAATAAAAACTTCCCTCCATCCTCACTTTGTAGTTTTTAACAGCGCAAACCTCATACAAAAGCGCGCTGTGATTTGCATATTCACCAATAGATGGCACTGTCGGTAATTGCTACATCGCGGTATGATTTCTTCTTTATTAGAGTATATAAACCAAAAAATTCTTCGTGTCATTGTGTCATGTCATGATGTGTCATGGCATGGATTATGTTAACTAGAGCTGTGTCGATCGATCATTATAGACGACCCGGGTCGATCGCGACCCACAGCAATAGCGATCGAGTCAAAAGATTCGATCGATCGATCGTTTGACTAAATATTTTGAGCCTATGAGACGCAATACTGTATGACTCGATCTATCGATGAATGAATCAATCCGTTAACGAATAAATCCAAATATGTAATAGTTTACGCCGTTGGAAAATTGTAATATACAGTAAAAGACACAATTATGTATTGTTTTCACTCTTCCGTATTGAAATTGAACTCGATTGTTCTGATCTAAAACGAAATTTCGATTGATACTCGCAATACACCTACTATAGACGCTTCAAAATTGACATTCTCTATCACAAAGACTTATTGTTTGAGCAATCAATATTTTTCTATATATTTATTTTTGAGTAAACATCTTGGCGAGACCTAAGGGTTTTTACAATCTCATTTTATAATGAATAATTTTATTAATTGTGTTGGCTTACCTGTATAATGTCGGCTTAGGATATCACTACCTCATTTCTTCCCGTGTGTGCTCGTAACAGGCGATTCTGCTTTTTTATGGTATTTTGGGCGATGCGGTTGGTGACCCCTCATTAACAATATTTTTCCCACCTAACTTCCAAAAGTGGCTGCCCTTCTCGGGTTTTATAGCCATGGGTATGTTTATGTATGTATTTATAAATAAAAGAGATTATTAAAAATATGTATGTATATATAATGTAAAAAAACTTACAAACTAAACAATAAGCATAAAAAAATATTTCTCACAAATTATAATTAAGAAATAAAACCTGTGAAGCCTTGCTAGGTTTCAGGGTACTTCTCTTCTGGGTAATCGTTAAGCCAGCCTTGGAAAATACCCTTTCACAAGGCACAGAAGTAGCTGGCACACAAAGACGGCGCTTCATCAGAGTGTACAAATTTGGGTACATAAGACGTCGCTCGTACCACCATTTCAGCGGGTCTTCAGTGCGTGGTATCAGTGGCTCATTTAAATATTTTTCTAACTCCACAATAGAAGCTGCAGTGGGGTTACGCACTATTTCTTTTTCCACTTCTTTGTCAAAATCACCCCAAATACTGGTGTCTGGTTGCTTTGGATCTTCTTGCTGAAGTGAAGTTTCTTCAGATGGTATGCTTGAGGCGCATAGCGTTCTTAATTTTCTTTTAATACTGCTCAGGCACTGTTCGTATTTGTCTCTACTAACAAAGGCATGTTTTTTGAATCTAGGATCCAAAAAAGCGGCTTCTGTCAGAAGAACGCTTGATTCTATATATTTAAATCTATCATTTAGTTGTTCACGAAGATTGGTTAGGAACAATATGAAATGATCATTACCACCTTCAGCAATATGTTTTTCTACGTTTGATTTTAATATTTTTACTAGAACCATTACTTTCGAGATGGATACGGATTTCTCAGCGCTCATTTCCACAGTAACGTCATAAAATATTTTTAGCACTTCGACGCATTTCTCGAGTAGCTTCCAATCTTCCGGGGTCAAAGTGTTTAAACGAGGTTGTTCTATGGCTAGAGTACTTATAACGGCGTCTTTTATTTTTAATAAACGATTGATCATATCATACGTAGAATTCCACCTAGTAACGACGCTTTGCTTTAGTTTCAGTTGAGGCAGTTCCATTTGTAATTGTATGGCTTGTAGTCTACTCGTGGCTGAAGAACTGTGTTTAAAATATTGCACGATGGCTTTAACACTATCCAGCTGCATCTGAATAGTGTCTAGACTATGCTGCACAACAAGATTCAAGGTGTGAGCGAAACAGGAAAAATGACGCCATGTGGTTAGGTGGACGGCTGCTAATATATTGGCGGCATTATCTGTTATTATACCAACAATCTTATGCGAAATTCCCCACATTGTTGTTTGATTTTGAAGAAAATTTGATAAATTCTCTGCAGTGTGCCGCTCATGAAACTCTGTGCAACCCAAAAGGACAGAGGACATTTTCGATTCATTGTTAATAAAATGGGCTGTCAATGCCATAAAACTTACATTATTTAAAGAAGTCCATCCGTCGGTGGTTAGACATATTGCATCAGCTTCGGTGGTTAGTTGCAAGACGCGTTGTTTAATTGACACATGCAGTTTAGGTATCAAACTATTTGATATGGTCTTACGACTTGGCAGGCAGTATGTCGGTAGAATATTGTTGATAAGTTTTTTAAATTCTGGTTCTTCCACAATAGAAAAAGCATGAAAGCCTTTCACTATAAATCTCACAATCTGCTCATCTATTTGTTTTGACTTGCCTATAGGTAGAGGTCGTGTCGACTTAGTAAAGTTATCCATCGTTAATTGTGCTCGCGGTGGTTTTGGTAGGATAGGAATTGTATTGGAAGAAAGTGCAGGTTCTTGAGTTATTGAGGAATCTAAGGCTGGAGAAACGTTTGAAATCGGAGAATCAGTTGATGTTTGTATGAATTGTTCTTGTATAGTAACTGTAGGATGGATTGTTTTCATGTGCCTATTAAGATTTCCAGTACCACCTCCACCATAGCTTAATATCTTTGAGCAGTACTCGCATTTAGCCTTTTCTTTATTCAAAAGACTAAAATGTTTCCAAATTTGGCTCTTTTTCTTAGCGAGCAACATAATTTAGCATGTATTATACTAATTCCAAAATTATAGAACAATTTATAACCAATTAGATATTATCGGTAATCGGTAGTAACAACAATCTGAAAAGCAAGCAAGCAGAACAAACCAACATGCAAGCCAGCAGAACAAATCCAAACGCACTCTCACACACGTACTCACAATAAGAATTAATATTATCTTGGGATCTGTAGGTAGATACCTAGTAGATAGTACTTTAAATTTTATTTACGTAATTAATTCGAATGTTTGACCAAATTCAAATTAAAAACTTTTCCCTCCATCCAACCAAACAAACCATCTTGTTTTGTTTTGTTACAGAACAGGCTAAAGTATAAACCATGCAGTCTAGTCTTCAATACTTTTCTTACTTCAGAACAGTAGGTATATTAATTAGAGTTATAATAACAGATTAAATATTGTGTTCAGAAAGCACGTTTAAAATGTAAGTTCACGATAACAGAGTACCTGTATGTTTTCTAAAGATTCTTTCAGTAAAACAAAATCAAGTCTTTTAAAAATTAATAAATTGATCTATCAATCAAACCATCATCGATCGGTTGGACCAAGCAAACCGATTCATTTCTATTAAACAAGTTCGTGTGTTTAATCATTTGGATTTGAATCAATATTTATTCTTATTGTACTTTAGAAAGAAAGCTACGAAATGAAAAAACAAATAAAGCAATTAGGTAGCCAATACAATTATGAATAAAAATATATCATTAATAATAACACTAGAAATAAAGCAAAAGTGACAAGAAAGCATAAATATGGTTTTAACAGTATTTCTTTATCTTGCCAACCTAACTAAAGCAACGCTTTTATTTTGTTATTAGTAAAACTATCGAACGGCATTCGGATCGTTAGAACAGTTATAAATTCGGTATGCAAAGTTTTACAAAAGTGACGATTACGAAACCATTTCGAGATATTATGTTTTTAAACAATATTTTCTTAAGATTAAATGAAATAAAGTTAAGAGGACTGTTATTTTATCAAAAAACTGTAGCAGTGTTTGATCTTCAATGGTATTTCAAAGACGTTCGTTTTTGCAGTTTATTAATAAAATATCGAAATCGTAGGTTTGTTTTGTATAGTATCGTAATAATTTGATTTGAGATCACATTTTTGAACCGAATTAAATAGGTTCGTGATTGATTGATTCTTTCTTTCTTCCTTTAACCGCCCTTGCTTTGCTTTGCTTCGATCGTTCGACGTTACTTATAGCGATCAATCAATATCTCAATTCAATACAATATAAGCGAGAAGGCAAATGAATGATCGTATTGAATTCTATACGTGCGTGAAAGAGATAGCCATCATTTTGTTGGCTGCTCCGCTTGATTATTAAACAATCGAAACAATTCGTAAAATGCAAGCGAATTCAAACTCTACCGCCTTCATCTTAAGCACTAATGTTGCAGGCTAATATAACCTTGAAGTAATCTGCGATTCAAACGTTTCGTTCGGTCGATCATTTGATTGAAGCTTTTAGAAATGCGGGACTCGATCAATCGCGAATGGGTAGTGATTGAATTAAAAAAGTTCGATCGATCGCGATTGACACAGTTCTAATGTTAACATTATGTCATCGTTGTCATGATAAACGTACGTACGTACGATACAATAGATTAAGTAAGTATTGCATGTAGACGTTTATGTATGGAATTAGAGCTTCGGTTCGGTCGGGTGATTCCTTCGTAGTTTGAAGTAGTTCGAACCGAAATGGCGTGCGTTAATTTGCAACGTAAACAGCAAGTTGTATTGTTTATTGTATGTTGTATTTCTCACTCTTTTTAATGAGTATTGAGTGAGAGCCTTTTTTTACTTCATGAGGTAGCCCTCATTTGAGGCGAGGTAAAGAGAATGAAATATACTCTATTAACGGGTCAACAGTAAGGCACGCGTAATGTTGCCGCTTTGCACTGATGAATGAGGGAAAATGAGTTCTAATGTTTTATACTTGGTATTTTTTTATAAATAAACTTAAGGGCATCCCCGCATTTTGCAGCTATTGCGCTCACTCTTACGTCAAATTTACTGAGAGTGACAGGGACGGAAAAAACGCGCGCGCAGGATAAATGTAGTTTTATTGAATAACTGCAATGTTTAAATGAAAAGTTACAGATGTTAAAGCTACGCGTATGTAGACACATGAGTTCACATGTATGTTATGCCAGTGGAGCCTATACGGTTTTTATGAAAACAAAGCATGTTCCAATTCAATTTTTTTCATCATATTTTTCAGCAATTTATTAAAATGTTAAACATCAAATTTTAACACCATGAACTAATCACCAACATATATTTTATTCATGTCATATCAATATCATCAAATCAGACTTTATAGAACTTCCAAACAATCAATATCAACCTATTTTTTCGGGGACGCCCTTAATTAAATTATTCAAAATTTGTAAATTGAAACAAACTTTCTATAACTGCTTTATTAGTTTTTTTACTCACTTCAGCCCATTAATATCATTAAGCTATTCTAATTTGCCGTGTAGTGCCGGCTTTGCCGTGTAGTGCCGACTTAGATTGCCGTGTAGTGCCGGCTCAGATTGCCGTGTAGTGCCGGCTTAGAATGTTGCTACCCCTTTCTACCCACGGGTGTCGTAAGAGGTGACTAAGGGTATGGGGCCTTTAGTGGTTTTTGGACGATGCGGTTGAAAACCCATCACCAACTATACTACATTTCTGCCATCTACTCCCCTATCAATATCCAAATGTGGCTGAGGAGATTCTAGCTCTGCAGCTCTGGCTACCCCGTTTTGGGATTTATGGCCGTGAGTATATGTATATATGTATGTAAGCTAATCTAAGGTAAAATTAAAAAGGGTACTATTTGTAAGAAAACGCTAAAATAAACTGACTAATCATTCCATCAAACTGACCCGACTCCTTCAACCGCGACACGAGTATAATGTATGTATCGACTCAACATTTAAATAGTCGGTAACTCACTCACTCACTTTGGTCTATTCGAGTGCTGCCTCGACTCGCGCCTCGAAAAAGTGAGGGGCTACGTGAGGTGGTTTATATTTCAAATACGAGAACTCCCTCATTTTCTCGCGACGAGTAACTCAAACGAGGTACCTCACGAGTGAGGGGTTATCACTAAGCAAGAAGGCTCTCTATTTCCAGTGTATTTCTTTACTCTATGGCTACACTATTCAGGAGTGCTCTAAGTAGTAATCATTGCGCTAAATTTCACAAATCTTGAGCAGTGTGTGTTGACAACGCTACCCGTGCGAAGCTGGGCCGATCCACTAGTGTGAAATAAAGCGTAATAAAAATTTGACACCGCCCCGGTAACGTCTCCGTGGCGTAGCGGTATAACTAACTACTATGAATATTTAATTAGAACTATTATGAATCAATCGTCCCGGGTTCGTATCTCAGGTAATTCAAGCTTTTTGTAAAAAAAAAATTTGTCAGCTTAAAATAACACTATATATAATAATAACAAGCACTATCCCTTCAATTTAGCGATTATTTTGGAAGGAGATCCACCACTAATCATCCCTATATTGCCGAGCAATCGCTGCAAGCTCTCCCACTATCACCAACGGTCAGTGTAGTGTAGGGTCTATCAATCATTCATGAATATATGCTAACAACCATAAATTCCATAAAAGGGTGGCCATAGCTTCGGAGATACTAATTCTTCATCCAATTTTGGAAATATATTGATAAAAGATAGGTTAATAAAGGTTGTTAGTGATGGGTCACAAACTGCATCGCCCAACAATCACTTAAAAAGCCTCAATGTCCTTTATGTCATTTACAACGCCCGCGGGATTATAAATATAAAAAACAGAAGTTGAGACAGTGTTTCGGTATTTTGGTATTATGTAAACTGGATGCAAAAAATGAAGTCCACGCGGACGAAGTCGCGGGGCAAAAAGCTAGTAAATAAATAAATTACACCGCCTACCGTAAAGATGGGTTAGCTTTATTTATTCTAAGCTGATTTAATATGGGCCAAATAATAGTAATAAATAATCATAAACCTATTCCACGATTCTCTACTCAAAAAGCAAATAGAGATATAATTTTAGCAAACAGTACAGCACATTTCCGTCTGAGTTACGATAGTTGACACATTTGACAAGACAATGCCGGCGTCGTAAACACGAGTGTGCCAGCGAGCGTGGGTGCTCACTCCGCGGGGCAACACCGCATTTGCATTGTGTGTATTCCATGGTGATTTATGTTTGTTGGTGGGTACATCTCGTTTTAATGTTGATTAATACGCTTGCTGTGTAGTGTCGGCTTAGAATAACACTACCCCATTTCTACCCGTGGGTGATCGCAAGAGGCGACTAAATCGGGCGTAAGGGTATAGGGACTTTTCAAGTGATTTTTGGGCGATGTGGTTGGATACCTATATTAAGTATATGTATGTAGGTATATGTATGTAATACATTACTAAGGTGTGTTATTTCGGCTTAGAATAGCACTAACCCATTGTTTCACACGGGTTTCTTATGAGGCGACTCAAGGTTTTGTATCTGTTTAATTTATTGTTAGTATTTTTATTTTAAAAACTTTTCTCCACTCAACCTATAACCTAACCTTATTTGGAATTTAAAGCCGTGAGTATAGTGATTGAGAGTAGCTAGAGAGTGATATGGTAGCTGAAAGAATAACTAATAATAAAAGTGAGCTCGTCGTGACTAAAAGAAAATTGGTACCAGACACCACCCACGGTATAGAATGCATAAAAATCCTAAGCAGTAAATTTTTTTAACGAATTATTTATATCAAGACTTATATAATAGAACATAGTCGTAGCCGCCTTTAAATCGAGGTTCTATGAACATAACCCATGTCTCCATAGAACTCCATGTAACTTGTAACTGTCAGATAGTGAACTGACATTTAGTTAGAAATGTCTTGATCACTGACATAATGGTAACGGCACTACCAACTCGACTTTCACACGACTGTGGCACTGGCTGTGACGAGTGAGATCTTACTGACATTTACTGTTGATTTAGTTTATACTGGTTTAGGTTTATTGGCAACTATTTATTTTCACAATTTTTATGTACAACTTCAGACCGGCAGAAGGGATTAGGTTTTAATCAAGTGGTAATTGGGTAATACTATCAGTAATATTTGTAACCAAATGTCACTTTATTTATATATATTCATCACTTTAAATCTGAATCAAAACTCAGAGGTGGGCGTCACATACCCTGAGGGTAAGACAAAGGTACTTATTCTCCTGAATATTAATGTTACATACATACGTTTTGTTTTAGATTAGGGGATAGGAACGAAGAATCAGAAAAGTATTGCATTTTAGTAAGTTCCAGTTTAGTCTATGAGCGTTAAGAAAAAAATAGAAGTTCACAAAAATATTTTATCATCTAAATGGTAAGTGTAAGATGGTGCCCGAAGAAAAGATTTTGAAAAGAGAAATCTAAATATTTTGAACAAACATTTAAAACTTTTGTGGCGCTATGCTATTTTATATTTAAATCGCAAGTTATCATGGGGATCATTCATCTTATGGGGTAGTACGTGTAATTTTGTTGTAAGTTGGCGATACTTGACAAAAAACAACAAAAACATTGTTTGATGTTGTTACATTAAGGTTATATTTAAAACTTATTTTCCTCACTAAAATACAAACAATACATAAACACACATTTTTTTGGCGAAACAAGACAATGCAGACAAAACACAAAAAACTGTAAGCATTAAAATAAATAAACCTTAGATAAATCAAAAAGTAACTTTTTCAAATCACACGCATACACGGATCGTGACTTGAACATTAGTCAGTGGTTTTGATCTTAACGTTGGAAGATACCAGTACTATATTATCTGTGATGATACCTTGCGATATTTACATCGACACAAACAATGATGACATTCAAATTAAATAATCATGTTCTGGTAAAATTATGATAAATTAGAAGAATAGGATAATCTATCATAGTTTTTTCGACTGATCCGGCAATAGAAAAATAAAAACAAATATGAATTTGCTAAGGTGGAGGCAAGCAACTTATTACAAAGTTATCATATTTCTCCACACGCACATATTCGATGGAGATTACAGGGAGTAACAATAATATTTCTTAGTTAGAAAAAACCTCTCATGTATAGTCAAAGACAACTGTCTAGCTAACTTTTCAAGCTACCCTTATTCTTAATACTATGTTAATATCAGGCCTCAAGTTTCAAACATCTAACTACAGTTACCAATTAAAACTAAGACAAAGACCCTGGTACTCATGTATTTTCAAGAGAGATACCTTTTCCTTCACCAAACTAAACCATACAACTATTTAAGATACATAAAAACACGTGTCAATCATTTCCTAGATACAACACATGTGCAAGCAAACCAGCGGGCGCCAGCTATCTCCCGCGTTGCATTGCGACACCAGTCGCAAGTATCAAGACACCGCGCACACCAGTCACAAGTGTCAAGATAACGCGTCCTGCGTTGCGACAGACGGACGGACGTGAGGACGTATGTGAATGTGTAGGTCTGTTGTCAACCTTTATCTACTAATTTTCAGGTGGCGAGGGAAGTAATTATGCAGCTGGGAACTAAGAGATAAACTTTTCTTTGTAATTTGAAGTTGGGAGAAGAAAATATGATGATATTAAGGATTTTTTTGTAATGACTTTTGAGCGACATTGCTCGTTTATTACTCGTAAAATCTCAAAACTCATAGTCCCATTGTAAGGTATAAGGTAAGGTATAAGTAAGGTATAAAAAATATAATTCGCAGCAAAACAAAAAAATTAAACCTAATTTCTAGTCGAATTAAATTTAATACATATATAATTATAATGTCCCATGGTGTAACATGACACAAATTTTCACTAAAAAGAAATCGACCCAACAATACTATATTAGGTAAATGTATATGTAATTACCAACGAGAGGTATTTTAGAATCGCGTGCAACGCACCCTTAAATTACTGTACTTCTGTCTATGACATAACAGCTAAATACCTTGCAAATGGCGCGAACGGTAAAAGTAACATTTAGGTAAAGCGCGTGTGCATTTCGTCATTCATCTGCAACTGGTTCGGACTAATTAGATTAGCAATTGCCTTTTTCTTTGGAACGTTGGGTAAGTAGAAGATGGTATGCTACAATACGTTCGGTCAGTCCCTTCTAAATTTGGTTTTATACAGAAACTTTTTCTTGGGATAAAATTCTTCTCTTTGGTGATGTCCTAAAAGTTAACTAAAATATGAGGAATTCAACTTAAATAAAATTGTGTAATACATATAAAATAAAGACTGTTGGAAAAAAAGTTTGTGGTTTTCTTGTGTTAATGATGTTATATGTTCAGTGAGTCCTTACTTAGAGCTACACCTGTGTTTTCCTATATCATTTATCGCTAAATTTATAAGGATTGTTTATGGAACAAGTTTTCTGAAAATAAACGTTTATTATTATTATTATGCATATGTATAGGGATAAGATTGTGGGGAAACCCACATGGGTTAGTGATAGGTACTTGGGTTTGTCACAGCTAAAACTTGTACACTTCCAGCATCAAGTGACTGAATTAAACGTTACGTTTGAAAGTATATCACCTTAGTTTAGAGCAGGAATTTCTGCGCCTATATAATCGCAGTGTTTCTACATCATAGCCTTTGCGGATTATATTGTACCCATGAGTAAATGTATGAACAAATCAATGGTAATAACTAATTAGTGTCAAAGCAAGCGGCTCTCACGAATGTCACATTACCATACTATCCTCCGCCATACTGTGTACTCGTTCTAGTTTTGTATGCGATTTATATGCGCGAGCGCAATACGCTTATTACGACATCGGACTATTCCAAACTGGTCATATCTAGTATTTTTATGTCTTAGTATTACATTTGATTGTGTGAAGTCCAATATTAACTTGAAGCCTTTTGGGAAGGGAAGCTAACATTAACTTTGTTATTTGAAACTTGTTTTATTTATTGCCAGACGCAGGAAAAAAAAAACATACAGCTAAACTTTAGATGTAAAGACTAACGTGAATGCTATTCAAATATTTTAGAAAGAAGAAGTTTATCAAAGTAAAATGAAATAATATCTAAAATCATAATTTAAGAATAAAAAATGAAATAAAATCTCTACATTGCATATTATAAATCATATATTTTAATGTATAGAATCAGTTAGGAAAGGACCAAGCGAATACCCAGTGCAAGTTTGAGTAACGCTTAACAGTACATCAGTACAAGGTCTGCGAAAGGCTACTTAGGACTAGTATTACTATATTAGGGGGCTATTCGCCAACGATATTTTCCACTAAATAAGGTGAGTAATGGTCACTACAACAGTGTTAGTTCAGAGCATTAAAACATCGCTTACTTATTTATTAATGTGTTGAAAGGAGTACTGAACTTAGGAAGGAGCTAGTTAGTGTTGTTACCTCCTATTGTAATATTTTTAAATAATTTTTCTTAAAGCAAAACTGCAAATCAAACTTTAAAATTTATTTTGGTGATTCTACTATTATAAAAACTTGTGCAAAACGTGGTCAAAATGGCGACCGAATATCATTCATACGTTCTTACACCCTACTACAGTAGCACAAAAGTGCGTGATGTTTGCCAAACAGTTTCAGCTGATCGAATACCAAGACACGTGACCACAAACTTTGCATCACCGACTCCCATATACAGCGTGTTAGTTATGTTGATAGCATAGCAGTTGCGTCACGTGACTGATTAGTGGTTCCAATTCGTGTCGTATGTTTAGAGATATTGGCCACCCACTCGTTTTAGTTTGAACCAGCTTTGAAATACTTTTATACGAATTTTTCACTTTTTTGTTTCGTGTAAACGATCGTACAAAATTGCGATCGATAGTTTCTGCCTATTCCAATGGGAACCAATGGCGTGAGCCTATGTAATGTTATGTTTATATGTTTTATTTCATGTTAACGATGGAAAAATAAGATTCACAAACTCGATTATTCACTTGTGAGTTATAAGGATTCTATCAAAATTTTATGGAAAGGTTTCCGTTTCATTTTGATAAAATTCTTATTTATTTACAATTAAGATATAAAAGTGATCATGTTCTTACACATATGACATAATCACTTTGAAAGAAAATCGTTAATGTGGCGCCCGCGCCGATAACGTGTCGATACAATGTTAATTGGTCGTAAATGCGTTTGAAGTGTAACTAATCATTAGTTTTTAATCTTGCCACACCTAAAACAAGTTAATATAATGATGACAAACTTATGGAGATAAATAAATAAAATCACATTACACTTTTATCCCTGAGAGGAAAGCAGAGATTACTTTAGTCGGTCTAAAAAAAATTGAATTACGATTTATTTATTTAATTGAAGAACATAAAACAGAATACAATCAATATTACACAAACATAATAATATGAACATAGAAAATAGGTCTAGATCATGTTCCTAGGTATATGTCCCTAGCATACACACAATATAATTATGATTATTTTGGAAAACTTTACACAATTAATATTATCCTTAAGTGAGTAGAGTGTACAGAGCTAGCAGAGAATCTGCATTTTAGAGCAAACAAACAAAGAACAGTTAAGAATCAGTGTTACGACGTGTGTAATACGACGACAGGCCAAGTCTGAAATCGAAGTATAATATGGTAGAAAAAAAGTATCTGTGGTGATGGGTCTCAAGCCGCATCGCCCAAAAACCACTTAAAAGCCCCATTCCCTTAGTTGCCTCTTACGACACCCGCTGATAGAAAGTGACATTCTAAGCCGGCGCTACACAGCTCATTAAAATCAATAGCATACTCCTATAATTGTTTTAATTGCGTATACGTTTGAATTAAATTTTCTGAATCTATGTGAAAGTGAATATACTATATAAAAGCAAGGCCCTATTCCGTCCTTTGAACCGTACTTTATGAACAATATTCCGAGAACAATTAAAATTACTATATCATTTCCGATTACTTAATATGGTCTAATTAAGCGAAAGCTTCACACAGATCCGTGTAAATATGTGGCTGAAGTCGGAAGTAGGAAGTAGGTATTGTGTGTTTGCGTGCTTTATGGTGATAATGTGTGTGTATGTTATTATCTATGTTATCATATACGCACGCTACACTATATTTTATATATATTGAAGAAAGAAAGAAACACTTGGATTAAATTGAAAGTGTGCTCAAAAAGGCTGGCGTCCGAAGTATGAAGAATAAAAGAGCATGTATGAAAAGATTGATGGATGTAGACGAAGCAAGAGAGGTTTGCCAGGATCGTACGAAGTGGCGATCGATAGTCTCTGCCTACCCCAATGGGAATTAACGGCGTGAGTATATGTATGTATGTATGTATGTATATTATAAGTGTTGTGCCAGGGCCAGGGTAATGGTAACGATAGTGTACACGTTACTTTGATCATAATCGTTGAATTGATAAAGATTTTGAAAGTGATGTCGTTTCAACTTTTATAAGTTTAATTGATTTCTAGAAGATGTAAGAAAAATGTTTGTGTGGGTTTAAAAATATACAAAGTTTACTCGACTATATTGTATATAAATTTGTATATTGTTCTAAAATTTAAAAAAATTGGTTAAGTTTTTACAGAAATTCATTAATGATTGAGTGAAAGTTTGCAATTCACACCCAAAATTACTGGCCGTAAAAAGCTGCATTTAAGATACAATAAATTATTCGAAAAAAGACTGCAAAAGGCTTTGCCAAGGTTAATAGTAAAAGATAATTAATGAAATAAAAGGATAACTTAGATTTATTTAGTGAAAATAGAGTGTAAGTTGCAAGTTTTAATAACAATTTAACATCACCGTTCGCTGATGTCGTTTTCACAAAACGAATAGTTGTTCATATTTACTCAATCACACCATTAAATATTAAATAAATCTCATTTACTAAGGAATACAATCTAAAATAACAAATTGATCAACATCGTACAAAGTGGCGATCTATAAAATCAGCCTACCCCAATGGAAACAATGGGCGTGAGTATAAGTAAGTAAGCAAGTGAACAACATCTTTCTCCTCAGATTGATTTGCCCCATCAAAGTATTTGTTAACACTGAAAAAAAAGGTAACATTTTTAAGTATGCAAAATTTTTGAAGCTACAAACACAGCTACAGCTACAAAGGTTTACAATAATTTTTACTTACTATGATTATGGTCCTTTAATTTTAGAATTACAATGCAAGATTACTTACTTAAACATTTCGATAGTTTACGCGTTTGACTGTCCATAATAAGATGCATAAACGATTTATTTTATCCACTCGTGGGAAAGACCCAGAATAAATAAATACCACTGATAAATCTCATATGATCTAAATATCAACTAAGATAAAACAGCGTACTTAACAGTCTTAACATTTAACATATTAAAAACCTTGCAGATAAGATTTATCTCGGTCACTTTTCAACGGACACATGAAGTTAAGCGTTATAATTGAATTCGATTATAAACAGCGCTGGTAAATGATCTATTTGCAGCCGTATAGGCCATATGTGACCTCCATGGCAAGCTCGAAGTTGACAACCTCCTTCATTCGACTGTCACTACGCTAAGTACTGGCCGTATGGAAATTAGAATACTTGTTTGAATTTTGATTAGCGGCTTTAGAACACGTTTTGTTTCTTTGGTTTATATTACTTTGTACAATGTTGTATAATGTATGACTGGTGTGTTATGTTATGAGACTTTCTAAGATATTAATTTATTGTTTTTTGTTCCGAATCTAGTTTTGTGCTATTCACTGCAGAGATAAAATCAGATATGTTATCTATATGAACGCTCTAAAACGATTATGAGTTACATATTGATCGAAATCAATTGTCTTCAATACTATAATGGGCATTCATTAAAAAAGGGTAGTGAGAATTTTAGAACTGGCCTGCTTCAATACTTAACGAATTAACTATTACCACTATTTCAAATATACGAAACTGCACTGTTCAATATTAGTTTTAAATACAAATTATTTAAGTAGTTTCTTGTCTATTTGTGTTATCTGCTGTGTAGTGTCGGCTTAAAATAGCACTACCCCATTTCTTCTGGTGGGTGTACGTAAGACGCGACTAACGGTATTGGAGGCTTTTAAGGGATTTTTGGGCTATGCTGTTGGAGACCCATCATCCAAAATCTTTATTTTGCCATCTTTTCCCCACTCAACTTTCCAAAAATGGCTGAGGATTTCTAATTCCTTAGCTCTGGCTACCCCTTCTGGGGATTTATAGCCGTGAGTATATGTATGCATGTATTTTACTTTTTAAAATCAATTTTGTACTGTTTTTGTAATTTCTGTATATGTTCTGTGTATTTTTTTGTTAGTCAGCAACAATTAAAATCTCTTCCCAATAACATGCTGAGACGACGGCCCGGTAGATTGTTAGCCTTACCACGGGCTCGTACTAACCTGCAGAGTGAGAGCTCACTTACTAGAGCGCTGGTAGCTCTCAATCAAATCGCCGAGGAAGTGGATATATTCTCGTGCAGACTGGGAGACTTCACTAATGCATCACACAGATATTTATGTTATTTTAAAAATGTATAGTTTGTTATTTTTAGATATCAACTCATTGTTATTATTATTTGTAAATAGTATAATTAGTTGGTAAGTAAAATGTAATCGCATTAGGTTTTACCTGTTAAGATTATGTTTTTAAGTTAAATAAATAAAATAAAAAAAATTCTCTCTTTTCTTTTTATGTTTCTTGTCTATTCTCCTCTTTTCAATAACCTTGCGAAGCGAAGGAGAAGTCAATTTAAATTGAGAATCTACGAAATTGAGAAAATATTTAAAAGTTTCTGAGCAAGAAGGTAGGTTTTTTCACCATTTCTAGTACCACCAAAACTACGAAAACCTTGGCGGAGAACAAATAAAGCGAGCTTATACAAATTTAATTCACGAATACGGAACCCTAAAAGGAATTCCAAGGAATGATCATCACGAGTAATAAATATTTCAAAGCACTCACGCTGTAAGTAAAGAGCTTATTCCATTTGTCTGAATGAAGACGTCTGAAAGCCACAGAATCCGAATTCAGACTAGTGGAATAACGTTCAGAACGCTAGGCTTCTGAAAAGTAGACAAATTTGTGTAGTGGAATAACAAGCGTCTGCGGCAGTAACTTCGAAGCACGTCTGAATTCAGAAACGACAAAGTGTAATGGAATAAGCTCTTAAGCCATTAAAACCCATAGATTCTCCGAAAGATTTTTCTATCAGCCGTTATAAGATCTTGATTCTTAGAAACAGTCAGTTTAAGTTTCTCATGACACCAATGTGTTAGTTTAACGAACATTCCCGAGTGGCTAATTACTAGATTTATACACATACTCACACCACCAACGTATTTATATTGCGCAACTTATTCTAAGAATCAAAAGACGAGGTCAATACTAGTATTTTCCTCAAATTGCCGTTGCTTTTTGGAAATTACGTATTTGATAATAGAAGATATGTGTTTTACCGCTATGTAAATAATGTACAAAAACAGCAGCTGTCAAAGAGATTTGGGGCATATTGCGTGACACTGTTGGGCAAGATGGCTGGAAAACCATTACAAACAAACACTTATTAGGTCCTCTTTTCGCCACTTGACTTTTACACGTGCTATGTTGTAGTTTATAATCGCGAGTAAAGAAATAAATTAATACTAATAAATAAAGGAAACAAAAACTTCGACACAGGCGGGGATCAAACCCGCGACCTCGGGTATACGTCCCTGTCGCTCTGCCAATTGAGCTACCGTGGCAATGGCTGCCAGTGCGAAATTCTTCTATCTTTTGTTTCTTTTACACTTTTTAGTAGTGTTTGCGTTCCCTACCTCCTAAAATAAATTATTAATGAAATAAATTAAGCAACATGATAGTCCAGTGGATAGAACACCCGCCCGAAAACAGAAGGGCGTGAGTTCCAATCCTGGGTCGGGCCTACACCAATTTGTCTTTTCTGAAGTCATATGTGTGGTTAATTTATCATGGTTGTTAACGGTTAGGGAAAACTTCGTGAGGAAACCCACATGACTGAGTTGTACTTAGTTATGTGACAGTGTATTCGTATAAAACGGCGATAGGCCTGCCCCCTATCACGTGAGTACACTGTCTAAGCAAAACGTGGGTACCTTCTCTGGACACTAGATGGCGCTACCATGTGAGTTCAGAAGTATTGGTACCTCTGCCACCCCCTTGAGGGATAAACGGCGTGAACGTTTATGTTATGTTATAAATTAATGTTTGCAAATTTTGCGTGTAGCTTCAGCTTCTACTTCGATGACTAAAAGGATTCGGTCGCTTTTATAAGTGACCTGTTATTTCGCCAAAATCGCCTTTCAAATACCAACATAAGCTTGAAAAATACGAAATTAGATCCGTGAGTATCGGTCTATTACGGGTATAACCTTTGCTATAGGCGTGGTAATCGCTCAGTAAGCCAATCTCACTAAATCGGAGCACGTACTCAACTAATCAAACAGTTAATTAAACCGATAACCTTTCATAGGCATTTCAATTTATATTATCACAATCAAACGTATCTCCTATCGTAGTAACGTAAAATTAACTATGTTAACCTTTGCTTGACCATAGATTAATGACACAGAAATGAGGGCGGATTAGATTTTACTCGTGAAAAGTACTTATCATTGAAATTACATACATGCATATACTCACGGCTATAAATCCCTAGAAGGGGTAGCCAGAGCTAAGGAATCAGAAATTCCTCAGCCACTTTTGAAAGTTGTGTGGGGAAAAGATGGTGAAATAAAGATTGTTGTTGATGGGTCTCCAACCGCATCGCTCAAAAATCCCTCAAAAGCCCCAAAACCGTTAGTCGCCTCTTACGTACACTCACCGGAAGAAATGGAGTAGTGTTATTTTAAGCCGACACTAAACAGAAAAGCCATTGAAATCATCATTGAAATTAGTAAATAATATTAATACGATACGATAATATATCTAAGAAAATAAGTAATACAATTATGCAATCTGCCATTTAAAGTTACTATTATCATTTAGCTTTAAAGAGGAGATCCATCATTGGGTAATCTATTAAAGTCGCTAAAATTCTATTACTTCGAATCCAAATTACAGCTCTTATTGTAATAGTATAGAGCTCAAATTACTAGAAAAAAATATAAAATAGCCTACAGCTAAGATTAGTATCGTACGTTATTCAAATATTATAAGTTTGTCAAATTAATCGTTCGAGATTTTAGCAAACGAAAGATCATGTTCATTGTTATTTTGTAGATTGGATTGGTTAATACCATGTTTATTATTTTAATGGGTCTTGTAGGGCAAATGGTTAGGTACATTTAAGTTAGTTATCCCTTGTTTGGAATATATAATAAAAAACATACATATACTCACGCCGTTAGTACCCATTGGGATAGGCAGAGACTATCGATCGATACTTTGTACGTTACTAGAACGATGATGAATGTAAACCATATATTCGCGTAGAAATGACACAAGCAGTAGTTCTTATGGATATTTAGAGCCGTTAAGTCTGGTTCAGAGGAGACAATTTTGCCTGGATCGACATTACATATCGCATGTCTATGGGATGGCATATATGTTGATGTCAAAACCATATTTCAATGTATTTATTTGTTAAACACTGGTAAATATTAAAAAGTGGTAAAAACAAACAAGCAACTAAGATGTTGATAAGCAAAATGTACGTTGATTGCACTAATAATCAGAAAATATTTTTTTTCTATAAAACAATAACGGATTGCTAATTTTCGCTCGATAACTGTCTAATTCACTATAGAAAAGTATCTATAGAAAAGTGGAAAAATTGCGAGTATAATATTTATACCATATATTTTCTTTCCTATTTATTTCTTCTTTCTTATTGCATGACAGACACCCCAGCGGGTCGGCTATATATGACAATTGGATGACATCCATCAAATGACTGTCAATTATTTATCACCGTACGAAGTTTGTTGAGTCAACTATAAAATAAAATAATAATGTGTGTTAAAATAAGCTGAAGGTCGATAACCGCGAGTGCAGCACAATTGGTCGCTGATGGTGATATCACCCGTTGGACTCCATATTTGGGCGGTCAGTTCTCCAAGGCGATATTATTTAACTGACTTTTATTACCTGGCAATTACAGCTTTGTATATGCTCAATCTCAGAATGATTAAAATTTTTTTAACAACAAAACGGTTTGGGAGCTTGGATTGGATTATGGGAATGGTGATCTGTTCGAACTTAAAATATTGGTTATACTTTCTGTATTTATCAAATAATCTTCTCTTTAGTAAATACCTTAATAAGTACGAATATGAGTGTAGTGTCGGCTTAGAATATCACTACCCCATTTCTTCCGGTGGGTGTACGTAAGAAGCGACGAACGGTATTGGGGCTATCAAGGGATTTTTGGGCGATGCGGTTGGAGACCCATCACCAACAACCTTTATTTTTACCATCTTTTCCCCACTCTACTTTCCAAAAGTGGCCGAGGAACTTCTAGTTCCTCAGCTCTGGCTACCCCTTGTAGGGATTTACAGCCGTGAGTATATGTATGTATGTATGTAAGTACCTACGAATATTTATATGAACTTTTTGGCTACCTATTTGTGACATCTGTTTTTTAATTGATATGATGTTCGACGATCTTCCATTGCCTTTAATCCATCATTTAAGTAAATTTATAGTATAAAAATATATAGTTTATTTTTAGTTATAAACTCATTGTTATTATTATTTGTAAGTAGTATAATTAGTTGGTAAGTAAAATGTAATCGCATTAGGTTCTACTTGATAAGATTATGTTTTTTAGTTAAGTAAATAAATAAATTTTGGTAAATTTATCGTTAGAAAACGCAAGTAGCTGTGTAAAGTCGGCTTAGAATAGCACTACCCCATTTCTTCCGGTGGGTGTACGTAAGAGGGGACTAACGGACTTGGGGCTTTTTAAGGGATTTTTGGGCGATGCGGTTGGAGACCCATCACCAACAACCTTCATTCTACCATCTTTTCCCCACTCAACTTCCAAAAGTGGCTGTGGAATTTCTAATTTCTGAGCTCTGGCTACCCCTTTTAGGGATTTATAGCCGTGAGTATATGTATGTATGTATGTAAAACGCAAGTAAGTACACAGTATAAAGTTATTTCAATGATACTCGTAGTATAAAAGGCCGTGTCAAATCGAGCGCTGCCGGTCAACGACCTCGGTCGTGATTAGCCATTTTACCGACTATTCATTGTAATTCTTATCAGCGTTTCGTTGTTTGCTTTGTGAGCTTTGCTACTAGCAGGTAGATACGATTACTATAGTACTGTTAGTCATAACCTATTTTCATGTCAAAAATGTACTATCATGTTAATAAAGGGCAAAGTGATATCTAGAAGCTCATGCCTGTAGATATCGTAACGAAAGCCTTTCTTTCTTTCCTTCGGGGTTTAATTACTTACTCAGATAAGGTAAAACTGTCGGGATTCGAAGTAACTCAACGACACCTTTAACGTAATGTGAAACTGATCTCATTCCGGTAGAGCTATCAAAACTGTCACGATTAATATATCCGATTACACCTCAGTACACTGACAGTTTCTTACACCACGTTCAATTTGAATATTATCAAATCACTTTCTCTCACGATCAAATAAGTTGACACCAAAGTGATATGTCAACGTTAATACAGAAATGACATATACAGACAAACGGACAAGTCAATAACTTAGAAAGTGGTTGTCCTTGCGAGAGAAAGTGCCCGAGTGAAAGTGCACCGGAGCTTTTAAGGCGGTAAATGGATCTGGCGCACACATATGTTTTGATACGGGTATTCTTGTTTAACCGCAACAAGACGGTTAAAAAGGTTTGACATCATTTATTTGGGCTGCTGGTTTTAAACTGTTTAAAATGATATGATGAAACTTGTTTTTTTGATGATTGATCACATCTTAAGAAGTCATAAGTGGTTCAGTCTTATTGTCAAAGATAACTTAACCGGTATTCATTGGCTCAAAAATTTTGCATTATGTTTTATGTTTTGGTTGTCTTTAACATTAAAGAAAATATTCATTTTGTTCTTTGATTTCTTTGCTAATTTATAACCATCTGTAATTAGAATAGGAATAAGAATACTTTATATTTTTGCAAAATATACAATTATACACAGATACATCTACTAACATCTTTACATCCCATCGGGAAAGACAGAGACTATAAATCACTAACTACATGTCCCTGGTACCTAAACCAGGTAGGTAGTAGGTAAACCAGAATTTATTCTATTATAATAAGATCAATGCACTGGAAAGTAAAACGGATAAGAAAATTCATCGAGTCTGATATAGTAGAACTCGTTAATTGTTTCAGTCCACTAATCAAAAGTGGTTGTTGTGTAGTGTCGGCTTAGAACGTTAATTACTGTTGGGTCCCTTTTTCAACGTACATACATACATATACTCACGGCTGTAAATCACTACAAGGGGTAGCCAGAGCTGAGGAACTAGAAGTTCCTCAGCCACTTTTGGAAAGTAGAGTGGGGATAAGATGGTAGAAATAAAGGTTGTTGGTGATGGGTCTCCAACCGCATCGCCCAATAATCCCATTAAAGCCCCAATACCGTTAGTCGCCTCTTACGTACACCCACCGGAAGAAATGGGGTAGTGCTATTCTAAGCCGACACTACACAGCTTTATTACTGTTGGGTCCCTTTTTCAAATCCCACTTTAACACATTTTGCGTTGGGTCCCACAAATATAAATTTTGTGATGCCGTTCAACCAACCTTTGTTTCGAAAAAAAAAATCCTACTCAACTTCCAAGTGGCTTAGAAATTACTTATTCTGAAACTAGCTGCCCTTTCAAGGATTTTAGCCGTGTGTACATCTACTTTATTTGAACCTCGAGCGTATCCAATAACTCTACGTAAATTTAAGTCTATAATTCTCGTCCCAAACATAATACGGAAGTAAACATGTTAATGCGATCCAAAAAACATATTAATAAAATAAATATGAAATGAGGAAGATGTTCTTTCCGGCATTTGTTAGAGCAAACAATTGTTGTGTTTCCGCCGAGGAGGCACCGCTCGGAGCCGGAAATAAACTGTTATAATTTGATCTAATTATGGGTGTAGGGTTTGTGTAATGGGGTTATGTAATTCCTGGTATGAATCATATTGTTCAAAGGATAAGAAAGGTTGTAACAATAGTAGCAGTATTTAGTCTGCCAACCCAGGCTAGACTAGTGTGGTCGACTTTGAGCCCTTCGGTGGGCAGTGATGTTAATGAATTTCTATCAAAATATTTGTGTCACATTTTTTTTTTTACGCTTACGGATTTGGGTAGTGCCGTGTAGTGTCGGCTTAGAATAACACTATCCCATTTCTAACCGTGGGTGATCGTAAGAAGCGACTTAGGGTATAGGGGCTTTTAAGTGATTTTTGGGCGATGTGGTTGGAGACCCGTCACCAAAAACATTTATTATTACCATCTTTTCCCCAATCAACTTCCAAAAGTGGCTGAGGAATTTCTACTTCCAAAGCTCTGGCTACCCCTTTAAGGGATTTATAGCCGTGAGTATATGTATGTATGTATGTTACAGATTTGCTAAGTACTGCTATATAATAGGTGCTTACAAGTTAAAATAGTACAATAAACCATTAAATACAATTAGGCAATTCAAATTGCCATAACACATAGTATTATTTTTTTCAAAATCATAGTTGATTCCACTATGTCTTAAATAATATTTTACACGACACACTCTTAAGTATAATAAAGTATTATTTTACCGACGTATCTGGTATGTTTTAATATTTAAACAAGATTTTTCAAGTCATCACAAACTATAATTGTTATTTCATTAAAATTAAATACGTTCAAAATTGCTGTTTGCTGTATAGTGTCGGCTTAGAATAGCACTACCCCATTTCTTCCGGTGGGTGTACGTAAGAGGCGACTAACGGTATTGGGGATTTTAAGGGATTTTTGGGCGATGCGGTTGGAGACCCATCACCAACAACCTTTACTTCACCATCTTTTCCCCACGCAACTTCTAAAAGTGGCTGAGGAATTTCTAATTCCTTAGCTCTGGCTACCCCTTCTAGCGATTTTTAGCCGTGAGTATATGTGAGTATGTATGTACTTTCAAAATATCAAACAATCCCACACAAACTCGCTCTACAGATATTATGGCATACACATTTTGCCAAACATAGATTTGACGTCAAATATTATTATGCGGAGTTTCATTAAAGTTGAGAGTTGGCTGTACAAAATTGGCTGATTTTAAAACACAAAAGAATTATTTTTTGCCGGCTTAACAGATAATGGTGCAGATACCGCCGACCCGACTCGCACTTGGCCGGTATTTTCTCATACAAGTCGCGAAACTCATGAAGTTAATGTCCTAGTTCTCACACGTTATCCGGATGTACCTACCAATTACAGCCCCAATGCAACTAATCCACAGTATCTATATGTCTCATATTTAATTGGTTTTACGTCCGCACTTACTGATAATTGCACCAATAAGTTATGTGTAATGATTGATACAAATTTATCGGAAAGGATATTCAGAATTTATGAATATAACTTTTTATTTATATCAAGTTATAATCCAACATTAAAATCGAAAGTGAAACTAAGTATTTTGTGACTATTTTTCAACCACTGAAAATTTATTATCGTTTAGGAAATACCTACTTGGATAACACACAGTACATGTAAGGGTGAAAGGGGTGGGTATAACATATTTTTTTTAGTCACAATTCTTATTAAAAACATACATACATATTAACATATACTCACGGCTATAATTCCCTAGAAGGGGTAGCCAGAGCCAAGGAATTATAAATTCCTCAGCCACTTTTGGAAGTTGAGTGGGGAAAAGGCGGTAAAATAAAGGTTTAAATTTAAAAAACAATAAAAAGCCCCAATACCCTTAGTCGCCTCTTACGACACCCACGGCAAAAATAAAACTTAATTACCTGTAGAAATTTGCTAATTTAATAATTGTCTCCAAAGACCGAGGTGCAAAAGGCACGTGGGTTTTAATGACAAAGAAGGAAAAAACACAACGTGTGTTTTAAACACATACATACATACATATACTCATGGCTATAAATCACTTTTGGAAAGTGGGGAAAAGATCGCAAAATAAAGGTTGTTGGTGATGGGTCCCAACCGCATCGCCCAAAAATCCCTTGAAAGCCCCAATACCGTTAGTCGCCTCTTACGTACACCCACCGGCAGAAATGGGGTAGTGTTATTCTAAGCCGACACTACACAGCAAACCATTGATATGAAACTATCCCAAGTTGAGTTTAAACTATGTTACTGCTAAATATTTGATAATTAAAAAAGCCTTTTGTACTTTGTAAGTAGCAACTCTATAGCTTAAATTCAAGTCGATAAAATGAAACCATTCAAGACTTACATCATAACGTATACTTTCCCAAACTCGTATTTCCAAAAACAATTGTGTTTACTTTTTATAAAAATCACTCGTTAAATAATCTTGTTCATATCTAGGAAATGAAAGTTCAATTCACCTTCACATACTTCGAACTAATACAATACCTTTGTTAGTTGTTGTATTGAACTTTTTATGTGCAACGAGAAAGTGATTACACAGTTAGTAATAAAATGTGTACACAATTTCTAATTTGTTGAGAACGCACTGATGTGAGACGAGGCGATGTCTCTGCTTACATCTGATAAGAGAGATACTTTGTATATTCGCTGTATGTTACTCGTATATTTGACTATAGCAGTTTATTTTATATAGTTAAAAAACTAAACATTTAGTATTATATTGGGATTTTATTTGATCGGTTTAAAGAGTTGACAAGTGTCAAAGTTAGTATTCATACCTCTACTCGTTGAGTAGTAACTGAACGTGTTTTAAAAATATTAATGACAGCTTTAGTACTGTAAGAAATCAATAAAAATGTAGTATTGAATTTCGCATGATTGGTTGGCTTAAAATAGCGCCGCTCTCCCCTATATCCATAGGCTATATATGTACATTAGGAGACTATGAGATGCTGCAGGTTGCATCGATCATAAAGCTCGGCATCTCTTTATTTTCTCTCAAGATTCAATAAAATGTCCTGTGATGTTAGGAATATTAACATTTCCGTGTAAACTAAATTTGCGACTACCACAAATCTATGCTAGGTAGCTGCTAATATAATAAAGTGTCGCAATAGTGTTTCCTAGGTAGTCAACTATGAGATTGTAAAACACGCGCTGGCATTGGCGCGGCGTTCACGATTACACTGTAACCTTTGGAGAGAACGGCGCGGACTTAGCATTCGATTCCCAGGATATTCGGATAGTTTGGTGAATAGAGGAAATTTTATTCTTGGTCTGTGTGTGGAGATTAAGAGAGCAAATCTTTGATTGTTGCCTAAAATTCTGTCAAAACAAGATGAATGCATATTCAATGTACTTTGAAATTTATGGTAACAGGTAAGAATAGTACTAGGTAGAACAAAATCGTTTAGTTTTGAAATAAAAAAACTGCGGAAACTTTAGAAAAAAGATAGTTGTCAAATTGAGCAGGTTTGATCATTGTCTTAAAATTTGTTCTAACTAACTACCAGTGAAATATCTATTAACCGCGTCTTTCTAAAACAAACAATCAAAAATGAGTATCAAAATATAATTGTTACAATAGTGTTTATAGTAAACATTCAAAACGCTTATTTAGTTTAATTCAAATCATTGAGCTACCTGCGTTCCACAATAATTCAATCAATAATAACATGCAAATGAGCGGAATGAGATTGACCTCGTGAACGCAAACAAATTAGAATAGCACGGAGCGTCGGAGGCGTGCCGCGGAGTATCGATTCAGCGATTAATCGAATAATGGTATCGATTCGTCACGCAGGTCGATCCCTTTGAGCCGGACAGCGTGGAACCTATCGGTATTGCAACATCCTGTATCGGACCGAGCTTTGCGCAATATTTATTCACACCGTAAGCACATCACTCATGCTATATGAGTTTGTTTTGAAGAAATTATGGGTGCAAAACATTGATTTTTTCCTCCCATATTTATAAATAAAAGCGCAACCAATAAATCCACCTAATGAATAGTCGCCTAACTTAACGCTATTTTTTACTTGAAAATGCCTCACCCCCATTTGCTTCGTTCGAAACTGGGATTATTTAAATAGATAAAAACTGCCCTAATATAACCTAATTGGTTTTGAATGCATATGCGAGTATGGTAACACCTAAGCGATTATGTAATAAATTGAACCAGTTACATTTTGTTTGTCCAAAGCTAAATTAATGTCAAAGTGTAAAAAACAAGTCGCCCTTAGGACGATTAGCTAATGACTTAATCACTGAGTCATTTATTGGTTATTATTAGAACTGAAATCGTCCTAACTACCCTCATTATCATTACAAGAGGCCTTGAAGATGTTTGGTTTATTAATTTAGCGATGATTTTTTTTCATCATTTTTTCTAGCGAATAAAAATTATTGATTTCGTCATGTTCATTTAACCACAATGATTTCCTTTTTCAATCAAGCTTAATATTAAAACCATCACCACAACGATTTCCATCACAAGCCGTTGCGAAATCAGTATGTATAACTTATAATGGGTGAACCGACGCATAAATCCATCAAAGCCTTTATTAAGATGAGTGATTACACGACACACGCTGGGAGGAACGTATACTAATTATGGGTTACAACTTGGCAGTATTGTCAATATTGTCATGCATGTGACGTCATTACATGGTAATTTATATTATCATAATTACACTGATGGGGTCTTTTTGCATATATTTTGCATACAAACACGCATTTATGGGCTTATAGAGGCTGAAAATTAAACGTTACTTCTAAAAAAGATTTGTATATAAATTTCCATGCTGTCTCAGCATTGCCCAGTTAATTTAAGATAAACAAATACGACAGACAATGAATATTAAAACATAACATATACTCACGGCTATAAATCCCTAGAAGGGGTAGCCAGAGCTAAGGAATTAGAAATTCCTCAGCCACTTTTGGAAATGTGAGTGGGGAAAAGATGGTAAAAGAAAAGGTTGTTGGTGATGGGTCTCCAACCGCATCGCCCAAAAATCCCTTAAAAGCCCCTATACCGTTAGTCGCCTCTTACGAACACCCATCGGTAGAAACGGAGTAGTGCTATTCTAAGCCGACACTACACGGCATTTTTTTTTTAAAAAAGCCTGAAAAAGGTACACTTTGGAATTAAACTTACAACGAGTATGTCAATTATGGCAAAATGTGAATTCTTCTATTTAAAAGTCACTTTACATTATTGTATAGTGTATTCAACATTTAATCGAATATTTATAGGTTTTGTTTTACGTCAGATGCATTTTCTGATAGCCAAGTGAAGATATTGTGAATATTGTGATGCCACTACTGGCAGCAGTGTAATAAATCAATTTGCAACGACAGGTGGCATTTACGAAATTACTGGGTGAAATACAACGTGCGCTGGCAAAGTACACTACCTTTTTTGGAACGGAAGGAAATTATTGAATTATGTAAATTTTCTATCCTTGTAAAGGGTTATTTTTTAATATTGCATGTTTTGCAAATATCGCAATGGTATTTAGTAATAATAACCTTTCGCTAAAAATAACGTTACACGTTTTCGTTTGTTTAAGGTTTTTACTATTTCTAACAAAATTAGTAAATCTGATTCACTACTAAGAGGTATATAGATATAGATAAGTCTATAATACATCAGCTGATGACAAATGACAAACAAATTTCGAGCACTCAGAATGTTTTTTTTGGACTAGGTATACGTAAACGTTGTTTTTATAATTTTAATTATATTTTAGAAAATATAAAGAGGCTTGACACATCATCGTCCAATCTCAAATCACCTACTTTCAATTATAGTGGTTTACAAGTTACCGTGCTCAAAGGGGGATTAGCAAGTAATAAAAATAGTATTAAAATGTTCTAGAAATAATTGGAAAACCTTGCGCCTGTATATTTCTTGGGCATTCAAAAAGAGTAAAAACTCATTGGTACAAAAAAATGCAGTTATGCTCATGATACTTCAGCCAACTATAGCGTTATATGAATATATAGGGAAATCATAATCACTTACAACTAGATCATTCTTGACAAACCAATATTCTAAATTACATAATAAACATAACATAATATAATAATAAACGTTCACGCGGAATATCCCCGAAGGGGTTGGCAGAGGTACTAATACTTCCGAACATCACGTGACTTTGTCACCTGGTGTTCAGAGTACCCACGTTTTGCATGGACAGTGTACTCAATTACACTTCTTATAATAAGTCAACTACTACTAGCATAAAGATTACCAATACATAATGCACTTTTTATGAACACAGTAGTTCACGTCACGTACTTCCGATTCCAACATTAAGATTAGATCACTAATGTACCTTACCTTGTTTGTTACATAAAACTGCACGAAGTTTTACTACAAAATTACATGCTATTACCTATTACGGTGAAGTAATATCACTAATAGCACTAATTCTAGCGGAAACCCCAACTTCAACTTTCACCTCGCATAATTGACCGAACAACATTTAGAAGATCAATTTGAAGACATTTTGGTCTCTATTAGCAAACGGCTTGATTTGTTACTACAGGAAATTAAACTAGAAAGTTTGTTTTGCGAGAGGTAATCGAAGATATTTATCGTGAGGAATAGAATTGTAATGTTCTGAGGTTATAGGTACTTATTCTTAACTGTTTTGTCTCGAAACATGTAAGAGACGTACAATTTCTTGAATAATCAAAACTGGACACTCGAACTATGTAAATATTTTTACCTTGCATTTGTGGTTGCTGGTGATGTTACAACTTAAATTCGTTAAACAAGAAATATCGAAAATAATGTCTACATCATCATCATTCAGCCAATCGACGTCCACTGCTGGACATAGGCCTCCCCTAAAGATTTCTACAACGATCGGTCCTGCGCTGCCTTCATCTTACGGCTTCCCGCGATTTTCACCTCGCCGCCACTTCAGAAATTTCAAGCCTCAACGGCCGTCATTTTATAAATATACGAGTAATGTAACCCGATAATTTAGAATGCCGCGTAGTGTCGATTAGAATAGCACTATCCCGTTTCTACCGATGGGTGTACGTAAGAAGCGACTAACGGTGTTGGGACTTTTAAGGGATTTTTGGGCGATTCGGTTGGAGACCCATCACCAACAACCTTTACTTTACCATCTATTCCCCACTCAACTTTCCAAATGTGGCTGAGGAATTTCTAATTCCTTAACTCTGGCTACCCCTTCTAGGGATTTATAGCCGTGAGAATATGTATGTATGTATAGTTTAGAAGAAAACATGCTTGATTAGGAAATAATAGCTTCAAAACGATTGTAACGTAACACAAAGTCAAAAGAAAGCTGTACTACAATCCGAGTCCATAGAAAAGGTAAAATCATAATGGCAGTAGTTACCAAAGTCGCTAATCATGTGAAAAGTCTCTGGTTTCTTTGACTTCCGCTTACCTGGAACAATAAAATTGTAGTTGTTATAAAACATGACGAAAATACTTAAAAAACAAGATCGCTCTTTATTGTTAAAGAGGATTGTGAATACTATATAAACCTTGTACATTTAGTCATTCTTATATTAGTTTGAGTTCTAGTTATTTTGAATTTTGTGTTAGATTTTCTTATAATCCTTATAAATATGAATAACTTAACTGATTTATTTATTTATTAAGGTACAATTACAGAGCTTAGACTAAGACTTTATCATAAATTAGAAAAGATTCCGACAAAGTCTTTGGTGGTCATCTTCTTCGAAACACATCTGCCAAAATTTCAAATATGCACTTCGTTCAGTGCATATTCAGAATTTTATTGCACTATTGCAAAATTGTTATAACAATATATAGTTCTGTGACATAACCAAACACTTTACATAATCGCACTAGAATATATGTAGACGTTCATCCAAAATACTCTGTAAAGTTTCATCACAAAACCAAATCTCTCAAGTTAAACGACTTCAAGAATCAGTTACGAAAATCTTTTACAAAAGAACATCGACTTTCAAGCACGTTCAGTTTGTGACATATGAATGATGAATGAGTGCATTATACTTCATTCTTTCGCATTTAATAGATACATCTTTGGACTTTCAAGAAAACCCGCAACATTTCGCATGTGTTATGCAACGCACGGTCAGAATATATGTAACAATATGAACAAGCTAATCATTATAAAACATAATGTTCAGCACACGTACATCGAGATGAACGTGCCGCCATCTTTTAAATGCGATTTTTTGAGGTTAGGAAGTTCATAAGATAGTTTTGCAATGTGCAGCGAGAATTATGAATTTAGGTACGTACGAGGTACGATACACATGCAAAATGGTCACACTTTATATCGAAACGGGTAATCGAAAGGCATTAAAAGCGGTTTATACAGGATAAGTCAAGTTGACGGAAAATAAAAATTGCATGGACTATAGACTGCTTAAAAATTTGCTACACAAGTACATTCTTTAATCAAAACACAACAATGCATGATGTTATATTATTCATTTTGAGAATAATTTTTATTAACCCTACATACATACATATGCTCACGGCTATATATCCCTAAACGGGGTAGCCAGAGCTTTGGAAATAAAATATTCCTCAGCCACTTTTGGAAACTAAGTGGGGAAAAGATGGTAATAATAAATAATTGTTCGTGACGGGTCTCCAAGCACATCGCGCAAAAGTTACTTAAAAAGCCCCTATACCCTTAGTTGCTTCTTACGATCACCCACGGGTAGAAATGGGGTAGTGCTATTCTAAGCCGACACTACACAGCAATTATTATATAATTATTATTGACCCTCTTACTGATAAATGATAATAGCTTTCGTTAAAACAAGAATAATCTAACGAAATTGCGTCATCGTAAAGATGAATTCTTCCAAAGAAAGTGATAATTAAATTAAATATGCGACAATGACAATTAATATAAGATTTTGGATAAACTGCTTTTTGCCTTTTCATGCTGAGTGTCGCATGTCTTAAAGGCAGAGGGCATGATGACTTATGAATTCAATCGTGATTTTTGACCGATTTTATCTGGACAATAATAATTCAGTCAAAAGAGCATTAATGTACAATTTAAAGAAAGCATGACATGATTGTCAGGATCATACAAAGTAACTTTCAGTAGTCTCTGCCTTGATCATTGTAAATTAATGGCGTGAATATAAGTATGAAAGCACCTTTCTTTTAAATGTATCAAGGATCTGACATCATTTGCTATTCAACCGCGCCCGATATCATACTTCAAATGGTCGGGCATTAACGAAATGTACTTTTTAAATACTTTAAATAGTGTTTCAAGTATGCTATTGGGATATAATAATTATCGTATCAAAAAGATCAAAAGTGTTACAATTACAACCCGTCCAAGTCCATTTCAGTACCCTTTTACCGCTAGGTTTCATATCATCGTATCTGTATAATGTTCGCAACCATTAAATCAGCATCGGTAATATTCAACAGGTCTGTGTCAAAATACTCACAGCTATAAATCCCTAGAAGGGGTAGCCAGAGCTAAGAAATTAGAAATTCCTCAGCCACATTTGGAATGTTAAGTGGGAAAAAGATGGTAAAATAAAGGTTGTTGGTGATGGGTCTCCAACCGCATCGCCCAAAAATCCCTTTAAAGCCCCAATACCCTTAGTCGTCTCTTACGTACACCCTCCGGAAGAAATGGGTAAGTGCTATTCTAAGCCGACACTACACAGCAATAACATATGGTTTACATACATTGATGTTTTCAAAGCTATTTTTGAGTGATGAAGCTGGAGTCTCATCACTAACGATTTTACCATCAACCACTCAACTTCTAAACGTTTCAAAAGAGTTTCTAATTCTAAAGTTCATACATTCATACTTTTATTCATGTGTAAATGTATGTATGTAAATAAGTCACATATGAATTTATAAAAACTGTTTAAAAGTGAATGACCGAAATGGATTCATACTTTAATGGCTTAAATAAACACTAAGCAAAGGGATCCATTACAATAAGGTGAAGTATAACCGCAATTACGATTACATTGTGCAACCATTCAACCAATATGTTGAGCAAATCCTTCAATATTCTACTGACATTACATTGACACCAATTAGGAATGAACGATGTAAGACTCCACATACAAACATACAATAATATATTTTACCGTGTAGTGTCGGCTTAGAATAGAACCACCCCGTTTCTACCGATGGGTGTACGTAAGAGGCGACTAACGGTATTGGGGCTTTTAAGGGATTTTTGGGCGATGCGGTTGGAGACCCATCACCAACAACCTTTACTTTACCATCTTTTCCCCACGCAACTTTCCAAAAGTGGCTGAGGAATTTCTAATTCCTTAGCTCTGGCTACCCCTTCTAGGGATTTATAGCCGTGAGTATATGTATGTATGTAAGTAGTGAGATATGTCACCAAATGCATATCATTATTAAAGATGTGCTACTTTAAAATTAATTAGCACGAAGTCACACTTAAAAGCTGGTTTTAATAATGTTGATCAATATCAACCATTTTTTTAAAATATCAATCATAAAATTTGGTTCATACCTTTCCTTCCATCTAGGTCACGTGACGATCGAAAGGATTGGGTTGGGTTACTTTCCGATCTTTGAAATTACATTGCGTTTTTATAACTTCAATTCACACTCTCAGACGTCCTTATAAATCAAAATATGACATATTGGATCGACTCCTTGACCTGACAAGCTTTTAGCAAAACATTACACAGCATTATAGCTAATTTAGTATTATCACCCATCGCAAGTGGTCGCAGTAAACTCAACCTCCATTTACGGAAATCAATTTGAGTGAGTTAGTCTTAGGTGCAACTGCGGCTTGGCCCGGTTGGCACGATTTTGACATTTCCAACGTAAGCACCTGTCACTTAGAAGGGTAATTTAAGTGTTATTTTTTGGCCCGTTGATTTATTTGATACTTATATCGCGGGTAGTAATGGGGTTTTTGTTTAACCTAGATATCGAATTTGAGATTGAGATTTAGTGTAGGTCAATTATCTTATTTCTCACTGTAGCCTATTTTCTTATATTTTCTGCTTTAGTCAATTTATTGCTCAAGCATGCAATAATATAACAAGAAACTAAGACGTGTTAACGTGCACGGGTATTCCAAGTCTCTTAATACATTTTTTTAAATCAAAGGGCTTTCTCCCTATACACAGCTAGGCCAGTACGCAAAAAGAAAACATTTTTGTAAAGCCTATTAACATTTTCGCCAACCAACCTCATGCCACCTTACCCCAACAAACCAATACCTAATCACGCTCACGACTTCCTGCCCAATGATTACCATCCTTACCATTGTTACATAACGGTGTCGGTTGCGTCGCATTGAGTAACACAGTACCGATAGGAATCCAGTTAGTACGACGAGCGCGGAATACGGGATGGGTCTAGGCGAGGTGACCCGAGCTGTTTCTTTGTTTCGTAACTTTACTTAAAAGTTCAGGCTGTGATGTGATAGCTCAATGGGTAGAACACCGGTTAACGTGCAAGCTACTAGTGTTCAAATCCCGGGTTGGGCCTACACCAATTTGTCTTTTGTAAAGACATATGTGTGGTTAATTTATCACGGTTATTTTAAACGGTGAGGGAAAACATCGTGAGGAAACCCACATGGCTGAGTTGTACTTAGTCATGTGACAGTGTATTCGTACAAAACGACGATAGGCCTGCCCCCTATCACGTGAGTACACTGTCCATGCAAAACGTGGGTACTCTGAACACCAGGTGACAAAGTCACGTGATTTCGGCGTGAACGTTTATATTATGTTATGTTATGTTCAGGCTGTATATCCCCAGAGGGGCTGGCAGAGGTAATAACACTTCTGAACATCACGACATTATTGTCACCTGGCGTTTTGTGACAGTGCACTCACGTGATTGGTGAGGTGACCTGAGCCGTCTCACGATTCTTTGTTTCGTAAGTGGTACGTTTTAGCTAAGTAGTTTAGGGTTTGAATTAAAATAGCTTATTTTATTCTCAGGCGAGTTAAGGACTATTTTTAAGCGATTTAGGACTATGTGAGATTATTTTTTTGGGAATTAAAGTCGTTATAGTATGGGGCCTTTTAAGTGGTAATTGGACGATGCGGTTGAAGACCCATCACCAACGATACTTTATTTCTATCATTTTATCCCCCATCAACTTCAAAATGTGGCTGAGGAGTAACAAATTCTGAAGCTCTGGCGACCCCTTTTTGGGGTTTACGGCCGTGATTATGTGTATGTATGTAAAGCCGTGTAAGTAGGTTTTTGGAACGGTAAGGGCAGGGCAATGCCAGCAGATGTGAACACCTAATGCAGGCTTATATCCAGCAGTGGCCGCCGTCTATTGTTGTAGCATCACTCATATTGTCACGGGCTATTCCGTCTGGATCAGAAATCCAAGCAAATAGTTCAAACTAACACCAACATGAAGCATTAGCAATGGCTGTAAAAAGTGTGGAATTTGATCTTTATTTGTTACGAAAAAGTGATGACAGAATGCTTTAAAATTTTGTCAATAGCATGTCAAATTACTAGTATACAAAAAAAGTTTAGATGCTCAGATAACACGGACAGTATCGGGCGGTCATTTACCACTGAAAGGTTGAAGACCTTGGTAGCTTATCTTTACCTACACCATACTCAAGACTTTGATACCAAAATGAGATAGACAGAAGTAGGTCTCCAAAGAATGCTGAGTCACTATTGAAATTTAAAGGAGGAATATATAAACAGAAAAGGATGTTGGTAATGTTTCAAACCGTTCAGAACCCCGTACCATATGTCACCAAAGCTAACCACAGGAATAGATTTGAATGTGTTGGTTGATCGTTATATCGTATTGAATGCACATCTCTTTATACTTGTACATAGGCAAGATGTGTGTGTCAAGGTTGTTAACGGTTAGGAAAACATAGGTGTGGGGAAACCCACTTAGCTAAGATTATACATACATACATATTCTCACGCCGTTAGTTCCCATTGGGGTAGGCAGAGACTATCGATCGCCACTTTGTACGATCCTGGCAAACCTCTCTAGCTTCATTCACATCCATCAATCTTTTCTAAGATTATAATTAATTAGTAGTTATGTTATGTGACAGCGCCATTCCATTCCTAGTACAACACAGTACAGTACAGTAAACACTGTGAAAAACCTTTTATACCATAACAGGAAAATACGGCTGCAATACTAAAAAAAATATATTGCATATTGTAAAAAAAAATATACTTTAAGTAAGCAATTTTGCTGTGTAGTGTTGGCTTAGAATAGCACTACCCCATTTCTTCCGGTGGGTGTACGTAAGAGGCGACTAACGGTATTGGGGCTTTTAAGGGATTTTTGGGCTGTTGGAGACCCATCACCAACAACCTTTATTTTACCATCCTTTCCCCACTCAACTTTCCAAACGTGGCTGAGGAGTTTCGAATTCCTTAGCTCTGGCTACCCCTTCTAGGGATTTAAAGCCGTGAGTATATGTATGTATGTATGTTTAATTAAGCAGTAAGGTTGTGTTACTCAACTCATATGTTCACGACATATATCCCCGAAAGTTTCGCCGAGGTACTTATACTTTTGAACATCATGAGACTTCAACGACACCTTGTTTTCTGAGTACCCATGTTTTGCTTCGACAGTGTACTCACGAGACAGGGGGCAGGCGTATCGCTGTTTTGTACAACTCCACTGTCACATGACTAAGTACAGCTTAGCCATGTGGTTTTTTTATTTCTTTTACACGTTTAAGTAGTGTTTTGCGTATGCGGAGGTAGGAAACGCAAAACACAACTTAAACGTGTAAAAGAAACAAAGGATAGAAGAATTTCGCGCTGGCAGCCATTGACACGGTGGCTCAATTGGCAGAGCGTCGGGGCGTACACATATATAACCTACCTCTCTGCATGAGAGGTGTTGCTTGTGACGTTTGCTATGATGTGGTAGTGCTAATTGTTAATTATTTTAATCAGCTCAAATGTTAGTTACCGCAAGTAGCCGCTCACAGTATATGAGTAGCAGGATAGAAACCATCGGAAATCCTGAACGAAGCGAAGCGCGATCATGTAGCTGTAAACTAGTTAATACCAGTATCTGATACGGAGATATCCTTAGATTATGGAACTAGACAGCTGGTGTTTTATTGCATATTATTATTGATAAAAAACGCGGCTTAGTTGAGTTGTAAACTGATGGATTTTGATATATTTTGATATATTTAACCATTTTGTGTGTTTGTGACTTAAATATCTTATCTTACCCATATCTTCCGGTGGGTGTACGTAAGAGGCGACTAACGGTATTGGGGCTTTTAAGGGATTTTTGGGCGATGTGGTTGGAGACCCATCACCAACAACCTTTATTTCACTATCTTTTCCCGACGCAACTTCCAAAAGTGGCTGAGGAATTTCTAATTCCTTAGCTCTGGCTACCCCTTCTAGGGATTTATAGCCGTGAGAATATGTATGTATGTATGTATGTAATTTAAATGTGTCACAGAATATTTTATGTTAGATTTTTTTAGTTTAGCCTAATTATCAAAGAACATTCAATCTTATCTAAAAAAACTTCAATCTAAGACTTACGCATTATTTATGTACATTCAATGTTGGTAAGTCTCCAGCCTGATTAAAACAGTACCTGAAACCAACAGAATGAATTTCATTACAATGTTTAAAATACAAAATTCTTAATCATCATACAAAATCCCTCAAAGGGTACATAAAAAAAAACTTGTTTTTCACCTAAAGTTGATGCAGGTTTTGTAGACATATGTTGGAAAATATTTGACATTGTTAACGGGGTAGCCAGAGCTCTGGAATGAGAAATTCCTCAGCCACTTTTGAAAGTTGATTTGGGAAAAGATGGTAATAATAAATGCTTTCGGTGACGGGTCTCCAACCACATCGCCCAAAAATCACTTAAAAAGCCCCTATACCCTTAGTCGCCTCTTACGATCACCCACGGGTAGAAATGGAGTAGTGTTATTCTAAGCCAACACTACACAGCATTCAAACACTCAAAATTTAATTAGTCAAGCAAGTTGAACAAAATTTATGACAATCTGTGAGGCTTTCAAACTAGTCGCAAGATTTAGTCTAGTCGAAGAATTAATGAAAAATACCATTAGTAAGCATTTATAAAACATTTTATAGATTTACTTATTTGGTTTGCCAACAGAGCAACAATTAATACATTTTAAAGAAAACTTTTTGATTTCCATGATTTATTACAAATCACAAATAATAATAAACCATAGTCAAACAAAACATAAAAGTGTTTCTTTGGAATAGAAATCGAACCATTCCAACTCCGCACGTGCCGCGGTACCACGCAATGCGGTACGGTACTCCTACCACCACGCAACTTTTTGACATCTACATCTAAACGGTTATGTTTCGTTGCTTCATAGTACACGGATATTCGAGAATATACAATAAACATATAATAAAGACCTTTAAATTTGGACTCTTGTGGGCTTGTTTTTTTATTTAGAGATTTCCACCCTTTTAACTGTAAATTGCTAGATGAAAGAATGTACCCGAATTATCGAGAGTCTATAAAGTCTATAAAAATATCTTGCAGACAAAATTGCATGCAAAATGTTCGAAAGGCCAAGGGCAGCAATAGAAATTTCTGAAATAAAAGATTAAAGTAAAAATGTAGATAAGAAACCAACATTATCGCTCCGCAATCGCTATAAAGCCTCTGATGTCGAAATCACTTTATACATTACCCTCGAAAAGAGATAGTGTAGTGATATTAAACCAAGAACGGATGCAGCTTTATAAACATACATACATATACTCACGGCTGTGAATCCCATGAAGGGGTAGCCAGAGCTAGGGAATTAGAAATTCCTCAGCCACTTTTGGAAGTTGCGCGGGGAAAAGATGGTGAAATAAAGGTTTTTGGTGATGGGTCTGCAACCGCATCGCCCAAAAATCCCTTAAAAGCCCCAATACCGTTAGTCGCCTCTTACGTACGACCACCGGAAGAAATGGGGTAGTGCTATTCTAAGCCGGCACTACACAGCTTTATAAAGTATTTATATAACACCTATCTTTTTTTTAAGTACTCACGCGCATATCGAATTATATAATTAGGTAAACAAACTAATTACGTATTTTTTGTTCTTATTCATTTCAATTATGTAAGTACAATAAGACTTATGCTAATACATAGAAAAAAAAAACATATACGACCACTTGATCATTATTAAATTACAAATAACTTTCGCTATTAAAAAATCACTTACAATCAAAAAGCTTCTATACATGTATTTACAATTCAATGATTGTATAAATATAAATTAAGTAGATCTCGTTACGGACTCAATTTAAATAACAAGTTATGTAAGAGAAGAGACGAGCTACTCGAGATTTCGAGATCCATCTCTGAAATATCAACTACTAATTCAACACGGTGGTTATCGATCTTTTGTTAATCGATTACAGTTGTGTAGTAACAATCGGAGCAAATAATTGCTTGATGAAATGTCGTCTACGAAATTTTCAGCTAGTAAGATCCGTTCCGTATTAGTAAAATGACACGGACTTCTTGAAATTGAGACTTTTTGTGTGTGTTGTTGCGAACTCTATTGAGGATAATTTCGGAACTTACAGATTCAGCTTTCAAGAAGATTGCATTGGTTTTAGAAAATTGGTAATTAAGTCAGTATATTTACAACATTTGACCACATTATTTGCGCTCTGCGTGGAGCAATATTTCTAAGTTTCAATCGTATTATCATTTTGACATTTGAGTTACTAAATGATTTGTATACGAGTATAGCCCAAAAAGGATAGCCTAGATAGAATATAGATAGATAGAATCAACGATTCGTGGGGCACTTTTAAGGACCTTGCAATACAGGCCATGCCTAGTGCAAGGTTCAACGTAATGATGATATTTGGAAAAGAGAAAATGGAAATAAACGATTTATTATTATTATAGAATATAACTGAATCATGATCAGATATATAACACAAATAATTAAACTTATACTTTCAAGTAACATCCGTTCAGTATCCAACATCATCAACATCCAGATCGCACCAGACAAAAACTTACTTACTTATACTCACGCCCATTATTCCCATTGGGGTAGGCAGAGACTATCGATCGCCACTTAGTACGATCTTGACAAACCTCTCTTGCTTCCCTTACATTCATTATTCTACACAACAAATCTAAATTATTTTCCCACCCCACCAGACAAAAACTAAGAAGTTATTTCCAAGTATCAATTTGCAACAACAAAAAGATTTCCAAATCGTCACACAACTTATCAGACATCTTAATGAACATCTTATACAATATTTGTTAAACCGTAATCTCGACGAATAAATAGCTCACTTACATTGCAATTAATATGTAGTTTGATTGACAAACAATACTTCGGTGATTGAAGAGTTCAATGGAAGATCTGTGTGTTACAATACTTACTTGTAAGTGTATTTGTAAAAGACGTCTGCCTTTTGTGATATTGAGTTGTTGCTAAATTCTCCCTTTGATTTTCGAATGACGTTGTAATGATTGCCGGTGAATACACTTTTAGGTGTTGTTGCATAATGTAAGTAACGCTTAGGGTTTCAAATGCATGGTATTGAAATTTGGCTTGGTAATGAACGCCAAAATTGAGTTGATTAATGATTCTTATGCAGCGTAGCATCAAGTCTTTCGTGTATTGAGAAATGTTACTTTTACTAGGTAAAAATTTCATGCTTTTGTATTCGACAGGAATTAATTTCAAACGCATTGAATTCGCTTTAAAGCTAATCTTGTTAAGTTATGGTATCACGTTATGCAAAATGGTCGTCAAAACTTAACACATTCATAAACCGTTATGTGCAAAGGCCCTAAGTGACATCTCGAAAAAGCTCATTACATAACATACATTACATAAACGTTCACGCGGAATATCCCCGAAGGGGTTGGCAGAGGTACTAATACTTCTGAACATCACGTAACTTTTTCACCTGGTGATCAGAGTACCCACGTTTTGCTTAGACAGTGTACTCACGTGATAGGGGACAGGCCTATCTCCGTTTTGTAAGAATACACTGTCACATGACTAAGTACAACTTAGCCACTTCCCTCGCCGTTAACAACCATCATAAATAAACATACATATGTCTTTATAAAAGACGAATTGTTGTAGGCCGGACCCGGGATTTGAACACTAGTCCTTTGCACGATAACCGGTGTTCTACCCATTGAGCTATCACGGTTGTTGCGAAAAAGCTCATTATACTCTTAAATAGCCGATACATCTTTAAAAACTATTACTCTACCTAATTTTCATACACACAAAATCCCTTGCATTACCCAACATACCGATGAACCCCATTGTAAGCGACATCCCACGACCTCGCCACCAGTCCAAAGGTACCAACCCATAAGCAACATCCCTTCACGACCATCATTAGTCATACACGCCACGTCTGGTTGCGACACACACATACTAATTGACAATTACACCACACCACTCATTACTGTACTCGCGATTCATTGTCATCGGTTCACTTTCACTTCGCTTTTAAAACGCTAATTGTTATTTTTAGTAAGCCTTTTGTATGAGCATAGTTGATGGATTTTTCGGATGAAATTGTTTGGAATGCTTGTTGTGGTTAATGGTATGAAAGGATCATGTAATCGTTAATTGAATAGGTATATATTGTATAATGTTTATGTTCTGGCTTAGAAGTAACTGATATCCGTTGGTAGTTATCCTAACTCGCCAGAGTGCCGTACGAAGCGATTGATGGACGAGGGGTTAGAATTATCAACAAAGATCCATTTCACCATCTTATGTATACATATGTTAGTACTTAATATGTACTATAGTATAAAATAGTAGATTCATAAGCTGTAACAAGCTATTTTTTAGATTATAGCCATGATACGTGACACTCAGCTACCTGTCGTTAGGAAGCTGAGTTGGGAAACATATGTTAAAATATAGGGAGAGCTCGACACGGATTTCCAAAACCCCATACCCTATAAAGATGACATGTACACATATATACATAACGATCAAGTGCTATGCTTAGATGACACAACAAAGTAAGTAGTAGTGGAATCTAGGTAGTTCTTTTCCTTGGATTTATGCCCGAAATAGTACCACTTCGGCATATACAAAACAATAACATAAAGACAATAACAACAAATGATATAACTTTGAAATATAAGTTCAGAATGCGGAAGAGTCGTGACTAACGCGTAGATCGAGATCTATAGATCCATGTGATCGATGATCGAGTATGGGCGGCGATTGCGTCGTCACACATTGTCACAGTTTAATAGATCTCCGCATTTTGTAACTTACACCGTTCATTATGCAGCGAACTATAAAAGGTGCAGTGGGCATCAATACATAGTATAAAACAAAGTCGCTTTCGCTGTATGTCCGTATGTATGCTTAGATCTTTAAAACTACGCAACGGATTTTGATGCGGTTTTTTTTAATAGATAGAGTGATTCTTAAGGAAGGTTTGTATGTATAATAAATGCATAATGTAGTAGAGAAACACTGATAAATTTCAAGATTTCTAATGTGATGTCGTAAATAAGCACGTTTTTTTGCGCTTATATTGCAAACGCTGGCTGAACCCTACGAGATAGACCAAAATAATGTACTACAGTATTGTTCACCTTAAAAAGTTCAACAAAAAAGTCCGCGATGGTATATGTCTATCTCTTAGGGATAACCCAGCATAACCATTTTTATTCTTTACTAAAAAAATGTTATTTACGAAGTGATTTTAAACAATTCAGCATTAATCCTTATCCAATTAAGTACCTTAAATAAATTGTGCATTTATTATAGATCATTATGCTTTTTACAGCATGTAATTTAAGTGAATATTACCGAAGATATTACAAATTTAAAATGCAGGGTCGTAGTTGTTTGTGCCGGGCGGCGCGTGCCTATAAAAAGCGCGTCGATGGCCGCGCTTCGCCTTCCTATCCGACTTAGCTTAGGTACACTTTTGCCTCGCCAGGGCGGCCTTCAGCCGCTCGGCACACAAGTTATGGTGACGCCGCACAGGCCGCAGGGCCAGCAGCACCGAACCGGTGGGGTTTTAGTCGGTAAAAGTCCGACTCGAGAGAGCGACGGGGGATCCTATGAGGATTTCCCCACCGGTAAACAAAAAAAAAAAAAAAAGCGCTTCGCCTTACAGCACTTTATGATTTGCAGCGATCGCACGCGTTTATCGGAGCTCTCTAGCGAGGAAAATATCAAGAATTAATTAAACTAAATAGAATAAGTATCTTTTGTTGTTGATTATCTTTTAATTTTTATTATTATTATTATATTAGTAGTATTGTAAGTACATTAGGTTAGATAGGATTAGCTTAAAACCATATTTCTTGGTATTTCTTCCATTAAGACTTTGATTTGAATTTAGAGTTAAGACAACTTAGTATTAGGGCGAGCATTTTCAATTATTGAAAATTATAGTTAAGTTCATAGAAGAACTGAATAGAATAGGTATATTTTGTTGTTGATAATCTTTTGTTTTTAGTCGAACGAATAGTAAGTAAATATTTTTTACTCCAGCACTAACCAAAAGGACATTCTGTAGTAGGTATATTTTGCATTGCACCCGTGCGAAGCCGGGGCGGGTCGCTAGTAACATATAAAGCGAAGGTACTACGTAACCATACATTTGTATAGATGTATTACGGTGAAAAGAATTGAGAGGATAAGAAAAGCTCCTCTTAAAAGCTTAAGATCTAAAAGAGCCTAACTTTAAAAGTGGCTGAGGCACTTTTGCTATTAAGCTCTGTCTAATGCTTATTAGGTATTTTGTAGGAATCGTTCTATTCTTATTCTTTAAAGATGGAATACATAGTAATTTAAATAACTGCGCTGTCATTGAAATTTATTCAAGACGATGATTTTTTATAAAATCATATTCGTATAAATTAAACAAACTTAAATATTCGTGTGGTCTAAAAATACAGTCGTGCTCAGATATACTATATTTAAGATACACAAAGCAATTTCGCCCACATACATCAACCGGAAAGGTTGAAGACCTAATGAGTATTCTGAACATTATTTTAAAGTCATTTTTCTCACAACATCCGCTCCTTAGTAGTAATAAATAACAGTTCTTTCTAATTAAATAAAGATAACTCACTGTCGAAACACTATAAACAATGAGATAAGTCCTAAGCTAATGAAGTATAACATTGTAACTGAAATTTAAGATATTTACTAGTATCGTACAGTGGTGATCGATAGTGTCTGCCTACCCGAGGAATTGCGTGAGTATATAGAGCTAAACCCGATGGCAGAGTATGCATACGCGTAAACGTTCAAAACGTGACAGAGTAAAATTGACCTCATACGAGTACATACTATATAAATATTATGTACAGGGTGTATAGTAAATATAGTACCTACTTACGCTATGAGCAGTTGAGTGATAAGATAAGTGGTATTTGGAATTTATGAATTTATTTATTTTTCCGCCAAAAACAAACTCATAAAAAATAAATTTATGAAATTGCGTCGCAAAAAGTTTATATAAATGAGTTGTTTATATTTAAGACGAAGTGCAAGGACCGTACAAAACTCGTTTATAAAACGCTTTCGTTGCTTTAAGCAATTTAAAGGACATTGTGCCAAGGTGGACTTCCTGCTTGAAAGTTTATTATTGGATGTAAATTTTATTCAAAGATTGTTAGTTGATAATTCACGAATTAAATATTGTATTTTTTTTATTGTAATTTTTTAGTAAAAAACTTACTGGTTGTTACTGTTTTGTTTGAATCAATATTCTCCAAAACAAAAGTTTGGTCAAATATAAATACGGCTAAAATAAGTCTATAATTTGAGTAAGAAAAAAAATTAAAATGTTTGGTGATTTGGTTGATGGTTGGTGATACCATCAAGCCACAATTCCCACAATCACCACGTCTCAGCCCATATATGTCCCCGCCGAAGGGTTTGAGCTTGCCCTATTTATGTAAGAATATTTGTCCGTTCCATAGTCCATATTCGAGATACAAGAGTACCGACGCAAGCCGCCCGATTGTTTGGCCGGCTTTCTCTCGTAAAAGAGATTCCACTGGGCGGGCTCGATCGCGCTCACGGTGGAGAGAAGAAAGAATACCACAGGATTCGTGAGTTTTTGGTCGCTCGCCATACCCTACGGGACTCGATCCCAACGCCGCTCTGTTTTCACGGGAGCGATAAGAAACTTCGGAAATTTCCATCTAACTGGGAGATTCCAACTCCACCGGATGCGAGACGAAATCTACAAGAGTCCATAGTCCGCCAGTTGCGAGTTGACAGCTAACGACTAAAACTGTGCAAGAAACGCGACTAAACAACGGCTTAACGTGCCTACCGAAGCACATTTGGTTTGAACTATTCCAAGCAGACACTACACAACACAGCTATTATACTTTCAAAATTACTAAAGTATATAAAATATACTGATAATTTAAATACATATGTAGGTAATTAAAACTTACACAATCATAACAAACTGATTAAGGTTACGCAAATATTTGTACATAATATGCAATTGCACTTCAGAAGTGCACTAACACTCAAGTCAATTATTTTGTCAAAATAAATAATTTACAAACCTATATCAAATACTGACTGTTTCAACCCTGATTAGTTATTCTAAATATAAACACCATTTCATCATCATCATCAAGGGCCTGTTACGTCTATGATAGACGGTTTAAACAGTGTCTGGTTTAAGTAACTCCAGTGTTTTGACTGCACCTACGTTGGTGGCAATGTAGACCAATACGAGACCTACAAAGCCTACCACATGTAGAACAAGGGAAGTCACTTGTTGGTGGTTGGGAAGCGGCTAGATGTTTGCGCCTCCTCTTATCGGAGAGCAGCTGAAACCAGGCTTCGTCACTAAGCTACCTTTAAGCCTACCTAAGCTTTATATAATACCAAGAATATGCCTTTCGCTTAGTAATCTGACCTCTGTACAACCAAACAACCATACTAAAAACTAACCACGTATTGTTACAAAAAAAAAACAAAGATCTTTGTCACATAACATTGACCTCGGGGTAGGCAGCGGCAGTGTCAACAAATAATCGTTATTACATCTCCGCAAACATTCATATCCCACGGCCCTTCCCACGTGCCGTTGTCTTCACTTTGTGTGTATGGCCTTAAGGCTTCTTTTCAAAATAATGAAACACAAAAGGCGTTGAATATTTAGTTTGGTAATGATAATCACCGCTTTTGTGAATATTAGTGCTTAAGAGAATATAATGACTTGCTTCATAGAACTAGTTGTACGTTAGGTATATTATTTTAAGGTAAGTTTTTTTTACTATATCTTCTAATTCACTTAACTGTGATCCCAATAACAGATTGACCAAGCTTCTGGACTTTAAGCAGAAGCGAGGAGATAGGTTACCACCCCAAACCAATTAAAAAGGAATAGCTGCGGTACTGTTGTCCTCAACCGACATTAAGAATCATAAATTTAACGCAAGATTGACTAAAAACAGTACTATTATATTGAAAAGCATATTCAACATGCATTTATGTACTTTGCGAATCCTTTTATGAAACAATGTACTTTCCTTTAATGTAAGAACAAAGCTATCAGAGATTCATCTCGGTAATAAAACTGGTGACTAAAATTTATTCTTAACAAATTCGATGTAAAGTTATCTACAGCCTTCCAAAAATGGATGAGGTCTCGTAATGAATTGAACTTTTTTTAAAGTCACATACATACATACATACATACATACATACATATTCTCACGCCGTTAGTTTCCATTGGGGTAGGCAGAGACTATCGATTAAATTATTTTAAAGTCACGTTATTATATTATTCTCAAATTGTATAATAACACAACGTAAATAAAATTAACCAATTTAGACCAAAAAGAACCAGTTATAAGAAATGCGAACTAGGAATGTTATATAGACAAGTATTGGGTTGTTCCTGTTGTTCCGACTCTTCGGGATATTTTAGAGTTTTTACTTCTTGAGACTTACTTTATTAACGGAATGAATTTATCACAAAATAATAAAATTAGCATTGTGTGACAGTGAAAACTGATAAGCATGACGAATGAACTATGAAGCTGTAAGTTTTCCTCAATTATTAAATAAAATAAATAAATAAATTATTTACATATAGTAGATACATTCAGTAATTTAAACACACGAAGAGATGTCAACATAACAAGTAAGGTTAGAGTTGAACGTCAGCAAACTGTTAAATAATTAGCTAAGCTTTATTGCAAAAAACATACATATACTCATACATATACTCACGGCTATAAATCCCTTGAAGGGGTACCCAGAGCAAGGGAATGAGACATTCCTCAGCCACCTTTGGAAGTTGCGTGGGGAAAAGATGGTGAAATAAAGGTTGTTGGTGATGGGTTTCCAACAGCATCGCCCAAAAATCCCTTAAAAGCCCCAATACCGTTAGTCGCCTCGTTACGTACACCCACCGGAAGAAATGGGGTAGTGCTATTCTAAGCCGACACTACACAGTAAAAAAATATTTATAAATATTTGTCCAGCTTTCAGTAGCAATCTTTCAGGTACTGAATAAGATAATCAAGGATCATTATTGATGTGTTGCGGATCACATAACCCGAAAATCATTAACTTCCCTAATCCCTTAAATGCCTTATACGGCAACAACAGGAAAAGATAGGCTGGTGTTATCCTATCCGCCACTACAGTTAATGATTCAATGATTGAATGATCATAATAGCAATGTCAGTTTGAATACAAAGCGCTCGGGTCAAGGCAGTATCTCGGATCATCTTATTGAAACCAATTACTGATATCCGTTTCACACGTAATTGCGATGCAAATCATTTGAATGTTAAATATACATCTACTCCTAGTTAAACACTTAGTATCTAACATAATTTTGCCGCGAATAATGTTAGGTATTCCTCACAAATCCTAACGTGCTTCAAATTCCAACCCAGAAATCCTCCCTTTTGATTTGCAAATCAGTATTTCCTAATTGTTTTACATAACATAACATAACATAAACGTTCACGCCGCATATCCCCCAAGGGGTTGGCAGAGGTACTAATACTTCTGAACATCACGTGACTTTGTCACCTGGTGTTCAGAGTACCCACGTTTTGCATGGACAGTGTACTCACGTGATAGGGGGCAGGCCTATCGCCGTTTTTTACGAATACACTGTCACATGACTAAGTACATCTCAGCCATGTGGGTTTCCTCACGATGTTTTCCCTCACCGTTAACAACCATGATAAATTAACCACACATATGTCTTTAGAAAAGACAAATTGGTGTAGGCCCGAGCCAGGATTTGAACATTAGTCGTTTGCACGATAACCGAGTGTTCTACCCACTGGGCTATCACAGTTGCCAATTGTTTTACATAATTTGGTAATTGGTGGCTGCTGAGATTTTTTGTCGTGTTTTGGCTGATTCCTACTGTTAACAAGAAAGACAATCAAATAAAAAAAAACTGTACTAGTACAGCCTTAAACGAAACTTTTTAATTCAGTCGGAATATTTGACTCAAACATATCAATATAAAAAAAAAACTTTTCAATAAAGAAGTGCTAAACTTTGGGACACTGAACCTTGTCTCATACCTCCAACTTTTTTGCCAAACCTGCTCAATTACAGTAGCTTATGAATATGTTCATTACTGTTTAACTGCCCCAGCTCATAACAAAGCGCGTAAAAATGCCCTTAACAACATACTCAGCTATCCTATAACTACTAAAAACTGCATTAAAAACCAATTTAAAATCGCATTACAATAACTCGTTGCATCACAAAAACTGCATCAATGATGAGCAATAAACAACAGACCCCAAGGTCATGTAGTTTATACTTTATTGAGTCAAAAACAATTTGTGAATCGTCTTTAGTGCTTATTGATTAACCATTCGCCGCGCCTCCCATTATGAAGCTGATGAATTTATGAATACATTAACTGCTCGCGGAATTTACTTTGTAATTAACTTAACTATGGGAATATTGTGCGGTGGTACACTAGTATGTATGGTGTTTAGAAATACTTCGATTTAGAAATATCTGCAATGTTTGTATTGTGAGAAAGTTTCAATATTTCTGATAATTATCGCAATCTTTCATGTTCGTTGTTTTGAGATGGTAAACGCACATTATGCAAAAAGCACTAGCTTCTCATTAAACACTTTAATTAGAAAATTTACTTATTTCATTTATTTCAGTTTATTTCAATACCATTGCGCTCAAATGATAAATCACGTACTCGTACGTACGTACTCGCCGTATTCGTACAAAACGGCGATCGACCTGCCCCCTATCACGTGAGTACACTGTCAATGCAAAACGCGGGTACTCTGAACACCAGGTGACGAAGTCACGTGATGTTCAGTAGTATTAGTACCTCTGCCAACCCCTTCGGGGATATTCGGCGTAAACGTTTATGTTTATGTTATGTTATGATAAATCAATCATATTGTTCAAGAAAGACACATAATCTCAGTAAATAACTGCTTCGGAGTACTAACTATAACCATATTTATAATAACCAAGTGTCTTCTATGAGTCTCAGAAACAACTAACAGAGTGTGAGTTAATATACCTATAATGGTGGTTTTACATTTATGGAGTTATTTCTTGGCGGAAATTTATTACAACATAAACTAAAGGCAAACATACATTTTTATTGGTTACGTTCATAACTAAGAAAAAAATTACAATATCCTACTTAAAATTCTATTAATTTTATTTGTTTTAAAAGTATAAAGGTTGCTTCCTCAATTGAGTAGATTTTAATAGTTTATGTAAGTGTAGTTTCATTATAAGCCCAGTCTAATGGCGATTTGGTTGTGTGATAATTGGTTCGTTTATGTAGCAGACATTTACTTTTTGCTTTTTGGGTAATTTAGAATTAAATAGTGGATCGTCCCAGCTTCGCACGGGTAGCGTTGTTTTTTTAAATATCTGAGGTTTCTTTCTTCAGTCCCTGCTTAAGCATTGTGAAATTCAGCGCAATGTTTTCAATTTATTTAATTTATAGCACTCCCTAAACAGTGTAGTTTGGTGATTTTGAATGCGCTTTAATGAACGGTTCAGTATTCCAATTTTGGAATAAAACGCTATGAAATATTTATAACAATCTGAAAAATAAATCATTACGTGATGTAGGATGCAACTACTGGCGCCATCTAGTATGTTATATATAAATTAATAAAGATTTGTTTTTGGTCACGGGCGCGCTGGCTTATTTTATGTATAATTTCGGTGTTTGTCTACCAATTTCTATGATTCTTTTTTATTGAATAGGTAATAATGTTACCTTGTTTAAATTAGGGATGAGTGAGAGGTTTACAAACGTAAGAGTAAACAAATATAATCAGAATGTTCCGAACTGCTAAGCTATCAGGAATTACACGTGTTATTGTGAGTCAACCGTAAAAGATAGACATAAACTGTTAAGGATTTTTTTTTAGATATTTTTATGCAGAATTTTTCCGTCATACATGATTTCTATGTAAGTTTAACCATTAAGGCTGCACACGCGACGGAAGCTTAAAAAATGGAGTAACTTCTCCCGTTTTCCCAAAATTTCCCAAAATTCCCCTTTACTACTCTGCTGGAAAGTATACAAAAACCTGCGCAGGAGTATGACGAATAATTGTACCAAGTTTCGTTAGAATCCGTCGAGTAGTTTTTGTTTCCATAAGGAACATACAAACCGACAGACAGACAGACAGACAGACAGACAGACAGACAGACAGACAGACAGACAGACAGACAAAAATTTTACTGATTGCATTTTTGGCATCAGTATCGATCCCTAATCATCACCTGATAGTTATTTTGAAAATATATTTCATGTACAGAATTGACCTCTCTACAGATTTATTATAAGTATAGATTATTGTTTCCTGTATTGCAAAAGTCAAGAATTGTTGGTAGTCTTGAGTATTATAGCGAGTTGTAAAGCTTGTTTGGGACTGTAAAAGGTAAAATAAGTACATATATTTTAATGCATGCAAAACGTGGGAACTCTGAACACCAGGTGACAAAGTCACGTGATGTTCAGAAGTATTAGTACCTCTGCCAACCCCTTCGGGGATATGCGGCGTGAACGTTTATGTATGTATATTTTAATATGGACTTAAAGATTTCATCTTTTGAAGTCATATTTATGGCTTTCATTTCTATCACAGTAGCCAGAGTTTCGTACACATCGTTCTTTTCATCATTGGTATAATAAGTTGGAAAAAAGATTGTAAATAATATTGAATTTTTTTATAATAATATAAACAGCACAAATAAATTATAAGCTATCGGGTAAGTGCATCCATAGCGTACGACTAGTTCCTAGTACGTGCGTAGGGTCGGCATAGAATCGCAGTAACCCATTTTACCGCAGGACTATTAAATCCGATTAAGGGTATTGGGGTTTTTTAAGTGATTGTTGGGTTGAGTGCCTGGAGACCCGTCACCAACAATCCTTTACTATTTTTCCCTAGTCAAGTCGCCTCTTACTTACACCCAACGGAAGAAATGGGGTAGTTCTATTCTAAGCCGGCACTACACAGCTTGGGGCAGCACACGGAATTGGGGCTTTTAAGGGATTTTTGGGCGATGCGGTTAGAGACCCATCACCAACAACCTTTATTTAAACATCTTCTCCCCACTAAACTTTCCAAAAGTGGCTGAGGGATTTCGAATTCCTTAGCTCTAGCTACCCCATCTAGAGATTTATAGCCGTGAGTATATGTATGTATGTATGTCCCTAGTCAACTTCTAAATGAGGCATTCGCATTTGGCATTCGATTTTGTATGTACGTATTTATTATAAGTTTAGTTTTAAGATTTAAAAGCAAGCATGCATCAGCTTTTAGCACTTGAAATAACAACATATTCAATTGGCATGAACACATTAAACGATGTAGTTTGGAATCAAAGTTCAATGCGAGCTATGTAAGGTTAAGCGCAGACAAACAGATTGGTAATCGCGATGGGTGATCAACAGTACCAAGTGTGCTGTGTTAATTTGTAATCATCTGTCTATTATATTGTTTTCATCGTGTGATGATGGACCTTGCGAGGGCAATGATGCTGAATAAGTTAATTATATCTAGCTTATAAATAAAAGATGTTTTTTTTTTTTTTAAAGGAAAGAAAAATTTCGACACTGGCGGGATTCGAACCCGCGACCTTCGGGTATACGCCCCCGTCGCTCTGCCAACTGAGCTACAGTGTCAGTTGGCATCCAGAATGAGGAATTCATGTCAAAAATCATTAAATTATATCTAGCTTGTTTATTTTTAAATGTTAGTTTTACTAGACCGTAGTGTTAAGTGTCGGCTGAGAATAGCATCACTTTATTGCCGTAGTTGTAGAATAAGACAACTTTGGGATGTGAGTTTCGAAAAGTGATAAAACGTCGATGGATTCCCGTTTTGTCTTTCAAAAATAGCTGAAGAGTTATTTCGATTTTTAAGTTCTGGATAACCCTCTTATATAAAAAAGAAACATACATACATATACTCACGGCTATAAATCCCTAGAAGGGGTAGCCAGAGCTGAGAAATTAGAAAATCCTCAGCCACTATTGGAAAGTTGAGTGTGGAAAAGATGGTGAGATAAACATTGTCGGTGATGGGTCTCCAACCGAATAACCCAAAAATTCATTAAAAGCCCTAATACCGTTAGTCGCCTCTTACGTACACCCACCGGAAGAAATGGGGTAGTGCTATTCTAAGCCGACACTACACAGCACTGCATAAAAAGAAACTGCATATCAATTTGTATATAATAGTAATAATATGTGTGAAGCCCATTAGTTATCTCTACAACATCGACAGACCTAAACATTCAACATATAATAACAGACCTCACACCATACAAGGAACCAATTTTTGGACAATCATTATTAACACTTAGTTCGGTATGATTGTACCGACATATCAATGTACTGGCATTTTCAACACATCTAAGTATAGGGTATAGTGTTATTACAGAGCTGATTATAAGTATAGTAAGTATACATACATACATACATATACTCACAGCTGTAAATCCCTAGAAGGGGTAGCCAGAGCTAAGGAATTAGAAATTCCTCAGCCACTTTTGGAAATGATAGTGGAGAAAAGATGGTAAAAATAAAGGTTGTTGGTGATGGGTCTCCAACCGCATCGCCCAAAAATCCCTTAAAAGCCCCAATACCGTTAGTCGCCTCTTACGTACACCCACCGGAAGAAATGGGGTAGTGCTATTCTAAGCCGACACTATAGTAAGTATGTATTTGATAAAAACAACAAAGAAGTATTACAGACTTGTTCAAACGAATCAGAGGTCAAGGTATGAGAGATATAATAAGCAATTAAAAATTTAATATGATTTTTTGCTACTCATCACGAGTTTTTTTTTATGACGATTGTAGTTTCAATGATTGGTTCGCTCAGACCTTCAAGTTATTTTGATTATTTTTCTTTTTGCAGTATACAAAAAATGCACGCCTTATGAGTTCTGCTTGTGTACTGATGAATATCATATAGTTTTGTAATCGCATAACATTTTACGCTTGCTATAACACAGAGCTATCTAAAAATCTTTAGAATTAGGATTGTATATAATTTCGATCAGGAAAATTATTCCTACCTAACATACATACATACTTATACTCACGGCTATAAATCCCTAGAAGGGGTAGCCAGAGCTAAGGAATTAGAAATTCCTCAGCCACGTTTGGAAAGTTGATATGCCTACCTAAATAGTAATTAATACTTTTGTAGCATCTTAAAAATGATTCTTGTCCTTTTCAAAATCTGTAACCACTAATATCGGATCTACGTCTCATATGTCTGTGCTTAATTATCAAAGCTCGCCATAAAAAATAGGAAATTCCAAAAAAGGATTCCTAAATTAAGGAAATCTTTAATAATTTAAATATTAAAAAAATATCTCATCGATCGCCCACATAAGCACATATCTTTTTATAACTTCTAATATTCTATTTATGGACACAGTATAGACAATTATTAATATTAAACACTAACACAAAGATACGATTAAACAAGAATTTCACAGTGAAACTGAGTATAAAAAAAGGGTTTGACATTAATTAAATGTCGCCTATTATCAGGTACAGTAGGTTAATACAAAATAAAGGTAATTAAGACTGATAAACAATGATAGCATATGGCGAGTGAGAGTGAATATGTCTATATAATATGTATTATGAGAAATTGACAGATTGGGTGCCGTAAGAAGCAACTAAGGGTATTGGGGCTTTTTATTGGATTTTTGGGCGATGCGATTGGAGACCCATCAAAAAAACCTTTATTTTACTATCTTTTCCCCACTCAACTTCCAAAAGTGGCTGAGGAATTTATAATTCCTTAGCTCTGGCTACCCCTTCTAGGGAATTATAGCCGTGAGTATATGTATGTATGTATATGTATGACAGATTCGGTATGTACAATCTTTCAGTATCTCACTTCTCTCACACGGCGACAGATTTAATGTTTCTTCGCTTTCAGACTTTGGGTCGTTTTATTAGTCTAACTCTTCTTCATGACAGAAAACTGTAGGTATAATTATGTCTATTTATTTTTCCATCGATGAATAAACAATAATGTTTAACTGCCCGGGGCGCCATTTTGTGCCAATAACATTTGCATAAAATTCCAAAAAACTGATGGTTTATTAATGAACCACAATGTCAATAATGTTTAAGTTAAACAAGCTTGGTTGATTGACTCATCTTTTAATTGTCTTACTTCTTGCTAATTAAACATGGGTCATTAATAATATTGTAATGGAATAATTTGTCCACTGAGAAGGTAATTACCCATTTAAATAACTGATGATTAATTTATTGCCGTGTAATGCCGGCTTAGAATGTCGCTACCCCTTTCTACCCACGGGTGTCGTAAAAGGCGACTAAGGGTATTGGGACTTTTTATTGGATTTTTGGGCGATGCGGTTGGAGTCCCATCACCAAAAACCTTTATTTTACCGCCTTTTCTCACTCAACTTCCAAAAGTGGCTGAGGAATTTATAATTCCTTGGCTCTGGCTACCCCTTCTAGGGAATTATAGCCGTGAGTATATGTATGTATGTATGATGTATTTATACAAAGCGGAAAAGTAATTGTTATCTATCATGACGACGCACCAAAACTGGTTACTCTGAACACCAAGGTGCTAAGTCTTCCAAGTATGCAAAGCAGCTTGAGGAAATTCACTAATGAAAGTACAGTTAATTAAAATTTCGGTAATTTTCAAAGGTAAAAATAAGAGGTTTCTTAAACGAGAGAGAAATCCTCATCATGTCTTTATAGAGAGAAATATCATAAAAAATGGCAATCTATAGTGTCTATCTACCGCGATGTTAAATAACAGCATGAGTATATGTGCTGTGAAGTGTCGGCCTAGAATATCACTACCCCATTTCTTCCGGTGGGCGTGCTTAAGAGGTGACTAACGGTATTGGACTTTTTAAGGGATTTTTGGGCGATGCGGTTTGCGACCCACCACCAAGAACCTTTATTCCACCATCTTTTCCCCACGCAACTTCCACTTCACACAAAATTCCTAAGCCACTTTTGGGCTTAGGAATTTCTGATTCCCTAACTCTGGCTACCCCTTCAAGGGATTCATAGCCGTGAGTATATGTATGTATGTAGTATAAGTGAGTAAGAAAGTTAACCATCTTGCAGTAATTTAAAGTTCATCTTGTCATGATCAATCATGTTATAAGATGCCATCGCTCCTCCGAAATTGGTGTTGGTATAACGACATTTCAAACCAATTAGGCAGGAAACCAGTTTAAATTTAAACAAGTTAAGCAATCGTTTAAGTTAGAATAGTTTGGAACAGTTCGATTAACATTTACTGATTTAAATTTTTGAATATGAATTCATGATAAAAAGGTCATCATTAAGGGAGAATTGCACAATATCAATGATTAAATTTTCAAAGCAAAATTAATTGAGTTACATATATCTTGGTATTCATGTATTTCGTATAACGTATTTAGATTGTTTTGAGAGGTTATGAGACGTGTGTTATTTGAGTATAAGTTTTACATTAAAGTGCTGTGTAGTGTCGGCTTAGAATAGCACTACCCCATTTCTTCCGGTGACGTAAGAGGCGACTAACGGTATTGAGGCTTTTAAGGGATTTTTGGGCGATGCGGTTGGAGACCCATCACCATCATCCTTTAATTTACCATTTTTTCCCCACTCAATTTTCCAAAAGTGGCTGAGGAATTTCTAATTCCTTAGTTCTGGCTATAGTTACAACTGTTATATAATTTTATAACTTTTTATATACGTTAAGATTGCTTACTCAATATAATGTGACTTTAAGTTTGTTTAATGGTATTTCTACTGTGTTTTAATTCGTCCATATTCTCATTTTATACAAAAGATAAACTTTTGAGGTAATTTAGACGAGCATTAATGTTTCCTGTAATTAAAAAGCAGATTTATCGATACTTTACTGCTACATTTTGTAAATCCTGATTATCTATCCCATTGCTATACTCACGGCTATTAACCCTAAAAGAGGGTAGAAAAATTCTTGAATAAAATATACACACATATTCATATGCAGAGACTATAAATTACCACTTTATATGATCCTGAAAACCTCCTGAAAAACGTTATACAAATTTGTATCATGTAAACCTTTAGCAGGGGTGCTAATGATTTTGCGCGCCCAAAGGACGTGCACTGGGTAGCCCACCATGGCAAAACTACATAACGGTTTTTTTTTAGGAATTGGTTTAGCTGACCTGATGGTAGAAATAAAAGAAACCCGAAAAAATACCATCCGATTTCACAGCTATTTGTCGAAAACCCATTTTTATACAAAATTCGATGATACTTCGGGTCGTCCACACAATCATACACCATGAAAATTAAATAGGACAGTCATTTCTATTACGTGCATGTACTAAATTTAATGAATCAATAGTAGATTTAGATATTTTCGATACAAGCACTACAAGAGTAAGAAAATTATTAACTAATTTACATTTCGGCCAATAATTTCTACACTAATCTCAACGTTATAATTATTTAATTTTTACCTAAATCTTTTAGTTCTGTAAGTATTATGTATTTTTTCTATAGGTGTAGATTTGTAAATGTATTCATAATTAGTATTATATTGTTTGTATTGGTCTGTTAATCATCCAAAGAAAATAAAATAATAAAATATTCGATAGAACAAAAAACAATTTGAAATTTTAATAACCACCCACGGACCAATCACGTAACATACATACAAAATCATCATATAAAAAAATGTACTTCCTATTTCTGAAGTAGGTCGAAACCAAAGGGCAGGTGGGTCAAACCATTGAAGCAACAACACCAAAAAAAACTTGGAAATAAAGTGTGGTCGTGCAATTCACTACGGAGCATTAGTCGCGTCAATGCTTGCGATTCGGAACGTTATGCAAATCGCATGTTGCACAATCATACCTGATTTTACACTTCGACTGACTAACTCTTTTTTATATATCTGTGTTTCGACAACTGTGCCCCCCGAGCAATCGTACGCTATAAATGATTGCAATTAAATGCAATCATTTATAGCCGTACGAAACTTTTGGAAGTACTCATGGTGCTGCAAAAAGATGGAATTGAAGAGAAAAAACAAAGTTTCTTCTTTTTTTGGTTACAAAATAAACACATACATACACTCACGGCTACATACATACATATACTCACGGCTGTAAATCCCTACAAGGGGTAGCCAGAGCTGAGGAACTATAAGTTCCTCGGCCACTTTTGGAAAGTAGAGTGGGGAAAAGATGGTAGAAATAAAGGTTGTTGGTGATGGGTCTCCAACCGCATCGCCCAAAAATCCCTTAATAGCCCCAATACCGTTAGTCGCCTCTTACGTACACCCACCGGAAGAAATGGGGTAGTGCTATTCTAAGCCGACACTACACAGCAAACACTCACGGCTATAGATCCTAAAAAGGGGTAGCCATAGACATCGAATTGGAAATTTCTCAGTCACTTTTGGAAGTTCAGTGGGGAATGGATTGTTACAAAAAGGTGACAAAATAAACTCATTTATGGATAAGTAAGTCAAAAAGTCCATCAAGGATCACATTTAGATGTATTTATAGAATGTGCTGAATGGGCGTCCAAAATGTGACGAATAAAAATACATGAAAGATAGTGATCGATAGTGTCAGCCTTATCTAATCGGAAGTAAGAGCGTGAGTTATGTTTGTTAAAGATAGAAATAGAATAGAGGTAATGAAAAGTTTTGCGAAGCGCGAGACTTTTGCCAGGAATTAACAAACTGGCCATTGATGGTATCCGTTTCTTTAAGGAACTTTAATGAATAATAATTTATTTTTTTATGATAAAGAAACTGGTCTAAGAAAAGTTAATATTGAGGAAATATTAATCTGGCAGCAAAAAAAAATCTATGTTCAAAAAAATATATATGTTATTATTATTATTATTCTGCCCTAGACTAGTTTATACATTGGGCAGTCAAACCGGTCAACTATTGTACCAAGGATGTTATGTATAGTTCGCATGAGCAATGGTTGCCATGGCCTAGCTAAACCACACCTCGTTGATAATATATATAGTAGCTTTCAACTTCCAGGGCACATAAACCCGTCGGACCTAGCTTATATGACGGTAGCAGTCGATAGTCTGCCAACCCGCACTAGACCAGTATGGTAGAGTAAGAACATCGCTCAGGCCTACCCTGCCTACTCGAGCCCCTCTATGATCTGTGATGAAAATGAAGTCTAACCTAATCGAATAAAACATATTAACTACTACACAAGGAGCGCGAGGCATTGTAGTGATTGATTTATTCCAAAACGGCTGAATGGATACAAATTAAGTTACACACAAAGATAGACCGATTAAAATAACACAATCATAAGCAATATCTTGTCCAAATATGATACAGTAGACAACCTGACAAAGTAACTTAAACCTAATAAGCAGGAAATATTTTCTATTTCTGATTACGGAGTCGTTATCCTTGAAACGGTGAACTATCGTTTACTTAATCGACTTATTTTCAAAGAAAAACATGTGTTATTAAATTGATACGTTAATTGTTTTACGGAAGTTTTAGAACTTCATTAAAATTAATGTAGTAGTTGTCAGCAAATCATTTACTTCATGAAGTGACGGTGTAATTACTGTGCAGTATTGGTTTAGAACGGCACGACCTCACCTATGCTCTAGTGGCAGACGATACGAGCTTGTGACTTGGCTATTGTTGACTCCAATATTAAGTAAGTCTAATAAACTATGGTAGCTTACTTAGCGAAAATAAAATGGTAGCTGAGGATTCGTTGTAGGAAACTGTAGCACTAATTTCTTCAATTATCGGTTTAAAATGGCGCTACTCGATCTATACCTGTGGATAATAATAGAATGAAGCAAGAGATGCTTGCTTAGGCTTTTAAATGATCATTTAATATTCATTCTTTCAAAAGTAGCTCACACTCTTTGTAAATCTAAATTTAAATGGCCCTGGCTTTATTTATTTCCAAAAGTTTCTCAGTAAATATAGTTCTGTAATTCCAGCTATCCTTTTCACAATATCTTTGTGCAGTAACCAAACCACTAATATCAGTATAACAAATAAAGTAAAGAGAGCAACAAACCGTCGCCGGTAGTCGCGCGGCGCGGGGCGGCGACGCTTTCTCCGCTGGAAAGTAAGAGTGAGCAGACCGGTCCGCAGCCTCCGTTCATACGACTCACTTGGGTTACGTGTTGCATTAGCTGATCACTTTAGCACTATTGGCTGTTTACACAAATACATATATTCACGGCTATACATTCTAAAAGGGTTAGACAGAGCTTCAGAATTAGAAATCTACAGCCACTTTTGGGACATCAGTGGGTATACGATTGTAAATTGAAGGTTACTGGTGATAGGTCTCCAGGCACATTGCCCATTATAGCGCAGAATACCTTGCGTCACATTTAACGGTTGGGTTTAAATAATGAATGCCCCTTATCCTCCTGGTAACTAAACTTGTAGCCTGCCCTTTCTGTGGAGCCTAAAAGAAATGACTTAATGATTTCAGCCTTTTAAATTGAGTTCAGCCTGAATCGGGCCTACACCAATTTGTCTTTTCTGAATGTGGTTAATTTATCATGGTCTTCAACGGTTAGGGAAAACATCGTAAGGAAACCCACATGGCTGAGTTAAACTTAGTTATGTGACAGTGTATTCGGACAAAACGGAACGTGGGTACTCCGAACGCCAGGTGACAATGTTACCTAATGTTTAAGAGTAATAGTACCTCTGCCAACCCCTTCGGGGATATACGGCGTGAACAGCTATTTGTAAAAATAATAATAGCAAAACATAATATAAATGTTTGTGATACATTGTCCTATGGTCCAATGTCAATTCTTGTCGGCAATGACGCTTTGAAATTGCAAAAACTTGTTGATGTATTACGTTAAGGAGATTTTGTTTTACTAGGAAGTTTATTAACATATCTAATATATTCTGACAAATAACCCGAGCTTGATAACGATTTATCTTACTGTATTTCGTACAGAAATTATAATGGAAATACCTACATACATATACAAAGTAGCCAGAATTAGAAATTACTTAGCATTGTTGCAGGACAAAGTTTTCCAGCTGTACCGAAGCTCAAAAATAAAAAGCTACAAAGCGTGCCTCGTAAGTTACCTCGTAGCTATCCAAGTGAACAGATGACGTTTAATACTTCAAAACTTTTTAACTTATACTCACGTCCGTTGTTCCCATTGGGGTAGGCAGAGACTATAGATCGCCACTTTGAACGATCCAGGCAAATCTCCCTAGCTGCTGTCACGTTAATCATTCTTCTCATACATGCTCTTTACTTCTTTTCACTACGGACTTTCGCCTTCGTAATAACGAAGAAACTACACATCTTAAATAACCATATAATCAATGAAAACTGTATGTTAACAAACAATGCCCTTACAGCGTCCGCTAACTTCCTGATTTCGCGGAATGTCGTCAATGCGAACCAGTTACGGACCCACGCTGCTCGCACACAAATTTGCTTGCTCTATTATACTACTGTTGTACCTATTATACAATAAAATAACTGATTTACAAACGTTGGTTTGGAAACCGAACAGCGATTGAAAATTGTTTGAGCCGTCTTGGGGTAAAACTGAACTGGTTAACGGTCAAAGGGTTTGACTTTGGCTAACAGTATTATTTTCTTAATAGAGACACAGACTATCGATCACCACTTTATACGATCCTGATAAACCTCTCTAGCTTTATTTACATCATGGTATTTCAAAGAAACCCCGAAGTAAAGTTCCTTGATATAACAATTCTATTATTGGCCATTAAAGGATCTAATCATAATTAACGCAATCAAAAATATCTGAATTGCAACTCAAATATACTTGCATATCGAATGCCTAAATTAGCAATGCATGTCAGAAATACCTAATTATAAATGCCAAAGTTTGTATGTAGGCGTTCCAACGAACATTTCAAATATATTAACTAAAGGTTTTTATACTAAAACTAATCGATGTAAATATTTCAGTGAAATTCTCAACTACATCTTAAACATCATCACCATTCAATATATAAGCTTAATACTAGGCTAGCTATATACTCCAGTAAAAGTCATACATACATGTACTCACGTCGTTAGTTATTATTGGGGCAGGCAGACACTTTGTAGGGAACTGGCAAAACTTCCGAGCTTCGTTTACATTTCATACTAAAAAGTAATTTCCATATATTTACGAAATCAGACAAAGTACTGTAAGTATGTATGTACTGACTAAGTATGTACATACGTAATAAAATATTTGTATCCGACATTTCCTACCACGAGGTCTTTTGGACTGATTAAATAATTAGAGAGGAAACCTTTGCGAGTTAAATCGCCAAGAAGTCAGAATAGAAGCCCTTGTTAGCACTACACTTGACAATAATGTTTTTAAGCACCACATTGATAGTTGGTACTGAGCAGTAGGCCTTGTCATACCGGTTCCACAAAACAATTTCCAATAAAGTTGTGAGTAAATAATAGCGGAGTTTCCGCAAGCCGATTCATAAGAGACAAATACTCGAATATTTTACGTCAGTTTAATAAATAAGGAGATGTTGTGGAGCCTTGAGAGGTGTCTGTATCAATTTGCAATTGGCATTATTTACGTTTGTTCGAGAATATTTTTACTGAAGGTTCGTTGACTTTAAGCATTAAATGATTTTTTTCATAAATACCAGTACTTAAGGTCTCTGCTTTGTGGCTAATTTTTTTCTTTGTTTACATAATATCTTTTCTATAGCATGTGTCAACGCAAAAATAAATAAATCAAATTAGTTGAATGTTTCTCTAGCTAAGACGTGGGCAAGATAAATTGGAGTAGTATTTGTACCATGAAAAACACATTTCCCCAAATTTCCCCCCAAGTACCAAAAAAGTTATTTCTTGACAGAAACACACGAGGCCTGGGATAAAAAATGGTATAGTTCCATTCTAAACCGACACAACACAACTACGTACATAGTTATTGGACCGTTACAGCGCTTCCTCAATTTCAAATGCTAATTCGGAAAATGATCATGCGAATATACCTTACAATGCACATTTTAAATCTTGCATCTGTTATATCGACCTAAAGAATATATGAAAAATTGCTGTGTTGTCTCGGGCGATGTGGCTGGAAAACCATCAACACACTACTTTTAAAAATTGCTGAGCATTTTGGGATTATCGCCATATATGTTTATATTTATATGTACTGAAATAAGGCAAAACATGGTAAGTGCAATTCTGAGCTGAAACAACACAGCCATATCTGTTAAGCTAGAAGAATATTCTCGTATTAATATATAAAATAACCGATTACAAACTAATTTCACACACAAAACGTACCCGGAAAATCCATTACAGAAATAATAATAAATCCAACCGCAAACAACAAATCCATTCCGAGAAACAGAAAAACGTCAACTTTGACAAATGTATCGTCATCCATCTTGGTTTTTGTTTAGTTCTGCATATAGCTAGTACTAGCGACCTTTTAACTAGATATCGCGTGGTATAAACAGCCATCTCTTTCGCACTTGCTTAGTAGCGTATACTGTTATCTCATTCTAACTGTTACTGTGACGTTAAAAGAGCGCTCTTGCTATGCCTCCAGGAATTATTAATTTCATTAGTTTTTGTCGGTTTTTGTGCTCACGTAATAGATGAGTGGGCGGGTAATTGCGTTTTTGAGATAATAACTAGTATATGATAGTAGTCAGTAGAGTTAGTTTGTTTGTGACGTTCAAAAAACATCATCTCTTTTATCTTTGATTTGATATCCGATTGGATAATGATTATTGTCATCTATGTCTATGTTTATCCTATATTCTGTGTCTTGAGGTCTGAATATAATATTTCCTGTTTTTTTGTCAATAAGCTTAGTAATTATAACAGAAATAATTAAATTAAATATATGTAGTATTTTTACTAGTGTAACCACTCTTTTAACGTAAATACTTGCCAAACAGTTGGAGCTTCTTCATTCATATAGGACTTGGATTTTACCTGTAAATTAATAAAGACTTATTATAACACAATAATTGTAAAAAAATATATGATAATAATGCAAGAAAGGTAGAAATACTAAAACTGTTGGATCATATGCAGTGAAGTGCATGGATGGTAATATCAAAAGAGGATGGCTACTTAAAGTTAGATTAGATCGCATGAAGATACATAGCAGTCACGCCGTACATTTTTGCAAGAGTGCCAAAGGTACAGAAATTACATAGTATTTGTTAATGATGTAAAAACAGATTTCACAAAGCCAGTAATAATAAACAATAGCCCAACTACAAATCGCAACTCAAACCTTCAGTCACAGCTGTCGCAAAGTAGGGTACCAGAGCTTTAGGACAGCGATTCTATTTACATACATACACACATATACTCACGGCTGTAAATCCCTTGAAGGGGTAGCCAGAGCTAGGGAATGAGACATTTCTCAGCCACTTTTGGAAGTTGCGTCGGGAAAAGATAGCGAAATAAAGGTTGTTGGTGATGGGTCTCCAACCACATCGCCCAGAAATCCCTTAAAAGCCCCAATACCGTTAGTCGCCTCTTACGTACTACACCCACCGGAAGAAATGGGGTAGTGCTATTCTAAGCCGACACTACACAGCAATCTATTTATCTATTTTATTGCGGTATTTGAAATATTACCTGCAATGCGAACAAACCATTGATTTAGTATCAGCGCACTGAATTGGAAATCAAGAATTCCGAGTGCACGTACAGAGGTGAACTGTCATGACCAGTCGCGTTCACTTGCTTCATCAAATTCACACTGCGAGTGTTACCTAAATATACATTTTCACAATAACCCTTTAAGATATAGCTACGATTCAATATCAAATTTGAACTGTATGGCTATTTTATAAAGGTATTTGTTGTGTACATGCACCCACATATATGGTTGGTGGGACAATGCCTTTTATTTGAATTATTTGTAAAACGATTTATTTATTAGGTATTTTGTTGTTAATAACTTTCAATTAATTTATAATAGGTATGTTGTAAATTCATTGAATAGTTTTTTATTTGGTTTTAAAACTGATTATCATTATCATGCTGTGTACACCGTTTGAATAATATTTCACTCAAGTAGCCTATACTATTTAAGGCGGGGGTCCGAAGTGAGAAGAATAAAAGAGCATGTGTGAGAAGAATAATTAATGTAAGGGAAGCAAGAGAGGTTTGTCAAGATCGTACGAAGTGGCGATCGATAGTCTCTGCCTACCCAATGGGAATAATGGGCGTGAGTATAAGTAAGTAAGTAAGTCAAGTAGCCATATATTTTTTTTATCAACAATAGAAATATTTTTGTCATATTATGGTTGGTGTGCTATGTAATAAAAATGTTTTCATATGTTTTGTCTATTCTATGAATAAAAAAAAACTAAAAAGATTCTGGATTTTAATTCATCATTAAATATACTTTTACGGCGAAATAAAACCCAGTATACATTTTAAGATTTTGCGTTTTCAATTAGTGCAGATTGGTACTAAATGGTATGATAAACCTATTCATTACCTATATGTAAAAAATTAATTTAGATTCCCCCTCACACATTTCAGTCTTTAATACTTCTCCCCATTTTTTTAAAATCTATATCTCCTTACCCAATTGAGAACAATGTCAAAGCCTCGCGTAACAGTCACATTGCGAAAGCAAACCAAGAAGGTTGATCTTAAAAGATGATGGCATAATGACGACGATGCCATTAATCAGCAATTACAAGTACAACAAAAAAGTGTAATAAAAACAACGGAGTCGTGAGGTCCAAATTAGTCAACAAGTTTTTACGCGTTCAGCTGACTGGAGCGATCACGATCTTGCTCGTGTTAAGGCTGCTTTATACTAGCAAAGTGAACGTTATCCGATTTTCAAACATATCCCTGAAGGCCTGAAGGGGTTGGTAGAGGTACTAATACTTCTGAAAATCACGTGACATCGTCACCTGGTGTTCAGAGTACTCTAGGGGCAGGCCTGTCGCCGTTCCATGACTAAACACAACTTAGCCATATGGGTTTTCTCACGATGTTTTCCCTCGCCGTTATCGACCATGACAAATGAATCACACATATGACCTTAGAAAGAGAAATTGGTGTAGGCTCGACCTGGGATTTGCACCAACGCCTGTTGTGTCGACGGGCGGTCGATCTCCCCATTGGACAATCACGGATGATGGCATTATGTATGGAGATGGATCGCAACATATAAAATAGACCAATTTAGACCGAGATTGAAAAAGTGTGTCTACAGCAGATTTGCTCTCGTTACTTTACTTGTAGTGACAGTTATTTTCTTCGTCTTTTTTCAATCCAACATCGTTGGTGTCCCTTTCACAAAGAGATAAGAAACGTGGAACTTAATTCGATAATCTGAGAAGTGACAAAACGAATTATGTTTGTATCGCAGATCGTTTGAAACGACACTGAAGAAAGACTGAATTCAGGATTTGAACTCATGCTGACGTCTATTTCTAGACTAGAATCCTAGCTGCTAAAACCCAGTTCTTCCAGCTATGCTATTATATTGCAATTTGTAGTAGATGCTTAAGTAGGATAATACCAGTTTGCTAAGATATCGCATATGTTTCACGGTTTTCCTCAATAAATACATCACACTTCGTCTAGATACACTCCAATACATTATTCGTTGCAAACAGTTATGGTAAAATATCATCCATTTAAGCAGGATTTCACACAAATAAACTCATTGAATGGTGTGATATTCATACCGAGTACTCAGAACTGTTTAATAATTCATACTTTGTACTTTTGTACTTTCAAGGGCTTTGCGTAACATTTAACAAACCATGACAGATGAAACCATACAAAAGAGAGAGACAAATATATTTTGATAACTTCTGTTAACGTCACGGACGCTGCTTGAGAAAGCCGAGGGAAAATCAGGTGCATGCACACACGAAACGCTTTCCCGATATGATACAAATTGAACTGTAATTTAATCAACATAAGATTCAATTTATATTTGTAAATATTTGTTTTCATTTTATCATATGATGAGATTGCAGTTCATTCAGTTTTTGTATCATTATTGGAGTTCATTCAGCTCAAAAATTTACATCGCTTCTATTATCAAGTACATTGAATCATTTTATTTTTAATCTAAGTCATAGGATTAATATTAAAAGATATAATATGGAGCACAATTTCGACTAAACATTATATAATATGTAAAGCTGATATTAAACTGTTTGTTATTATTATACCTTCAAAAAGTAGCAATAAAGATTCATATTTAATTCACTAAAGTTATAGTTATTGTACTGAACAACATTTCACTTAAAGTTGAATGTAATAAAGATTCAGTTGGTAATAGACACCTCAAACAAAGAAAGAAACTGTATCTTTTCATCAAATAGAAGAAGAAACGAAGATCATTTTTTTTCTCCAAAACAGGTGGATTCAGACATACGGACGGACCTAACCAGCCTCCTAACAAGGTACTATCAGGAGACTTAAACAGCTAAAAACAACAAAATATTGTACAATTATGATAACATACATACATACATATACTCACGGCTATAAATCCCTAGAAGGGGTAGCCAGAGCTAAGGAATTAGAAACTCCTCAGCCACTTTTGGAAAGTTTAGTGGGGAAAAGATGGTGAAATCAAGGTTGTTGGTGATGGGTCTCCAACCTCATCGCCCAAAAATCCCTTAAAAGCCCCAATACCGTTAGTCGCCTCTTACGTACACCCACCGGAAGAAATGGGGTAGTGCTATTCTAAGCCGACACTACACAGCCAATTATGATAAACACCTTATAAAGGCAGAATCTTTTTAAAGAAAATCACGCATTACATACATACATACATATACTCACGGCTATATTTCCCTGGTAGCCAGAGCTAAGGAATTATAAATTCCTCAGCCACTTTTGGAAGTTGAGTGGGGAAAAGATGGTAATCACGCATCGTGAATCCTATATACGCCTATCTGACCATTGTCAATATACATACACACGCACACCATAAGTTTCCATTGGGGTTGGCAGAGACTATCGACACCACTATCAAATATAGGTTAATTAAGAATGATGTAAAAATACTCTTACTTTTACTTCTTAAGTGCGGTCAAACGTTGCTTGAGATAAAGAAGAAAAAGAAAAAAATTATTCAAAAAGTAAGAAAACACTTATAATATAAAGTACTTATGACCTAAACATGACATAAATTTAAAAAACATTACACCAAACACAAATACACTTAAATCTATAATTACAATTTAAAAAAAACTACAGCACACACGATATGTTCTGTTCTTACTAAAGAAATGGTCACTGGCTCAGGATATTTCTACCCGTACTGGGTACTAGTAGCACTGATTTCCAGCCAGTGCCAAAATAATAATAGAAATAAAAAAACACAAACCAACAACAAAGGCTAGCCGATAAACTAAGTACAAAAATACATTAATGAAAGATATTTTATGGCAACATTGTATCGATACAAACCACAGATACTTATAAATGTTAGTTTCACTCAGTGTCACTTACGACTTTCTGCAATCGCCGATATTAGATAACAGTGAATCGAATTGGTTTGTAAAGAAGACATCAACGCACGCTACCAACTCCGTTTTTTGTTATGTCATGGATTCGTGTTTTACTTTTCGTGATTTACACGTGTTATACTCTCGGCTATAATTCCCGATACGGGGTAGCTAGCTAGATATTTTAAATTACATACATACATACATATACTCACGGCTATAAATCCCTAAATGGGGTAGCCAGAGCTAAGGAATTAGAAATTCCTCCGCCACTTTTGGAAAGTGAATGGGGAAAAGATGGTAAAATGAAGGTTTTTGGTGATGGGTCTCCAACCGCATCGCCCAAAAATCCCTTAAAAGCCCCATTACCGTTAGTCGCCTCTTACGTACACCCACCGGAAGAATTGGGGTAGTGCTATTCTAAGCCGACACTACACAGCAATTTTAAATTAAATATCCAATTTGAGAACGACTGAATATACACAATAATGATTGAATAAAAAGATATATTTCATAAAGATATTACTCAAAAATACAGAGAAACAACTGTATTTTTTGACAAATGCAAAATTAAGTAGTTTAATCGGAATTTGAACAATGAATGGTTAATTATTTCTGTTCAATTCCCCACAACACTGTTGCTATATGTAACGTAAACTTACATACGTGTTGTATAAACCAAAGTCAAGCCACTCATGAGACAAAAAATATATACTTTTTAATTTATAACTCCGACTTAAATAATTAACGGTGCACAAAAAACCTACACAAAAACCAACACACTTACAAATGTATTAAAATCATTGTTAAGACTAAGAATAGCAGTTAATTTTTATTCTTCCGTACAACCTCGCTGATATAATCATAAGCTGCCCTTATTACAATCCATAATGCACCTTATTACAAAGGATTAAGGTGCATACAAAACTTGCTAATTGTGCTCAAATTACATTCAATCTCAACAATTTCTAAGCGGTAGATAGCAATCAGGAATGGAAACATTGAATGATTTTGTTGGCTGATACTAACTTGAATGTGATGACTTATATAAGCTGATCTTAATTAGATTTTCTGGCACGTAATGATTAAAAAGTTGTTATGTCACGTGGTGCCGGTAACATAATTACCTAAACTTTTCAAAAAGACTAATAAACTCATCGAAAAAAACTTATTGTTTTTTCTAAATGAACAGTTTGTGTATTCGTACAGAACGGCGATAGTACTGCCCCCTATCACGTGAGTACGCTATCCAAGCAAAACGTAGGTACTCTAAACACCAGGTGACAATGTCATGTGATGTTTAGAAGTTTTAGTACCTCTGCCAACCCCTTGGGAGATGTACTTTTGAGATAATACTAACTTACTTATACTCACGCCCATTATTCCCCTTGGGGTAGGCAGACTATCGATCCCCACTTAGTACGATCTTGACAAACATCTCTTGCTTCCTTTACATGCATTATTCTTCTCATACATGCTCTTTTATTCTTCTCACTTCGGACCCCCGCCTTTATAAGAGCGTTTTCTATCTGATCTAGAAACGTTTTACGAGGCCGCCCTCTACTAACAATCCCATCCGCATTGGCTCTATATATCACTTTCGCTACTTTATTTTTAACCATCCTCTCTTTTGAGATAATAACTGTTTAAAACGTCCAATACTTATCACAGGATTGAAAAGGACTATAGGAATGTATGACTTTCCGTCGTAAAGCCTCACAGTAAAACATACATACATACATACATAAACTCACGGCTATAAATCCCTATAAGGGGTAGCCAGAGCTAAGGAATCAGAAATTCCTCAGCCACTTTTGGAAAGTTGAGTGGGGAAAAGATGGTAAAATAAAGGTTGTTGGTGATGGGTCTCCAACCGCATCGCCCAAAAATCCCTTTAAAGCCCCAATACCGTTAGTAGCCTCTTACGTACACCCACCGGAAGAAATGGGGTAGTGCTATTCTTAGCCGACACTACACAGCAAAACGTGAACTAAGGAAACCTTCAAACATTGTAGATACAGTATATTCTTTAGCTATTTTAATTAATTTAAAGGCTAGTCACGGTCAATCTAATTTATTTAATTCGTAATTGTTTAAAATTCTCAAGACATAATAAATTGTATAAGTAACCTCAACAGAATTAAGTGCGATTGTATGATTATTGTAACAATAGTGTGACACTGCCGACACCTTGACCTCGTCGGTCACGAGATCTTTGTCGGCTCATCTGACGTGAAATTGACACTTTTTTTTTTTTTGACTAAAACCATACATATTTGGATATAACACGTTATTACAAAAATGTCTTTTATCTCCAATATATGTATAATTTTTTTATCAAATACATAACTTTTTTATTGAAGAAAAAAGGCTTTATATAGTTATAGAGTAGCATTTTCCCATTTCTTATCGTGGGTGCTTGTAAGAGGCGACTAAGGTTATAAGGGCATTTTAAGAGATTTTTGGGCGATGCGAACGAATTGAGTGGGGAAATAATCGTAAAATAAAGGTTTATTTTACAATTATGTCCCCACTCAATTGATTATAATGTCAAACTATATGAATATCCACTTATGGATAAGAAAGTATAATATTGTGAATATCAGAGTTAATTTTTTTCTAATTTATCATGGTTGTTAACGGTGAGGGAAAACATCGTGAGGAAACCAACATGGCTGAGTTGTACTTAGTCATGTGACAGTGTATTCGTACAAAACGGCGATAGGCCTGCCCCCTATCACGTGAGTACACTGTCCATGCAAAACGTGTGTACTCTGAACACCAGGTGAGAAAGTCACGTGATGTTCAGAAGTATTAGTACCTCTGCCAACCCCTTCGGGGATATTCGGCGTGAACGTTTATGTTTATGTTATGTTATGTATTTTTTTCTTGTGTCTTCAATACTCTTTGGATTACATAAACTGTAGGGGCACACTGTCAGCTGACTAAGTAAAAATTGATTACACTTGAGATAATATGTGAAAGAGTAAGACGATCACACAAGACCTAGTGAGAACTATTTGCAAGCCTATTTGATTCATGATTTAAACCATTTACATCCGATTTCTGAATTGAGTATTCCAGCTGAGAACAACTTAAGTATCGTTCTGTCGCACTGAAATCTTAGCAACTGAATGAGACAAAACGAGTCTTAAGTCGTTCTCAGCTTGAATACTCAATTCAGAAATCGGGCGTTACTAAGGTTATTGAAGTATAACATAACAAATAACATTTTAAAAACCGCGTAACCGAATCGAAAGATGACATAAGTACACGCTTTGTTTCGATTGCGAAATATTCGTAGTATATTTAGCGGTCACTTTGAATATTAAGACATATTTTAAAGATAAACAATAGGAGCTCAAGATCATCGCCCACAAATATGAGAATTATTAACGCATTCTGTCGACAAGGCTGCATTAAACAAATAAACGATGTAGGAGTACCGTTGTACTATTCATTACCTATGAAGCCTTAAGCTTCATTGGATCGCCTATATATCATCCTTTTGTTTTGAAAGGGTATTACAGATAGATGTAAATATGATGTATAAAAATAAGTGGAAGCTTAAGTTAAAATCCTAAATTGACCTAAGTTTTTGTACTATCTAGTAATAACAAGTAATCCAGACAGGGTGGTTGTTACAAAACACAACTTATTGTTGAAAGAAACACTCCTCTTGTCACTCCTACTACGATACATTATCCTATTAATATTATAAATGTGAAAATTTAGATGTTTGGCTGTTTGTGTGTTTGAGGTAAAAAGGCTTCTCAATTACAGAATCTATATGAATGAAATTTGGCAGAATGCTAGATAATGACCCAAATTATAACATAGGATACTTTTTATCCCGAGAAAAAATGACCAATAAAATATTCACGCCTGATTAAACTCAGAGTACCGGAAAAAACGCTAAACTTTGGCATAAGTAAATTTACAGTACGAAGTCTGTCGGGTCAGCTAGTATACTTTACATATCTTATTAAAGACTAGTGGATCGGGCCCAGCTTCGCACGGGTAGCGTAGTTTTAAAAATATATGAGGTTTCTTCAATCACTGCTCAACCTTTGAGAAATTTAGTGCAATTTATAGCATTCCTGAATAGTGTAGCTTTGTGATTGTCAAAGCGCTTTAATGAACGGTTCAGTATCTCCAAAAATAAAACCATGCAAACTAACAATCACAATTACAAACTTTGCATACATACAGGAAGTATATGTATACGCGACGACAGGGCGCGATAGCTTATTCCATGTATAAGTTTGGTTATTCTATACCGATTTCTATGATTCTTTTTTTATTGAATAGGTAATAATGTTACCTTTTTTTAAATGAGAGATGAATGAGAGAACTATAAACGTAAGAGTAAACAAATATAATAAGAATGCTCCGAACTGCTAAGCTATCAGGAATTACACGTGTTATTATGAGTCAACGATAAAAGATAGACATATGCTGCGGAAGGATATTTTTTAGAAAATTTTATGTAAAATATTTCCGTCATACATGATTTCTATGTAACTATAACCACTAAGGCTGCACACGCGACGGAAGCCTAAAAAATGGAGTAACTTCCCCCGTTTTCCCAAATTTTCCCAAAATTCCCCTTCACTACTCTGCTGAAAAGTACACTATAACCTGCCCAGGAGTATGAAGAATAATTGTACCAAGTTTCGTTAAAATCCGTCGAGTAGTTTTTGTTTCCATAAGGAACATACAAACCGACAGACAGACAGACAGACAGACAGACAAAAATTTTACTGATTGCATTTTTGGCATCAGTATCGATCACTAATCACCCCCTGATAGTTGTTTTGAAAATATATTTATTGTACAGAATTGACCTCTTTACAGATTTATTATAAGTATAGATTTTATTTGCATTACCGTAATTAAAACTAGAACTACCCGTGAAACTTTAAATTAATTTAATGACAATGAAAACTGCAATGTTTTTACCATCTTTTCCCCACACAACTTCCAAAAGTGGCTGAGGAATTTATAATTCCTTAGCTCTGGCTACCCCTTCTAGGGAAATATAGCCGTGAGTATATGTATGTATGTATGAAAACTGCATAATAATAGGCGAGATGAAACATATCATTGATTGATTAATAACGCAATCAAACATGACTAATATTACAGGGTAATAGATTATGATAAGGTGTAGCGCACACCGACCGCGTACCAGTTTCTTTAGAGACGCTAAGCAACCGTAACTTTCAAACCAAATACTGAAGATTCAGTCATGGATATGGACGCCAATATACTTTATTATCTTACATACATACAAACGATTGTCGGTCGTAACTTAATATGCAAATAAACTTATTATAAACATTAACAGTAGTCATTCAATTCAGCAAAAAATAATATCAAATTTTTATTTTTACCTTCAAAAACTTTGAGCTTACAGCAGTTATCAATAACTGTGTTTTACTTTTATCAGTATTACGTACTAGATATATTTATGATCCAGTGAAGTTACCCATTAATAACTGCAAGGCTTCAAAACTAAAGTCGTGCTTTAAAACTGCGTTTTTTTAAACGCAGAGTGTACCGATTTTCTACAATTAATAAGTCAGTTCACATATCTGTCCTTGTATTAACTAAAGAGGCTTCAACGCTAAATAACTCAATGGTTCTCAGTTAATCATTTGAATGACCAACTATAAATTAACCTTCCGATCATTATTCGCAGCCGAACCAATACTATATAAGTTCTAAAGCATCAAGGTTCTTTACAATAGTTTACAATATAAGGCTTATATTAAACAATGAGAAACACACGTTAATCAAACAGATGAGAGGCTGTCGAACGAAACCTTTTTAATAGCTAATTGAATTTAGAGAACTAAAGACTATTTTTGTAACGTCATTATAGTTTGGTGAATAGATCTTTTTAGTAAGTTTTGAAGATAAAGATTTTTTCACAATCTTAAAGTGACTTCAATCTTTTTGCCATTAGATAAGCGCTAATTCAATTTTTTATATTCTTTTCATAGAGGCTGACCAGGTAGAACAAGAATATCGCAATTATAAAATTATTTTTATCAAGTACTTACGGTAATCAATATTTTAATAATTAACATTTGGTAATTTGAAGTCATAGTCACACAAAATTGTGTGTAGGATAAACAGAACATGCAAGAAAAACATGTGGGATTTTGAGGATTTTAAGTAAAGCGATATTTCTTTCCGCAATATTTTTCTGCAAATATCAAATCTACGTAGAGCAGAACTAAATAAAAAAAGACATCACTTTGCAAGGCAAGATTTTAAACCAAAATAGTAAAAACTTGCCCCGGAGGCAGACTAAATATCTAACACTTAACTTCATAGGCTACACTCGCTACCAGATTACGCTTTTATTGTTTGGCAAATTTATGGTCGGAACTGGTGATTAGCGGCGTTACATAAACACTGAGTTATTATGACCTAGTTTCGGTAACCTACCTATTACAATCACGGCTATAAATACGAAGCGGGTAGCAAGATCTTAAGAATCAGAAAATTTTCGGACGCTTTTGAAAGTTGATTGGGAAAAATATTGAAGGATGAATGATAGAAGAATGATTCGTGATCCCCTTTAAGATGAGTTAAATTGTCTGAGTAATTTCAGATGACTTTTCAGTTAGATCAGTGGTCCGACGACTAGGTGAAAGTTGCGGGAAACCGATGGTTGGGGGCAGCATAGGACCAGTCGTTGTGAAAATATTTAGGGAGATGATGATGATCGCTCGGTCGTCTCTGCCAATCCCAACAAGGACAAACAGCTGAAGTATGTGTACAAGAACAGTAGCAAATAGAAACAGTGAACATCAGCGGATCGTATCAAACGCAGCGCACATAATAATGCAAGGTAGTGTAGTATATTAAAGCAGCACTAATCCCTTTAAATACATATGAGTACCTATACTTGCGTCCCAAAGTCGAGAGCTAGAGAGTGCGAAGGTTTCATCCACTTTCAGTTGTAAATGGCAAAAAAAATGTTTTGTGATAAGTAAAAAAATATACTGTGGTGAACATTGAAGTTTAAACCGAACCCAATAAAAACAGATTCAGTCTTTTAAATGTAAAAATACTAAATTAAAATCTTACGCTGTGTAGTAGCTAGTACAAAACTGAGCCGCTATGTTCATATTGTTCATTGTCCGACCATTAATTGCGCGATACAGTATAGATCGCGTAGCTAATTGAGACAACAATGAGCGACAATGGTACATAAAGAGCGATGGAAACGCTCCCATGCGGTATTGTCGGTGTGAGGAAATACCGCCATTGTTAGGGGAACGTGTAGTATTTTCACGAATGTTCTGGGTGGGTTCTAACTCATTATAGATAAGGTAAAGAAATGGTTTCTATCTAACACACTAAAAAATGGCAATCTACATCAAACAACTTATAAATGGCGCTAGGTGAGGGAAAGGTTGGCTTGTTATTGATTGCCAAGGAATTCGCCTTTTCCATTGGAACATCAATTACTATAAATCCTAAAAAGGGGTAGTCAGAGCTGCGGAAATTTGGCAGCCACATTCGGAAGTTGACCTGGGAGAAGTACGTAAAATAAAAATTTGTGATGTTTGAAAGTTTGTGATGAGTCTCTAACCACATCAACCAACAATCATTTCAAATACCCCATAACTTAAACATATCTCTTACGACACACGCGGGAAGAAATTGGTTAGTGCTATTCTGAGCTCGACACTACAAACCTACATTAAATTAACATACATGATTAATTCGAATATAACCCATAACAAGAACAAGCAAGACACGCCACATAAAATCTAATCTCAACAGATGTGTATCTTGTCAAGTTGCGGTTAAATAAATCAAAATTATTTTTTATTTTTGCACCAGTGCTGTGACCACTGAAACCGCATATCGTCAAACCTCTTTAGTGATGGTTAAACGAATACAAATAAAGTCGTAATTAAATTTAGAACCGAGTAAGGTTGCCAGCTCCGGCAAACAGTTGCGAAAGAAGGTTTTCCTACAAAGGTCTCATACTACAATCGAAGTGAACGCCGTAGGCTCACTTTAATTGAGTAGTTGTGTTATCTTTGCATTTATATGTTATCAATAAAGCCTATTATGTTTTAGATATAATGGGAAATAATTTAAAAGGCTTTTATGATACTTTGTGTCCGATAAAGCTGATATCATGACTAAATGTGCTTTTAAATGGCGTATCAGTAATCTGATTGTATAAAACTCGTAGGCGGATTGTGGCCGAATTTATATTATAAGAGGATAATTTTGTAAGTTTAACAAGTAAATTATATTATAGAAGGGTAATTTCTTAAGTTGTCTTAGGATACCCCTCACCATCAAGACAATTTTTATTTTTTACATCGTCTTTACAATCAAGTTCCAAAATTTCTACGAGCCACTTCGTTTTGGGATTTGTACCCGTTAGTAAAATATATATGTACAACTCACGCCATTGGTTCACATTGGGGATAATAGAACTTATCCATTGCCATTGAGTAAGTTTTGTATTTAATGAATAAATTTTGGAACATAATTAATATATAATTAAAAAGACACTACCTTGATTGCTGATGATAAGTTATTTCTGTTTGAATTCTTAATTTGTAAATAGAAATGAAAGCTGATGACATACAATAGCTAAGACTGAAGTTCCTAACTTTCTTTCAAAAGCTGTGGTATTCAGAATTATATTATCAGTCCGTATATTATACAAAAAAAAATATTACGTATATTTGTTTGTCTATCATACATCATACATAATTAATAATAGTATGTAAAAAAACAAAGATTGAATAGAATAAGCTTTTAGGCGTGTCTCACAAATCTAAATCACTTAACGAAAGTTCAAAGATCAAGAACAATTTTCTGAGTACCTACTTATTAAGACATGTGATGCTTGATGGTATCCAGCTGTTGAAGTTGCGTTTTATTTAAATTATAGACATGGATATTCTCAAGCCGTTTATCCTCGAAGGTATGGTAGAGGTATTATTTCGTCCGTTCTATACTTAGCATTTGCAGGTGCTTTTAGAATTGGTTTTCCTGTTGTCTTTCCTTGAAAGTAATTCTTTATTTTTGAACCGACTTCAAAAAAAGGAGGAGGGTATCAATAATACTTCGACTCCGAAAAATCCAGAACATCGTTCCCAATAATCTTTATTTATATTGTAAAACCAAATCCAGTATAGCAAAAAAGGCGAAGTTTAGAAACAACAGTGTGTAGTTTGTGTATATTGTGTATGTAGTATACTCCAAGATATAATCTTACGCTACATCAAAATCCGAGTTCTAAGACTAATAGCTTTATTGTAAACATTCTAAATACACGATCCTAAATTTCAATTTCAAACGAATATCGAATCGTGATCCTTCATTACCCGATGTTAGAAGCGAGTGGAAATCGCGCGGCATTCCTCCACTCCGCCATTCCGCGCGGGTACCTATTACGGATCCGACGGCGATTCTGGTTCGCGCACGCAACAGATTACGCAAGGAGGCGATGCAGCGACGCATACTCTATGTGTGATTGTGTGTCGTTCCTTCTTACGCAAATATCTAGTTTTTACTGATATTACTTAGTTATTGTCTCAGTTGTGAACTACTGCTTGGGACTTACTTTTTTATTGGACAGAATATATAGAGCAGTTATGAAAGTGGAGGCAAATATGTTGAAAGACTTGTAGTGTAGTAGAATTCCAGAACTAACTTGATTTAGTGATTAATTCATTTGTTAAGCTTAACAATAAGTTAATTACCATAATAGCGATACTTTATATCTTCATCATTTTAAATCATAACACTAATTATAGCAAATAATTTACTTTACCATTACTCTAATTGTACGAGCCAATAGCCGTACATTTTGCTATGTGAACAATTTTACCTTATTTTAATTTAGGTCACTAAGGTAAAATTGTTTGCATAGCAAAATGTACGGCTATTGGCTCGTACACTAATCATCATATCACACTCGTAGAATGTAGCATAAGCTGTGGAGGCATTAATTATGTTTAAATTAATTAGAAGGTAACAAACATTCTATTGAAGTACCAATAAAATGATATACGTGTTATGCGAAAACTTTGTTTTTGTTATACTTTACTACATTTAGGAAGCATTTTGGAACAAAAGATAGAAGATTAACCTACACACTACATTCTATGTGCCCGTAACGGAACATAGCCGAATCTCCAGAAAGTTCGTGACGTAACTCTACTAACTCCTTTGTAAAAATTTGCATCCGTTCATAATTTCATTAGCAGTGAGCTGTGCATAACTGGAATGCCAAATTATAAGGAAACCATGAGTAAGACACCTAGTTTGGTCGCGTTGAGAAACGAACTGGTTTGGGCTCGATCAGTTATCGTGTTAGGTGGTTCTAGAAGTAATTGCTTATTAACTTTTAACTTATCTCGCTAATGACATTTGCTCTTTGAAGTATAGTTTAACTGTGTTTAAAAAGGTAGAGAGTTTTGCTGTTTGAATTTGAAAGTAAGAGGTCAAGTTTTTTGGGCGTTACATAATGTTACAACAGCAGTTTTAACGACTTTATTTTTATGGTTATTATTAGAGAGATGTACATAGCCTAAGTTAAAAAGTAAAACAAATATATTGTTATGATTCACTACATTACAACGGGATTTTGGTGTATATGACTTACCCAAAATCAACGTTCAGGCCGTTTATCCCCGAAGGGTTGTCAGAGGTAATACTACTATACATCACGATAACATTTTCACGTGATAGGAAGGTGGTTTATCGCCGTTTTATTCGAATATACTGTCAAATGACTGAGCACAGCTCAACCATGTTTTCCTTAACCCTTAAAAAGCTTGAAAAATTAACCACTCAACACGTGTCTTGGGAAAAGACACATTGGTGTAATGTGAACCAAGGATTCGAACCCTTGCCACCTGCATAAGAAGCGATGTTGTTCTCATTGAGCTATAAGGGGTATAATTCAATATTTTTAAAAATATTGCGAAAGTATAAAATACTGGATATAGATCTGAAATTTATCACGAATCACCCCTTTCTTAACCATCTTCTCCCTCTTTTTATTGCCTACAGGAATTAAAGAATATTTGTGCTCTATCCTTTGCTTTTGGAATTGTAAACGTGCATTCTAACAACATTAATTCTAAAACATACATACATACATACATAAACTCACGGCTATATCTCCCTAGAAGGGGTAGCCAGAGCTAAGGAATTGTAAATTCCTCAGCCACTTTTGGAAGTTGAGTGGGGAAAAGATGGTAAAATAAAGGTTTTTGGTGATGGGTCTCCAACCGCATCGCCCAAAAATCCAATAAAATCCCCAATACCCTTAGTCGCCTCTTACGACACCCGTGGGTAGAAAGGGGTAGCGACATTCTAAGCCGGCACTACACAGCAATTCTAAAACATAATTAACTAATAGACGTCGAGACGAGATGGTGAGTGTGAAACGAATGGCTTTCACATCCAATTGGCGGATTAAACCGTTGATTACTGAGAAGGAAAAGTGCATCATTGTCTGATGGGAAAGTAACATCTTACTATTATAGTTATAACTTTGTTCATTATAGCGGTTTAGAGGTGAAGCATACATATTTCCTACTCAATCAAGAAGTTTCTGTTAAAGAATCTATAGGTTTTTGTATCTTAACTGAGGGTTTAATTATGATCTCACGGGAACACCGGTACGGAATGTAAGATAAGTTTCCTGTTTGTTATACAATAAAATACATACATACATATACTCACGCCATAAGTTCCCATTGGGTTAAGCAGAGACTATCAATCGACTACCATAAAATAACAACTGTAAGTCTATGGAGGGATAGGCAGAGCATGAGAATCAAACATCCCTTCAAGGTGGTCGAATAATCGTGGAAATTAACGCACCTGAAACTAGGATTTGACGATCTCATCTCATCATCTTTCTGATAGATTATCTCTTATCCCATGCGAACTAATGGCGTAACCGCGCAGGTGTATGTATTAAAGGCAAAAATGCCAACCCTGACACAGTTGTAGTTTACACCCCTTCAAACAAATCACCGGTTAAAATATTATATTTTACAAAATATTTCTGTAAAGAAGTCAAATAACATGTAAACATTGACTAAGATTTTACACAAAAACCTGCCGGCAGACTACTCGTACTCAAAGTCTACGAATACGAAATAGCACATGCATTATATCACATAAACATAAACGTTCACACCGAATATCCCCGAAGGAGTTGGCAGAGGTACTAATACTTCTGAACATCACGTGACCTCGTCACTTGGTGTTCAGAGTACCCACGTTTATTATATCACCTTCTGGTCCTACCACCTCAAAAGGAAAGCCTCGCCAATTTCGCAGGATTTACATCATACATACATATACTCACGGCCATAAATCCCAAAAAGGGGTAGCCAGAGCTTCAAAGCTAGAAACTCCTCAGCCACATTTGGAAGTTGATAGAAATAAAGTATCGTTGTATCACGGCCGAGATAAACTCAATCTGCCATATTATTTTTCTCCCGATGTTATCGCTCACAGTATCACCACTGAGCTATTAAGTTGTAATGATAAATGGAAGTGAGCATCAACTCAATTACGATAGTAGATCAATATGTGTAGTGTCGGCTTAGAATAGCACTGCCCCATTTCTTCCGGTGGGTGTACGTAAGAGGGGACTAACGGTATTGGGGCTTTTTAAGGGATTTTTGGGCGATGCGGTTGAAGACCCATCACCAAAAACCTTTATTTTACCATCTTTTCCCCACTCAACTTCCAAAAGTGGCTGAAGAATTTCTTATTCCGAAGCTCTGGCTACCCCTTCTAGGGGTTTATAGCCGTGAGTATATGTATGTATGTATGTACAAACGAAAATATTTACAGCTGTGTTTATATGTTTTGATCCTAGATAAGCCATGTGATTATAGCTCCCCATTTGCATCAATACAGAGTGGCAATAGATAGTTTTCAATATTAAATAGAAAATGGGACTTAATTCAATTATGGATGTAAGTATAAAACCTTTATAACCATTTGAATCTTCATCATTTTCTTTGATACAAAATAGTAAACTATTTAAATAACTTGCCTGTTAATGATGGGGCCTTGGCATCCTTAGCATCCGCCACTTCTTCGCTCCTGGCACTTCCCGACTCATCCACAGGGGGCAGTTCCACATCATCACAAAACACCAACTCCACGCAAACAACCACTATCAACAACGTAATCTTTAATACTTGCATTTTCACTAGATTATATTCTATCAAACGTTTGAATTAGCCATTTTAAATGGAAAACTACACTGATTTTCAAGACTAAACAGTCACATTTTCGCTTACTGCACCTCGTATTATTCAATGACATAGATACCAGCACAGTTCTTGTACATCATTGTTTGTTATAAGAAACATTGAATACACTCACTAGTCACATAATTCGTTAGGAGTAACTATTAAAAAGTGATAAAAACACGAATTAAATAGAAATGTTTTCGAAAAGTCGTATTTGAAAGTTTTGTTTCGAATGCTCGTGCAACACGCTCACCACGCTGTAGGTCGTGACGGTTACTGAGGAATGGCGGCCTCTGGTTGGTCGGCGCTGCGCAAGAGTTTCTCTCCCCCCTTTGCTGCTGTTTTGCGATGACGATGGATGTACCTATGCAATTTATGCAATGCAAGCAAACCTTCGAATCTGTACTGTATACAAACAATTGTCCCAGATATATGCCTCCGCCTCTGGCTACTGAAATGCAATGGTGTAGGGAATCACCAAAACTATTACTTAGTTTTGAGATCGCTCAAGTTTCAATATTTAATACTTTGTCCAAACTGTGATCGGGTCGAAATTTTTATATACATTGTTTTTGGGTAGACTAAAATATGCAACTTTATTTTCAATAATTTCACTTTTGTCTTGGGGTAGCCAGAGCTTCGAAGTAAGTAACTTCTCAGCCACCATTGGAAATGGAGTATGGAGAATAATATAAAATGAAGGATGCATGTTTGTTGATGGGACTTCAGCCACATAGCCTTAGTTAGGTAATTGGATTAGTGCTATACTAGCCTAGTATTACTAGGACCACAACACATGTATTACACATTATATGTGAATGGCCCAGATTTTTTAGTTCGCCTGAATAATTTGAAATATCTCATATTTCAAATTCTAGAACTCTGGCCACCCCCTTTAGGGATTTACCTGAGTTTATGTATGTATGAATTTAAATGTCAGTTCGTATGGATTAAGATGTACATAATATAATGCCGTGTTGTATTGGCTTATTATACCTCTTTTCAGTTTTCCCGTGGATGTTGGGTAAGGTGACAAGGGTAGAGGCTTTTAAGTGACTATTTTAAAGCTGAAGGCTGGAATCCAAACATAAACGTTGTTTTGTATACCATCTTTTCCACTCTTAAGTTCCAAAAGTTGTAATTTTATTTGTTCCTTTATCTCTCTTCCTGCTTTAGATATCGCCTTAATATATGCAATCAACTGGAATAAGGTATATGCATAAAGATATCTTCATAGTGTTTAAGAAGTGCCATTATGAAAACGTCAAACTAATAAGAAGGTAATGGCCTAAGGCTCGAAGGTTCTGGAACTGCAGCCAGGTAAAGAAAGGGCAGTTTCAGTAGGCCTTCATAAGATGGACCGACTACTTGGTGAAGGTCGCGGAAAGCCAATGGATGAGGGCAGCGCAGGACCGGTCGTTGTGGAAATCCTGAAGGGGGCCTTACGTCCAGCAGTAGACGTCTATAATCTGACGATGATAGTACATACCATTCACATTTATTTTACCTCTGACATTAATTATCATCTATGTTAGTGATTATTATGTTAAGTGTGTCTAGTGCTCCGTGGTGTTCTTTGCTTTACAGCTTTCGATATTTCGATAGTATTGTAAGGTATATCATGCCGACAAGGATTCAGAGTAGCGCTAGAAAAATTGTCTTATGGCTAGAGGAAAAATTTCTGTGAACGGACTGTACTCGTTTAAGTCAATGAAATTTTTAAATGGTATAGCCTCAACAAAGGCTAAGTCAGCGGGTCTAACGCGGCCGCAGGCTTGGTTTATCTCTTCTTTGATAGTAAAGATAAAGATTGGAAGCGTGAGATTGATTTCAAAATCCAGTCACTAAAAGAAACGCTCAATATGGCTGTAGTCGAAAATTAAAGTGAGAAAAGCCGGACAATGTAGTTAGTTAACTTAATATTAAATCAAAAATGACAGCGAATAAGATATGCAGCCTAAGGACAGCTTTTATTATTTAAAATGTTGGTCGAAATTTTAAAGAAATACGATAATACTAAGAGCCGTCGCTAATATCATATAATTTAATATAATTATACTTTTGATGGTGCCAGTTGTCGTGATGGGTTCATTATAATTTAATGTTTAGGAACCGTTTAGGCGACCCTCCCACATTTTGCTCGCGTAATAGAGCCATCAAAATTAAGGGTTAGAAAATATAAAACTATTTTAAATTATTTTCTATTAGTTAAACTTTATTACTACCAACTAAAGTTTGATTTGGCTCGACAAAAACAATTTACAAATAAAAATATTTCTTTTTTTTGTTCACACTAGTGCTGGGGTCAAGTTGTTTTATGAATTTTCACTGTCGATACTTATTATGAACGCTTTTTCCAACATGAAATGTATATTTTTCCAACTTTCGATTTTACATCCCTTAAAATAAGGGTATTTTTCATAGAATTGTATGTGTAGCTGCGTTGCCTAAATAAAACCCTGATTTTTCAACGTTTCTATTTTCTGGAACTTATGACGTACTTAACTTTATCTTATTTATTTACCATTAAGACAACAAATACTGTAAGAGAACATACATACATATACTCACGGCAACTCAAGAAGGGGAGCCCCAGCTTCAGAGCTAAAAACTCCTTAGGCTCATTTGGAAGTTGATGGGGGATAAAATGGTAGAAATAAAGTATTGTGGGTGATTGGGAGACCCGTGGGTAGAAAGGGGTAGTGGCACTACGCCGTGGTGTAAGAGAAATTTAAGATATTAATGAGTTATCTATCTATTTTTGTGTCTTACTTCTCAGATTCCAACCTATTTTGTGCCTAGAGCTATGTGGGTAAGCGTCCCACAGATGGATTGATGACATCGTGACGATCACGGGAAGCTGATGGATGCCGAGATGACCAGTGGTTTCGACATTTTTTTATGAAAGTTTATGTCCAAGAGTAATTGTTCAATTGTTAAAATGGTATGTGCTCACATTTCCAAAAGTGGCTGAAGAATTTCTAATTCCTTAGCTCTGGCTTCTAGGGATTTATAGCCGTGAGTATATGTATGTATGTATGTATGTCAAAATGGTAGTGAAATTGATATGATTAGGAAAACATTATCTAGCAACAACGTATGTCAGAATCTCTGATGCATGATAGTTTAGGATATTTAGCAGCAGCCCTTGCATTGCTTTTTATGTCTAATAAAAGTGGTGCTTGGTGAAAACCAAACTCATTTTTAGACAATACATTGAGGGATGTTTTTAAAACTATCTGTATCTCTTCCTGTACGAGTACATGGACACACTTATTACTTAAGGATATAAATCTTAAAGATAAGAGGATTATATATCAGATTTAGCACTTAGAAAGGATGTGTTGGTGATGGGTCTCCATCCGCATCGTCCAACAAATCACTTTAGAAGCCCCAAAACCCTCAGTCGTCTATTTAAAGGCTCTCACGGACATTTGTATTCAAAGCAACACAACCCAGCCCGAGCTAACCTATTTGAAGTTCTTCACAAACAATGAAAAAAGCTCTGAGATAGTTGGTCATTACCAGTAAGGGACTATGATGCTGATCTGACTCCACCTGGTCATATCCCTCAAAGCAATTCATAAATAATTTGATAATTGCAAATTACTATTATTCTACATAATAAATTGTTTTTTTGCTGAACGTTATATTTAAAATAACTATAATAAATGTTATCCTGAGGTTAAATTTAAGATTTGCGTTTATCTTCTAAAAGCCTGTTTTTCAGTCAGTCCGAGGATAAGATGAAATAATAATCTTTCTAGAACCACTAGCAATCAATCATTTTAAAAAAATTCATAAAGTAATATCAAGTGTCTGGGTCTCTCATCTGTGGGTTCCAAGTTTAGTTCCATGCTTAAATTTTAAACTCAATGAGAGGTTTTCTTTTTGAGAAATAAAAAAACAACATAGTTTCCTAGAGCTCTGTAGATGGCGTTGATGTAACTACGTTACTTACTTTAATTTTTTCTTTGTGGCCTCAATCGTGTTGCCACAATAATTTCGCCAATGTCAACGTTAAAAACATGTGTCACAGCACCATAGAGTAACTTTTTGGCGAGTAAAAACAACAAAAAGAATGTTAAATATAAGTACCGTCTTTGTTTATTTACTTTAATTTAGACTTTCAAATCAGAACGTTTTTATGTACGTTCCGTTTTACGATATCATTACATCCAAGTGTGAAAAACGGTGTTACGTTCCGTTCCTACCAGTAACATAGCAAGTCTGGCGCCATCTATCCTGAGAACAGGGAAGAAGAAAAAAAGAAAAAAAGGAAAACCTCCCATTAACAATGGTAATACAGTCTGAGATATGATTTAGTTGATTTCTAATTGCTTCTGTTGAATATTAATTTGTTTTTGTTATGTTTTTTTTACATATTTATTGAAACATCGTTACTTTTTTCAAAAATACTGTTTTTTTATACATTACGTGAATGTCTAACTTACGTATTACATTACATTAATTTAACTCAAAGCAATTAAGCAATTCTGATGTCCTAAAAAATGTGACTAAAATTATCTTAACACAATTTTACTTCAACAATTCGTCTACAGTTTAAGGTCATGTTAGAAAAGCTCCATCTTAATTATTCCAATATTTACGTTTTATATTTTAAATACTGGTTTGAGAGGTCATTGTTGTCAATTATTTAGATTAACGACTTTATAAACAAATTACTAAATAATTGTTGCTATCAAATTGGAACGAAGTTTAGGCTTCCATTTTTGTAAAGCCTGCGGGCAATGTAATCGAAGGTTCTTTTAAAAATATATAATTAGTGATTTGAAACTATATGTTTTGCCATTTACAATAAACATATCATTTGGTAAGTATTATTAAAAGGTTTGCCGTGTAGTGTCGGATTAGAATAGCACTACCCCGTTTCTACCAATGGGTGTACGTAAGAGGCGACTAACGGTATTGGGGCTTTTAAGGGATTTTTGGTCGATGCGGCTGGAGACCCATCACCAACAACCTTTACTTTACCATCCTTTCCCCACTCATTTTTCCGAATGTTGTTGAGGAATTTCTAATTCCTTAGCTCTGGTTACCCCTTCTAGGGATTTATAGCCGTGAGTATATGTATGTATGTATTAAAAGGTACAATTGTAGCACTATGCTTCATTCTCTTTCATGAAAGGTTGATATTCAAATGATAACGCAGTAAAATAAGCCTATTTTCCAGCAGTTCTTCTTGTTGCAACAGAGGTAGACCATACATTTGGATACATGTTTCATTTTGTGGGAGTTTTGGATGAGGCACTAAACATTGCTTCCTTTCATAAGATTACTTTATAGCAAATTTTGTTGTAGGATATTTGGTCCATATCGTGGTGATGTTTTAAGCGGAATTAACTAACTTTAATGTTATAGCTGCCTGTCAAAATGAAGAGGAGTAAATTGAGATATGTTATAAAATGACCAGCTATATAGTTTCAGATATTCTTTTAAACATACGCTGACCAAATGAAATACATTTTTCTTCCATGTGAAGTATGCAGCTGTCACGTCAATTGAAAATATGTTATTGATGGAAAGTGACAATGTTGGGCGGGGAGGTGCTATACTTCGCCGTGAACAGATTTACGAGGGGCAGGGGCGGACAGACCAAGCTATTTATAGTGCTTCATATTCCAATAAAACCCATTCTTTACAAAACTTTCAGTAGAAAGGACGCAAAAAATGATCACTAAATTTCTGAAAAGTCTGGAGATTCCCGATAGGCCTTTGCTAAGCCCAAACTATTGGTCTGTAACTAAACTTGGTTTTTTGTTGCCAAAAAATGTTTTTAAAAAATGGGCCTACATTTGTTTGCATGAGCTTGTAACTTTCTTCGTATTTACCCAATACATGGAACTATTCGTGATCCGCTCGAACATAGACAAGGTGCTGACCAATATGAAGATTTCGATGCTCAGTATTGTCTGCATCGTCAAGTCCAACACCTACGTGATGTGGCAAAATGAGTGGATAGAACTGTTCGACTACGTCACAGCTGCTGACATTGAGGAGCGCAACACCAAAGACCCAATCAGAGCGAAAATCGTTGAAAACTACACAAGATACTGCCGGAAGATCACTTACTTCTACTGGGCTTTGGTTTTCACCACATTTGTGACCGTATGTACAACTCCGGGGATGCTTTACTTGTCTGAGAACTACATGAGTAATGGAATAGAACAAACCGAACCATTTTTCCATATCTTCAGCTCTTGGATGCCGTTTGATAAATATACTTTTCCTGGTTGTTGGATAACCGTGGTTTGGCACATGTTTATGTGTGGGTATGGCGCGTGGTCGATGGCAGCTTATGACGTGACGGCAGTTGTTGTAATGGTATTTTTTGGAGAGAAATTCGATTTGTTCCGCATCAGATGCAAAGAACTTTTTGTTGTTGAAAATTCGGGGATCGACGAAGAGAGAACTGAGAAGTTGATAAGGAAAATGCATCGCACCTTTCTTTTGATGATCAAGTAAGTGGATTTTAATAAATTACTTTAATATTTACTTTAAAACCTGATAATTAGATCTTTTCATTTATTTTGCTGGGGTGAATATAAAAGCTAACTAAACTGATAAAGCCTCTTTGTTGAAGATTTATAAAATTTTCATCACCTTATTTTCACCGAAATAACACCACCTCTTACACAGAGGAGCAGGTTCACATCCTCAGTTGAGACTACAACAATGTTTAATTACCAAATTCATCTGTGTAATTCGTTTTTTATTTTACTTATTTAGTATGAGGGAAAACGTGAGAAAATTTTATATTCCTGACTTGTTTTTAGTCATATTGTGTTCGTATGGCGAGGCCAGCCCACTATAACTTCAATGGATTTTTAGATAGATAGATAGAAAATAGAAAGACATTATTCGCTGCATAAAAGGCACAAAAACTAACAATATGCAATAAGACAATATGAAATACAAAAAGTAAAAGTATACAGCAAATAAAAATAATATAGCACTAAAATAATTAAAAACACAAAACAATAAATCAAAAAATATATAAAAAATAGGCAAAAGTCTAAAAGTCAGCAGGACACCAAGTGACATATTTTAACGTAATCTTTTCCACTCCTTTAGTGATTGGTCTATCGTGTACCTTTCATATTTAAGATAGAGTAATTAATGCACAGAAAATGCATATGCATCAGTAAGATGAATCCTCTCTCCTGAAAGTTGGGACACATAGGCCATCGTACATTTTCACTAATTAATACTCTTTTTACTATAAAATCAATTGTCAAAAAACTGCGTGGGAACCTTTTTTAGCTCCTTCAAGAAACTGAAATACATACATACATAACGGCTATAAATCCCAAGAACGGGTATCTAGAGAGAGCTTCAGAATAAGAAGTTCCTCGGCCACGGGGAAAAGAAGTGAAATGAAGGTTATTGGTGATAGTTCTACAACCCTATCGCCAAATCATCCCTTAAAAACCCCATTTCTCCCCATTCTGAGTCGTCTCATAAGACAGGTAAAAAGATGTATTGTTATTCTGGTGAGTAGAAGAAAGCCTATAGAGCCGTTTCAGTTTTAAAAACAACTTTATTTACATGAAGAGATCGCTTAATACTCGGTTTTTTACTTCGCACGCAATATCGTATATTACTTTGGCTTAAATCTTTAAAACAGTGAAACACATTTTTGTAAAAATAAATCTCCTCACAGTTAACTGGACTATTCGTTATAATATGAATACGTTAATTCTTCTAATATGAAAGTTAGTATTTTATTTACCGTGTAATGAAATTGGAATTTAGTCATTTTGATGTGCATTGATAAAAAATGCAGCGTGGGATATTACATTTCTTAATTTTATGCCTTCATCTCAAAATAACATAATAAACATAAACGTTCACGCCGTTTTTACCCCCGAAGGTACCATTACTTCTGAACTCACATGGCAGCGCCATCTAGTGTCCAGAGAAGGTACCCACGTTTTGCTTAGACAGTATACTCACGTGATAGGGGGCAGGCCTATCGCCGTTTTGTACGAATACACTGTCACGTGACTAAGTACATGTGGGTTTCCTCACGATATTTTCCCTCACCGTTAACAACCACGATAAATTATCATCTCAAAATATTTATGTGAAAAATTATGATAATCTGATAGTACGTGTTTTGTACTACAATTAGAAAAAAAATCTATTCTTAATAGATAAGGGTAGAACAATAACGAATCAATTATTATACTACTAATAAATGATTCAGTCTTAAAGTATTAATAACAGCGTTTGAATTCGAATACCCTAGTTTAAATTTTATTCAATTCAATTATTTGCAATCACAATAACAATGATTCAGTTTAAAAACAACTTTATTTACTCACAACCATGAACATGAATAGGCCTAGACACGGTTTCAGTATTAAAAACAATAAATCATCGCCAATTTTGAAACGACGGGAAAGGATGTTAAAAATATAAAGCTTCTTCACCAATGGTGAAGAAGTTTCTTGTAAACCAAATTACCCAAAAATATCATTGAATTTAATTTTGTCCTTTCATCTTCCATTTTGACTACCTATTTAAAATGAATTTCCATATCGAATTAATGGTTAAATTAATAATGCTCAATGCGATTTGGTTATAACTTACTTACATAATTTATAACGAATAAAAAATGGTGTTTACTTCACTTAAGGAATGGAAACTTATGAAGGGTTATGACACCCGAGACGACATACATACATACATACATATACTCACGGCTATAAATCCCTTAACTGAATGATAAATTTCTCAGCCACTTTTGGAAGTTGATTGGGGAAAAGATAATAATAATAAACGTTTTTGGTAACGGGTCTCCAACCACATCGCCCAAAAATCACTTAAAAAGCCCCTATACCCTTAGTCGCCTCTTACGATCACCCACGGGTAGAAATGGGGTAGTGTTATTCTAAGCCGACACTACACGACACTTGACGAGTACCCGAGACGAATAAGGGTTTTTTAGCGTCTTAAGTCTCCAACCATTCTTTATTTTACAAACCTCTATCTAATAAAATTCTAAAAGTAGCAAATGCTTATCTAATTCTTTAGGTTTATGGATACCTTAATAGTAGTGATGGAGTATTTGTGGTAATTGAAACGTTTAGAATTGATTTCGTCAGATTTCTTATACAAACATTTATTAGCTAACTAAAACTACGGATAAATATAATTTGTCGATAACACAAAAGTAATGTGTCCAATTTTATCGATAAAATACAGAAAGCAATTTTCAAAACTATTCGAATCTAAACATAATATTTCAAAGTTTTTTGGCAGCATCGATAGTAGAAGCAATAGAAAGCCTGTCGAGCGATCACAGAATACTTCACCCCAAAAAAGTTACACTTTTCAAACACAAATTATAGCTTTGGTTCAATAGAATAATCTAACAACTGTTTTAGTTGATTTGTAGCTCTGTTCATATATTTAAGAATTTATTAATAGGCACTATTAAGGCACATGGAGGACTAACAATACTTATTGCACAAAAAAATGTATACAGTGCAATTTGCGGAAAAAGACCTTATGAGTCCTGAAGACCACTTTTCAAAATGCTAAATGTACTAACTCTGGCCTGCATATATATTTGTGAGAGTTGTTCATTTGTTAGGAAATATCCAGATGAATTTAAAATACATGTGACTTATGTCATGTCAACATTCGTGATACAGGACGATTAGCAGTACCATTCATCAGGACCAGCCTGTGTAAAAAATTTTTGCTATTCAATGTGCATTTCAATTTATAATAAGGTCCCCAACACATTAAATATACTTTTATGATCAATAATTTATTTCTTAAAAATTTTAAACAATGGCTAACAGAAATGTGTTTTTACTCCTTAAACGAATATTTAAACCCACCAAAAACATTAAATGTAAAAAAATGCCAAGTCTCTCGATGCAGTCTTTCCATCGTAAAAAGTTTTGAGATCTCATAGAAGCCAAGTCCTATTCAAAATATTTCGTAGTTATAAATCAACATTTAGTAATTGTATCAATAGTTTTCTTTATATTATAATTATAGTGACTTGGCAATGAGCACAAGAAGAATAAAATAAAACGGCATATTTGGAAGAGTTGAAAGTTACATATCACAAAATTAATTTTCTTTTGATTTATCCGTGTCGTCCCAACCGAATTTCGGCAACGGCAGTCAGTCTTAGTGCACTCTCGATTCATTTACTTTCATAAAGCGATGGCCCGTAAGGTATTCTTAATTATTGTATTGGAGCATGTAGTCGGTAGTGACCATCATGATTCACACATAACAAATAATCTGATCACTGGTCTCGTCAGTAACATTTGCATATAGTTCCAGGCAGCAAGCAGCTTTTAATTTGTGCTCATTGCCAAGTCACTATAATTATAATATAAAGAAAACTATTGATACAATTACTAAATGTTGATTTATAACTACGAAATATTTTGAATAGGACTTGGCTTCTATGAGATCTCAAAACTTTTTACGATGGAAAGACTGCATCGAGAGACTTGGCATTTTTTTACATTTAATGTTTTTGGTGGGATCTCATTTATTTTTTGTAAGTGTATTTCTTTCTTTTACTTTTAGGTGACCTCACAATTTCTTGAACGTCAGCTACTGCTTTGCTTAGAACCCATTCTCCATCTCTATCTCTTTTGTTTCTTCTCTGAGGCTTCGTTACTTCTAAGGTAGACAAGTCTGGGCGATATATACTTCGGAGTCGATTATATTCAGCTATTGCTGTCTCCTGAGCTTTGATACTACTAAAATTCACATTTATTAAATGTAATCCACCCAAACTAGTCACTCTTGAAAGGGCCACGTATGCTTGTTTGACGACTGAAAACTCCCATACATGCTGTATGACAACGAATGAAATAAACACGACCCATCTCCAGGAATAGAGATGACTCTGTGTGGACAAAGGTCGCCATTTATGTACAATATTTCACGTTCCATTACACTATTTACAATTACTTCTATAACAATAAGGCTTAAACTTATATATATGCAAACTAAACAGAACTAAACTTACTAAAAAATAACTAACTAAATAAATATATATCTACTAACTTACAAACTATAACTAAACTAAATAAGACGTAAAGTTCTCCGAATATCAATTATCACTACAATATTTTTTAGTTTCGAAAAAGGTTTTCATAGACAGATGGCGCTATCAAATGAAAATTATCGAATTATTTTGAAGTACTACTTACACTGCGCTTTGTAACGAAACCATAGCGCGATTCAGACAGGTACAACGCCATCTATCGAGCGCGCATACAATATTTATCGCAATACAATGGAGTTTTAGCTTTATTAATTTAATGAACTTTATGTATTAATTTGTATTAATGATAGTCTATGTATTACATTTATATTATTCTTTTCTATTCTATGTATGTATTCATCCAATTGAATAGGTACTTCGACAACAAACAAAGTTAACAATGCAGTCAAAATCCATACATAATGTTCTTGCCAAACCGCAAATATAAAATTGTTTTCTAAGGCATATAATTTTTTAATGTTTTTATAATTTTTCCTTTATATGTGGCTAATGACCTATCTTGGTGCAAAATTTGAAGTTTCTAAGTCTGCTAGAAGTACCTTAGATTTTTGATGATCTGTCAGTGAGTCAGTGAGTGACAAAATGGTGTAACTTTGATCGACCGTAACTCCTAAACTATTTATTCATTTGGCGTGTAATTTCGAACTTAAGCTTGTTCTCATGCCTACTATTATTCACCGAAAACCTAAACTCCTAGCTTTGTCCACGTCGAAGATAAAGGGGGGGCGAAACAGCCGCGAACCGCTTCGAGAAAAGATGGTACGGCCGTGCCCGTTTTGCTTGAGACTTGGCAGGGGCACTGCCGTGCCCCCAGATTTTAAAGATGTTATATAAATATAAATTATTATATAGCAACCGTGATAGCCCAGTGGGTAGAACACTCAGTTATCGTGCAAACGACTAGTGTTCAAATCCTGGGTCGGGCCTACACCAATTTGTCTTTTCTAAAGACATATGTGTGGTTAATTTATCATGGTTGTTTACGGTGAGGGAAAACATCGTGAGGAAACCCACATGGCTGAGTTGTACTTAGTCATGTGACAGTGTATTCGTACAAAACGGCGATAGGCCTGCCCCCTATCACGTGAGTACACTGTCCATGCAAAACGTGGGTACTCTGAACACCAGGTGACAATGTCACGTGATGTTCGGAAGTATTAGTACCTCTGCCAACCCCTTCGGGGATATTCGTCGTGAACGTTTATGTTTATGTAAATTATTATAATTTATTAATTTAATTACTTGACATTGATATGAATTGGACCTTTTATTATTAATTTATTTTGTTTTTAAGTTAGAATTGTTTGTTATTAATATTGTTTAGTTATTTTTTATTTTATCATTGAATTGGAATTATTGTTTTAATTTTAGTTTTTTTTAATTGGTATGATATTTTATAAGTTCATTTGGTTAGGTATAGATTTTATTAAAGAGTGTGTTTAATTTAAAAAGTCATAATTAATTTTAGATTTGTACGTCAAGTGTCTTTACCTTTAAGATCTAATTCCATGTGCCATGCAAATAAATAATATTTTATTGTATTGCAACTGTGATAGCCCAGTGGGTAGAACACTCGGTTATCGTGCAAACGACTAGTGTTCAAATCCTGGGTCGGGCCTACACCAATTTGTCTTTTCTAAAGACATATGTGTGGTTAATTTATCATGGTTGTTAACGGTGAGGGAAAACATCGTAAGGAAACCCACATGGCTGAGTTGTACTTAGTCATGTGACAGTCTATTCGTCCAAAACGGCGATAGGCCTGCCCCCTATCACGTGAGTACACTGTCCATGCAAAACGTGGGTGCTCTGAACACCAGGTGACAAAGTCACGTGATGTTCAGAAGTATTAGTACCTCTGCCAACCCCTTCGGAGATATTCGGCGTGAACGTTTATGTTTATGTTATGTTTATGTTAATAGAAATGTGTTTTTACTCCATAAACGAATATTTTATATTTAAAAATGTTTTATAAATATATATAATTATAATTTATTAATTTAATTACTTGACATTGATATGAATTGGACCTTTTTTTATTTATTTATTTTGTTTTTAAGTAAGAATTGTTTGTTATTAATATTGTTCAGTTGTTTTTTTTATTTTATCATTGAATTGGTTATTATTGTTTTAATTTTAGTTTTTTTTTAATTGGTATGATATTTTATAAGTTCATTTGGTTAGGTCAAATGGTTTCAAAGTTATCTGGCAAATCGTAAACAGCTAACAAAAATTGAAGGTATGGTCAGTGACCCTTCTCCTATTGACTTCGGAGTGCCACAAGGCAGTATCTTGGGGGCAAGTTTATTCATAATTTATATGAACGATCTGAAATTGGCAGTACCACGATCGAACAAAACTAATACTGTTTGTTATGCCGATGACACGGCCATGATCTTTGCAGGTGATAACTGGGAAGAAACATTTAGAGAGGCTGAAGAAGGCCTGCGCAAAGCAGCCAACTGGCTCTCCATCAATCTGCTAACACTTAATGTAACGAAAACGAAATACATAAGTTTTCATAAAACTAAAGCTTCTCAACCTAACTTGGATAGCCTACTGATAATGCATACCTGTCACCCACTGACAAATGTTTGCTCCTGTGAAGCGATTGAAAGAGTGAACTCAATAAAATATCTGGGCATAGTAATTGATGAAAAATTAAACTTCGCGAAACACATCGAATATGTATCAGGTAGAGCAAGGAAACTGATACACATAATGCGGTTACTTCGCAAAGGTGCAAGTAAAGACATAGTCGTACAAGTATATACGGCGCTTTGTCAATCGGTTCTCGGTTACTGTATTCCTTGCTGGGGAGGATCTTCAAAAAGTAACTTGCTTGTGTTAGAGAGGGCCCGACGCTCAGTTCTCAAGGTAATGCTGAATAAACCAAAAAGATTCCCTACCACTGTACTGTACAAAGAATGCCAGGTTCTCTCTGTACGTCGTCTTTATATTTATAGGGTATGTTTGCTGCAGCATCGTCAAATTGTCAACTCACCAGATTACAATAAACTCCTGCAAAAAAGAACATTTAGAGTAAATATGCCAGCAACTACCACGCGATTTGCACAAAGATTTTCAAAATTTCTTATTCCATTTATATATAACCAGGTCCTAAAATACTGTGACTTAAAATGCGCTACAATGCAAGAGGCGAAGATAAAACTGAAAATGTGGCTCTCTAACTTAGAATATTTAGAATCTGAGGATTTATTAAATATACCCCAATAAATTTAACAAAAAATATTTATATATATATATATATATATTATATATATGTATATATATATATAACATTTGTATGTATATATGTGTTTGTATATGTGTGCATTATATATACGTATATGTATATTACTTTATTACATTATATTGTTTTATTATAACATAATTTTATCTACTTACATAAGGTTATTTATAATATGAATACATAATTTTACATAATATATGCAACATAACAAACGATCTCATATGGTTAAGATTCACTTGTTACTTGTTACAATTTTAGCTCATATTTTTTTTTTAGTTTTAACTTGATAATAACTTATTATGCGCCACCTGAGAAATCCTGTCTACAAGCAATTGTAAACCGCCTACCTCGTCCCCCGCGATACAGGCATTGCCTAGTGCAGGGGACACCGACATCTTATTTTGTAAAAAACTTACCACCTGTGTACCAAACACCTAATTGTTATTACCATTTTAAATTAACGAATACGACTGTTTTTACTGGTGTAAATAAAGATTTTTTCATTTTCATTTTTCAGGTATAGATTTTATTAATGAGTGTGTTTAATTTTAAAAATCATAATTAATTTTAGATTTGTATGTCAAGTGTCTTGAAGGAACATGTACTACTTTTTAGATCTAATTCCATGTGCCATGCAAATAAACAATATTTTATTTTATTTAAATATTTAGAAAATTTAAGTAATAAGAATGTACAACTTGTAAAGCATGAGCGATAAAGTATGGAAACTGTGATCTATGTTTTTTTCACTTGGAATTTATAATATATTATTTTATTGGTCATAGTTTCTAGAGGCGCGTTGTTGTTGCCTTGAACAGCACTAACGCATTTATTTCTGCGGGTCTCGTAAGACATTTTGGAGCTTAATGTGATTTTTGGCCGGAGTGACTCAAGAAAAGTGTTCCGGGTCTGTCAAACTCCTTGGATAACTGAAAACAACATACATACATAAACTCACGGCTATAAATCCCTAGATGGGGTAGCCAGAGCTAAGGAATTGAAAAATCCTCAGAAACTTTTGGAAGTTGAGTGGGGAAAAGATGGTAGAATAAAGGTTGTTGGTGATGGGTCTCCAACCGCATCGCCCAAAAATCCCTTAAAAGCCCCAATTTCGTTAGTCGCCTCTTACGTACACCTATATAACTGAAAACAAAAACTTCATAAAACTATGTGCAAGTCAAACGCTGAGCTTTTTTGACGACTGAACATGGATTTGAATAGTAAGCTTACAGCCACTTTAAGTTGATACAATAGGCTGTTAATGGCAGTGGCAGTACGAGTATTTAACATTGTTGCGTATGATCAGTTATCGCGTTTGGTTAATCTAGCATTTCATCGATATTTTATTAGAAAGCGGGACCCATACATAAAAAGTAAGGGAATCACAAACTACATAAATGAATTGTGCTGTGTAGCTTAGAATAGCACTACTCTATTTCTTCCGGTGGGTTTACGTAAGAGGCGACTAACGGTATTGTGAATTTTAAGGGATTTTTGGGTGATGCGGTTAAAAACGTGATATTCAGAAGTATTACTACCTCTGCTAACCCCTTCGGGGATATTCGGCGTGAACGTTTGAGTCTTTCTTGAGATGTAGAATTGTAGACCATCGCCTTTCGAGGGATTTCAAGGACAATGTAAAGTTACATATGGTTGAGCCTATTTAATATCGTATCATAATAGAAATAACGGAAATACGAAAAATAATAATACAGTAACCGTCGCACTGCCTCATACGAGAGGCATCTTTGCCAGGTCTACCCATCTCTAAAACTCGTAAAATAAAATAACTTTTAACAAAAAGAAAACCGACTTCAGTGGGAAAAACAACCGAAAATAAATAATCTAGTACTAAAAAGTACGAAATAAGATTTTAAATTGAATATGAGTTCTGTGATTAATACCTTTGCAATTTCTTTATTCCACACGCGTCAGTTCAATCTACCTAAATATTAAAATTCTCTTAAATTAATTTTTGAGTCGGTGCCAGTCAAACAAAAGTGAATTCACCCTACTATCTATCTCTGATTATTACAATTTAAACTATTATCTATCGCCTAACGTATAATAAATAATAATAAGCATAAACGTTCACGCCGAATATCCCCGTAGGGGTTGGCAGAGGTACTAATACTTCTGAACATCACGTGACTTTGTCACCTGGTGTTCAGAGTAGCCACGTTTTGCATGGACAGTGTACTCACGTGATAGGGGGCAGGCCTATCGCCGTTTTGTACGAATACACTGTCACATGACTAAGTACAACTCAGCCATGTGGGTTTCCTCACGATGTTTTCCCTCACCGTTAACAACCATGATAAATTAACCACACATATGTCTTTAGAAAAGACAAATTGGTGTAGGCCTGACCCAGGATTTGAACACTAGTCGTTTGCACGATAACCGAGTGTTCTACCCACTGGGCTATCACGGTTAACGTTTTAAATGGTAATACGTAAAAAAATAAATTTACCCTAAGGTATCCTAAACTGTGCATGTGTATGAAGTGCGAAATACACACTTATTACTGTCAATCATCACGCAGGCTGGCACCGGCTCACAAATTAATTTAAGAGAATTTTAATATTGAGGTAGGTTGAACTGACGCGTGTGGAATAAAGAAATTGCAAAGGTATTAATCACAGTACTCATATTCAATTAAAAATCTTATTTCGTACTTTTTAGTACTAGATTATTTATTTTCGGTTGTTTTTCCCACTGAAGTCGGTTTTCTTTTTCATTAATTTATTTTTTAATCGCAGATATTCGAAGTTGTTCAACGACCTGCTGTCTCCTGTGATGTTTCTGTACGTGGTCATGTGCTCCTTCTGTCTTTGTGCCAGCGCATACCAGTTGACGGTTAGTTATTGCTTACTTCTAAAGATCGAACCACCCAATAACATTACAAAATTACATACATACATATACTCACGCCTATCAATCCCTTGGGGTAGCCAGAGCAGGGGAATATGAAATTCCTCATCCACTTTTGGAAATTTGGTTGGGAAAAGAAGGTGAAATAAAGGTTGTTGGTGATAAGTCTCGAAAATCACCCAAAAATCCCTTAAAAGCCCCAATACCGTAAGTCGTCTCTTAAGTACACCCACTGGAAGCAATAGGGTAGTGCTATTCTAAGCCGATACTACACAGCTTAATCAATTAATAACAATCACATTCTCCATTCATTTTTATCAGTGGCTGCTTTAGGTCATCAGACCAGCGCATTGGTGTTCTGAAAATGCTCAGCTTTTCTAAGCTGTTCAAAATTTTAGTGTATAATTGTGCTAAGAAGATTTTCGAAAAAATATATTAGTTAATTTTAGTTTTATCTTAACTTTGTGTCGAGTTGAAATCTAAATATAGGTGTATAACATGTCTCTATTTAAAATTCAGACATGACATACGGTATTTATTATACAGAAACTTTGAACAACAATAAAAGAAATAGGGATTAATGCCTTAATGATTTTCACTGAAAGACGGTAGATGAGGCCATTGAGGGGGATTGAAGAGATTAGAGATTATTTGATGATGTGATGATGATGATCTTTTGTTTCGCAATACTTAACATTGTTTTGTTTCAGAGTGCTCACAACGCTACTGAGAAATTACTGATGGCTGAGTATCTCATATTCGGAATAGCACAACTCTTTATGTTCTGTTGGCACAGCAATGATGTTCTCTACAAGGTAAACATTATTATCAAATTCAAATTACACAATAAATTTAGTGTTAAGAAAGCGTTCGTATATATGTTACGGCTAATAGCCGAAATGCAGCTGCACCTAGGTTTAGCCGGCTAAAACTAGGTGCAGCCAAGGGTGGTTGGCTAATCCTAGATTTAGCCGGCTGATTTCGGCTACACCTAGTTTTATCCGTTGCCATATCGGCTAAAACTAGTTGTAGCCAAATCCTATTGGCTAAAGTTGGTGTTAAAACTTTTCTTCCTAAGTAAAAATAAAAAACAATTTTTTGAACAATCATTGGTTTAATTATCTTAAAAAACTGAAAATATAAATAACACAACATTAATTAAGTATTTTCTTCAAAAAAAAACGTTCATTTTCAAGGCCTTTTGTATTAATGACTCTTTAGCACAGCTCCTGTTAGTATCTATTCCTTGTTTCTTTTTGCACAAATCACACAGCTTGTTTTTATTTCCAGCGCAGCGGTCGCAATCTGTACTTTTTCCAGCTGTTTTTTTTTATAACGTCACCTTCTGATTCATTTTCTTTATTAATGTCAGTATCGGTCTCATGCACAAATTTCTAAAGATATTCCATATTTTGAATATACTCGATCACTTCCGCTTGGAGATTTGATGACCTAAGGCCTACTTTTACATCACAACCAAAAATTGCATGGTATGGCGACCTTTTGATTCCAGGATGGTAAGCACTACTTTTCATGAGCTGTACGAATCTCAACCCCTCAGACCATTATTGGCAGTGCTCGTCAGCCATCCACGTCATGAGCATTTTTTCTACATCTTGATTGGCACGTTCAACGCTACCCAGAGACTGACTGTGACGCGGTTTTCCGTGCACAAACGTACAGAAGTATCTTCCGCAGTTTTACTTTGCAAAGCATGTAGTTTAATAAATTTCGTAAGGTATAATAAGCATAAGCATAAACGTTCACACCGAATATCCCCGAAGGGGTTGGCAGAGGTACTAATACTTCTGAACATCACGTGACTTTGTCACCTGGTGTTCAGAGTACCCACGTTTTGCATGGACAGTGTACTCACGTGATAGGGGGCAAGCCTATCGCCAAATTTCGTAAGGTGATCCTGATAAACTAATATAAACCTGTATAAACCATCTGGCAACGGCTATTTAGTTCGTTTGATAAAATTGGTTTTACTACCAGGCCTTTTCGGGTTGATTTTTGTTTTATTTGACAAGGCTTGCACAAACGAAGATACAGAAGAATGACTTCCTGAGTAATATTAGCATACATTTTTTTTTATATTCTACAATCATTCTATTTCTTCCGCCGCGTCCGATACTCACGTGTATTTCGTGAAGAACGTCGAACATTTCTTCATTCTTGACGTAGTATTAGAGATTATCAGTATTTTCAACAGATCTTGATACAGGTATTATTAATTTGTCAACGTCACCAATTTGAACGTTTTGCATACATTTTCGCCTCTATAACTTCTTCAATTAATTTCAAATACTGATCATCATTCAAGTAACTGACGTTATCTCCATGTTTATTAGACAATAAGCACTGAAATTCCGTTAAATAACTTTTAACAAAAAGAAAACCGACTTCATAGCGGGAAAAACAAACGAAAATAAACAATCTAGTACTAAAAAGTACGACATAAGTTTTTTAATTGAATACGAGTACTATGATTATTACCTTAGCAATTTCTTTATTCCACACGCGTCAGTTCAACCTACCTAAATATTAAAATTCTCTTAAATTAATTTGTGAGCCGGTGCCAGCCTGTGGGATGATTGACAATAATAAGTGTTTATTTCGCACTTCATACACATGTACAATATAGGATACCTTGTAGTTGTAGGGTAAATTTATTTTTGTACGTATTACCATTTAGAACGTTAGGCGATAGATATATATTGTTTAGATTGTAATAATCAGAGATAGATAGTAGGGTGAATTCACTTTTGTTTGACTGGCACCGACTCAAAAATTAATTTAAGAGAATTTTAATATTTAGGTAGGTTGAACTGACGCGTGTGGAATAAAGAAATTGCTAAGGTATTAATCATAGTACTCGTATTCAATTAAAAACCTTATTTCGTCCTTTTTAGTACTAGATTGTTTATTTTCGTTTGTTTTTCCCGCTATGAAGTCGGTTTTCTTTTTGTTAAAAGTTATTTTATTTTACGAGTTTTAGAGATGGGTAGACCTGGCAAAGATGCCTCTCGTATTAGGCAGTGCGACAGTAACTGTACCTATTATTCTTCGTATTTCCGGTATTTCTATTATTATACGATATTAAATAGGCTCAACTATATGTAACTTTACATTGTTCTTGAAATCCCTCGAAAGGCGATGGTCTACAATTCTACATCTCAGGAAAGACTCAAACGTTCACGCCGAATATCCCCGAAGGGGTTAGCAGAGGTAGTAATACTTCTGAATATCACGTGACATTGTCACCTGTTGTTCAGAGTACCCACGCTTTGCTTGGACCCACGTTCTCACGTTATACAGAGCAGGCCTATCGGCGTTTTGAACAAATACACTGTGACATGATTGTGAGTTTCGACAGTCCCCTCGATTTCATGGGATGCCATCATCAGATCCTGGTCTTATGGTACTTTCTCGGTAACAATAACATAACAAAAGAAATGTTGAGTGAACCTGTATTATCTTCATAAAAGCTACGAAGAGGAGTGTAGTGGTAGTATACACCGTACCACTGATTGTCATTTCCAGTCACTCAACATTATTAATATTCGCACATAACAAAACATTTTCAAGGTGATAATCACATCACTCAATGGAAAGCAAGCTGGTCCCATTTTTCGGTCCTGGATGGACACATTTAGGTTAAGTATTGGTCCTTCAGGCTTGGCTATATGTAACATTCTTCTAATTTAAATAATCCAGTTCCAATTATTCTGGTGTCAATCTTGTAAAATTGTATTCCTGTGTTTGTACATTGACACTTGTGTTTCACCACTTTGCACTGTATTTTGAAAAATTAAAATTATAAATCCATGTTCCTGTACGCAGCGCAGCCACTAGGCCGCACTGGCAAGGTCGCCATGCAATGTTGTGGTGCCACATATTTAATTAAAATTGGACCTTCAAGAAGGCAAGGAAAAATATTAACACTTAAACTAGAAAATGCCAAAACTTTATATGAAGAGTATATTAGTAGTTTAGAAATTATTGACATAGATATTAAGTCGGGAAAAATATGTTCGGAAACTGTTCCCCACATAGAAAAATATAGTACAAATATTAATCAGTTATATTGTGAAATTCTAGATTTGTGTAGTTTAAAAGTGGAAGGAAAAATGGATACTTTCAATTTGAAAACCGCCCTTACCTTATTGCCTTGTATGACCAATGAAGATACAAATATTAAACAACTTATAGACAATATCGAATATTATTCATCAATTTTGTCTTCAAATGAGTGTAAACAAAATTTAATTAATTTTGTACTGAAAAGTAGATTATCTCAAGCTGCTAAATTAAAATTACAGTCTAGCTATACCACCGTACAGAGTTTAGTCGCAGATATGCGTTCCGAATTATTGCCAAAAAAGTCTGCAACTGCGATACAACAAAAAATATTAAAATTAAGACAGAATGAGTCATCTATAGGTGATTACGGGAAAGAGTTGAGTGAGTTATTCGTAGACCTGACGATAACGCAAGCCAGCGGAAACGAGGACTGTTACAAAATATTAAAACCGATTAATGAAAAATTCACAATTAAACAGTTTGCCGATGGTTTACGGAATCGTAAAATTAGTACCATAATTACTGCTAGGAATTACAGCCACCTGAAGGACGCCATCCAAGCCGCCCAAGATGAAGAAATAAATATGGTTCCTGGGGAAATTTTAGGTATGTATTCAAATAATACTAACACTTACTATCGCAGTCAAAGGGGACATAGAGGTAATTTTAGGGTATCTCGGTACAACCACGGTAACAGGTACTCATACAATAAGGTACAAGGACATTCCCATCCGCATCAACTACGTGGAAGATTTCTACCCAGAGGCAATAGTCAGCAGAGAGGACGACAGCCTATGCCGCCGCAAAGACGTACGTATTATAATAATAGTTCACGTTATCAAGGAAAACGGAATTCTCATAATTTACACGTTTTCACTGAAAATGAGAAACAGGATTCTTTAAATCATATCCAGGAAAATTCGTCAGACGAGTTTTTTCGTGACTAATAATCATAAAATTTTAACATGCGCTAGTGATTGCTATGTAAATATATTATCACATAGGAATAAAAACTATAGTTATCTTATTGACTCAGGAGCATCATTATCAGCTTTGAAATACAAGTACGCGTTGGAGCACAACATTCCAATCCATAAAGAGAGCATGATCATAAACGGAATCGGGGGAAAAGTACATGCTATAGGATATGTTTATTTAAAGTTACGTTTAGGCAACCGATACGTTAGTCATAAGTTTTATTTATTTAAGACTTTGCCTATTATAGCGAATGGTATTCTGGGACGTGACTTCATGAGTAGATTTAAAGCTAACTTAGATTTTGGTAACAGTATATTAACGCTATTTATGAATCGGAGTAGGATAACTTTTACGATTAATAGAAATAGTAGTTACAGTTTTGAAATACCAAAAAGATGCGAGTCGATACATTATATTCCTATTGACTTGAAGGAAGATTGCATTGTGTGTGCGGAAGAAATTCAGGAAGGTATTTTTTTAGCGGGTTCTGTAGTAAAACCTAGAAACGGTTTGATACCCATAAAAATAATGAATGTAACAGAAAATGATTTTATTTTATCGAAATTAAAACCAACAGTATGCAAGCTTAGCGATTACAATATATGTTCTTTTGATAGGTCTATTAACAGTGCCGATAGAGTTAAGAAATTATTGTCGGAATTGCAATTAAGTCATTTAAGCAAAGATGAACAAACAACTATAAAAAATATGTGCGCGAAGTATGCCGATATATTTTATCTTTCGGGAGATTCTTTGAATACCACTGATGTGTATACGCATAATATTATGTTAAAGCCTAACACGAGTCCTATTTTTACAAAACCATATAGATTACCTTTTACACAAAAGTCGGAAATAAAACGGCAGATAGGGAAAATGTTACAAGAAGGAATAATTGAGCCCAGCAAAAGTGATTGGTCGAGCCCTGTTTTGTTAGTTCCTAAAAAGACTAATTCAAACGGAGAAAAACAGTGGCGTTTAGTAGTAGATTACCGGAAATTAAATAATTGTATATTAGACGATAAATATCCTTTACCGGATATAACAGAGGTATTAGAATCTTTGTCTGGAAGTGTATATTTCACACATTTGGACTTACATCAAAGTTACTATAATGTTAAATTAGAGGAAAATTCTAGAAAATACACTGCTTTTTGCTCAGGACAATTTCAAATGACACGAATGCCGATGGGGCTAAAAACTAGTCCAAATTCATTCTCGAGAATGATGAATATAGCATTATCGGGTTTAAATCATGAAAAATGTCTGGTATATTTGGATGATCTTATTATATTTGGAAGGAATTTGGAAACTCATAATAAAAATTTGCAGGACGTGTTCGAGCGACTGAGAAAAGTAAACCTAAAACTTAATCCGAGTAAATGCGATTTCCTTAAAAAACAAATATTGTACTTAGGCCACGTGATATCTAGTGAAGGCATATTACCGGATCCAAATAAAATTAAAATAGTTAAAAACTACCCCCTACCATCTAATATTGACGAAGTAAAACGATTTGTAGCCTTCGCAAACTATTATAGAAAATTCGTTCCAGATTTTGCTTCTATTTCTAATCCATTAAATGCACTTTGTAGAAAAAATGTTCCATTTATCTGGAGTGAAAAATGTCAAAAAGCTTTTGAAAAATTAAAACAGTGTATCATTTCGCACCCAGTACTTGATTATCCTGATTTTACAGATAACAATAAATTTATATTACAGACCGATGCATCAAATGATGCTATAGGAGCTATTTTATCGAATAGCAACGGTCGGCCCGTAGCTTTTTCTAGTAGGGTATTGAATAAAGCCGAGAAAAATTACCCAATAATAGAGAAAGAACTTTTAGCTATTGTATGGGCTATAAAATATTTTAGGCCGTATTTATATGGTAAACTATTCACAGTGAAAACCGATCATAGGCCGTTAGTTTATCTTTTTAATATGAAAGACCCGTCAAGTAGGTTAACAAAATTTAGGATAGCCTTAGAAGAGTACGACTTTGAAGTAGAGTATGTGAGGGGTTCGGACAACGCTGCTGCAGACGCATTGTCTCGAATAAGAGTGACCTCGCATGAGTTGAAAGATAATCATGAGTGTGTTAATGTCTTAACGCGAGCTCAAGCGAAGAGGACAGACAGAAGCAAGGTTTCTTTGGGGGATATGGTAAGCACTAGTTCAAGGTCTGATCAGCCGAGAATTGTGAATACACATATAATGCCAAAGGAATCAGTTGAGCTACAATTCATCGATAAAAATACCTTAAATAAATTAAAAAATGAAAAGTTAATAACTAGCGAAAGTAAAACATTTTGTTACTTAAGATCTAGAAATATAATTTATATAAAATATGCAAACTCTGCATCACAAATCTCGCGAGCCGAATTTGTGAAAGAGTTAGACTTATTGTGTGCACAGCTAAGTATAAATGAAATATGCATATTAAAAACAAGTGAAAATGGAATATTTATAAAAAAGCTTGTCGAAGAAATAAGTAAAAATAAGAATAGGTCCGGACCACGAATTTGCATTTTAAATAATGTAATTAGAATAGAAGAGAAAGATGACAGGCGAGTCATTTTGAATGATTTTCATCTCTTACCCAGCAGTGGCCATGCGGGAATGAGAAGAATGACCAACAATATTAGGAAATATTATTATTGGCCTGGTCTAGATAGAGACGTTAAAGAGTTCGTTAAGCGTTGTGAAAAGTGCCAACGCCAAAAACATAGTTTACCGGTCAAAGAACCAATGGTTATTACCACGACGGCGAATACAGCATTCGAAAAAATATATTTAGACTTAGTAGGTCCTTTGGGAACGGATAACAACAACTACTCGTATATTTTAACATTACAGTGCGAACTTACAAAGTATACAGAGGCATACCCATTAGTGACAAAACAATCTCAAGAAGTAGCAAAATGTTTTGTAAATAATTTTATTTTACGTTACGGGATACCACGACAAATAGCTTCCGACAAAGGTAAGGAATTCATTTCATCACTATTTCAAGAAGTGTGTCAAATACTAAAAATTCAACAATTGAGTTCCACTGCCTACCATCACCAATCTATAGGTGCGCTAGAGGTAACACATAAAAATTTAAAATCATTTCTCCGCATACAAACAGAGAACCACCCCGAGAGTTGGAGCCAATGGTTACCGTTCTGGTGTTTCGCATACAATACCACTGTCCACTCGGAAACACGTTTTACACCGTATGAACTAGTTTTTGGTAAGTTATGTTCTTTACCCAACAACTTGACTCATTCCGTAGACCCTTTGTATAACTTTGAGAGTTACCCATGTGAATTAAAATACCGTATACAAACATCTCAGAAAATAGCGAGAGAAAATTTACTTTCCAGTAAAATAAAGAGGAAAATAGAATATGATAAATATGTTAATCCCATAAGTTACAATGTAGACGACTTAATTTTAATTAAAAATGAAGTAGGAACAAAAATGGACGCATTGTATACCGGTCCATATAAGGTAGTTAAGGATATATCGCCAAATGTAAAAATATTAAACAATGGAAAAATTGAAATTGTTCATAAAAATAGAACAAAACCTTATTATGTATAATAGTATAACAATGTATAATTTCTTCATAATTTTTTTTTCAACAAGTGTATTAATGTGTAATAGTTACTGATGTAACTAATATGTAACCAAACTTTTTTTTTTTTTTTTTTTTTCTCATTTTTTAGTGTGTAATCAATGTAATCCTTTCAATATAAGTTTTTTTTTTTAATTTTTTTAAGGGGGAAGGTGTAGTGGTAGTATACAACATGTATCTATATAATGTATTCTGTGTAACCATAACAATAAATAAACAGTTCTATACGAGCACTCAAGTGTTTCATTCGTCTCCACGACACACCTCCGTATGGCGACCGTGACACACAGGCGCGGCAGCGCCTCTCTGTCACGGTCGCCATATACGGAGGTGTGTCGTGGAGACGAATGAAACACTTGAGTGCTCGTATAGAACTGTTTATTTATTGTTATGGTTACACAGAATACATTATATAGATACATGTTGTATACTACCACTACAGGAGCATAAATCTTTATAGAATGGTGAAAGAACTGTTTCCTAACTCCTAGTGATTAAGGACCCACACCTTCCATCATCAGCAGCAGCTCAGCAGCATAACAATATGATTTTCAGAAGCAAATGCCAATACTTGTTCATAAAATATGTAAAACGCGGTACATTTCCCTATAAAATTTCAGGGTTCCCCTCGATTTCTCCAAGATCCCATCATCAGACCCTGACATCCTTACCATGGTACCAATCCGGGAGTATCTTCTTTCGAACAAAAAAATAATAATCAAAATCGGTTCACAAATGGCGAAGTAATCGGCGAACATACATAAAAAAAAAAAAATATACGGTCGAATTGAGAACACTCCTTTTTTTGAAGTCGGTTAAAAAACGAAAAAACTTGATTTCATTGACGACAAATCTTCATTAACAGCCATTTAAATTTTGGTATTAACGAGAGAAAAAGTACGTATGATTTGCACGGTGTCACAGAGTGAAAAGACGCGTTTGGGAGTGAGTCTACCTACCTACGATTCACGATGGAACCAACTTTAGCCATTGGGATTTGGCTATAACTAGCTTTAGCCGATATGACAACGGATAAAACTAGGTGTAGCCGAAATCAGCCGGCTAAAGCTAGGATTAGCCAACCACCCTTGGCTTCACCTAGTTTTAGCCGGCTAAACCTAGGTGCAGCCGCACTTCGGCTATTAGCCGTAACATATACGTACGTTATATATAACGTGTAGTATCCAACAAATTGTATTAAAAACATTAATATACTCACTTGCGGCTATCAATTCCTAAAAGGGGTTACCAGACCTGCAGGACAAGAATTTCCTCAGCCACTTTTGGAAGTTGAGTGGGGAGAATATTGTTAAAAGAATGGATGTCGGTGACGGTTCTCCAAATGCATCATCCAAAAATCATTTGAAAAGTTCCAATACCCTTAGTTGCCTCCTATGAACACCTACTTTGAGCCATGAGAGCTCAAATTACTTATACATACTAATAACATACATATACTCTGAAAAGATGGTACGAGTAAAATAAAGGTTTTTGTTTTGGTGATGGGTGGAGACCCAACCTCATCGCCCAAAAATCGCTTAAAAGCCCCAATACCGTTAGTCGCCTCTTACGTACACCCACCGGAAGGAATGGGTTAGTGCTTTTCTAAGCCGACATTACACAGCATTTACTTACTAATAAGCACCTATTAAAAAAGCCGACGGCAGACATGGTTTCAAATATTTGCACACTTCACAGACACACGTATTTGAAAACTTCATGTAACGTAAGAGCCTTTGCACACCACGAATATTGTCACGCCTTCGACGCGAGTTTGTAGCGATACACCAACGGGATACACACGCAAGTCAAACGCAGCCTATATATTTTATTCGAAAAGAACGCATTAAAGGCGTGGTGTGTTTCTAATCGTGTCTCTAATCTATGCCACGCATAGTATTCACACAAGGTCCTCACGAGAATCCTCACGAGGTGTTAAAACTATGGTGCATGAACCCAATGAGCAGATCTATTTTTCCAGAGCCGAGAAATCATGACAGGACCGTACGAAAGTGAGTGGTGGCAGGCGGGAGTAAAACAGAGAAAGAGTATGATACTGCTGGCGGGTCAGCTTAACAATGAGGTGTGCTTCTCTGCCGGCCCTTTCGCTAAACTCTCCTTGGGGACCTTCATCAATGTAAGATCCTCTTTTATAGACTTGACTAAACAAGATTGGTACTTTAAAAATATTGAACATCGATTTAATCTTGTTTTGAAGAACATTATTTTTAATATATAATCCGTGTTTTATAAATGTATCCGTATATTATTAATGACTTTAGAAGAGACAGAGAAATGCTGAATCGGGACTCAAACTAAGACAGCTTTTGTTATCCCTAAACGACCGATAAATATAAAGAAAGAAAGAGAAAGAGAGACATTTATTCGCTGCACAGATGAGCAAGAGACATACAGTTAATCATAAAAAGAAAAAACCGACTTCATAGAAAAACAACCGAAAATAAACAATCTAGTACTAAAAAGTACGAAATAAGTTTTTTAATTGAATATGAGTACTGTGATTGATACCTTAGCAATTTCTTTATTCCACACGCGTCAGTTCAACCTACCTAAATATTACAATTCTCTTAAATTAATTTGTGAGCCGGTGCCAGCCTCGATGATTATTGATAATAAGAAGTGTGTATTTCGCACTTCATATAAATGTAAAATGTAGGGTACCTTGTAGTTGTAGGGTAAATTGATTTTTGTACGATATAATATTTTTTAGATTGTAATAATCAGAGATAGATAGCAGGGTGAATTTACTTTTGTTTGTCTGGCACCGACTCAAAAATTAATTTAAGAGAATTGTAATATTTAGGTAGGTTGAACTGACGCGTGTGGAATAAAGAAATTGCTAAGGTATCAATCACAGTACTCATATTCAATTAAAAAACTTATTTCGTACTTTTTAGTACTAGATTGTTTATTTTCGGTTGTTTTTCTATGAAGTCGGTTTTCTTTTTGTTAAAAATTATTTTATTTTACGAGTTTTAGAGATGGGTAGACCTGGCAAAGATGCCTCTCGGATGAGGAAGCGACAATTACTGTATTATTCTTCGTATTTCCGGTATTTCTATTATAGTACGATATTAAATAGGCTCAACCATATGTAACCTTACATTGTTCTTAAAATCCTTCGAAAGGCGATGGTCTTCAATTCTACATCTCAAGAAAAACTCAAACGCTCACGCCGAATATCCCTGAAGGGGTTAGCAGAGGTAGTAATACTTCTGAATATCACGTGACATTGTCACCTGTTGTTCAGAGTACCCACGATTTATTAGGCAGTGTTCTCACGTTATACAGGGCAGGCCTATCGGCGTTTTGAACAAATACACTGTCACATAATTGTGAGTTTCGACAGTCCCCTCGATTTCCTGGAATGCCATCATCAGATCCTGGTCTCATGGTACTTTCTCGGTAACAACAACATAACAAAAGAAATGTTTAGTGAACCTGTACTTCTCTTCATAAAAGCTACGAAGAGGAGTATAAATCTATATAGAATGTGGAAAGAACTGTTTCCTAATACCTAGTGATTGAGGATCCACACCTTCTATCATCAGCTCAGCAACATGACAATATGATTTTCAGAAGCAAATGCCAATATAAGTTCAGAAAATATGTAAAACGCGGTACATTTGCCTATAAAATTTGAGGGTTCCCCTCGATTTCTCCAGGATCCCATCATCAGACCCTGATATCCTCATCATGGTACCAATCCGGGAGTATCTTCTTTCGAATAAAAAAATAATAATCAAAATCGGTTCATAAATGGCGAAGTAATCGGCGATCATACATAAAAAAAAAAATATATATACCGGTCGAATTGAGAACACTCCTTTTTTTGAAGTCGGTTAAAAATAGAAGCATTGACACAAACAACATTGGAAAAAAAACATGAAAAATATTTAATAATAATATAAAAAACAATGTAATACAGAACGTATTACAAAGCAAAGATAGAAAATATTAAACTTTTTTTTTAAATAACAACATAAGTTGACCATTTACATAGAAAGGTCTCTGCATAGCGAAACGGTGCTGACTCAGCATAACGTTGTGAGCTTTGAGAGCTCACAACACTGATTTTCAGTCAGCACCGACTGTACCGACAATATTATAGCTCCTTCTCCTCTGCAGTTTATTATAGTCATTCCAGGACATACATACATATACTCACAACTATACATCTCTAAAAGGGGTAGCCAGAGCTGAGGAATTAAACATTCCTCAGCCACTTTTGGAATTTGCGTGGGCAAAAGATGGTGAAATAAAGGTTGTTGGTGATGGGTCTCCAACCGCATCGCCCAAAAATCCCTTAAAAGCCCCAATACCGCTAGTCGCCTCTTACACCCACCGGAAGAAATGGGGTAGTGCTATTCTAAGCCGACACTACACAGCTTAATATATTATTTACACTAACTATTATATTTTCAGATACTCAAAGGATCCTATAGCTACTACACATTGCTGAGAAAATAAAATGCTGAACAACTTGGCATGGCTGACTCGCTGCTGTTTCTCATATAGAATCCAGAAATCAGACCCTAGTCTTCATTATAGCAATTTATAGCATTAGTTTATAGTTTCAAAAATAAATGGAGTATAAAAAAATATAGAGCAAAGTTATTAAAATATTTTATTTAATCATATAATGATCGGTAGCTTGTGCGAGATAAGATTGATTTAATTTTAGATATATTATGCAATAAGTACAAATGGATTTAGTTTTTAAGATAACCTAACATAAACGTTCACGCCGTTTATCCCCGAAGGGGTTGGCAGAGGTACCAATACTTATGCACAACGTTACAGCGCCACTTAGTGTCCAGAGTAGGTATCCACGTTTTGCTTAGACAGTGTACTGTACACATGTGCAGGCCTATCGCCGTTTTGTACGAATTCACTGTCACATGGCTGAATACAACTTAGCCATGTGATACGATGATTGATTTCTCACGATGTTTTCCCTCACCGTTAATAACCATGATACATTGAAGATTTGTACGTACATATACTCACGGCTATAAATCCATAAAAGGGGTAGCCAGAGCTTCAGAATCATAAATTTATACAGCCAGTTTCCAAGTTAAGTGGGGAATAGGTTTAAAATAAATGTTTTTGGTAATGGTGATGGGTCTCCAACCGTATCGCCCAAAAATCACTTATAGAGTCCCGATTAGGGTTACCATATTTCAGGATTTGTCCTGAGATTTCAGGATTTTTCGACTCTTCTCAGGATTCCGGCCGGATTTAGCAAATCTAGTGAGAGCTCAGGATTTTGAATACTTATGTATTAATTTAAAACAAACTTAAAATAATCTTCTTTTGGTAACAATTGCTGTTAAAATCAATACTTTTATCGAAGTAAAGCGAACTAAAAACAATCTTCTTCTGGAAACCATTGCAGTTGCAGTTAAAATCAATCCTTATTTATCAAAGTAAAACAAACTAAAAATAATCATAATCATCAGTGCCATGTTGAATACAATTGTGTAGTATGTGTGCTTGGCGGTCTCATCTGTAGAAAATCTCAGGACTTTTAGAAAGGAGGAGGAGGAGGAGGAAATCAGGCCTTTTCTCCGGACTTTTGATTTTTTCATCTGGTAACCCTAGTCCCGATTGCCTTAGTCGCTTGTTATGATCACCCATGGAAAGAATTGGGGTAGTGCTATTCTAAGCCAACCTACCATATACATGAAAATTTGTTTATACATGCAGATTTTGTGTTAGCCTTTATTACTAAGAAACCCTTCTGCTAAAACTGACGACACCTTTGGTAGAAAGAGGAAACAACACTAATTCTTTTTTGGGATGCATTCATTCTGTTTCAGGGATCAGGAATAAAAAGGCTACTTTTATTTTTTTCACGAGGCAGGCAGTGAGGGAAGAGCTGTTGCTAACTTGCTTTTCTTTTGCTGTTTACTTTTTGACGATTACTTTGAAACTGATGACTATGTTATGAGGCACTAGCGTCGTCGGCGGGTTTATGATTCTCTACTGAAGATAGAAGTCTCCAGAAAAAAAAGCTCTGGAAAAGACTCATTTGACTCGTACTAAACAAGTAGATTATTCTAGATTCGTACTGGCATCTGTTATCGAGCAGATGAACTACATTATCTACTGAGTGCATCATCATGTTGTTCTAGTTTGGTTACTTCCTACTAGGTGACGCTAGTTTCATTGGTGTTACCGGAAAATCGATAATTTTGCAATCGATAGTAGAACGCTAAAATCATCAATGAAAGAGAATCTCTTTTACTGTAATACTGTTGGTTATCAGTAATAGTATCGATAGTCTCGCTAGTTGCCAACCAACTAACTATCGATAGAATTGAAATAATTATTGATAGTAAAATTCAATTCAATAGTATTGGATAGAGTATGCATGCATATTGCATGCAGGTAAAATAAAATGATTTAAATTTCTTGGCCATACTTTTAACTTCATTTTATTGTTAATCAAGTAAAGCCAAAACACTCATAAATAGATTTGATAATAAGTTCAATATAATATATGATAAGTTCATACGCATATTGAAATATACTTCGATAAACTATCGATATTGAGTTCGACAAGTCGCATAATATTCTTATACTATGGTAAAAGAAGTTTTACCAGGTTCAAAAGTAAAAAAAAGTCAAAAAGTTTATTTTTCAAAGTATAGTTAAATACTAACATTTTTTGAACGTCAAAATTTAAAATTTATCATTAATCCGTTGCTTCGGAAGGTGTTCGTAAAGAGAAGAAGCAACAAAGAAACTCTTTACATTCACATTTTTTCATTTTTTCAAAATATGGTTTGTACTATTTCAGTTCGTAAACATGTTTTTACTTTATAAAAGATTTTCTATGCGCCCAAACCAAACGCTAAAAAAATTATCACATAACGTGACAAGAAAAATCCTCACCAGACAATTATTCCTAGGAATAACGAGGGAAGATTTATAGCTTTACGGACATGGTCATATGAGCGTTGGGTCCTTGTCGTTTAAAAAATCTAGAACACTGTAGTAAGATTTTTTTAAAAGCATGGCTTTGATTGCTTTTTAAAAGATGCCACAGGCAATTCCAATATGTCAGAAGGAAGTTTGTTGAACTTTTTAGGGATAGTCCCATAAAGGAGTTACTTACTTTATTAAGCCTCCTCTTCGGTACGTTAAGTTTCTCCTTATTTCGAGTGTTAACAGTATGCCTATCACTAACTTTACTAAATTGGCCTTAGCTTGGAGCATATACAACTAGAGAGATAAAGAATACGTCACGACGAGCAAGAAAAGGATAGCTAATTATAAAACTCTTAAAGATAGAAAGAGCTAGTACTGTCATTTTTTGTCCCTTACGGTGTAACCTGTTTTTCGATTGTGGCAAACTGTCCAAAGTGACAGTTATTATTATTATTATTATTATTAGACGGGCGGTAAACGCCACGGGTTTCCGCACTGAGCCCGACATGGCGGACCATTGTACGTGGACCAAGTGGTCAACTAGCTCTCCCAGCCTAATTCCGTCCAGAAGGCAAGTAGCTTATCTAGGTCAGCTACCGCCCCTGGGAGCGACTTTATTGTTCCTATAGTGTTTTTTCGGATATCGGCCACTCCAGTGCATTCCTGGAGCACGTGAGCGACCGTCTCATCAGCCTTCATGCACGCACGGCATAGAGGGCTGTCGGTGATGCCTATAGTGTGTAAGTGTTTGTTTAATGTGGTATGTCCTGTGAGTATTCCCGCTACTGTCCGCAGGTCCTTCCTACTAAGTCGTAGAGCGCGCCCGGTCAGCTTTATGTCAAGGGTTGGCATAGTTTCCTTTGACTGTCTGCAGCCAGGCTCTTCCTGCCAGTGTGACTTGGAGAGAGAGTGTGTGCGTTCTCTTAGCCACGCACGCAGCTGACCAAAAGGCAGGGGGATAATCGGTTCAGGACCCTGCAGGTTCCTGGCCGACCCCGCCCTAGCCAGTTCGTCAGCCGCGTCGTTTCCCAATGAGCCGCTATGACCTTTAATCCATTGAAGGGTTATAATGTTTTTCCCGGCTACCTCCTCCAGAGCACCGTGGCACTCCAGGACTAGTCCTGAAGTGAACACACAACGATCCAGAGCCTGTAGCACAGATGCACTGTCCGAGATGATTTTGACATGCATATCGGACAGCGCACGGGCTTTGATTGCCATTGCCGCCTCAATTATTCCAAGACACTCCGCTTGGAATACCGTATTGTGGTGGCCTAGGCTTTTGGAGATTTTGATATTGAGGTCTTGTGAGTATACGCCCGCTCCAGTCCCTTGGTTGGTCTTGGAGCCATCTGTATACACACGCACCTCTTTAATATCGGAGTAGTCATGTTGTTCCTCTTCGAGTACAACAGTGTAATTGTGCTTGGTTATAATGGTTTTTGTTATCCTATCACATGGTGCAGTAAGTAAGGGCTGGTATTGGATGGCCGCTGTATAAATATTAGTGTGTAGGATTCTGGAGTCATTTTTGAGGTGTCCTGCCTTTTTCAGCCTAAGTGAGGACATCGCTGCCTCTTGCTGTATGTGTAAGTGTAAGGGCGGCAGATTCAGTAGCACCTGAAGAGCTGCCGTGGGTGCGGTTCTCATACAGCCCGTGATGGCCAAACAGGCAAGCCGTTGCATTTTTTCTAGGTCGTTTTGGGCTGTTGTTAATCTAGTTCTCGACCACCAGACCAGTGAGCCGTAGGTTATCACAGGTCTAATAATGGTGGTATAAAGCCAGTGTACGATCTTAGGTTTAAATCCCCAGTTTTTACCTAGTATCCGCTTGCACTGCCATAGCATAGCGCTGGCTTTTTTTAATGTGTTATCTAAATGTGGTTTCCAGCTCAGTTTGTCATCTAGGGTAATTCCTAGATATTTAACAGTCTTGGAAAGAGTGAGTTGGGTTCCAAAGAGTTTTGGAAGTTCAAAAGGGGGGAGTTTCCTTTTGTGAGTGAAAAGAATTAGTTCAGTCTTTTTAGGGTTTACTTTCAGGTCGTATTCGTTACACCATGTCTCCACTACTCTTAATGCTTGACCCATTTGATTGCAGAGCGTGTTTACATGATTTCCATTTAGTAGGATAGTGAGATCGTCCGCGTAGCCTACAGTAAAGTAGCCTCGGGCATTAAGTCTCCTAAGTAGAGAGTCGACCACCATGTTCCATAGGAGTGGGGAGAGGACCCCCTGTCCAAAGTGACAGTTTGCCACTATTTAGTTAGAGAAATAATAAACGCTTTGTTTGCTTCATCGAATACGTGAAACAAATCATATTCTGGACTCGTAGGAAGTAAGCTTGTTTAGGGCAGAGACCTTGTTTATGTGATCATGTTTTAAAAATAGGTAACTAAAAAGTTTTGGGCTGCAGTTATCGAAGCGAGTAAAAAGCCCCAGATGAATCACTTCGCAGTGGCGTATCAAAGAAAACTAGAACAGTTTATGAACCTAATGATTCACAATAGAAGATATGCTGTTATTTATACGTTTTATCTGTGTTTTTGATTTAATTCTAAACATAATCTTCAACAAAAAACAACGGTGTTGCCCACTTCAAAATCATGTGCTGTTAAAGTAAGAATTCATCATGTGAATAAGATAATTACTATGAACAAGGAAAGTATTCGGAACTAATTAAAAAAATATTGTTTAAAAGACAGTAACTTTGATTTTTGATTTAAATTATAATAAATATTTGATTAAAAGAGTTGTTTTAATGAAAAAAAAATATATTTATCTATTACCCTATTAGAATGATTATTAAACTACGTTTTTATTTCCACCGAGTCGCCATGGTACAGATTTTGGTGGTACTCGTTGTGAAGAAAACACAAAAATCTGGTGATTGTTGTCTATTTATTGATTAAAGTCATTGTTAGTAGGTATGTGTTGTATTTTAGTTTATTGTTTGCTCATAATTTATCTATTTATAAACTTATTATTTGAGGATATTTGCCATATATGTTCGCTAACATTATAAGTTTGTCGTTATTGAAAGCATGAGAAAAGCCTTATCAAATTACCACAAGCGAGGCAAAATTGTTTTTGTGTCAACACCGATTGTGCGAAGGAGAGGCATATAGGGTGCCACGCGCGTCATCTGTCTATAAGTATTTTTTTTGGCATACATTAAGTTCTCAAATATGTATTGGCAAGGGACAGTTAAAATGCCAATATCTTAAAATTTTTCGTGCAACGAATATCTTGACCTTAACATGTAAATAGATTGAATAGCTCGCTTTTGTAAGACAAAAACTTTATGAACATCAGCCGCTTTAGCCGTTCTGTTGGTTCTTCTCAACAGGGTGGAGGTAGTTAAGACTCTGCGATTAAGTAGTGTTGTCTGTCTCTCTTCCACACTGATCTTGTCAGAGGCAGAGGCAGCAGCATGTTATAATTATAACGCACCCTGAGGTAACTAATATGTCCAACCAACTCAAAAAATGGAAATACATCTGAATAATCATAAATACACATAATATCCACGGCCATAAATCTTAAGAAGGGGCAGCCTAAATAATAATTTCTTGAGCCACTTGTGGAAGATGACAGAAATAAATATTAAGTAAAGAATGTTTCGTTATGTTTCTCCAGCCACATCACCCTACAATACCTGAAGAAGCCCCAAAACCCTGAGTCATTTCATTTCTCACAAAGTCATGAGTTAGTGCTATTTAAATCGAATATTATGTTGGTTAAATGTTTACTGCGTCATATACATAAATTTCTGGATAATTTCTAAGAGTGAAGAAAGCGTAGCAGTTTGATTGAGAGATTCAATTTCAATCAAGATTTGTCAAAGTAAAATTAAATTATAACAAAACACATCTTCACTTTTAAATCCATTTAATTCAACTTCGGTTTATTATGAAAGGTTTTCCTTTTTTTCTTTTTTTCTTCTTCAATGTTCTCAGGATAGATGGCGCCAGACTAGCTATGTTACTGGTAGGAACGGAACGTAACACCGTTTTTCACACTTGGATGTAATGATATCGTAAAACGGAACGTACATAAAAACGTTCTGATTTGAAAGTCTAAATTAACATCAGTTTAAGCCAAGATAGCTCAAAAGTAAATAAACAAAGACGGTACTTATATTTAACATTCTTTTTGTTGTTTTTACTCGCCAAAAAGTTACTCTATGGTGCTATGACACATGTTCATAACGCTGACATTGGCGAAATTATTGTGTGGCGAAATTGTGTGGTAAGTAACGTAGTTACATCAACGCCATCTACAGAGCTCTAGGAAACTATGTTGTTTTTTTATTTCTCAAAAAGAAAACCTCTCATTGTAGAGCCCTTCCAATTGACTCCAAAAACTTAAATCCAGAGTCAAACATAGCACGGCATAATCACAGATTACATATATGGGCATAATAAAAAACAAATAAAACAAATCCCGATTGTTGACTGTACTGTACCATAATACAAAGAATTTTTAATTCCTTTTGGTTATTCTGACTTTTATTCAGCGTGAGATTAATCAAACAAATTTACTTATAGAGTTGTTGTTACTTATAATTAATTCGGAAATAGAATATCTTGTAAAACGGCATGTTACATATACTAAGTGGCAGCCGATCTCGGAAAGTTCATTAAACTCGAACTGTCAGTTTCTTGAAATGTCAATACCCTCTCTCATTTTAGTGTCTTTTTTGTACCGTAAATTATTTTAAGTGTATTAATATAATTAGTGATAGTTCAATGAAAATATGGAAAATTCAGCTCCTCCGGACAGACCTCCAGTCCAGTTTGTCCGGGGATCGAGAGCTTTTAGACAATTCAAGAATCCACCGCAGCCTCATATGTGCATTCAAGACACCATACGAGGTACCACAGAAAAACTGTACATCAACGTGTTGGGATGGCAAAAAATAGCAAATGCTAAACAATATTCAGATCCAATACCTCTATATGGTGGTATGCAGGTAACATATTACACTTTCTAAACAGATAAAAATAGAACTGTGTTTACCTTTAACTTGGGGAAGGTGTGACTTGATTTAGACCAGTATATTGAGACTGCTTCTTTGTCAGGATCATAATAGTTTCCGATAACTTAATTTGTTAATGCTTGGTTTACATTTATTTTATCACCCTGAAATAATAAAAATAGTTTAAATCTAGATTGATGCTTAGAAATGAGGCACACAAAATAACTAAACTAACACATTATGTGTACTGATCTATCTACATGTACTCAGTTAAAATCCCAAATATGGGTAGCCAGATATTTGTGTCCTTATTTCCTTAGCTCTTTTTGTAGGTTTAGAGATTAAAGAATGTTTTAAATAAAGTAAGTGGTGATGGGTTGCTTGCCAAATAAAATGCCTGATATTTCAATCAGAAGAAAATCATTAGCGACCTTTTTTGCTTAGTGATAACAATTGCTTCTCTTGTAAAATGCGGGTGCAAAACCTGAGTTGGGCCTCGACAAGTGTGTCTCTTTTAAGTCGTATATGTGGTGAATTTATACATACATACATACATATACTCACGGCTATAAATCCCTATAAGGGGTAGCCAGAGCTAAGGAATTAGAAATTCCTCAGCCACTTTTGGAAAGTCATGTGGGGAAAAGATGGTAAAATAAAGGTTGTTGGTGATGGGTCTCCAACCGTATCACCCAAAAATCCCGTAAAAGCCCCCAATACCGGTAGTTGCCTCTTACGTACACCCACCGGAAGAAATGGGGTAGTGCTATTCTAAGCCGACACTACACAGCAAATACACAGCAGTAAATTTATCTAGGTTGGTAAAGGTGAGGGAAAACATTTTGGTGAATCACACATAGCTGAGTTTTACTTAGCCATGTCCATGTGATAGTGTGTTCGCACAAAACTGTTATATGCCATGGATGCACTGTCCAAGCAAAATATTGGTACTCTGAACAGTAGGTGACAAAATTGTCATGTGATGTTGGAGGTATTAGTTCCTCAGTTACATTTTCAGCGATGTATGGCATCATATTTGAATTCAATTGAGTAGAGAAGACCATTGATTGAGTCATGAGTAAACATGATTATCAGTATGGACAAGCAATTCATACAAAAATAAATGAGTAAAAAAAATATATACTGACTTGTACTTTAATAGACTATAAAGTGTATATTCCATCCCTTACCTTTTAGGTTCTCCTTATTAAACCCTAGCATAAAATACTAACAGCCACAATTTATTTTTAGATACCTATTCTACATAAATACTCACACTATTATTTCCCATAGACATAGAGGTAGAAATTAATACTCTTACTTACTTATACTCAAGCCCATTATTCCCATTGGGGTAGGCAGAGACTATCAATTGTCACTTTGTATGATCCTGGCAAACCCCTCTAGCTTCATTTACGTCTATAAATCTTTCCATACACAGTCTATTCTCTTTTATCACTCTCTATGTGGTCCAAATGTATCCTCCGTGCTCGTCCTCTACTTACATTACCATCCACATTGGCTCTAGAAATATCTTTTGCCAATTTACTATCATCCATCCTCTCCAAATGCCCAAATCGTCTTGCATACCTTTTTCCATCTTTTTTTGCAATGCCTAATCGTTGACTTTTTTATTTACACATATTATTGATTGGTCCACAAGGATGGCTGTAGCTAAGTATAGCAACAACAACAACAACTATGTTATTTTCTCCCTCAAAGATAATGGAAGGATTTCAAATCAGGCCTTTAAAACAATTTTTCACAATGTCAAGTAATTTTAGGCCATTTTTCTGGGGAAAAATTAAGTATTCTAAATGCCGACCCATGTGATTTTGTTTTAAAGTTTTTTATTTATTGGCTAAGCTCAAGATTTATCTCATACAATTAAATTTGCTCAGTTTGTGTAGGTGAAACCCCAGTGTCAAGCCTACACCTGTGCATCTCAAACATGACATTTATTCATTCAAGTGAGTTATGTATCAAATGGCAACTTTCACATTATCCAGTCAAATAGGTTTTGTAAACATGATATGATACAATGACTGGAAGGAACAATTTCTCAGAATTTTGCTAAAATCACAAACAATTGAGATGTTTGTTTGCTTTGTTTACTAACATAGTAACCTACCTGATTAACTTTTCACTAATGCCAGAATAGGGTTGCCAGACCTCCAAAGTCATTGATTCCTCAAATACAATTGAGGTCAAAATAAGCTAGTGGATGAAAAGATATAAGGTATCACACTAATTTGAGCTTCATCTGTAGGTGCCGCAAGGATGTGGTCCAAATAGCAATAGGCCACCATTATTGGTATTTGCAGTCATGGTGAACCCCGATATACTCAAAGCAAATGGTAAAAATGCCCCCAACCCTTCGGTAAGTACACAAGATATAAAGATACATTCACAAAGCTGGCTCGCTCAAAAATAGTAGTGACTAACTTGAGAAAAATAATATATAATATCATACAAGACACAAAACCATTTTATTACTACTTTAACTCTTCCAAAATCCGCCATTTAAAAAATATTTTTTACTAAATGCAGAGTATATGTATGGTATTTATATATTTTAATGGATAACAGGGAAACCATTGAGACAAACACCAAATAATTTAGTTTACACCAAATGAACATGAAATTTTGACATGTGAATGAGACTGTACCACATGCTTATTCAATAATGAATAAGCATAATGTAGATAGAGAGTACTTCATTTCTGAGCAGAAACATTAACTAATAAAAATATTTTAAATTTTCTAAAATTTGTTTGTCACCTTCCATTTATGTTTATATTTAATTTACTTACTTATACTCACGCCCATTATTCCCATTGGGGTAGGCAGAGACTATCGATCGCCACTTAGTACGATCTTGACAAACCTCTCTTGCTTCCCTTACATTAATTATTCTTCTCATACATGCTCTTTTAATCTTCTTACTTCTTTATATTTAAAGCCTTGGTAATGCTCATTTCTAATTGATTTTACTCACGGCCATTAATCTCAAAAAGGGCTAGCCAAAACTTCAGAGCTAGAAACTCCTCAGTTACGTTTGGAAGTTGATGGGGAACAAGATGGTAGAAATATAGTATCGTTGGCGATGGATTTCCCCATACCCTTAGTTACCTGTGAGTAGAAAGGGGTAGTGACATTCTAAGCCGGTGCTACACGGCAGTTAATAATAACTAGAATATTTACTATTCCTTAAGTATATTGGTATATAAATACTATGTTTGCAATTTTGCATGTTAATGTCAAAAGAAGTTAAATGTTAACTTAATCTTTAGTTTTAATATAATTTGGTTTCGGATTCGGAAGGTGTTGTGAAGAAAAGCTGTAAGAAACTTACTGACACACATCTTACCTGAGATACAAACTGAATACAATTTTTGTGCTTCCGCGGCAAAATCCTGCACAGAGACCTGATGACACTATGCTGTTTTATCTAACCGACGTTTTGCACTATCGTAACTATCTATCGTGCTCTGTGATCTTTGATTTTTTTATGCTCCATTGGGTCCATAATCAATTAAGAAGATAAGATGATAATTTCCAGGACCGCGAAGCCCTAGTGAGTCTCCTGTGTGACTTCGTGGAGGCAATGAACCCGGGCCTAGTGCTGGCGCGCAACCCGCTGATCGTGCGCGAGCGCGACGTGGCGGGCGAGCTGAAGGACGTGTGGCTCGCCGTGCAGAGCAAGCGCGAGCGGGAGCGCGGGACCAGCCAGGAGGTCATGTATAAGGTCGGGGACTAATTTGGGAAAATAAAAATTAATAGCATTATAGATTTAACTAATATAATAATATATATATAAATAAAGGAAAGAAAAATTTCTCCTCCTGTGTCGAAATTTTTCTTTCCTTTATTTATCCTTTATTTATTAGTAATAATCCCCACATAAGGTTTTCTGTATTGATTATTGAAATTTCCTAACGGTTCGCTAACACATATACTTAAGATAGTATGGAACTAGAACAAATGCAGAGTTGCAAGCACCTAAAATAAGATTCAACCCATTGTTCTTTAAATTAAAATACTTACGACATAAACATTGTGTTACAGGTGTACGATATCGACGGAATAGGCCCAGAAGAAAACTCGGACGAACAAACCAACTCACAAAACTACAACGACTCCTCGCCCACAAGAGATAAGAAATCTGTGAAATCCTCCAAAAAGATACTCCAAAACGCCGGACAAAGATCCGAGTTCGATTCCGGAATGAACAACTACCAACTCAATCAAAATAACCTTAAAGACAACAGAGTATCGAACGAAGCAGAAACCACATACTGTTCGCCGATGTACGGCCAAATTATGTCGAGCAGAGAAAATCACAACCAAATCAACGATATTCAGCAGAAATTATCGTCAGGAGACACAACGAAACCTTCAACATCATACAGAAAAGACTGGAATACAGTTCACGGAAAAACTACGGAAGGCTGGGACGAATTCTCCAAACGCAACATTTCGACGATAAAAAACGTCGAAGAGAAGAAAAATCTGAAGCACGAGAACATGAACGGGAAACATTACGACTTCTTCCCTGTTTTCGACAATAAAGAAGCGGAAACAGACTCGCAGGAAAGTAAGAGTGATAGTTGTAGTATAATAATAGATCCGATGCAAAAGCTAGTTTTGCACGCGACTGATAATAAACTATGTGATAGCGCGCCCGAATTGCGCTCCGTCAGCTCCTAAGCATTTTTATAGACCTTTTTAATGACTAGTTGGCGTTGGTCGTTGTTTGGTAGCGGATATTTGTTTAGAGTATTACAGAAATTATACAATAAGAGACTCAAGGAAAAGCCTTATAACGTCATATTTTTTTCTTTAAGTGGTGGCAAACTTTTAAATCTAAATCTCTGGACTAACTTTTATTTTTTTCATGTATGAATAATTCAGGTCATTATATGCTTATATTTGTTGGTATGAATGTCACAAATGAACATTTTGTACACCGGAATCACTTTTGTTGCAAGACAAAGATTTTGCCAATACTACAAATTGGGTATTCATTCTAGTTTCAGATTTGTGTTTGCAATATTCCCATACTACCTCACACTTATAACAATTTATCTTTTACAAATATAAATATCTCTTTAAAAACTAGTTTCCAAACATGCCGCTACCAAAAACGCCACGTAAAACTAAGTCTTTGTATGAAAAACCATGTGACTTATATATACACGTGCAGCTTATACAATTAATCCAAACAAAGTATAGATATCCAGTGTTTTCATTGTTTGTACATAAATCGTTGGTGCTCGATATCGCATTACAATTGATAGCAATAGAACCTAGTCATGCGATCACAAGACGTTGACACGAGTTTGTGTGCGAGCGGAAGGTATTGTAATGCTATTATAGGAATAGGTAAGTTAGATAATACAATATGTCACCAATTTACACTTAGCAAACGGTATTAAAGTAATTAAATGTTTTTTGACATGAATTCCTCATGTGGGGATTATTACTCATAAATAAAAGATGTTATTAAAGGAAAGAAAAATTTCGACACTGGCGACGGGGGCGTATACCCGAAGGTCGCGGGTTCGAACCCCGCCAGTGTCGAAATTTTTCTTTCCTTTAATAACATCTTTTATTTATGGGTATTAAAGTATTTGTTAGGATGTACGGATTTTTTGCATTTGAAGACCTGGGCTGGCTTAGATTAGGGGAGTAATTTTACAAGAAACATTTTACAGACAAACCGTCGTCTTTCTTTCATCTTCGAGAGAACAGTTTTGACGTTTTCTCTTTGCTTCTCTTAGTCACACTTATGATCTCTCAATAAGTCTACCTCTTTTTCGATGTAAATACGATATAGACAATTTGTTAAATTTAGCTAACATCACAATCCAATGACAACTTTATCAAATTTATCTTGTGAAATTACTCCTGCAGACAAGCACGAGCCGTGTTTAAACTAGTTATCGCGTGGGATAAAGCAGCCATCCCTTACGCACTTACTTAGTATCGTATACTGCCATCTCATTCTAACCGATATCGTGTCGATAAAAAAGCGCTCGTGCTTGCTTTTCTGTATTGATATCCGTGTTGTAGCCTTAGCCCAAGACTTTTGAGATGTTATGAATGATAGATCAAGATATATTAATTGCTAATTTGTGTTTTATATAAAATATAGAGTATAAACGGTAGATTTGTTAATGAAAATTTATATATGTACAGTTTTATTACTTAATTTACATTTAAAAAATCAGTCTTACAATTTATACCTTTTATTATAAATGTTTCACAAATCATTAACTTGTGCAAAGATGATTTTAAACTAATAGTTTTAATTTGCATAAACTTTTATTACTAAAGGTTCTTTTCCACCTAAGGTGTGCTATGCTGAATAGTGTTTTTTGTGACATTATTATCTAACCCAATAGTGTCCACTTCAGAACATACTTATTGACTGGTTTCTTAAGACCTTGAGTCCACTATGTGGTGGCCTAACCTCACTGCGTGTGGTACGTGGCCGCCACTCTAAAACTAATAAGTCCCAACAAACTTCAGCTTAGGTTTTACAACTATTTTCACTTTTTCAGATACATACCTAGCTACTTTACTTGGAAAGATCAATAAAGTAATTTAAAAGAAGGCTTTTGTGGAATGCTCTTTTATTAGTAGCAAGACTGGCAAGGCACATCGATGGCGATGAATTACCCTTAAAATAAAATAAAAATGAAATTATTTAATCTAAATTATGTAATTAAAATGCTCGCTATTTTGGCCTAGTGTTGTGTAATTAGGTTATTAAAAGGTAAACGAAGCTCAAATTTGATTCGATTGATGTTGAAAGAGGTTAATGTTTTGATATGATTGGACATATCTGTTTAAATATTTGAGACTGACTAAAAATTGGTTCAAGTTGTACATGTGTGTGTGTGTTTATAAGTGTTTGGAATTAAATTTTGGGTAGCTAAAAAAGAACTACAAAAGCTCACTTTTTAATAATGAAATGATAATATTTGAATCTTTTTGGTCTTCCTAACACCTTATTTACAATATCACTCTTAAATTACTTGGACAAGGTTTTTACATTGGCAACGAACAGCAATTTTAAATCATATAATCCCAAAAGGACGAATTATTACATTATTTCCATTGATATTTCAGTGAGATCTACACCATGATTTACTACACACTACACTATTATATAGGTCAGGTCTCGTACAAACCATTTTGGTATATGCCTTTAAATTAAGAACAATTTTGTAATGGTTGTGTATTGGACGAATTAAATTTTAAAAGCCATCGAACAATTAAATTTGCATTTATAGATTATATTGCTATAAAAACCTGCCAAGTGTTAATAGCTAGATAGTATGAGGTTTGCTTTATACGGGACATGGTATATTATATCTTTATATTTTGAGAATAAAGCCAAGAGCATAAAGTGTAATGTATATGTCTATACTCTTTGTTGGTGTATAATGAAAAGGCTCCAAAACGACTACAACCTTTAAAAATAACAAAGGCTACATATACCATCGCACTAAATTTAATAAAGGGTGAGCAGTTTTTGAAATAACGTAAATTGTTCAAAAAATAACACTACTCAGGGTGATATAAATCCAAATAAAAGGTAGCCATAGCCTATGAATTAGAAATTTCTTAGCCATACTCAGAGGTTGAGTCCAGAAAAGATAGTAAAATAACAGATGGTTGGTGATGGGTCACCAGCTTTTAAAAATATTTTGCATACATAAGAAAATTATTAAATAGCAACAGGATTTAAAATGTAATATTATATCATGCCCCGAATTAAGGTTATTTGAATGGGAGGCTGTTTTTAAATTAAGCTTGAGCATTTTATAATAACTAATACTGAAATAACACAGACTGCATTCCTATGTCGAATTCCTTAGAACAAATTTTCTTATTATATCACTGTTTACAATTACATGAATTAATTCCTCTCAATGTGTTCTATATGTATGACCTCTGACCAATGAATCTCTTAAAATACTTACTCTAATTTTTACCATCATAAAGTTTTTGTAAGTTTTAATATCAGCGCAAATTATAGTTCACGAATTGTTATCGCTGTAAGGTCTTTTAAAATGTTGCTACAGTATTATTTTTAATATGATATAATTGCTACATACAGTTAAAACTTTGTATTAATAAAATTCATAAAGTAATTTTTTTCTTCTTTAGATAGATACTCAATTTACTTTATATTGACTTGTATTTCAATATTTTAACATAGCATTCGATGTTTATAATTTAGATTTTAAATATTCGCAATTATACATCCTTTCTTGTCTAAATATATTTAAATTTAGTTTTAGTGCACGATTTTATCGAATAGTTCTATTGCAAAACTCAGTGATATTTTTATGTATAAATTGTATATTCACATAATTTTTAAATGTTGGTAATCTTTTTATAAATGATTTTCGTTTGTGTTGAGTACTGCCAACCACACAATAACTTGAAGATATGTCGATATCTAACTGTAAGTACTGCCTATTTGTAATGTTCCTTATTTTTGTACCACTTTAATTTTAACTTAGATGGAATAACTTATACATTAAATGGAATAACTTATATATTTTTTATGTTTTGTTGTTCTAAATGAATGTGAGCATAAACCACTTCAAGTATTTACATGTTCGTTTTTTATAAGATATTTGTATTTAGATTTAATGATCTCAAAATCAGTCAACAACTTACTAATACTTATCAGATATTTTTATTGCACAAATACTTATTTGTTAACTTCAACAGAAATGAAATATTCAGAACTTTAATCTATCTATGAATAAAATGACTAGCCCCAAATTATGAATTTCATTTATTTACAGACTCAACACCGTATATCCCAACACGGGTGGCAGAGGTACTAATACTTCTGAACATCACGTGACTTTGTCACCTGGTGTTCAGAGTACCCACGTTTTGCATGGACAGTGTACTCACGTGATAGGGGGCAGGCCTATTGCCATTTGCAATACACTGCCACATGACTAAGTACAACTCAGCCATTTGGGTTTCCTCGCGATGTTTTCCCTCACCGTTATCAATCGTGATAAATTAACCACACATATGACTTATTCAGACAAATTGGTGCAGCAATTCACTCAGTAACTGTCTGTAAACTTTGACATATTAGTGCTATAGTGCCACCATCTGATGTTTTAGTGTAACTAGATGAACCATCAAAGTAAAAAAACTCATTTAGTGTTGTGACAGTATAATCGTTCCGTAAAAAAAATACTTACAATACACACAGGGTAGATACAACTAACGAGTACAGTGGCGATTTAGTGTCTTCGGCTGCCTGCTCATGCTGGGTTCGTAGAAACATTGTGAAGAGTGCAGCATAAAGTCGAGAGTCATTAGCATCCCAATCTGATAACAAGGCCGATTATTTACCCCCTCGCTTCATTCTTTAGTCTTCGCCGGTAATCGATATCTCTCTCAGCAAACATAATATTAAACAAGCATTTACTTATACAACAGAAAATATTCAGTGTAGTGTCAATTAATGTCTAAAAACTGCCGGGATCTTGCCACCCCACTTTGAACTGAATTGATATCCTAATACTTAATTAAGGATTGGTTAATAAAATAAAAAATAAATAAAAATTGTTTATTGCGTATTTTGAATTACATAGTGATTTTTCCAATGGCCCCTGCACTAGGTAAAACCTGTATTGCGGGTGGCCTTTCTCGATATTTACATTGATTTCCAAATTAAAATTATACACAAACATAATTATTAAAGAAAAAACTAACACTAAAAAAGTATACAAAACAAGCAGAACCAAGAAAATAATTTATAGAAAAAAAAAACTGAAAACTATTTTACTTTGATGTATAGTGTTTAGGTACGTGCGTCTATGTGAGAAAGTGTGTGTGAATGTGTGAGTGAGTGTGGGGGCCGTGTGTGAGTGTGGGGGGGCGTGTGTGAGTGTGGGGGTGCGTGTATGAGTGTGGGGGGGCGTGTGTGAGTAAGGGGGGGCGTGTGTGTGTTTATGTGTGTGAATGAATGAGTGCGTGAAAAATGCTATTTCTGTCACTGTTGAACAATTAGGATGTCTTCTGTCTCAGTGCAACCATGTAGCAACTATCTCCTTAGCCTTATGACTACAAACGCTAGAGATATCCAAAATTTTATTAATTTTATTGTAAATAAATCCTGATAGGAACAATGGAAATCTCCCAGAGAAAGCCGTTTTGAGTTTAGGGATGTTAAAAACTCTACCAGTATTTCTCAAGTGAGATTTTTTTTTTGTTTCAACATCACTTTTACTTTTATGCATTTTTTCGACTTGTCGCAGAATAAATAATTTCTTAACTCACAAAACTTCGGCAACTTTATAGAGCTCAGTTGTTGGATATAAGAATGGTAAAAATAAGCCAACTTTTAAAACTGCTCTCTGAGCTCTTTCAAGCTGTAATAGTATGGACCTGCAGCTACCACCCTATGCACCTATGCAGTATGTTAAAATAGACTCACATAATGCGTAATACACTATCTTTAGTGTTTCTTTGTCCATAGCGTGGCGAAGATTTTTAAAAACTGACATTAAAAATCTTTGGTATAAAAAATAGGTTGGATTCGATGTCACGTGCGTCAGCGAAACGTTAATCTAAAAAAATGAGAGTTTAAATGAGTAAATTTAAAAATTTTGACGTTTAGAAAATGTTAGTTCTGACTACAAGTGGTATAATATAAGCTACAAGAGTGAATTCAAAAGTCTCTAAAAATCCATAATTATTTCATGTGTCAACTACTCGATATACAGTGTGTCCAGTAAATAAACGTCCAACCGTTAACCACCAATAGAGGACCCTGTAAAGTGCCCGGAAATACATTTTTTTTTATTTTAGAAATAAGCCAGGTTTAAGTTGTTTTTTATTTTTTTAAATTCCTTTGGGCTATTTTGTTATGGTAAGAGGGCAAAAATAGGGATATCGGCATATTTTTTTTTAGACTCTTAATGAAGCAAAGAACAGCTTGGTTAGCAAAAATTGAGGATTAGAGGAGAATTGGTTAGCAAGAGGAGGACAACTTAAACCTGGCTTATTTCTAAACCAGGTTTAATATAATAAAAAACGTTAGCGTTACTGGACACCCTGTATAGCCTTTGTTTTTTCTAAAGGTTGTAGTCGTTTTGGAGCCTTCTCATTATACACACACACAAAGAGTATTGAACAATTTAAGTAAACAATTTATGCTCGACTTTATTCTCAAATCTTTTTATTATATTAAACCTGGTTTAGAAATAAGCCAGGTTTAAGTTGTTTTTTATTTTTTTAAATACCTTTGGGCTATTTTGTTATGGTAAGAGGGCAAAAATAGGGATATCGGCATATTTTTTTTTATTAGACTCCTAATGAAGCAAAGAACAGCTTGGTTAGCAAAAATTTAGGATATCTAAAGCACAAAAATAAAAAAAAACGGTTTGAACCCAAAAAAAATATTTCAAAACCTTTGATACGCAACTTTAAGTTTATGCCTGCCCATTATTTTAAAAACTTGCTCATTAATCTGGGATTCCAAAATGGTATAAAACATCTTTAAAACTATGTTTAAAAAAAAGTTATTTTAGTTTTTGCAACCAGTGGTAAAATTCGCTATGTTTTTGTTTCTACCGGCTGCATACATTAAACTCATGATTGTGAGTAAAAATGGTGACCACCTTATACCCTGCACTGCGGGTTGATTACCTACCGTCATTGAACTAGTCATACATGGAAAAAGGGTCGCGTACAAAATTAACAAAGAAAAAAAAATGTGTTTTATATCACTTTTGGTGCGGAAAATTTTTAGTTAACCCGACATCCAGGTATTACTAGATAAATGCCTACTGTGTACTAACTACTGCTTATTATTATGGAATGTAAATAAAAATAGATATTAAATTTCATCAAAATTTATTTTTTTCATCCATTGTTGGAAGTGGCCTCCTCCAACTCGTATGCACATTCTACATCTTTTAATAAAATTTCTTTCTATTCGTCGCGCATGCCTAGTCCCACTAATGTACGCCGCTGCCTCTGTAACTCGTTGCCTTAGCTCCTCAATAGTTCGAATGGGATTTTTGTATACCCTCTCTTTTAAGTAGCCCCAATAAAAAAAATCCAGGGGATTTAGATCTGGCGATCTTGGCGGCCACAAAATAGGACCTAATCGGCCTATCCAGCGCTCTGGAAACTCTTCGTTTAAATATTGCCTTACTCTTAAAGCGTAATGTGCCGGGCACCCATCATTTTGGAACCACATTGGCTGGTGGATTTGCAAGTGGTCCTCCGCTAACAATTCAGGCAAATTTTCCCTTAGGAAAATCAAATAATTGTCGGCGTTCATTACGGGAGGTAGCTCAAAGGGTCCAACAATTTGACCGTTAATGATTCCAGACCAATAATTTATTTTAAATTGCTGCTGGGCATGATCCTCGCGGATAAGGTGAGGGTTTTCTAAAAGCCATCCATGCAAATTATGCATGTTAAAGTAACCATCTCTCCTGCATGTGGATTCGTCGCTCCACAAAATGCTTTTAAAAAAGTCTGGATCAGCCCTCATTAGGGTGGAGCGAAAATTTTTTTTTTGCCTAATTGACTTCTAATAGTTAAAAGTTGGTGCTAAATTGGCTCAATAATATCCTTATTAAATATTTTTACAATTGGTTATCGGTAACTGCCTCCGCAAGAGCATCAAAGTTTTGTATAAAACTGACTAAAAGCACAATTTACTGGGTTTTATATTTCATCTCAGAATAGCAATACTCTATCTTTTATCCATGTAGGCATAAAACTAAATAGATTTATTAGTAGGTGATTCAATAGGGGAGGTGAAGAGGTGCGCGGGAAGGGAACACTTGTTAGCACCGCGCGCGCCATTTTCAGTACGCTTTTGTTATTCCCAGTGACAACACGCGCGCTTTTTTCGTAATTAATCGCGCGTAAATATGGAAAAAACAAGAAGTGCTTATAAGTGCCCGCTTTTTGGCGATTGCTGGGAAATAAAACGAAACATTTTGCCTACTTATGAAGACGTGATGCAGTATTATGAGTGGACCAGACAAACTCTTAAAACTACTGCTAAGGAGCCCACCTTTACAGAAATTGCTTCCATGGTGACACCTACTATTGAAAATATCTGGAAAACTGCGTCTATACCGACAGTTACTAGTACAAGAGTCATACAAATGCTGAAAGCTTATCATCTTAAGTGCAAGAACCTCCTCAAGTCTATCAAGAGACTTGCACCAGAAAAAATTGCCGATTTTCAACAAAGCAGTAAGACTCTTTTTGATATTGCTGCTTGCAAATGCAAAGATTTTGCTTTATGTAGCTGTTCGAAAGATAAAAGGGTTCCAAAGCTTGAGCAGCAGTTTTTGATTGACCAAAGAACTTGTCGGAAAATGATGATAGGAGGTATTGACGTGACTACAACAAAAAAAATTCAAAAATCCCTCAAAAGGAAGCAAGAACGAGCAAAACCTGTAGTTCAAACAAGCTCAATAGCAACCGCGACACCGTTAAGTCTCTCTCCTGTGTCAACCCCACCGTCCGAAAGTCAAAGCAGTCCCGAAATACCAGCGAACGTTGCAAAAAAGTGCATTACTAACAATAAAAAGGCGAAGATGTCAAGCAATGAGTTCCCGACATTATCAAAAGTATGTGATAGATATGGAGTGTCAGATAGAGCAGCAGCGGCCATTGCTTCATCTGTTTTACACGACATTGGGTCCAAGGTAGAAGTGGTTGACAGAAGTAAGATACGTAGACAAAGAAGTAAAACCAGAGAAAGACTATTGGAAGAGACGAAAAACCAGGCTGTTCCTGCTCTTTATTTTGATGGTAAGAAAGACAAAACATTTAAAATTGAAAAGAAAGAAGGGAAAAACTACAAGAAAGTATTGGTCGAGGAACATATTTCTTTAATAGCAGAGCCGGGTTCAGTTTATTTGGGCTACGTTGTTCCTGATGCAGGCTCTGCAAAAGGGATACAAAACGCAATAGCTACGTTTTTTACAGAAGAAGAGCTTTCCCTTGATCAGATTACTGCGACTGGGTGTGATGGAACAAACGTAAACACTGGAAAGCATGGCGGTGTCATTAGATTGCTTGAAAAACAGCTGCAAAAGCCGTTGCAATGGATTGTTTGTTTGTTGCACATGAATGAACTGCCTTTGAGACACTTGTTTCTGCACATTGATGGCTTGACTTCGGGACCCAAGTCATACACTGGACCGCTCGGAAAAGCACTAGAAACCTGTGAACAATTACCTGTTATTAAATTTGAAAGTATCGCAGGGGAAATGCTTCCCGAAATGTCTACTGATTTGAGTACAGATCAACAATACCTACACAAGATTGTGTCAGCGGTAGTATCTGGTGATTTCCCCGTAGATCTTGGATATAAGTCGCCGGGTAAAATGTCGCACGCTCGTTGGCTCACCCGAGCTAACCGAATCCTCCGTCTTTACGTTTCCACGAAAAATCCATCGCCGGAGTTGATCACTTTAGCAACATTTGTTGTAAAAGTGTATGCGCCTTCCTGGTTCAAAATCAAGACCAAACCATCATGCAAAGACGGCACAAGACACCTTTTTTACATTGTCGAAAGGTCGCGATACTTACCTGATGAGCTGAAGAAGGTCATTGATCCTGTAATTCAGCGGAATAGCTATTTCGCCCATCCAGAAAATATTTTGCTGGCTATGATGACAGACGAAAGAAAACACATACGTGAGTTGGCAGCCCGCCGCTTGTTGAAGGCTCGAACTACTTCAAATACTTCAACACCAAGGGTCTTTCAGGTTCCGGAACTAAATTTTAACGCAAAAGATTACACTGAGCTTATATTTTGGCAGGATGTTACTGAACCACCCATAATAAAGCAGTACACTAATGAGGAAATAAATTCGGTAGTTCAGTCAGGTGGTGAGAACCAGCTGCCATTCGTGAGACTACCATGTCACACTCAGGCAGTGGAACGGGCAGTTAAGATTACAACTGAAGCGTCTATTGCTCAATGCACCCGAAATTCGAGACTTGGGGCCATAAAGGCAAAATTACAATCGCGAAATATTATGCCCAAGTTTGATACAAAACGGGATTTTGCGACCGAATAGAAATAATTAAAATTTTATAATTTTCTTTAGCTATGTATGATTTTTTGAATATAAATGATAATTTCATGCTTAAAGTAAAAAATGAGTATTATTTTAAATACATTTCACTTATACCATAGCTTTTATAGCTTTCCAATATAAGAGAAGATTTCCCTAAAAACTAAAAACTTCGAAGTCCGTGCGGAGGCAGAAGAACCTCTTCAATTGCAATAATACTCTAAACAGGGATAGCGGACAGTATATCGCACCAATCTATTTCTATTAGAACAAAAAAAAAATAAAAAAAAAATTCTTCATACATTGGTGCTCCACCCTAGCCCTCATACGGCGCAGCATTTGCTGACAAAAAATTACCTGAGTAGGTTCATAAGGAGTCTAATAAAAAAAAAATATGCCGATATCCCTATTTTTGCCCTCTTACCATAACAAAATAGCCCAAAGGAATTTAAAAAAATAAAAAACAACTTAAACCTGGCTTATTTCTAAACCAGGTTTAATATAATAAAAAAAAATTCCGGTCACTTCACAGGGTCCTCTATTGGTGGTTAACGGTTGGACGTTTATTTACTGGACATCCTGTATAATACGCGCTACCCCAAACATTAATATTTTAAATATATTACCGCCACCGCCATCTATAAGTTTGTAACTGAACTGTCTGAATTGATTTACGACCGATTTCTGAATTGAGTATTCCAGCTGAGAAAGACTTAAGTATTGTTTTGTCTCATTCAGTTGTTAAGATTTTAATAAATTACTTCGCTTAATTCTGCAAAATACCTGCAGTCTTCAAGCAACATGCAATGTGCACCACCCGCCCCGCCCTCCCACATAAAAGAAATCGAAAAGCAGACGATGCACCCCACGCACAAGCGAAAACCACAGGCAAACACAAATATGCGACGCGTTGCGACTCAACACGAGTTATTGTTGAGCAGTAGACAGTTCGGCACTCGGTGGTCATTATCGAGAAGTTCTGTAGTAGACAGTTCGGCACTCGGTGGTCAGCTGCCCCTCATTCTGTAATCATCTTAATTTTTGGATAATCAGGTGGCTAGAGCCGGCGAAACCCTTCAAAACCTGGTTATATCTTACAAGTTAAATTTGTATTTGGCGTTTGAATCGTTTACTTTGTGCCCAGTTTGTGGTTACTAGCAATCGTGGGTTCGATTGGCTTTGCTGGCGTTCATCGGGTAAGAAAACATTATCCAATCAAAATGTATAAAGTGATCTCTTAGTAAAGCATAAGAAGGAATAAAATACTTACTAAAATGTCACACAACTAAGTATTTGGGATCTTATGCAATGTTAATGAAGGTTTAGACAAACAACTACCATATTACGCACGATATGACTTTAATAACTATTTGGTGTTGCAAAAAATCCTAGACGAAGATGTTTAGTATAATAACTAACGGCAAATCTTGGATTTATTCAATACATATATCGAATGGAAATGTACCCGATACGGTAGGATATAGAATCGATGTTTTTTTTCACATCGTGCCCTAGCCTTATGTCTTGTTGACTGTTGAATGGTACTGAACGTACGTAGTATCTATATTGTAATCTGTGTACTGAACTGACTGACTGACGTTTTCGATTCGCTCGCGCTCGGTTCCTTTGCTCCGTTCCCAGCGTTGCCAGAATGTTACAAAAGTAACATTTTACGTTACTTTTGACCCTCTCATGTTACATCCATGTTACATGACTCAATATGTTACTTTTGTGTTACTTTTCAGATTTTTTAAGCTTCCCTTTCCTGAAGTTTTAAGCTAATAAAAATAGCAATAAAAGTTACCTCTCTATTATTGGCTATGTGAATAATAGTACACAGTATGTTTGTTTTTGTCAATAAAATAAGGTGATGACCTTTTTTTTTTTTAGCCATATCTCAAGCGTTTATGCGCCATACCAAATCGATGAGTGTTTCACAGGTCATGTTACTTTCCTCGTGTAAATGTTACTTTTTGAGCTGTGTCGTGTTATATTTATATTTGACCATCTGGCACTGGCAACACTGTCCGTTCCGGCGTTCCGTTTTCATTTCATTTCACAAAAAACATTGCGGATTACGGTTTACTTACTTATCTTGCTTCCACTTGTGTTTCATTTACGATATTTGTGGTTTTTCTGGTTTGATCCTATTAATTCTTATGAAATAAAGTAAATCAGCTTAAAAAGACATATATCCAAAACGGTATACCTGCATATAGATATTGATCGATAGGAGGTTAGGTTTGTTGTTGGCAGGTAATAACATTTTGTGATCGTAAGAAATGAGTTTCAATAATAGAGGTTCGTGGCGAAATCGAGGTGGCGGCTTTCGTAGAGGAGGCTTTGGAAGACAACCTGGTAATTTCTCACCGGGAAATTTCTCGCCAGGGAATTTTCAGCCAGGAAATTTTTCGCCCGGTGCCTTTCAAAGGCCTAACTTTCAAACCGGGAACTTCCAACCCGGCAATCATTATTCAGGAAACTTTCGACCTAGTTTCCCGGCACCAAAGTTTCCCAAAAACTTTTGGGACACACCCAAGAAAAATAAGAAATTTGGAAAACTAAAAGGTTCTAATAGTCAGATAGGGGGAGCAAACAAACCTGAAAAATTTAGAGAATATATACCAAGAGAGCACTCAGGCAAACGTCTTTCAGAACAGGAAATTGGTGTCACAGAGTACATAAGTGATCATAATGGCTTCAACGGCATTATTAAATCAAGGTAAGGCATATCATAGATATATTATAATCATTGGACCTTAAATTTTTAAGGGAATTCTATAAAACCCTGAAGCAAAATCCTTTAATCGCATAGTTAGTGGGTGGGCATGGTTTTTCTAGAGAATTAGAAAAACAAAAACTCTTAAAGTATGCTATTGTTTGATTAAATGTGATTGTGATTTTAACAGCTATGAGCCCAAGGGCAGATCCAGCCATATGGGCAAGATGGGCATGCTCACAACCCTAATTGACCTACGATCTCACACTTTTATGGTTTATTGAGGATAAAGCTGATATGATGATACTATTCACTATAACCAAGAGATTTTTGGGTGCCTGTGCTCACAACCGTTTTTAGGGCTGGATTTGTTCTAACATGAGCCAGTTAGAAATCACAAAGAGAGATACCAAAGTTTGTGAGAGACTTCATAGCGCTTATGTTTCTGTCTTCCTTTCTTATTTGACAACATCCATGTGGCATGTGCAAACCCTGCTGAAAGTAACATTTGTACTCAACATGAATGTGAAGTATTGATTCTTAGTCTTAATGTTATTTAATGCATTTTTTTTTAAATAAATATATGACATGACGGCAAAAGTAGCGCCATTACATTATTATGCAAAACAGGTGCATAGTAAATATCAACTTGCCCAATACCTACTAATAAATAAAGGAATGAAAAATTTCGACACAGGCGGGATTAGAACCCGCAACCTCGGGTATATGCCTCGGTCGCTCTTGCCAATTGAGCTACCGTGTTAAGGGGTTCGAATCCCGCCTGTGTCGAAATTTTTCTTTCCTTTATTTATTAGTAATAATCCCCACATGAGGTTTTCATGAACAAAAAGATTTAAATTTTGCCCAATACCTGTTCACAAATTCAAAATAAATGTATATTGTCAGGTTAGTAACCCTTGCCAACAGTCATTAAATGGTACTGCTTTATATTTACTTATAATTTACCTATAAAAGTATATCTAAATACTCACTAACAATTAATATATTCTCTATTTGTAGGTATTCTGATTTCCAAGTATCAGAAATCAATGAAGCGGGTGAAGTAGCAAAACTAACAGATACCAACCCACCTCCACGGCCGAAAGAAGAAGAGATAATGGAAGATGAGGAGTTGGTGACCAGCAAGTATAACCTGGAGATGCTGCCCATGGAAACTTGGGATAAAATCAACAGCCTTGTTGTGTCTAAGGAGCCTACAGATGAAGCTGTAGAGGTAATTTTAGTAAATTGATATAGCTGCAAGTGTAGTGTAGGCTGAGAATAGCTCAAACCAATTTATTTTTGCTGGTGGATTCTGGATTCTGGTTGGATCAGACTTGACTTCCAAAGTGATGTTTGGGCAATGTAGCCAAAGACTTATCACTATCCTTTATTAAATAATTGTGGTGACCTTTAGGCGGCAGACTCAGTTGCACACAATCGTCATCATAAAAATCCTACATTGCGGTATCAACATGTTTTTCTAACTAAGTATAAATACAAATAATAAGTAGGTACACAGCAGGGTGTACTGGCCAGTATATCTTTGCTGTTGCCACAGAATATTTTCCCCTCCAAGTTTTTCAGTCAATATAGTGGCCGAGGAATTGCATATAATTTTTGTAATTTATAATCATGGGTATAGTTATAGGACAGTATCATTGGAAAAATTTAAAAGATCATGGCCTTCCAGGCAATCTACAGAGTCCTGGGTTCAAATCCCGATTTGGACCTACGCCAATATGTTTTTTTAAACTCAAATATGTGGTTTATTTATAATCAGGAAGCCTGCATTGCTGAATAGTTGAATTTTTAGCTAGGGTTATGTCTAGATGTTGAAGATGGGAATAACTTATATTAAAATGAGCAGGTTTAAAAAGTCAGTGGGTAGTAAAAAAAAGTCAAAAACTTTATTTATCAAAATTAAGTTAAATACTAACATTTTTTGAACGTCAAGATTATAAATTTATCATTAATCCATGTCTTCGGAAGGTGTTCGTAAAGAGAAGAAGCAACAAAGGACGTCAGGATTCTTACAGGGTTTTTCTGACACCAATAGGGCTCCAATGCAATTTATTTGTTAAAATATTATTATAAACTGATGTCATTTCTCATCTAGTCTACTTATGTAATAATTATAAATGCCAATTTAGATTATTTACTACATAAAAAACTTCTAAAAGATGTGTTTGTTGCTCTGTTGATTATAAAAAAATAATTTTAATTAAATTCTTATTATAATATTTTTCAAGTTTGAAGTAACGGGTATGACCAAGACACAACGAACCAAGATCCACGAAGCACTAAAGAAGGCTTTCGGGGATGCCATTGTGAGCAGTACTGAGGCGGTCGGAGACAAGAAGTTCGTCAAGCTGCTCAAGTATAGGAAGGGAGGTATGGGAAATTATTTACATACATATACTCAAGCCATAATTGCATAACATAAACGTTCACGCCGTTTATCCCCGAAGGGGTTGGCAGAAGTACCAATACTTCTGAACTCACATGGCAGTGCCATCTAGTGTCCAGAGAAGGTACCCACGTTTTGCTTAGACAGTGTACTCACGTGATAGGGGGCAGGCCTATCGCCGTTTTGTACGAATACACTGTCACATGACTAAGTACAACTCAGCCATGTGGGTTTCCTCACGATGTTTTCCCATAATTACCCATTGTGATAGACTGAGATTATTTATTAAACGCCACCATGTACGATCCTGGCAAACCTCTCTGGCTTCATTTACATCCATAAATCTTTTCATACATGCTCTTTTATTCTTCATACTTCGGACGCCTTCTTTTTTGCCGACAGGTGTCCAGATACATACATACCTATACTCACGGCTATAAATCCTTCAACGGGGTAGCCAGAGCTTTGGAATGAGAAATTCCTCAGCCACTTTTGAAAGTTGATTGGGAAAAAGATGGTAATATTAAATGATTTTGGTGACTGGTCTCCAACAACATCACCCAAAAATCACTTAATAAGCCACTATACCTTTAGTCGCCTCTTACAACACCCACGGGTAGAAATGGGGTAGTGTTATTCTAAGCCGACACTACTCGGTTATTATCCAGATATTATTTAATATTATAAAACATATATAAATATACACTAAAGGTCTTTTTAAAGACCACTATGTATTGCGACATGATAGTCCAGTGGGTAGAACACCCGCCCGAAAAACAGAAGGGCGTGAGTTCCAATCCTGGGACGGGCCTACACCAATTTGTCTTTTCTAAAGTCATATGTGTGGTTAATTTATCATGGTTGCTAACGGTGAGGGAAAACATCGTGAGGAAACCCACATGGCTGAGTTGTACTTAGTCATGTGACAGTGTATTCGTACAAAACGGCGATAGGCCTGCCCCCTATCACGTGAGTACACTGTCTAAGCAAAACGTGGGTACCTTCTCTGGAAACTAGATGGCGCTTGCCATGTGAGTTCAGGAGTATTGGTACCTCTGCCAACCCCTTCGGGGATAAACGGCGTGAACGTTTATGAACGTTTATGTTACTATGTATTGGTCCTGGTTTAAAAATGCCCATAATACCATTGCATTGCCTGTTACAATGGCTATTGCAATTATTCGTATGAAAAGACCCAAATCGAGGATCCAACCAAGTTGGACAAGTCGCCTGTCTTATAAACAAAATCATTTTAGTAACTTCAGAAATTGGTACAGACACATAACAGGCTTTTAAGGCAGTATATTATCTGTATTAATTAAGACACCTGTAATATTATTTGAATGCTTTTGTGCATAAAAACCTTATGTGGGGATTATTACTAATAAATAAAGGATAAATAAAGGAAAGAAAAATTTCGATGGGGGAGTATAACCGGAGTTTAATCTTTTTGTTCATGAAAACCTAATGTGGGGATTATCAATACATAGTATAAAACAAAGTCACTTTCGCTGTATGTCCGTATGTATGCTTAGATCTTTAAAACTACGCAACGGATTTTGATGCGGTTTTTTTTAATAGATAAAGTGATTCTTAAGGAAGGTTTGTATGTATAATAAATGCATAATATAGTAGAGAAACACTGATAAATTTAAAGGTTTCTAATGTGATGTCGTAAATAAGCACGTTTTTTTGCGCTTATATTGCAAACGCTGGCTGAACCCTTCGAGATAGACCAAAATAATGTACTACAGTATTGTTCACCTTAAAAAGTTCAACAAAAAAGTCCGCGGTGGTATATGTCTATCTCTTAGGGATAACCCAGCATAACCATTTTTATTCTTTACTAAAAAATGGTTATTTACGAAGTGAATTTAAACAATACAGCATTAATCCTTATCCAATTAAGTACCTTAAATAAATTGTGCATTTATTATAGATCAATATGCTTTTTACAGCATGTAATTTAAGTGAATATTACCGAAGATATTACAAATTTAAAATGCAGGGTCGTAGTTGTTTGCGCCGGGCGGCGCGTGCCTATAAATAGCGCGTCGATGGCCGCGCTTCGCCTTATAGCACTTTATGATTTGCAGCGATCGCACGCGTTTATCGGAGCTCTCTAGCGAGGAAAATATCAAGAATTAAACATGTTTGTATTGGCTAATGACAAAAAAGCTGTGAACGTTGTGTATAAGGACATTCTGTAGTAGGTATATTTTGCATTGCACCCGTGCGAAGCCGGGGCGGGTCGCTAGTTACTTATAAATAAAGAATAAATAAAGGAAAGAAAAATTTCGACACAGGCGGGAATCGAACCCGCGACCTCGGGTATACGCCCCGACGCTCTGCCAACTGAGCCACCGTGTCAATGGCTGCCAGTGCGAAATTAATAACATAACATAAACGTTCACGCCGTTTTATCCCCGAAGGGGTTGGCAGAGGTACCAATACTCCTGAACTCACATGGCAAGCGCCATCTAGTTTCCAGAGAAGGTACCCACGTTTTGCTTAGACAGTGTACTCACGTGATAGGGGGCAGGCCTATCGCCGTTTTGTACGAATACACTGTCACATGACTAAGTACAACTCAGCCATGTGGGTTTCCTCACGATGTTTTCCCTCATGTGGTTAATTTATCATGGTTGCTAACGGTGAGGGAAAACATCGTGAGGAAACCCACATGGCTGAGTTGTACTTAGTCATGTGACAGTGTATTCGTACAAAACGGCGATAGGCCTGCCCCCTATCACGTGAGTACACTGTCTAAGCAAAACGTGGGTACCTTTTCTGGAAACTAGATGGCGCTTGCCATGTGAGTTCAGGAGTATTGGTACCTCTGCCAACCCCTTCGGGGATAAACGGCGTGAACGTTTATGTTTATATGTTTATGTTTTCCCTCACCGCTGGCAACCATGATAAATTAACCACACATATGACTTTAGAAAAGACAAATTGGTGTAGGCCCGTCCCAGGATTGGAACTCACGCCCTTCTGTTTTTCGGGCGGGTGTTCTACCCACTGGACTATCATGTCGCAGTGCGAAATTCTTCTATACTTTATTTCTTTTACACGTTTAAGTAGTGTTTGCGTTTCCTACCTCCGAATTTTGACTAATTCGGAAGGCCACTTGTCTACCTTTTCAGATAGAATGCAAGGGATTTATAGCCGTGAGTATGTGTATGTGTGTAAATAAAATCAATAAATAGATGTGAAATAATAATTTTTAATACAATTGCTCAAAAAGTGGCGTATTACAGGGACGTATAGCGTTCGGGAAGTGGGCTATTACACACTCGTGCTTTTTCTTTACCTTTCCCGCACTAGTGCGTTTTCTTTCCCAACTGTCAAAATAATGTCTATTTTAAAGAAAAACCAACCATAAAGATTTTACTAAAAAAATCAAAGAAGTTTTTATGATTCATGTTAATACGTGGCATAGGTCGTATTAACATGAATCAACAACAACAAAATAATAGGCAAAATCGACTAATTTGTTTCGATATCTGATTTAATGATTTGATAGAATTAGTGAGGTTAGGTTTCATTACATTATAACTCATTAAATTTCATTTTCATTTCATATCAACAAAAAAATTATACATAAGACTTGGCTGTATGGGCATAGTTTCCTTTGCCTACCACAATAAGTGAAGAAAAAATGTCGCCATTTTCCAGAAATAATCTTTGGGAGTTTAGTTGTTTTGTTAAATTGCTTAATTTTTTCGCAACTGTATTAAAAATAGTCGTTCAGTACACGTACGGAACCGTCATTGCAACTCGTTCCGACTGTCAACCCTCGCCTTCGGCTCGGGTAGACATTTGTCGGAACTCTTTGCAATGACAGCCATTCCGTACTAGTAATGAAATATACTATTCCAGTCCGATACGACAACCGCCAGAAATGGGTGTGGGGCGGCGAGTACGTGCACTTCATAGTTCACAAAGAAAACTGCGATACAATGGAGGCGGCCGCTAAGATTGCAGAAAGATTGAGAATGCCCAAGTGAGATAATATGTTATACTGTATACTTAGCAATACTAATACTTAGTTAGACTATGATACTATACACTTAGTTTTACTATATATTAGTACGTGCACTTCATAGTTCACAAAGAAAACTGCGAAACAATGGAGGGGGCCGCTAAGATTGCAGATAGATTGAGACTGCCCAAGTGAGGATTATATTTACATACATACATACATATTCTCACGGCCATAAACCCCAAAAAGGGGTAGCCAGAGCTTCAGAGCTAGAAACTCCTCAGCCACATTTGGAACTTGATAAAGGACAAGAAGGTAAAAATAAAGTTTCGTTGGTGACCGCATCGTCCAAAACCACTTAAAAAAGCCCATACCCTTAGTCGCCTCTTACGACACCCGGGGTAGAAAGGCGTAGTGTCATTCTAAGCCGGCACTACACAGCTAAGTATATCAAGGATTTTATTAACATTTCCATATATGATACCAGTATGATATGATAAACTTACACGGGTTTGATTCTTTACAAGAGGGGAAGTCTGAGCTTTAAAATTGGATTTGTGTGATTGGATTCTGTTTGTAAAAATAGTTATTTGGGGATGGGTCTTCGGCTAGATTGCCTAATAATCAATTAAAGGCCCCAGAACCCAGAACCCTAGGTTGCCTCTTACCGGTGGTGGGAAGAAATGGGCTAGTGCTATTATAAGCTATTAATCCATACTATCCATACTTAATATTATAAATCGGAAAGTGAGTTTGTTTGTTTGTTTATTTGTGCCGCTTTCACGCCGTAACTACTGAACCGATTGCTTTGAAATTTTGCAGACGTGTAGTTAGAAGTTCAGATTAAATAATAGAGTACTTTTTATCCCGGAAAAAATGATATTCCCGAGGGAAAACTAAAACATTGTTTAAATGTTGCTGGATGGATTGGAGATGTCGGTGTGAGTCGTATAAAACAAGGTCATATATTGCAAACGAATATAAACATGTAAATTTAGAAGCTAAATGATACGATAATGTATCCTTGAAAATGAGTAATTCCCGAGGGATGACGTAAAATTTGTTTTATCTTCTAAACTGTTTTTCACATCTACTTATCCTGTCCATACTAATATTATAAATCGGAAAGTGACTTATGTTTGTTTGTTTATTTCTGCTGCTTTCACGCCGTAACTACTGAACCGATTGCTTTGAAATTTTGCAGACGTGTAGTTAGAAGTTCAGATTAAATAATAGAGTACTTTTTATCCCGGAAAAAAATGATATTCCCGAGGGAAAACTAAAACATTGTTTAAATATTGCTGGATGGATTAGAAATGTCGCTGTGAGTTGTATAAAACAAGGTCATATATTGCAAACGAATATAAACATGTAAATTTAGAAGCTAAATGATACGATAATGTATCCTTGAAAATGAGGAAATCCCGAGGGATGACGTAAAATTTGTTTTATCTTCTAAACTGTTTTTCACATCTACTTATCCTGAAATAGCTATAAATAAACGAATTACTAATTGGTATAAGTATTGACGTAGTTTTTGTAGTATGCAATAGATGGCGCTGGGTGTTTTTTAAACCGTCGTGGTATCGATTTTTTTAAGATACGTTAGAAGTGGAATGACATCTTGCGTCACCTGTAGCTCATTCAATTATTCGGTGCACTTTTCGACCCATTTACTAACTTGCTGTTTTATCTTTATTCACTATTTTTCGTTTTTTTTTTCGTACTTACCATTTTATTAAATTGTGGATTTTGGCGCTCGACATCGATAGGGTATAAAAATGCGGGATTATACAGCGGGAGCCGGAGTAAATTTAATTGTTTGTCAATAGTAAGACTATTAGAAAATGAAGGGTATTCAAAATTTGTCATCAAAGTTAGCGTCTCTGTGGCGTAGCGATAAATCTAACCTCTATGAACATTCGAGAGACCCGGGATCAAAACTCAATGGACTGGGAAGGGTGTTAGCTTAGAATAATAGCAAGAACTATCGCAACATGTATAAATCATTAATCTCGGACAATCCCCATATTCTCGAGCAATCTCTGCTACAAACTCACTTACGAGGGCTGCTATTTATGTATCCGGAATAAAAAAAAGAAACAAACATATATCAATTAATATGGTTTTATTGCTTCTCAAAATATTCGCCGCTCAGATCTATACACTTTTGCATGCGTTGAAACCAATTTTCATAGCACTTTTTCCACTCAGACTGAGGTATCTCCAAAACGTGCATTTTGAACGCATCGACTGCCTCTTCGCGGCTCGAAAAACGTTGACCACGTAATTTTTTCTTCACATTTGGAAATAAATAAAAATCATTGGGTGCCAAATCAGGGCTGTACGGCGGATGACCTGTCAATTCGATCTTTTGAGCTTCTAAAAACTGAGTTGTGACGGCCGACCTGTGACAGCTAGCATTGTCGTGATGCAGAATGATTCTACGTTGTCGGTTAGTCTTTCTTATTTGTTCAAAGACTTCCGGCAAACAAATGGTCGTATACCACTCCGAATTAACAGTTTTACGATTCTCTAAAGGCACTGTAGCTACATGGCCATTTATACCAAAAAAACAAGCGACCATTTGCTTCAATGTGCTTTTTGCACGAATAACTTTTGTTGGGTTCGGCTCATCTTGGAACACCCACACCGTGGACTGCTGCTTAGTTTCGGGGTCGTAAGCGTAGATCCAAGATTCGTCACCTGTGTAGATATTATAAACAGCTTTTGACGCACCACGGTTGTATTTTTTTAACATTTCTTTGCACCAATCGACACGAGCCTGTTTTTGATCAATACTCAAGTTGTGCGGAATCCAACGGGAGCAAATTTTTTTTACAGCTAAATGTTCATGAAGTATCTTATGTATGCTCGTCATACTAATGCCCAGAGATGCCTCTATCTCACGATATGTAACATGACGATCTTGAGTTATTAGTTCCCGGACAGCATCGATGTTTTGAGGTACAACGACCGTTTTAGGGCGACCTTCTTTAATTTCATCAGTAAGCTTAGATCGTCCACGATTAAACTCGCTAAACCAGTGATACACAGTGGTCTTTGAGGGTGCTTCATCCCCAAAAGTCGAAGTAAGCTGATCGATGCACTGTTTTTGAGTTAGACCACGCCGAAAATCGTAAAAAATCATGGCACGAAAATGTTCACGAGTTAAATCCATGGTGGTGAAGACACGCAATTTTCAAAATGACGCTACGATGTGAAAACAATTGACAGTCACATAAAAATAAATGTATTCTAAAGCTAAAGAGTTCTATTTTTAAATGATGTAATTACTTTTTAAATTATTGTTCTGTAAGTGGCCAGTTCCGGATACATAAATAGCAGCCCTCGTACCATCACCAACGGTCAGTGTAGGGGGCAGCACCCACCGGGCTTCCGCCCCGCAGTGCCAAACTACTATCCCTACTTAGTATTTTCTAAGACTTTCGCACAAAAACATTACAATTGAAACAACTATTATAAAACTAAACCCATGTTATTAAAGATCGATAATAAGTAGAAAGATTACACGCGATTAAAGATCCGAAAATCAATAGTTATACGAACATAATAACTCGAACATAGAAACTAGGTACAAAATGGTTTGTTTCATGATTCTTATCATATATTTTATGGAACTAAGGGGTTGAAATAGCAAATGAAAGTTAGTATAGAGATTTTTACATTTCTGTATTTAGAAACTCGAAACTTGGTGCGATTGACTGTTATAACCACTACAAAAAGGAATTTATGAAATTCATCCATCAATCATTCATGAGTATATATATAGTGTGTAGTGTAGTATAGTGTAGCCATAGCTTCGGAGATAGTAATTCTTTATCCACTTTTGTAAGTTAAATGGAGAAAAGGTAGTCAAATAAAGGATTTTAGTGATGGGTCTCCAACTGCATCGCCCAACAATCACTTAAAAAGCCTCAATGTTCTTTATATCCTTTGCATCGCCCGCGGGAATATAAATATAAAAAACAAGAAGTTGAGATAGTGTTTTGGTAGTTTGGATGTAAACTGGATGCAAAAAATGTAGTCCACGCGGACGTAGTCGCGGGCAAAAAGCTAGTCTATACTAATATTATAAAGAGGAAAGGTTTGATTTTTTGTTTGTTTGTTTGTTTGAATTGAATAGGCTCCAAAACTACTGGACGGATATGAAAAATTCTTTCACTGTTTTGATGCTACACTATTCCCGAGTGACATAGGCTATATTTCATTTTCAAAAAAATTAGGGATCCTTACGTAAACTTCAAAAATGTAATCCAAGGTGTTAAAAAAATACCAAAAAAAATCCTTACATCGCGTGCGCTGCGAAAAATATTGACAATAGAATAAAATTATGTACTACAATTTTATAGAACAAATCATTATCTAAAAAAAATGCCGGGACAGCATGTCTCTAACTATTATAGTTATCTCACAACAAGCGCATTTATATAAAATTATTTCAAAATTAAATTAAAATCCTGCTTTAGAAAAGGCTCTTTATTTGTACCTATCTAATCCTTATAAAAAAACGTGTTTCAGACTACTTCAATACCCTTATATTACTTTTTGAATTATTCGATTCGAACATTCCATTCGAAAGTTATCTCGAATAAAAAAAATAGAACTCCGCTCGGTTAGCTATGCATAGTAAGTTGTTGCAGGCGTCACGAAGGAGTACAGGAGGGGAGTCAAGATCACGAAATAACTCAGTCGCGCGGTCGGCTCCCTACGTAGCGGTCGTGTGCGAAATCAATAAAATTGAACCTGTATATTTTGTCGCTTAATAATTCGTTTAGGAGGTTACTAAACCCGTCCAAAAAGTTATATCTAGACATTTATATATATTGTAGGTACATTTAGTTATCCTAATAAATAAGTGATTTACGAGACTATTATCTATCACTGGCCCAGCAGCCGGTCAATTAGCTCATATACCGAGGATACCGATGATCCCAACTGATCTGCCGATCTACCAATTCCATTTAAACGGCTACAATTTCCGGTTAAGGGCGTCCCCGGAAAAATAGGTTGATATTGATTGTTTTGAAATTCTATAAAGTCTGATTTGATGATATTGATATGACATGAATAAAATATATGTTGGTGATTAGTTGATGGTGTTAAAATTTGATGTTTATCATTTTAATAATTTGTTGAAAAATATGATGAAAAAAATTGAATTGGAACATGCTTTGTTTTCATAAAAACCGTATAGGCTCCAATTGCAATGGCATAACATACATGTGAACTCATTATGTGTATATATACGCGTAGCTTTAAGATCTGTAACTGTGATGTTTAACTTTTCATTTAAACATCATAATTATTCAATAAAACTAAATAAACTACATTTATCCTGCGCGCGCGTTTTTTCCGTCCCTGTCACTCTCAGTAAATTTGACGTAAGAGTGAGCGCAATAGCTGTAAAATGCGGGGAGGCCCTTAAAACATCTTTTGCTTTAACAATTAATAAGTCCCAAGGCCAAACCTTCAAATTAGTAGAGATTGACCTGCGAAAGAATTGTTTTACTCACGGTCAACTGTACGTTGGCCTGTCGCGGGTGGGAGCTCCTGAACATCAATTTATTTTGCTGCCACAAAATAAAACAACGTCAAATATTGTTTACAGGGAAGCTCTAACTCTATAAATTGAATGGCTTTTGATGTAATTACTCATTATGAAAAAACACAAAAAAATAATAAACTAAAAATATATCTACATATAAATACAAAAAAATATAACATAGCTTAAAACTTAAAAAATAATAATATTAATATTAAAATAATAATACATGTAATAAAATAAAAAAACAAAATGTTAATGATAATTTATGCCCGAGCGAAGCCGGGACGGGCTGCTAGTCTTATATATATTAACAAAAAAACAACAATAAATCACAATAACATAAACTACATACATATACTCACGGCTATATTTCCCTAGAAGGGGTAACCAGAGCTAAGGAATTATAAATTCCTCAGCCACTTTTGGAAGTTGAGTGGGGAAAAGATGGTAAAAATAAAGGTTTTTGGTGATGGGTCTCCAACCGCATCGCCCAAAAATCCAATAAAAAGCCCCAATACCCTTAGTCGCCTCTTACGACACCCGTGGGTAGAAAGGGGTAGCGACATTCTAAGCCGGCACAGCAAAATGTTACATAGAATTTTAATGACATTTCAATCTCCTCGCGGTGACTTAGAAATAGAGTATAAAATTAAAACCCAACAGTAAATAAATCTTGGATACTGATTGAGTAATCAGTTAATACAAACTTGCAATATCATACCAAACTGGTATAATGTCAGAAAATTTATTTGTGAGGCAACCTCTGTATTTCGAACCCAAGACTTCTGTATTATGAGCTTAATGTTGTACCACTAAACCACAGAGACAGTTATGAATAATACGTAATGGAAATTGTTTATGGGCTTATAACCTGTAATGAAGAGTATATACATCTGTGGGAGTCATGTTAGAGTGCACGCTACTGCGGACTCACTCGCACATAGCAGCGTCTCACTCATATCCTACATTGCGGTGTTGAAATGTTTCTCGAGCTAAGAATGAATACAAATTATAAGTATGTTCACAGCAGGGTGTACTGGCCAGTATATCTTTGCTGTTCTCACACATCTTATTAACATGTTATTTTTATTTCCAGTATAAGAGCCGTAGCGTTAGGCTACGCAGGAACCAAAGACCGTCGCGGGAAGACTTCCCAGTGGTTTAGTTTGAAAAGAGTAGAACCCAAACGTATCGCTAACGCTTGTACCAATATGAGGGAGCTCATGGTTGGCAATTTCACCTTTAGCGATAACGCTATCAGGCTTGGGATGCTGAAGGGGAACAGGTGAATATTGGAATTTTATTTAACTTATAAGGTTAAGTAAAGATTTTTAAAGCCTTTTTTAAAAAAAAAGTATGTGTGACTTTAGTAATGTTATACAGTTCAGGTTATATTTTTTTTAAATAGGAATGATAATAACATGAGACTAGGATTTATCATATAAGTGTAGCAATTTAGACATTTCAGTTTTTAGTAATATAAATCATGAGTGTTACGTGTTGTGTCTGAATTGGTTAGAAAAATGTGTTACAAGTTGTCTAATGAGGTTTTGCTTACAAAAAAAGCTTAGCACATGTATTTGATGAATTCTGTCAGTTAACTTTTCGACCACATGAAAAATAATACATACTTACATACATACACCATTGCCATTAGTTTCTGTTGAGGTAGGCAGATTATTGGTCACCACCTAGTATGATCCTGGAAAACTTTTTCAAAATGAGTTTCATTAAAATTAAATAATGGTGGAGGTTTAATATTTAAATTGTTTTCTTTTTGGTAATTACAATGGGAACATAATAATAAAACAACTACCAGGCCTACTTCTGGGTTCAAGGTTATCGTTAAATTGTGGACATGTGAATTTATGTTTTAAACCTATTTTCGCGGGAGGCTATTAAACTTTTGCTTTGTAGTGTCGGTGTAGAAGAGCATCACATACTCCGTTTCTTCCTGCAAGAGAAGACGATTTTTGAAGATTTTTAAGTGATATTGTGTCATGCGGTTGGAGGCTCAACACCAACAACATTTATTTTGCAATCTTTTCACTTAATTTTCAAAAGCAGTTTCAAAATTTCTAATTCCGACACACTGGCTTCCCGTTTAAGGAATTTATAGCTGCGAGTATATGTATATTACTACCGGATTGACTTTCAGCTCCGAGATTATAATAAAATGTTGGCACAAGTTCCATATTATTAAATGTTTCATACCTCTCCCTCCAGATTTCAAATCGCGCTCCGCAACGTAACGTCCCCCGTGGTGGCGGTGGACGCGGCGTGCAAGGCGCTACAACAGGAAGGCTTTATTAATTACTACGGCCTGCAGCGGTTCGGATCTAGACCAGACACACCTACTTACGTGCTGGGCCGCACCTTGCTGCAGGGGAACTTTCAGCAGGTGGGGCATGCGTTGACGCTTAAATATGTCACGTTCCATTTATGGTAACGTGGAAAAGTATTGATTTCTGAAAAAATAGCCCGGTTGCATTTCTAGAAGAAGAAGTGTCATAGGTCGCTAGGGACTTTTTTTTGTCGTGTTCCACGGGTGGAATGAATTATTGTCACATTCCGCTAGTAGAGATAATAAATATACGTTCCTCTGGCATAGATTCTGAAATTAGTCTTAACATAAGATATAGTATAACTTTATCAACTACTACAGCCTGCAGCGGTTCGGATCTAGACCGGAGACACCTACCTATGTGGTGGGGAGGACAATGTTGCAGGGGAAATTTCAGGAGGTGGGTTACTTGTTGACGCGAATATATGTCACGTTCCGTTTGCAAAGGGAAAACAGTGTCGCGTTTCTAGAAGAACAAGTGTCATGGGTTGCTAGAGGAAAAAAGTGTCGCGTTCCTAGAATAATAAGTGTCATAAGTTGCTAAGGGAAAAAATGTTGCTTGCTACTGGTAGAAAGAATTGGTGCCATGTTCTGCTGGTGGTAAAAAATAGTGAGACTTCGGAATAAATGAGTTTTAAATGTAAAATAATATAAATGGTGTACAATTTTGCTACAAATTACTTCCACATATTTAAGAAAAAAAAAAAAACGTTAACTAAGTTGTTAACGTGATAAAGAGTTACGTTCTGCTTGAATCGAGCATGTAAATGAAAGACATGGACAACACAATTTGATTCCAACTACTATCACGATAGTACTTGTTAGTCTACCAAGCTTTAAGGTTTGTGGCCTAATCATATTATTCAAGAAAGGCTCGAGCACCTCTTGATAGGAACATATGGCTGTGATGATATCATGTTAAATTATCATCCGTAAACTGATGCAACAAATAACGCGTTGATTATAATTATTAGTTTATAAGTTTCCGCATAATAGCACCCTGTTATAACTTTTGTAAGTGGGCGCTAGTCTTTTTACTCAATCGTTTAAAAACTGACAACACTTTTGTAAATGAGTATTTTTGACTCTGGTCGTTTATTTTTGTTTAATCTCACAATGACAATTCTAAGTCAAATGATTTTTATGTATGTAATGTTAGTAGAGGATGACCACGAAGGACATATTTAAATCAAATAGAGAATGAGTTTAAAAAGGCTGGCGGCCGAAGTACGAAGAATAAAAGAGCATGTATGAAAATATTGATGAATGTAAACGAAGCTCGAGAAGTTTGCCAGGATCGTACAATGTACCGTATGTATGCTTTTTATTTTCGAAATATAAAGTTAGTTTGTGTTATATCTTTAAAACATATCTTTTTTTCCACCTCATATGCACCACAAACTCATCATAAATCAACCCTTACACAATAATTTGTCATCCCAGGCAGTAAAGCACGTGCTAGAGCCCTACCCGGGTCCTCTCGAGCCGTCGCTGACAGCGTACCACGCCGACGGCCCCGCGGCTGCCGTCAAACTAATACCGCGGTACTGCCGTAGCCAGATGGAGGCCAAGATGATCTCGTGGCTGGCTGGGAAGCCTAACGATCTGTTTGGGGCGCTTAATATGGTGAGTATAGGTGTATAATAATTAAGTTAGTTTATGGAAACTAAAAACACACAGATTGATGCAAAATACTATGTGAAGTTATTTAAAATTCTTACATACATATGTATACTCACTATAAATCACTAGAAGGGGTATCTAAGGAATTAGAAATACCTCAGCCACTTTTGGAAGTTCAGTGAGGAAAAGATGGTAAAATAAAGATTAAAAGTGATGGGTCTCCAGCCGCATCGCCCAAAAATCCATTAAAAGCCTCAATACCCTTAGTACTCCTCTTCACGTCCATGGACAGAAACAGGATACTGATAGTAATATGGGATACTAATAAATAAAGGAAAGAAAAATTTCGACACAGGCGGGATTTTTCTTTCCTTTATTTATTCTTTATTTATTAGTAATAATCCCCATATATCCCCATTTATTAGTAGCAACCGTGATAGCCCAGTGGGTAGAACACTCGGTTATCGTGCAATCGACTAGTGTTCAAATCCTGGGTCGGGCCTACACCAATTTGTCTTTTCTAAAGACATATGTGTGGTTAATTTATCATGGTTGTTAACGGTGAGGGAAAACATCGTGAGGAAACCCACATGGCTGAGTTATACTTAGTCATGTGACAGTGTATTCGTACAAAACGGCGATAGGCCTGCCCCCTATCACGTGAGTACACTGTCCTTGCAAAACGTAGGTACTCTGAACACCAGGTGACAAAGTCACGTGATGTTCAGAAGTATTAGTACCTCTGCCAACCCCTTCGGGGATATTCGGCGTGGACGTTTATGTTTATGCTTATTAATAATCCCCACATGAGGTTTTCATGAACAAAAAGATTTAAATTAGTAATATGGGATCTTTTATTATATTCAATTCACAAAGAAACGAAATGTATAAAAAATATAAAATTTCATCTATACTTATAATAAATCTGTAGAGAGGTCAATTCTGTACATGAAATATATTTTCAAAATAACTATCAGGTGGTGATTAGGGATCGATACTGACGCCAAAAATGCAATCAGTAAAATTTTTGTCTGTCTGTCTGTCTGTCCGTCGGTTTGTATGTTCCTTATGGAAACAAAAACCACTCGACGGATTTTAACGAAACTTGGTACAATTATTCTTCATATTCCTGCGCAGGTTTTTGTATACTTTCCAGCAGAGAAATAAAGGGGAACTTTGGGAAATTTGGGGAAAACGGGAGAAGTTACTCCATTTTTTTAGCTTCCGTCACGTGTGCAGCCTTAATGGTTAAACTTACATAGAAATCATGTGTGGCGGAAATATTTTTCAACAAATTATCTAAAAAAAAATCCTCAACAGTATATGTCTATCTTTTATGGTTGACTCACAATAACACGTGTAATTCCTGATAGCTTAGCAGTTCGGAACATCCTGATTATATTTGTTTACTCTTACGTTTGTAAACCTCTCACTCATCCCTAATTTAAAAAAGGTTACATTATTACCTATTCAATAAAAAAAGAATCATAGAAATCGGTAGACAAACACCGAAACTATACATAAAATAAGCCATCGCGCCCGTGATCGAAACCAAATCTTTACTAATTTACATATAACATACTAGATGGCGCCAGTAGTTGCATCCTACATAACGTAATGATTTATTTTTTAGATTGTTATAAATACTTCATGGCGTTTTATACTGAACCGTTCATTAAAGCGCATTCAAAATCACCAAACTACACTGTTAAGGGAGTGCTATAAATTTAATAAATTGAAAACATTACGCTGAATTTCACAATGCCATTGACTGAAGAAAGAAACCTCAGATATTTAAAAAACAACGCTACCCGTGCGAAGCCGGGACGATCCACTAGTCACGAATATAATTATATAAAATGAAATTTATGTAAATGAGACAATACAATACAAAGTTGTTTAAGTTCTGCTAATTATAAAGCAGATACAATATAGGTTTTAAAGTTGTTCAATATTTATAGAGTACATTTAAACAAAGTCTCTGTCTACCCAATGGGAATTAACGGCGTGAGTATATGTATGTATGTTCATTTAAACTCAATAGAAGACTAATCTGCGAATTATATAATCTGCAGGTAGTAGATAAAAAATATATATGCGAGTTTTGTATATAAAAACTGATGTCATCGACTGCCCCTACATCTACATCATGATTCCGATCTTACATACATACATATACTCACGGCTATAAATCCTTAAAAGGGGTAGCCAGAGCTGAGAAATTAGAATTTTCTCACCACTTTTGGAAGTTGAGTGGGAAAAAGATGGTAGAATAAAAGTTGTTGGTTATAGGTCTCCAACCGCATCGCCCAAAAACCCCTTAAAAAGCCCCAATACCGTTAGTCGCCTCTTACGTACACCTATCGGAAGAAATGGAGTTCCCAACCTTCCTGGAAGCATCGATTCAAGGAAGATGGTATATTCGAAAATGTATTGATAAGCTAGATGCAGAATCGAAGAAGAAGAAATGTGGTTGGAGACCCGTCATCAACAATTATTTAATTTAAATCTTTTTGTTCATGAAAACCTCATGTGGGGATTATTACTAATAAATAAAGGAAAGAATTTTTTATTCGAATTAGTAAAAATTCGGAGGTAGGAAACGCAAACACTACTTAAACGTGTAAAAGAAATAAAGGATAGAAGAATTTCGCACTGGCAGCCAATTGACACGGTAGCTCAATTGGCAGAGCGTCGGGGCGTATACCCGAGGTCGCGGGTTCGATCCCCGCCTGTGTCGAAATTTTTCTTTCCTTTATTTATTCTTTATTTATTAACAATTATTTATTATTGTCATCTTTTCCCCACTTAACTTCCAAAAGTGGCTGAGGAATATTTTATTTCCAAAGCTCTGGCTACCCCGTTTAGGGATATATAGCCGTGAGCATATGTATGTATGTATGTATTTTTCATCAGAGACCTCGTTAGTGATAAAATATTGAAACATATTGAAACAAAGATAGGCTAGTTCAGTTACTAGCTTCTCGGTCCAGCGGTTGCGGGTTAGATCCCCGCTGAAAGGAACATTTATCCGATGAACATAAATGTTTGTTTCTTAGTTTTGGATGTTTTATACAGCGTGTTAGTTTGACGGCGATTGTTACTTCAATATTAATTCGTATATTAAAGTTTAATGCTTAATATCCACCATATGAAATAAACAAAAAGATTAAAACCGCTTTAGCAGAAAAACCTACTTTCTCCATCAGATGGAAAACTGTGGTTATCTACACTAGCCTAGCGCACACACTCCTACCCGTATAATGTCTCACCCACACAGAGAACAGCGGGCGCGTCATGTGACCATCTACATCTAGTCTTGCGCACACTTGCTCGTGACCGTATAAACCGCACTATGACAGCAATGCAAAAAATTTTGAATTTCGCGGCTATGTTTGATTTTTCTTTGAACTTATCGCCGCGCCTGGTGAGGCTGTGGTCTTAGTCGCCTCGTATTTCAATCCAGTATTAAATATGGGGTAGTGTAATTCAAACATTTTCAAGTAAAAAGATTGATGGATGTAAACAAAGCTAGAGAGGTTTGCCAGGATCGTACGAAGTGGCGATCGATAGTCTCTGCCTATCCCAATGGGAACTAATGGCGTGAGAATATGTATGTAAAAAATCTATCTCTATTAATTAACACCGACGATTATAACAAAACTGTCGTCCTAAATAATCAGCTACCGCTATTTTTGTTTTACTTTACATCTCTGCCTCCCCAATGGGAAGTAACGGCGTGAGTATGTATGTAATGTATGTACTTCATGAGCGTAACATATTGAAACAAAGATAGGCTAGTGGTGAGGTAGAGGTGAGGTTAAGTTGGTGGGATAAAGATGTGAAAGAGGCAGTTGGAGATAAGAAGAAAGCTTGGTTAGATTTACTAGCGATTAAAGCTAGTAAACGAATGGATGCGAGAGTAACAGATGATGTAGTGAAGAATAGTGAATATGAATATAAGAGAGTTAAGAATGAGGTTAAGAAGAAAATAGAAAAGAAAAAGCGTGATCTGATAGAATGGTGTGAGAGGAAACTCTCCGATAATTTCCGGAATAACCAAAAGTTGTTCTGGAAATATATCCGGAAAGAAAAGGGAGTTTCCCAAAACACGAGAGTGAATGTTGTGAGAGATGAACAGGGTGAATTGGCGACGGATGAAAGTAGCATAAGACGAGTATGGAAGAACTATTTTGAGGGACTCTTTGAAAAAGAGGATACATCCATTTCTTCGCCAATCGGCAGTAATGTTGATTGGAACGACGTTATGGGTGACTTTAGTGACAGTGAGATCAGTATGGAAGAAATAATGAAAGCAATGAAAAGTGTGAAACTAGGGAAAGCGGCAGGGTATGACAGGATAAACACTGAAATGCTGAGGGCTGGTAAAGGGGTGGTGGCTTCCTGGTTGTACTTCCTTTTCCAAAAATGCTGGTCGAGTGGCAAAGTGCCACAAGACTGGTGCAAAGCGGTAATTGTGCCTTTATATAAAGGAAAGGGGTCACACCAGGAGGCTAGAAACTACCGTGGAATTAGCCTACTCAGCATTGTCGGTAAATTGTATGCTAAGGTTTTGATTGAAAGAGTGATGAATGAAACGGAAGATAAAATTTGGGATGTGCAAGCAGGATTTAGAAAGGGAATGGGATGTATGGACCAAATCTTCTCTTTAAGGAGCATCACCGAAAAGTTCTTAGCTAAGAACCGAAAGGTGTATTGCTCCTTCATTGATTTAGAGAAGGCGTATGATAGGGTGGTAAGAAAGTGTTTATGGGAGGTGTTATCCAAGTTCGGTTTGGGGAGTCGACTTATACGTGCACTGGTATCACTCTATGAGGATTCCAGTGCATGTGTGAAAGTAAACGGGGAAAATACTGACTGGTTCGGGATCTCTCGGGGTGTCCGACAGGGTTGTGTAGCTTCCCCGTGGCTCTTCAATTTGTTCATGGATGACTGTTTAACAGAGTTGCGTGAAAGTGATTATGGATTGAGAATGGGTGGATTCATCATTAAATGCCTCTTATATGCCGACGATCAAGTGCTACTTGCATCATCGGTGGAAGAGCTGCAAGAGATGATGAATATTGCATGTGCGTCTTTTGAGAAAAAGGGAATGAGGGTGAATGTGGATAAAACAAAAACTATGGTTTTTGAGAGATAGTGAATATGACCGAATGCGTGATTGAGATTAATGGTAAGAAAGTGGAACAAGTGAAAGAGTTTGTATATTTGGGGAGTTTGTTTACTAGGGATGGAAAGTGTGATGAAGATATCGAGAGAAGAGTGAAAAAGGGTAATGCGGTAAATGGAGCACTGGATAGTCTAATGTCTAGTCAGTCGGTGTCTGCAAAGGCCCGAATGGCTGTGCATGATGCTGTCCTCGTTCCTACGCTTATGTATGGCAGTGAATGTTGGGTGTGGCAGAAGAAGCATGAAAGTAGAGTGAATGCAGTAGAAATGAGATCCCTCAGAAAAGTGTGTAATGTAAGGTTATGTGATCGTGTGAGGAATGATGTGATTCGTGAAAGGTGTGGTGTAAAAGATGATATTGTAAGAAAGATAGAAAAAGGAATGTTGAGATGGTTTGGGCACATAGAGAGGATGGATGACAGTAAATTGGTGAAAGAGATATATAGAGCCAATGTGGAAGGTAATGTTAGTAGAGGACGACCTCGGAGGACACATTTGGATCAAATAGAAAATGTGCTCAAAAAGGCAGGTGTCCGCAGTATGAAGAATAAAAGAGCATGTATGAAAAGATTGATGGATGTAAACGAAGCCAGAGAGGTTTGCCAGGATCGTACAAAGTGGCGATCGATAGTCTCTGCCTACCCCAATGGGAACTAACGGCGTGAGAATATGTATGTATGTATGTTCATGAGCGTAAGATAATAAAGTTAAAAACAAATAGAGACCCTCGAAACGATGCATTTACTTGGCATAAAATAAAGTGCGCAAGAGATACCTATTCATTCATTAACCGACATCGAAATTGGAGGAGTTCACTAAACTCTCTCGGGGCTAAAGGGCTCTAAACGGGTGTATCTGTACTTTATCACAGTTAACTAAAGAATACGAATAAAAATAACTCACCCCGTTTTGATTGGCAGTGGCAGATCCGGGCTATCACCTTTATTTGCGCAAAACGCAGAACATTTTGAGAATTAATATTATAAAACACCAACACTGAACTTTGCTGGTTCGTGTACGCCATATTTACTCAACACAATCACAACACAAGATACTAAAACTGAACTCACACTCCGAAAATTAATGCGAAAAATCAAAGTGACATCCAATCATAAGCGACACAAACACAATGAGCTACAAACAACTACTTAGTACTAATACTGTTCCTTTGATGTAATGCCGACAAGCCCGCCCGACTTGTTGATACATGCAGATTTTGAATTTCGCGGCGATCGATGTTTACGAATTATGAATTTTTCTCTGAACATACTGCCGCATTCCAACGCAGTATTAACTATGGGGTAGTGTTATTCAAATTTATCATGTCAAATAATAACATGTAAAAAATAAGAAGATATTAGAAGCTAAGTTCGATTGATTACTTTACTGGCCTTGATTTGATTTGGCCGCCGGTTAAGGGTCACGGCGGGTCGCTGCTGTCAGCTGAGTTGCCCGCCTTGTCATCGCGTTTCACGCACACATTGAGCGTGTTGGTGTCAATAGTACTACTTTCTTAGTGCAAATTTTAACAAAATTTGAAAAAAAATAAGTGTGTTTTTTTTCAACGAATTCTGCCTCTATACGTGATAATTAATCATACTTTTCAAGGAAAACAGTCATTACAATTACACCCTGTATATGTGTATTGTATAATATTAAATATATCGTTGAGTTAGTATTCCATAATACAAGTCTTTGCTAACTTGATCAGTGTAAAATATGTCCGTATACTTAAAATTAATTAATTTGCCGTGTAATGACGGCTTAGAATAACACTACCCCATTTCTACCCGAGGGTGATAGTAAGAGGCGACTAAGGCTATAGGGGCTTCTTAAGTGATTTTGGGCGATGTAGTTGGAGACCCGTCACCAAAAATATTTATTTATTATTACCATTTTTTCTCCAATCTTCCAAAAGTGGCTAAGGAATTTCTCATTCCAAAGCTCTGGCTACCCCGTTAAGGGATTTATAGCCGTGAGTATATGTATGTATGTATGTATTGTATAATATTAAATATATCGTTGAGTTAGTATTCCATAATACAAGTATTTGCTAACTTGATCAGTGTAAAATATGTCCGTATACCTAAAATTTATGAATGTTCTTCAGATTCCCCGCAACACCCGCCTACTATACCTTCACGCCTACCAATCTCTCATCTGGAACAAATGCGTTTCGGAGCGACTCAAGAAATTCGGTATGAAACCCGTCGTTGGCGATTTGGTACAAGCAGAGCCTACTCAGGAACTAATCGATGGTAATTTACCTTCAAATTAAAATCATTTATTGCATTCATTTGCCGTGTAGTGCCGGCTTAGAATGTCGCTACCCCTTTCTACCCACGGGTGTCGCAAAAGGCGACTAAGGGTATTGGGGCTTTTTATTGGATTTTTGGGCGATGCGGTTGGAGACCTATCACCTTTATTTTACTATCTTTTCCCCACTCAACTTTCCAAAAGTAGCTGTGGATTTTTTTAATTCCTTAGCTCTGGATACCCCTTCTAGGGATTTATATCCGTGAGTATATGTATGTATGTATAAAGTTCTCAAAAAAATACAGATGTCTATTATATTAAGATTAAGATTATATTAGAGAAACAAACAGAAGTTGCTACAAGAGCTTTACCGAGAAATTAAAAATGATTTTGGTCAATACTTTTTGTATTAAACCTTAGATTAAATGGTCTATATCGGTCTAAAGCCGAGAGGGTCGCGAGTTCGTAAGCACAAAAGAAATTCTGTATTTGTTCATGTATTTTTACTTTTGTGATCCTTAAGATCTTTACACTAATTCAAGCAGGTTCAAAACCCACATTGATTTAACATATGATTTTTTTAACTAAAAGGTCAAAGTCACTTCAAGATAGATTAACTTTTTTGTGCAATCAGGATACTTAAGCCTCATTTACCATCATTTTTGGGAATGAATAATTGGCATATAATATGCGCATGAATATTATATCTGCTTACCTATATACAAGGACAAATTTCAGAATTTCCGAAAATGGGTAGCCAGAGCTTTTGCACAAACAAAACAACCAAGGCTCCTACCCATTCTATTATTATATAATTGTTTGTGAATGACTTAATTATAAAGTAAAATTATTCATTTTTAATATTAAGCTAATAATTATCAAATACAAAAATAAATTTGCGCAACTTCCAAAAGTAGCTGAGGAATTTCTAATTACTTAGCTCTGGCTACCCCTTATAGGGATTTATAGCCGTGAGTATTTGTATGAATGTATGTATTTTTAGATGGGGAGGACTACAGACATATCGACCATTCTGCAAACGGTTACACTAACAAAGACTCAAGCCAAAAGGATTCAATGGCAGATGATTCTACAGCCGACAATTCAATGGCAGATGATTCTACAGCCGACAATTCAATGGTAGAAGATCTTCCAGTTGATGATGACAAAAATGGCACAGATAATGAAGATGATGAATCCAAACTTGATGAAACCAATGGTGATGAAAAAAAACCGAGTGAAGAGAAAGTGGTGACATTAAAACTGGCGAGGCCTCCTTTAGTGAAAGTGGCAGTAAAAGCCTTAACTGAGGAAGATATAGAAAGTGGTCAATACAGTATAAAGGATTTAGTGATGCCGTTGCCAGGAGGTTACGTGGAGTATCCGCCGAATATGAAGGATTATTATGAAGAGTTGTTAAAGAAAGATGGTTTAGCTCTGGACATGCGGCATCAATACAGGTGATATATGCTATCTATAGTGCATATGTATATGCATGCCGTGTAGTGCCGGCTTAGAATGTCGCTACCCCTTTCTACCCACGGGTGTTTTTGGGCGATGCGGTTGGAGACCCATCACCAAAAACCTTTATTTTTACCATCTTTTCCCCACTCAACTTCCAAAAGTGGCTGAGGAATTTATAATTCCTTAGCTCTGGCTACCTCTTCTAGGAAAATATAGCCGTGAGTATATGTATTTGCTATCTATACTAATATTATAAAAAGCTACCCATCAACCTTTAATTTATATTCTTTTCCTTACTTAACTTACAAAAGTGGCTGAGGAATTTCTAATTCAGGAGATATGGCCTACCCTTTCTGGGTTTTTATGTCTGTGAGTGCATGTATAAATAAAGTCTTTGATTTGTGAGGGCTGATTTTTGGAAATACTTAACTGGTCATAAATATATTTTATAATCAGAAAGCTGTAGCTATTCATTCAGGAGTGCCATATTTACCGCCGTGTAGTATCGGCTTAGAATAGCACTACCCCATTTCTTCCGGTGGGTGTACGTAAGAGGCGACTAACGGTATAGGGGCTTTTAAGGGATTTTTGGGCGATGCGGTTGGAGACCCATCACCAACAACCTTTATTTTATCATCTTTTCCCCACACAACTTTCCAAAAGTGGCTAGGGAATTTCTGATTCCTTATCTCTGGCTACCCCTTCTAGAGATTTATAGTGAGTATATGTATGTATGGATGTATTTTAATAATTCTTTTTTTTTATTCTTGTTTAGAGCATATTGCATGACGGGCGCGTACCGCCGCGTGGTGGTGGTACCGAACAATCTGTCCTGGCGGATCGTCCCGTACGCGGACCCACGGACCGATCTTATCCTGTCCGATCGCGATGAGATCACCAACAAGACGTTGAAGATGGAGGATGGTATGGGAATACTTTTTTATGTATAATTTTGTATCTTTTATAGTATTTTCTAAGATTTTCACGATTGCACATTATATTTAAAACAACAATTGACTTTTGGATATTTTAATCGCGTGTTATTACAGTCCCGTGACCATGATAACTGAAAAGTTTTCGAAACGTCGGGCTTTAAAAACAATATAATAACACGCGAATAAAATATCCCAAAATCAATAGTTGTTTTTATTTTGTATCTTTTATTTTTACAAAATATGGGATGTTGAAAATTAATAACGTAGAATCCCATGTAATAGGCGCCTAAAATTCTCCGTCAGCGTAATTTTGTTTACCCATCTTGGTAAATCAGACAGATGATAAAAAGGCTAGCCGTCTGACTAAATGAAACCTTCTAAAAAGAAGTCTTAATTTAAATTCTGAAAAATAAGATAACTATGAGTTATATTCTACTATTATTGTAATTTTATTTTGAAGAAAACTTTCTTGATTGACTGCACGTTCGATTGGGTGCAAATGTACAGGAAAAAATAACAGGTGAAGTTTGTACATATCATATTAATATAATAAATGTGAAAGTTTAGATGTTTATGTGTTTAAGGCGGAAAGGCTCCATAATGTATATGAATTAAATTTGTCAGAATACTAGATAATAACCCAAATTATCAAATAGAATACTTTTATCCTCGAAAAATTTGGCCAATTTTATGATCTGGTCAAATGAAGTTGGCCACATCATGAAATGTGACTATTTCATGAAATGATCGATCACTTCAAGATGTGTCAAATCTACGATATGGCCACGACATATGCATGTATGTAATATTACAAATGTGAAACTTTAGATGTTTATGTGTTTGAGACGAAAAGGCTCCTCTAATACATAATGTATATGAATAAAATTTGACAGAATGCTAGATAGTGACCCAAATTATCAAATAGGATACTTTTCATCCCGGTTAAATTTGACAAATAAAATATTCACGCCTGATTGAACAAAGAGTACCGGAAAACACCTAAAGTTTTGTCATAAGCAAATTTGATAGTACGAAGTCTGTCGGGTCAGCTAGTATATTATAATTAAACCAAGAACCAAGCGAAGCGAACCAAAGTGAGGTGGTCAAATTCAAAAATTTATATTTTTACAGAAAACAAAGTGGTTTAGTAAGGCTGTTAGCCTCTTAATTATTTGGCTGATTTAACCAGATGTCTGTGTCATTTAGTTTTTTATCCTAATATTATATTAGCATAGAGCCAGTATGGGTGTTAAGTTAGTAGACGACGATGAGATAAAAAGGCAGTCGTCCAGAGAGTGATAAATAAACGGGCATGTATGACAAAATCTATCTTATCTATACTTATAATAAATCTGTAGAGAGGTCAATTCTGTACATGAAATATATTTTCAAAATAACTATCAGGTGGTGATTAGGGATCGATACTGATGCCAAAAATGCAATCAGTAAAATTTTTGTCTTTCTGTCTGTCTTTCTGTCTGTCTGTCTGTCTGTCTGTTTGTATGTTCCTTATGGAAACAAAAACTACTCGACGGATTTTAACGAAACTTGGTACAATTATTCTTCATACTCCTGCGCAAGTTTTTGTATACTTTCCAGCAGAGTAGTAAAGGGGAATTTTGGGAAATTTGGGGAAAGCGGGAGAAGTTACTCCATTGTTTAAGCTTCCGTCGCGTGTGCAGCCTTAATGGTTAAACTTACATAGAAATCATGTGCGGCGGAAATATTCTTCATAAAATTATCTAAAAAAAATCCGCAACAGTATATGTCTATCTTTTATGGTTGACTCACAATAACACGTGTAATTCCTGATAGCTTAGCAGTTCGGAACATCCTGATTATATTTGTTTACTCTTACGTTTGTAAACCTTTCACTCATCCGTAATTTAAAAAAGGTAACATTAATACCTATTCAATAAAAAAAGAATCATAGAAATCGGTAGACAAACACCGAAATTATACATAAAATAAGCCATCGCGCCCGTGATCGAAACCAAATCTTTACTAATTTACATATAACATACTAGATGGCGCCAGTAGTTGCATCCTACATAACGTAATGATTTATTTTTTAGATTGTTATAAATACTTCATGGATAGCTTAGCAGTTCGGAACATCCTGATTATATTTGTTTACTCTTACGTTTGTAAACCTTTCACTCATCCGTAATTTAAAAAAAGGTAACATTAATACCTATTCAATAAAAAAAGAATCATAGAAATCGGTAGACAAACACCGAAATTATACATAAAATAAGCCATCGCGCCCGTGATCAAAACCAAATCTTTACTAATTTACATATAACATACTAGATGGCGCCAGTAGTTGCATCCTACATAACGTAATGATTTATTTTTTAGATTGTTATAAATACTTCATGGCGTTTTATTCCAAAATTTGCTATTAAACGGAAATACTGAACCGTTCATTAAAGCGCATTCAAAATCTCCAAACTACACTGTTAAGGGAGTGCTATAAATTTAATAAATTGAAAACATTACGCTGAATTTCACAATGCTTGAGCAGTGACTGAAGAAAGAAACCTCAGATATTTAAAAAACAACGCTACCCGTGCGAAGCTGGGACGATCCACTAGTTTATGAATATAAGTGAATCTTAGGAGTTGTAGTTAGTCACTTTTATAGAGAACTTCTGTAAATAAAGCAGAAACAAAGAACAGATTATCCGTAAGGGGTTTAGCTAATTGGTGCTGACTTAGCGAAGCAAATGTATGACCAACAAAAGTCATACATTGAACCAACGGATCAGAGTCTAGGGATAACTTATTTTGGCCGTTGGTTATCAACGGATTATTTTTTAAGCAATTTTTCTTCTAAACTATGTTCGGGTTTCCGCTTTATATAGTTTTAAGTTCTCTATGGTCACTGCTTATCTTAATGGTGACTAATCACGTGAGTAGATGTGTGTGCGTATGATGTATCATCATCATCATCATCAGCCTATAGACGTCCACTGCTGGACATAGGCCTCCCCCAAAGATCTCCACAACGACCGGTCCTGTACTGCCCTCATCCATCGGTGTCCCGCGATGTATATTAAAATTTAATTCTCTCATTTCAGAGGGTCAATACAGAGCGTTACTTCTGACAATGGATTTACCAGCAAGTTGTTACGCCACGATGGCTCTCAGAGAATTATTACGAGTAGACACATCTAGTTTTAATCAGGCTGCTCAAAATGACTATCACAGACCTCCACAGCCTACAATAGCCGAGTCAGAGCAAATAGCCGACTCAGAGGAAGTAGTCGACTTAGAGCTTATAGCCGATTCAGAGCAACCTGAGACTAAAGAAGGCGGTACTAAGAGGAAATTGGAGGAAGACACATCTGAGGTAGATTTGAAGAAGCAAAAGGAAGGGGAATGAATGATGACATTGTATAAGACTACTTTATTAATATACGTTATGTATAGGCGTATTTTCTTTTATTGATTTTTCTTGTTTATCGTATTATTTTTTAAGTTCAGTGATGTCCTTGCCAGGGGTCATGTAGGTAAGTTTTCCAGATAAATGCTTTTAATACCTGATGATAAAAATGTGTATTCACAAGAACTAGTACTTTGGTTACTATCTTAGATATATGGATGGCATTAATTTAGAACCTTGAGAACTCATACATATACATTGTAGCCAGTCATTGAAATAACAATCCACATCCACTTTTGGAAATTCATTTAAGGGGAAATATAGGAAAAATATAGTATTGTTGGTGAAGACTCTTTAGCCACATTTCCCAACAACCACTATAAAAGCCCCATACCTAAGTTGCCTCGTACGGCACTCGCGGGCAAAAATGGGTTATTGCTATTCTAAGCCGACCGACCATGAGTTATCGAGTGATTTTACACATATACATTACAATAGGATAACAAACGATTTTACACGGTTTCATATTGTTTATTTGGAACAGATTTTTTATATTACTAATATTTAAGGTATCATCAGTCAATAGCAATGTGAGTTACAATTTACAACTATATTGCAACACAAATAATAACAATTCAAATAATAATTTAAATTTACTTTATTTGCTTGCAAACATCGTTCCACTGGGCACATCTGAAAAGAAAATCGGTATTGAATTATGTTTATTTATTAAAGCGAAGCTCCATTTACGAGTACCTCCTAAACCATAGAACCGATCAGGACCAAATTGATCGATGGTCACCCACACTAAGGACAAGGTTTTGGGACAATTAAATTCCAGATTAGGCTTACCACGGAGGAATAATCATACTTCATAATTTCCCATGTTAGTCTATGTGGGCCCTAGCGAGGACTCAAATTCAAAATAATTTTATTTGCTATTTATTTATTAATTACTCGACAATCACTCGCCACTTCGCTTCGAATTGGCATTGCGAAGCATTCATGCCCACCGAGTTGCAAAAAAGTAACATAAGTGAGCCCTAATCTCTTAATTGACTGGTACAAGATGTTCCGTTAAATTCACAAAAGTTAGCCAAGATAATAAGGCTCAGAAAATTCTCCAGAGAAGTATAGGGAACAGTGACATGACGCCAATAAGTAAATGGAACATTTACGAGTGTGAGCAGAGCTCCAATTACATATTACATGTGATGTAATATCGCCGATTTGTACGAGTACCATGTCATTTTATTTAGTACAAATTTAGGAATTAGGATGATCTCACAATGTTGTTGTACAGTTTTAGCAACATTGAAAAATTAATAACAGATAGATATTAAATCTACCGTCAAAAGTTATATGATCTATGTAATACCAAGTCTTTAAGGGACCTCCTGTCTCAAGTTTTATGTCATTAGCTAAACTAAGTTCCTTAAGTGACCATATCAATATCTATATGAAAAAAAAGTTTTCCACACAAATTTGCCATTTGCTTTGCCATCATATGAAGACACACTGTGAATATAAGTAATAAATATCATATTAAATTCGATTGTTTTGAAAAAGAGAAGTTAATTTCAGTGTAGATCTAAACACATGCCTCTTTTCAAAACTAAGCTCTTTTCCAATATATCTGCGAAGTGACTTTAAAAAAAAGCTATTTCATCACCACAAGCAAAGTAATAAAATGTACCAACCTGTACGATTCCAATAAGCTAGGTTCCTAATGTGATGATGATGATGTCCTCTCACGCTGCGTTGATGAGAGCGCAGCTCGCCCGGCGTGGGGAACGAGCGGGGACACTCGGCGCATTTGTGCGGCTTACTCTAAAATAGAACTTGTGATTTTTATTCAGTTTGTGCTGACCCGCAACTTTGATAGCTCATTGGGTAGAACACCGCGTTCGTGCTAAAGATGAGGGTTCGAATCCCGGGTCGGGCCTACACCAATTTGTCTTTTCTTAAAGTCATATGTGTGGTTAATTTATCATGATTGTTAACGGTGAGGGAAAACATCGTGAGGAAACCCACATGGCTAAGTTGTACTTTGTCATGTGACAGTATATTCGTTTATAAGTGTGCACTATTCAAGCAAAACGTGGGTACTCTAAACACTAGGTGACAATGACACGTGATGTTAAACTTTGTGTTGAACTACCGTCGTCAAAATCACTTAAAAATCAGTCAATAGACGTAGACCATGACATAGGCCTTCCCTAAAGATCTTCAACGACCGGTCCTGCGCTGCCCTCATTCATCGACCTCCCACAACCTTGACCAAGTCGTCGGTCTACCTATCAGGCAGAGAGGCGTGGGCTCCTATCCCGAGTCGGGCCTACAACAATGTGTCTTTCCTAAAGTCATGGTTAAGAAAGTTGTGGTTTGAAGTACATGGTTGTTAACGGCGAAGGAAAACATCTTAAAGAAACCCACAATGTTTTAAGGTACATAGTATGTGGCAGTGTTCTTGTAAAAATAGGGGATAGGCCTGTCCCCTATCACGTGAGTACACTGTCCAAACAAAACGTGTAAGAGTAGTGTCACGTGATGTTCAGAAGTTTTAGTACCTCTTCGGGGATATGCGGTGTGAACGTTTGAGTTCTTTGTTTGAGATTCACTTCACTTTGTAAGACGTAACTGTAAAATATCCATAAGTAGTGTTATTCGTGAAAAGTGTGGTGTGAAAGATGATATTGTAAGAAAGATAGAAAAAGGAATGTTGAGATGGTGTGGGCACATAGAGAGGATGGATGATAGAAAATTGGTAAGAGGGATCTATAGAGCTAGTGTGGATGGTAATGTTAGTAGAGGACGACCACGGAGAACACACTTGGACCAAATTGAGAGTGTGCTCAAAAAGGCTGGCGTCCGAAGTATGAAGAATAAAAGAGCATGTATGAAAAGGTTGATGGATGTAAACGAAGCTAGATAGGTTTGTCAGGATCGTGCGAAGTGGCGATCAATAGTCTCTGCCTACCCCAATGGGAACTAATGGCGTGAGTATATGTATGTATGTAGTTTGTATGAATAGTTAGGTCCCCATAATTCTTGCTGCATTGCCGCATAATGCAAAGAGACTATGAAAATAGGAATGTATGTAAATGAACCTCAGAGGTTTGCGAGGATCTTATAAAGTGGCGATCAATAGGCTGCTAACCCCATCTGGTTATAATGGCTTGAGTATAGGTATGCAAACATAGTCATACCTACCTTGGTGTGGGTCATCCGATGATAATATAGGTTAGAGCTGGCTGTAAAACATTTACCACATTCTGGACATTTGTGGGGCTTCTCTCCTGCAACAGGGAACATAACAGTGGATTTATCATTTTCCTCTTAAAAACGAAGAATAACATTATTAATGAAAAAGACTACGATTATAGAGGTGTTAAGTTTACTAGTAAAAATAACTAAAAATATACTTATCTATCTTCCATCTTCATAAGTCCCTGTATATTTTGATGCATCCTAATACATTGAAATAATGAAAAAATAATAATAATAAGGATTTATTTCTAAGATAAAAATGAATAAATAAAATGAAGCAGGAAGTTTTTTGAATCAATAATTTGTTTCTTTTTTAATTTATTTATACAATGATAACAAAAAAGTATATTATTCCTCATAAAAACTGCAATATAGCTACAGTTTTTTTTTGCAAATCAATTATTAGTTTTTTTGCTTACCAGTATGTATTCGCCGGTGCGTATTCAAGGAGCTGGAGGTGCTGAAACCTTTGTTGCAAACGTTGCAGATGTGGGGCTTCTCACCTGCAGAAGTAGAACGCAATTTGTACTGCTTAGATTATATAGGTTACCAGAGGTAGCATGAGGGGTTGTTAGTACTTTATACTGACAGATTTTATAGAGATAATCTATTGAACTATTAACTCTTTACGTTGCATACTCGCTCTCATACACCTTATGCCACATGGGCTAGCTTTGGATTGTTTACTAAAGGGCACGAATAAATATAAATGCACACCAAACATTCCTAAGTAACTGACTGGTATTTAATATATTTTTTTAAACATATGGTGTGATAATAAGAAACTATAACAAGACAAGGATACACTTAGATAAGCTAGACATAGAATAATAATCTTCCACCAATATCAATATATCTCTGAAAGAATTATAGGTACTAATTCTCTTCACGAATAACTTTTATGTTTTCGTCTGCTTCTCACCTAGAGATGGGTAGAGAGGGTAGATTCGGCATTAAATATTTTGTAAGAAAAATCTTTTAATACTCGTACATAAATTAATGTAATCTCAGCCAGTAAATAGCAAAAGCACCACCGAGGTTGAGAGAGGAATTAAAAATGAAGTAAAGAATCTTCGGCAATAGTGGTAACACTTTTTTTTACTGCACCTTCAGTCTACTCTTACGACACTGACGGGAAAATGTTAGTAATGAAAATGTACACCATTCATAACTTTTCATAAACTAAAGATTAACTGAATAATTTACCAGTATGAGTTCGCATATGTCTTTTCAACAGCGAAGGCCTATCAAAAGTCTTCAAACAAACTTGGCAAGGGAGCACATTCTTAGCGCTGACAGCTTTCTGCGGGGCTCCTACACCGAGTATGTCACTTTGGATCAAGTTGGTTCGCTCATACAGCTTCAGTAAATGCTTGTTTAACCCAGACAGAAATTTGTAATCGATCATGTTAAATATTGGATTAATTTTCACTGCTTTTGTTGATAGATCTAATGGTTCTGTTTGTACTTCCATTATTACATTTGAAACAATTTTTTAGTAAGTTAAAAGTTATTAAATCCGAAATTGAGTTAGGATAATTTTAGTATCAAATATCCATGCTAACTGATGGATTTCCTATAGGGTTATCGTTTAAATAGCTCCCAGGGGTTGACGCATAATAATGGTTATAATATTGTTGTATTTACGTGATATTGTGTAAATTCGAGCATCGTTCAGGCTGGCGGCGACAATGGTGACATCCACAATAAGTTTGTAGACCACCGAACACTAATCGACATGATTAAGCGGTTTTTTCCTTGAAAACTCATGGGCGTAATGCTTTTACTTAACCTCGTAATAATTCTGGATGTGGCATTTTTGTATGCTTTAATTCATTATCGGATATTTAGTTTATTTCGCATTCATTATTTAGTAAAAGGCTGATAAGATGATTGTTTAAAATAATAAAAAAGTCTGCTCAGGAATTCAATGACACTTAACTTTTTTTGATCAGGTGTAATGTTTTTTTCAAAAGCTAGCTATAAAGTTAGCCGTAAATATAATCAGGACTAACTATTACAAAATAGTACCGGCTAATCAGTTCATTAATTTAAAATAAAATTAATTATTCTAATAACTAATATCTCTTCGAATCTTTCGGTGTTGTTGCGATATTACTAAATGTATCCCTATCCGTACATAAACATACAACAAAAAAATATATTTTATTTGACCAATTGCTCCTTTCATTCCTCCACGCAAACATAATCACGTAGAAAGGTGACGAAGCAAAGATACGACTGTGTTGTGTATTGTACAACCGATACTATTTGCGTAGCGCCATTACGCGACCACAATGCCTTACCGGCCCTTTGTTGGACTATATTCCACTGATTTGAGGTGTGATTTTCACAAATCATTTCATATTTTTTATGAGCTTTAGGTTTTATTTAAAAACTTCTTTTTTGAAGTCGGTTTGGTTAAGAAAGTCTAACTTTAACGTTAGATCTTGTTATTGGAACTGAAATTGGACTGTCTAAACTTTAAACTAATATTTAAGGCAACGTACTCCCTTAAAGGACCTATAGAACCGTACGTCCATTAAAAATACTAGTAAAATTTATGATCACGTAATTATAACAATAGTTTTAAAAAGCACTTATTTTGACGTGAAAAGAAGTTTGTCAAACAATGTCCGAATTAAATTCGTACACTTAGGTACTACTGAAATGAAATACCATACCTGTAAAGAGGTCTCAGGAATTAATAAATAAAGGAAAGAAAAATTTCGACACAGGCGGGAATCGAACACGCGACCTCGGGTATACGCCCCTGTCGCTATGCCAATTGAGCTACCGTGTCAATGGCTGCCAGTGCGAAATTCTTCTATCCTTTATTTCTTTTACACGTTTAAGTAGTGTTTGCGTTTCCTACCTCCGAATTTTCACTAACTCGGAAGGCCACTTGTCTATAATTCAGATAGAATGCAAATGTTATAAACGCGTTACTATCACATAATTTAAATCTTTTTGTTCATGAAAACCTCATGTGGGGATTATTACTAATAAATAAAGAATAAGTAAAGGAAAGAAAAAATTTGATCTTAGGAATTCTTCACAAAATATGGCGACATAATGATGGGAGATATATTCACAAATAATCTTAGTAAGCATGAACAGAAACCATCCCATACAAGTACGAAATAATCTGAAGTCTCTGCCTAATAAGTTGTATTTTTGTGTACAGATATATAACGAACGTATTTGTTATTTAAGTTATTATTGATTTGCTATATATGATTTGTATTCTTATTCAGTATGTAAGTACTAAAATATCTTATTTTTATACTTTTATATTTATCACTTTTTATATTTGTGTATGTATTTATGTAATCAGCACATTTTAGCACTGATCAATTTTTAATTTTTTTTTATTATTATTTTTTTTCTGTTATGTTTTACAATAAATTGGCTGTAGTGATTTAAATTTATGTAAGGTCCGTATGTCACTACAAGTCTGGCGCTGACTGAAAATCAGTGTTGTGAGGTAAAACTCACAACGACAACGCTGAGTCAGACGCCATTTTGTTGTTTTCGCGCATTATGTGAGATGAACAATGTTTTTATTGTTAAATGTTTTTTTTTACCTTTATTTATTTTGTAAAAATATTTACATGTTCATGTGCGACTGACAGCAAATAAACGTTTCTTCTTCTTCTTCTTCTTCTTCTTCTAATACTTCTCCAAACCAGAAGTAAATATGTAGCTATGATATTAAAACACAATTAATATCATACCGACAACGTTCAGTTTAACTAGCAAGTCACGAAGAAAGCAACTATCGGTTTTATAACGCCTACCCTCCGATCAAAAACACAATGGGCAGAGTGACAATACTTCCATTACACTAATCAACATTACCAATGAGAATTGACAACAAATATTTATCATGAAACTCGTGTAATATTTGTATACATAGTTGATTAGAATGTCTTATGTACAGGTATAGGATGCATTTACGTATTAGTGTATGCACAAAATATACTTATATATTATGTGCTGTGTAGTGTCCCCAATTCCTCAATTCTTCCGGCGGGTGTACGTAAGAGACGACTAACGGTATTGGGGCTTTAAAGGGATTTTTGGGCGATGCGGTTGGAGACCTATCACCAACAACCTTTATATATATTATATATATATATTACCATCTTTTCCCCACTTAACTTTCCAAAAGTGGCTGAGGAATTTCTGATTCCTTAACTCTGGCTACCCCATCTAGGGATTTATAGCTGTGAGTATATGTATGTACAAAATACATGCATACATATACTACCAATCGTCACTTTATACGATCCTGACAAACCTCTCAAGCTTCATCTTAAGATTTATTTAATATTCGTCACTAAAATATAAATAAATATTTATTGTAATGTAAGAATACACAACATAAGATAGGAATTGTTGAATGATGTTGACATAAGTTGCTGCAAGCTGCAAAACTATCATAATCTACTTCAGCTTCTTCTTGGGGCGGAGGTTGGTGGCACGGGGATGAAGGCGAGCATAGCACAAACATATGACACGGATCAAGTTAGCCCCAACGTAAGTACAACTTAATTACTTGTGGTATGGGATACTAATTCAAAGATATATTTAATATAATATAATACACATATAAACAACATCCAAGACTAAGAGACACCATTTATGCTCATCATACAAATCTTAGCGGGGATCGAACCCGCGACCTCCGGGCCCTGAAGCTAGTCACTTAACCACTCGGCCACGGACGTCGTAAACATATACCCCAGATTGGAGTAGGTTGATGAGTTGACAATGTTTATGCGTTTTATTGGCTATTTAGCTTAAAATGCATTTTGCACCATAATCAAAGCCCAGTTTATATAGGAGAGGTATTTCTTACATACATACATACATGTACTCACGGATATAAATTCCTAGATGGGGTAGCCAGAGCTAAGGAATGAGAAATTCCTCAGCCACCTTTGGAAAGTTGAGTGGGGAAAAGATGGTAGAATAAAGGTTGTTGGTGATGAGACTCCAACCGCATCGCCAAAACATCCCTTAAAAGCCCCAATACCGTTAGTCGCCTCTTACGTACACCCACCGGAAGAAATGGGGTAGTGCTATTCTATGCCGAAACTACACAGCTTAACACAAGTGAAGAAGAAAAGGGCCGTGTAGTTTCCGCATAGATTATGCTCACTCGTACAATATATCCAATTTCTTCCCTCGAGACTCGCACTTGAAAGGCGATAGAGGAATATCACATTTTTGAGGGTGAGTGATGCTAGTTACCTTTCACGACCAAAATTTTTTATATACTTATTTTGTTTTACTACCACAGTTATTTACTTTCTCACTTTCTCTAAAATTTTGGAAAAAATAATTCTTTCTCTCAAGTTGCCAGTTTGGTTTCCTTAAAAATTTATCTACTGATGACGCAGTCCATTGCCTTACAAATGAAATTGTGCAAAATTTGGACAATGGTATGCATGTTATAGGGATTTTTCTCGACCTCAAAAAAGCCTTTGATACAATTTCAATTCCAATTTTATTGCAAAAATTAGAAAATATCGGCATTCGGGATACTCAGTTAAAATTATTTGAAAGTTATCTTAGTAATAGACTTCAGTGCCTAAAAATTGGAGACAATTACAGCACATTTTCAAAAAACCACCCCTATGGCGTCCCTCAGGGTAGTATCTTAGGACCCAGCCTATTTTTGATTAATATTAATGAGCTATGTAATCTCCAACTTAATAACGACACCATAGTTTCATATGCAGATGACACAGCCTTACTTTTTTCTGCAAAAACATTAGATGAAGCTTATAAATTCGCACAATCTGGCTTTAGTATTGTGAATGACTGGCTTTTTAATAATTTTCTGTCCTTGAACACTGATAAAACTATGTATATGATTTTTGCAAGGAACTCTTCTACACCATTACTAGCTAACACCCCGCTTTATGCACATCACCGCACTTGCACTGATAGCGCACCATGCCTATGCTCAACTATCTCCAAAACAATGAACATCAAATATCTTGGAATTACTCTCGACGTTACTTTAACTTTTAAGGTCCATATTAATGCACTCTGTAATAGAATTAGAAAACTTATAGTAATACTTAAAAAGTTGAGACACATATGTGATTACGCTTTAATAAAACAAATCTATCAAGCGCTTGGTCAATTCTTACTGACTTATTGTATAAAATCTTGGGGAGGTGCTGGCATAACCACTATGTTAAAACTGGAACGAGCTCAAAGAGCGCTACTTAAAGTAGCTACAGCGCGCCCTTTCTACTTCCCTACTACCGAACTATATAAACAATGCAAAGTGCTAAGTGTGCGACAGCTCTTTGTTCTATTCACTGTTCTACAACAGCATGCTAGCTTATACTTCAACCCTGATACACTAAACAGGAGGCGAAAGGATATAGTATGTTTGAATACTTATAGTGCAAAATTTTCCATTACAAACAGATTCTTTATATTTTTAGGGCCATACTAATATAATAAAATTAATAGATTACTAGTATTATATAACTTAAACAACTTTGAATGCAAGAAAAAACTTCAATCGTGGCTATCAAATCTTACATACTCGGAATCAGAGGAATTGCTTCATATAATAAGTTAATATAAGATGTTTTTATTATTTTTTTATCATACTAATACAATAAGTTAGATACATTCAATGCTGATAATAATTTAAACACTACTTACCAATATCATTATATGAAAACTGATTGTTTAAGCCTTTTTTGTTTATTGTTGCCTGAAATACAGGTAAATTACCTAGCTCAGGAACAGGAAAATGTTATATTTTGTACTTTAAATAACTAACTAGGTTAAGACGAATATTATGTACTTTTTAAAAGTGAATAAATTTTTATTATTATTACTTAAATTTATACCAGATAAAGTTTCATTGCTGAACACAGCCTTTAAAATTTAAAAAACTTATGTGCAGGTTTGTATATAATATTTAATTAGAATGAAACTTTACGAAGTATGAATAATAAAAGAGCATGTATGAAAAGATTGATGGATGTGAACGAAGCTAGAGAGCAGAGGTTTGCCAGGATCGTACGAAGTGGTGATCGATAGTCTCTACCTACCCCAATGGGAACTAACGGCGGCGTGAGTATTTGTATGTTGTATGTATTAGAAAAAACTAAAGTGTATGTCTTTTCGTATTCTTTTGTGTTCATTCAAATATGTTGTATGATATATAAAATATTTCCTCACACTAAAGTGGCCAACAGTCTTGTCTTCCCAAGGCATGTCCTGAACCACAGTTTTGAGCATATTCGTTTTGATGTTGAAATAATTTTATAGCTTAATTCTTCCCAAATATTGAATTTGGTGCTATTGAATGAGACAATATAGGATATTAAGACGTTTTGTGGTTGTCTGGTATTGCGGCTCTGGCTACTCCTTAATGAGATATATGGCCTTGCGCCACACTGGTATAGCTAGGGGTCGTATTTATTTTTTATTGTAGGCCCTACCCTTAGTCGCCTCGTACGACACGCGTGGGTAGAAAGGGGTAATGGCATTCTGATCCGGCACTACACGGCAATATTTTGTTTAAAAAGAACATAAATACTATTCTATCTAATACATTCTTATTCTTTCAGTACACCAGCTTCCTAGATTTAAAGTTAAACATCCTAGTATTTCCACTTACAAACCTGGGTTCCAAAGAGTAGAGATTTCAACTTTGAAATACCTATGTTTATATATTATTTCTGTAAGCCTCTTTCTTTGCCCGGAAGCCTGTGACGCGATGAGTTAAGCTAGAAATTTGGTTCAGGTATCGTTTTGTACAGTTCGCGGCCGTGGTGTGCACAAAATTCAGACATCTGATGTAACTGGATTAAGTTAATTGTTACAGAATTTCAAAGTTTCGATTTTGGCCCATAGACTTTGCTCGAGTGTCATAAGCGCGCGCAAACTTTAGTCAGAGATGCGCTGTGATTGGTCGGAATTTTTTCAAACCGGTTAATCAGAATAAATCACTAGAAATTCAAAAGAGCTGCGCTGTGATTGGTCGGAAAATTTCAAAATAAACTCATTTTATTGGACGCGACGTAGTCGCGCCAGGGTTACCCACTAGTAAATATACAATTTTGAAATATTTTTTATCTTTTTATCTTTATCTAAAAAAATCTCTTTATTTTTCATTTGAATTAAGTTGATTTAAAAGTGTTTCAATAAAATAGACCAAAATGAAACTCCGTTCATTTAAAATATATATTTATAATTGGTTTATTTCATTAGTCAATATCAATATCCATGTGTGGGAACCGCAGGTCGGTGTCGCGAAGGTTTTTCTTGATCCAATTATTGACATCTTCAATCATCTGCTCATCAAACTCACTCCGCCAACCTCCAGATATTCCTGCAAATATACGAAACATTATGAACAATTATTTATGCCGTGTAGTGCCGGTTTAGAATAGCACTACCCCATTTCTTCCGGTGGTTGTACGTAAGAATTATTATAATTACAAGTATTGTGTGGTTAATTATCATGGTTGTTTACGTTGAGGGAAAACATCGTAAGGAAATCCACATGGTTAAATTGCACTTAGTCATGTTACAGTGTATTCCTATAAAACGGCGATAGGCCTGCCCTCTATCACGTGAGTACAAGCAAAACATGGGTCTTAGCACTAGGTGACTGTTATATATGTATTGTAGGGTACCGAGCGCCTGCGAGCCTCGTCATTGGTCTCAATAAATCAGTGTGCAAATAGCTATCGTGTTGGTTACTTGTCGCGAGACATTGTCCCTATACTTAACAATTGGCGACGATACCGAACCGAGCGTGTTATCATAACGTACCATTGTTGTAATCGCTATGAATTCTTATGGTTTATTAACTTCATTCGACCACACCACACAAGATTGGTCTAGTTATAAATCACGTTTACTGCAATGGTATATCGCGAATGATATAACCGTTGAGGCGGACAAAGCAAAGGTCAAGCGAAGAGCAATATTATTGAGCGCTCTAAGTGAAACTACCCACAAATTAGCGAGCGATCTGGCTCTGCCGAAACCCTTAGAAGAGGTTGATTTCGACGATATTATTAAAATATTGGACGATCACTTCACACCGAAGCGTTTTGGATTTGCAGAGAAATCAACTTTTTACTCGGCATCACAGCAGCCAGGCGAAACGCACACTCAATGGGCGGCCAGAATTAGGGGGTTGGCGGCACACTTCAACTTTAGAAACTTAGAAGAAGCTCTTTTGGACAAATTCATCATGAGGATGGTGCCCGGACACGAACGAGACAAACTGTTTGTGCAGGAGCAGCGCGAGCTGACGTTGGCGAAGGCGATCGACATGGCGGAGAGCGTACGTTGCGCACGGCTCGCGTCCGCCGGCGCCGCGCCCCACACCGTGTTCAGCATCAGCAACAGACAAGAGAAGTGTAGTGTATGCGGTTATACCAATCATAATGCCAATCAGTGCCGTTTCAAAAATTATAAATGTAAAAAGTGCCAACGTAAAGGTCATTTACGCAAAATGTGTTCCTTTAGTGATAAAGTGAAGTGCATTAATGAATCCGTGGATGACGGAGACGATGGTATGGCATTTTATAATATTCGATGTATAAAAGGAAAACCCATGACAGAGCGGGTTTCTGTAGATGGTATATTTTTGGAATTCGAGATAGATAGTGGCTCAGCAGTTAGTGTTATGTCACACGATACTTATAGTAAATATTTCAGTTACGTGCCGTTGTCTGACACTAAAAAAAGGTTATACGGGTATAATGGTGGTAGTATAGTAGTAATAGGACTAGTTAATTTACCGATACTTTATAATCAGCTGAGAAATAATCTTTATATATATTTTTATTGTAAAGGATGGAGGACCCCCGCTTTTGGGTAGAGATTTTATAAGTTTGTTTAGTTTAGAGTTAAAACCGGTCGTAAAATCTATAGCTATAAAGGAAAACGCAAACAGTAATATTCGTCCAGCCTTATTAAAAGAATTTCCGACGGTATTTTCGGGCACTCTCGGTACTTTTAATAAATTTTCGGTTACCCTTAAATTAACCCACTTGTTACTACCGTCGTTTTAAAACAACAGCATGAATAAAAAAATCTACATCGAAATGTGGGTAGTTTTAATGAAATTTTATGATTTGATTGCTTTCGTCAGTGCAGCATCTAACCGAAGAAAAATACAGTTTACATCAAGATATTACGTATTTTTTATATAAATATCTATAAAATACGAAAAATAATCATGTCTTTTCAAGGGTAAGTACAATATCATTTGAATATAATATTGGCCTGAAGTTACATTTAACTTGTTGTTATAACGTAGTTTTATCTATGCAGAAAAATAATATGCCTTACAATTAACATTTTGGTACCTTTTTTGTCGAGAAAAGTAGGTGTTGTTTATAAACGACGATCGTAAAATGAACTACCTTACCTACTTATGCAGTGAGGATGAGGACTGTGCATAGAAATACATTCTTCCTACTTGAAATCTTTTGTGTTACCTACGCTTTTATTGTTTTATCTGTGTTTTTGAAGTAGGTATTATTACAGATCCCGTTTCTACTCTTTGAGGCTTCATGAAATCGTTGAAGAATTGGAGAAGGAAGATGACGGTCCTTTGCCAGATTTCATCGTAATACTTCCTCCAGATAATTGTAAAGGTAATGTGACCGATGAAGATTCCGGAGACGAAGAATATGTTAACAATTAAAATCTAAGGCTCTCAGCTTCGAGCACCCTGTGCAATACAACTTGATAACGGCGGCGATGATTCCAATAGTGATGACGAAGACGAAATTCCGATATCGCAGTTGGCAAAGCGTCAACGTGTGGATGATGCGCCCACCGCCTCTTCTACGGACGCTCAAGCTACCTTACCAATACCTACGCAAGGTAAGAGTGGTGGCATCATGCGAGTACAAAAAAATAAGGCGTATTCCTGGATCGCAAGAGACATCAAGCCAGATTTTTCTTCCTGGCGTCCCCAAATGACTGCTAAGTTACGTCAAAAACCGTTATATTATTTCGAATGTCTTCTAAGCAGTGAGATCATAGATATGTTAGTTGATTTTACTAATTTGTACGCCGCTCAGAAGAATAAGCCTGGTAACATAACATCAAATGAAATGCGATGTTTCATTGCACAATGCCTGGCAGCTGTATAAAAACGACGGTGGTGAATACGATCATCTAAAGTTCAGAAGAAGTGTGTCATGTGGTTTACTGGAGACATACAGAAAAACAGATCATCGTATGCCAGGTCGGGCTTCCGGTAGTTTACATGAATCTTCACGATATGATAACATAGGACATATCGTAACATATCGCCCTAATCAACTGCTTTGTGGATATTGTCATAAACATGCCAATTTTTTTTGCGTGAAATGTAACGTCACGTTGCACCCCAGAGATTGTTTTGCAGCCTATCATAAGCAATGTTAAAAGCGTACCTACATACATATGCATTATTCAATAAAAGAAGTACTTATTTTGAAATATATTTTGTTTCAATCAACTCACCATGAACCCTTGCAACAGTAGTACATATTACTACCGTAGTTTTAAAACAACACCACTTTCCGGCTTTCCCAGAAATTTCTGTTTTTTTTGTATTTTTTTCTTAATCGTAGGCCATTAAACTGCCCCCAAACCAAAAATCAACTTATAAACTTAACTTTTTTTGTTTCCGTAACAAGTGGGTTAAAACCAGGCGTCTCACCTATTTTTATGAAAGCTAGACCTGTGCCTTACGCTTTGAAAGACAAAATAAATGCAGAAATAGATCGACTTCTGGAATTAAAAATTTTGCAACCAATAGAACATTCAGAATATGCATCGCCAATCGTACCAGCTTTAAGAAAAGATGGTGGGGTGAGGATATGTGCAGATTTTTCAGTATCCATTAATAAACAATTAGTTATTGATAAATATCCTTTACCTACAATCAATGATTTGTTTTCCAAATTGCATGGGGGGGTCCAATTTAGTAAAATCGATATGTCACGAGCATACAATCAATTGATTTTAAATGATCCAAAAAATTTGACATGTATCAATACCCATCGTGGCTTATTTAAATTCAATAGACTAGTATTTGGACTAGCCTGTGCGCCGGCGATCTTTCAACGCACAATGGAAAATCTGTTGGCTGGTTTAGACGGCGTAATGATATTTTTGGATGACTGCTGCGTAACTGGTAGAGATTATGAAGAGCATAGACAAAGGTTAATTGCGGTTTTAAAGCGATTTGAAGAGGCAGGGTTAACATTACAGGAAAGTAAATGCGAGTTTTTTATGAATGAAATTACATATTTAGGTCATGTTATTAATAGGCACGGTATTCAAAAATGTCCCAAAAAGGTTAGTGCCATAGTAAGTGCTTCAAAACCACACAACGTAGCTCAGTTACAGTCATTTTTAGGCCTCACCAATTACTATAGAAGTTTCATTCCAGACGCGGCCTCGCTGTTAAGTCCCCTTTATAAACTATTGAATAAAAACGTACAATGGGAATGGTCATCGGAACAAAATGATGCTTTTATGAAAGTAAAAGAAATACTATCATCGGATGAAACATTAGCTCATTATGACCCTAACGCAACCTTGATACTGACTGTGGATGCGTCCCCCACCGGACTGGGTGCAATTTTATCTCAATTGGATACAAAAGGGCACGAGAGACCAATCTCTTATGCATCACGATCTTTAAGTCCAGCTGAGAAAAAGTATGCACAAATACAAAAGGAAGCCACAGCCATTATTTTCGGGGTACGCCGTTTCCATCAATATTTGTATGGTCGCGCGGTGCCCTTTATACTACGTACCGATCATAAACCGCTGCTGTCAATATTTGGGCAAAACAAAGGCATCCCGGAAATAACAGCTAATAGACTACAAAGATACGCAATGTTTCTGGCAGCGTATAACTATACGATTCAGTACGTGCGCAGTAGTGATAACAGCGCTGACTTCTTATCTCGCGCAACGCCGCCGCCGCCGCCGGCCGAGCAGGTGCTGCGAGGCGCGCACGACGAGCATTTGGATACTGCATCTTATGTTAATTTTATTGTCGACGGATCTTTACCTGTCACTTTGTCTGAGATAAGGCATCATACAGAAAGCGACAGTAATTTATGTTTAGTGAGAGATTACCTAATAAAAGGATGGCCTAGAAAAATAAGCGACACAAAAGTACACCCATTTTTTGCTTGCCGGTTTCAACTCTCATATGAAAATGGTTGCATAATGAGGGGCCATAAAGTTGTTATACCCGAGTCACTAATAAGTAGAATTTGTGAGGAGCTGCATAGTTCTCATTTTGGAATAGTGAAAATGAAAGCGGAAGCTCGCGAAAGGTTATGGTTTCCCGGTATAGACAAAAAACTAGAAGACATCGCACGCGCTTGTGAGGTTTGCGCCGCGCTGCGCCCCTCGCCCCCGCGCGCCCCGCTCGCGCCGTGGCCGCATCCGCCACACGCGTTCTCGAGAGTGCATGCAGATTTTTTAGGACCGTTTAATGGCCAAGTATATTTAATTATAGTAGACGCGTATAGTAAATGGGTCGAATGTTTTATTCTGACCACATCATTCACGTCTCACGCTGTTATAGAGAAACTATACGAATTTATGTCTCGAGTAGGAATACCAGATACTTTGGTGACAGACAATGGCACGTCCTTTACATCTTTGGAATTCAAAAAATTTTGTGAGCTTAATGGAATTAAACACTTATTTTCTCCTGTCTATCATCCATCTAGTAACGGACAGGCGGAATCTTTCGTGAAAATAATAAAGAAAGGCTTAAAAGGTATTATTTTAGAAAGTGGAAATAAGAAACCACAGCAATCAAAAATTTTCAAGTTTTTATTTGATTATAGGAATTCCAAAAATAGCACCACCGAAAAGTCACCAGCCGAATTAGTGTATGGACGTCGGTTACGTTCAAGATTAGATTTAGTAGTACCTTATCATCCATCGTCTGCCTCAGCCAAGGAATCCGAATTAGCTAGCACTGTAGGCCATCATCAGTTTTTACAGGCAACTAATTATAGAGGTCAAGAACGAGTGCCTTTCACAATTAACGATTGTGTTTGGCTCAAAAAGTATATAGGTAATAAGAAATATGTTTGGATTAATGGAAAAATTGTAAAAAAGAATGGACAGAGATTATATACTGTATTTTTACCGGAAATGAATTGTGAAGTCACGAGGCACATTGACCAGCTGTGGAGAAAGAGTGACTCTAAGGATGACCCAGCACCGCCGCCGCGGCCGACCGACACCCCGTGGGGAGAACTTGTGGACGACATGCCCGCCGCCGCCGCCGCAGCCGCACCGAGCAGCTCCGTGGACGGCCTCGACACCGACACTAACCACGAGAAGGGAGAGCAAATGGGAGACCCTGAAGGTGTAGTCACCCAGACCCCGACCACCCCTGAGAATCTTACTGCTAACTTGCGGCGTCGAGCGATATCACCCGTCTTCTCCACACTGACCACCCAAGCTGAGGATAGTGATTAGCCAAAAACTAGATGTTTGTTAAACTATATCAGGGAGGAATGTTATATATGTATTGTAGGGTACCGAGCGCCTGCGAGCCTCGTCATTGGTCTCAATAAATCAGTGTGCAAATAGCTATCGTGTTGGTTACTTGTCGCGAGACATTGTCCCTATACTTAACATATGATTTTTTAACATTAATGTCACATGATGTTCGAAAGTATTAGTACCTCTGCCAACCCACTCGGGGATATACGGCTCATAAAAATAATTACCATTCCTAACAACTTGATCTTTGTTGTCTCCAAGAAGGTCCATATTGTTGACAGCTCGGTTCTTCTTTAAATTGGAGAATTGCAGATGAGAGCTTAGCTCCTCTATTTGTTTGTCGGAGTAAGACTTGTTGAAGAATTTGCACACTTCACGGATTGCACCGGGTAGGTCCTGTAATTATGTTAACAATATTTTAATAATAAGAAAGAAAAATAGAGATAATTAATTCATTGCATCAGGACACAAAAAAAAACGAAAAATGAAAAGTAACTTAGTTCTTACATGACATGGTAACGAACAACATAGTTCTGCTCGCAAAGGCAAAGAATCGGTTTCTGGCTCAGCTTACTTTAAAGGCGATTTGTCTTTAAAACTGATTTTCAGCCAGAACCTTATATATACCCATAAACATAGATTATGCCCATAAACTATAATTTACTACGATTATGTTTATTGTTGGCAGAAGCAGGTCTCGTATTAGTTTTTAAGGTAAGATATAAAAAGCTATATAAATATATTTGCTGAGTAGTGTCGGCTTAGAATAACACTACCCCATTTCTTCCGGTGGGTGTACGTAAGAGGCGACTAACGGTATTGGGGATTTTAAGGGATTTTTTGGCGATGCGGTTGGAGACCCATCACCAACAACCTTTATTTTACCATCTTTTCCCCACTCAACTTTCCAAACGTGGCTGAGGAATTTCGAATTACTGGTATGTATGTATGGTAGCAGAAACTTCAGTATTACTAGCCACATTAGAATGTAAAGAGGGGTATATGTATTAAGGTAAAGGACTGTTAGTTTTAGGTATGACTTCCATCTGCATCGCCCATCAATTACTTATAAGTCTGCAGTATCATTACTCTTACACGGCTTTGATGAATCGAACCTAAACTATTTATAATCCTAACAATTTTACCACAATTACTATATTTCATTGAACGCAATGGCTATGCATATAGACTTGTTCGATTGCAATCTGAGATAGTTCACAGAGAGATTGCAATTGCAAATGATATACTATACTAAGTTTTATATTGATTGTAAAAAATGGATAAATCAAAACCCGCATTGGGTACATCCTGTAAATGACATACATATACTCACGGCTATAAATCCCTTAACGGGGTAACCAGAGCTTTGGAATGAGAAATTCCTCAGCCACTTTTGGAAGTTGATAGGGGAAAAGATGGCAATAATTAATGTTTTTGGTGACGGGTCTCCAACCACATCGCCCAAAAATCACTTAAAAAGCCCCTTATCCCTTAGTCGTCCCTTACGATCACCCACGGGTAGAAATGGGGTAGTGTTATTCTAAGTCGACACTACACGGCTAAATGAGTTTTTAAATTATGATAAAAAAAATCTTTAAACATGTCTAGTTCCGAGAATCTGGTTGTATTTACCTGTTTCATATTTTCATAGAACAAGAAGAGAATATTTGGATGATTCCTTTTGTTCCAGAACTCTTTTACGTTTGCGAAAAATGGCGCGTAAATAGCTGAAAGAAAGAGCAAAATATTATAAACCCTTAATTGTTTTTAATACCCTCCTGAGATGCGATCTGTATAGATAGGCTTAGAATAGCACTAACACGGTTCATTCTACGACGGGTGTGATATGAGGCGACTAAGGATTTAAGTTTTTTGAAGTGATTTTTGGATGATTATTATCTTTTCCTAACCACAACTTCAAAAAGTAGGTAACTGATGAATTTCTAATTCCGAATTAAACGATGCTAATAGCGATTTATATCCATTTATACAGGGATTGATTTATACAGACATTGTATTTAACTACATTCATACGTAGGCGTAGCTTAGGTATAAAAACTAGAAATCAAACTCAAACGTTCACGCCGAATATCCCCGAAGGGTTTGGCAGAGGAACTAATACTCACGGACAGTGTACTCACGTGATAGGGGGCAAGCCTATCGCCGTTTTGTACGTATACACTGTCACATGACTAAGTACAACTCAGCCATGTGGGTTTCCTCACGATGTTTTCCCTCACCGTTAACAACTATGATAAATTAACCACGATCTGCACGATAGGCGGTGTTCTACCCACTGAGCTATCACGTCATAAAAACTAGAGTTAAAGCAAAAAATCTAGCTAAAAAACAGAGAAGGATTCGATGAGTTGCTAAACTTATCACCTACCAAACATTTTTACCACACCTCTAGTCGGGCAGCGCTTTTGTTAGCCACGATATTTCATAAATAATTTATTAGTTTGACGTTATATTCTAATTTAAATTAATCAGATGACCAAAGTAAATAAAGGCATACATAGTGGAAACTGGAACCTAAATCTTCATAAAGTCTTGAACAATGTGTGAAGGGTGCAAAATCAGACTTCTTTAACCATAAGTACATTTTTTTTTATTTTTATTTTTGTTTGTAAAAAATTGTATTTGTTTAGTGTCGGTAAATCACAGTATATTATCCATGAAGTTACTAAACAGGAGAGCGCACTTACAAACATATGGTACACAATAATGAAATTTACTACCCCGCAATAAAGCGTATAATCTTTTGAACACTGTAAAGCAGAGAAACGTCCTAGAACGAGAGCCCGAACTAGAAGGTTGCCAGTCTTAATAGGGAATACTTTATAAAAAGCAGGTTACTAACTATTCCTTTTTAATAAATTGTTTTAATTATTATCGTCGTCTATCAACTTAGAGATAAATAATTTATTAAGTTTGGTAATCGGTAAAATAATATTTATAACGGGTATCCCCATGGAAACAAGATATATAAGGTGTCCAAAATTTATCATCTCTTCGTGTGTTTCGGAGCTTTTGCCATTTAACTAAGAAAATAGTTGGCAGAGCAAAATATGGTGAAAATTATTATTCTATTTCAAATAAATAATATAAGTGAAATAAGATACCGTGTAGTGTCGGCTTAACATAGCACAAATATGTTTCTACCCGCGCATCTTAAAAAGCAACTTAGGCTTTTGGTTTGGGACTTTTGAAGTTTACCTTCTTTACCTACCCTTCTTTCTCTACTCAACTTCAAAAAGTGGCTGAAGAAATTTTAATTCTCACGCACTGGCTACCCCTTCTTTTATAACATAACATAAATGTTCACGCCGAATATTCCAGAAGGGGTTGGCATACTAATACTTCTGAACATCACGTGACTTTGTCACCTGGTGTTCAGAGTACCCACGTTTTGCATGGACAGTGTACTCACGTGATAGGGGGCAGGCCTATCGCCGTTTTGTACAAATACACTGTCACATGACTAAGTACAATTCAGCTATGTGAGTTTCCCCACAATGTTTTCCCTCACCGTTAACAACCGTGATAAATTAACCTCACATATGTATTTAGAAAAGACAAATTGGTGTAGGCCCGACCCGGGATTTGAACACAAATCATTTGCACGATAACCGGTATTCTACGCATTGAGCTATAACGTCGTCTTCGCTTTCTTTTATAATCTACTTTTTAAGAATATGTATGTATGTAAATATAAGTGTTTTTGTAAATTTTAGAGGAACAATCAGTAAAAACATCAACAGATGGTCACCCTACTTAAAACGAGAGACAGCCCACTAGCAAGCCATCCTTGTTCAGGACACTTTAGGACGCCAGAGAGCATTCCTGATTAAATAGTACTTCCATGATATTATCTTAATTATCCTAAGAACTCTGACATATAAACAATATCTTAATCTTAATATATACTAACTATATCCCGCCATAAACAAATAAAGAAACTCCTTCAGCGTCCCTCGAAACGCGACCTCCGTGTGGTTCTTAAAGAAGTAGTAACATGACAGAATGACGTCTCGCGGGTCACGTGTCACGTACACCATCTTGGATCGGTCGAGCAGCGCGGGCGGTAGGAGCGACAGCGGCAGGTGCGTATTGAGGAAGCGGGGGGAGGGGAGCCCTTCGAAGTACTCTTTTGGCTGGCCGTAGCTGGAAATGATGAAGAAAAAGGGTCTTTTACGACAGAATATAGCAAACGTGATAGCTTAGTGTGAAGCCTCTGCCTCTCATGCGAGGCACGTCCTTAACTAGTGTGTCCTTCTAAATCACAAGTCAAATAAAATAAAATTATAATGGTTGTTAATAGTGAGGAAAACATCGTGAGAAAATCCATATGGATGAGTATAGTATTATATTATCTGTGGGTGTACTTATTTTTGTGACAGTGATTGTGTACAAGAATGGGGACAGGCCTGAATCCTATCATGTCGAGTGTACGGTCTATGTAAAACGTGGGTACTCTGAGCACCAAATGACATTAATTTAACGTGATGATCAGACATATTAGTACCTCTGCTATCCCTTCGGGGATATACGGCGTGAATTTTTGAGTTTAAGGTATAATACGATGATGGATGGGAAACGGCATGATGATAAGGTATTTGGTTTAAATATGTGTTACAAATTAAAAAAAAACGTTCAATTTTTCATAGTGCATAGCATGCATACTCGAGAGTATAGTACATTATACAAAGTGCCGAGTTCAAAAGATTTACTATCGTCTAAAGACATACATACATATACATACATGCTGTGTAGTGTCGGCTATGCTGTGTAGTGTCGGCTTAGAATAGCACTACCCCATTTCTACCCGTGGGTGATCGTAAGAGGCGCCTAAGGGTATAGGGGCTTTTTAAGTAACTTCTGGGCGATGTGGTTGGAGACCCGTCACCAACAATTATTTATTATTACCATCTTTTCCCCACTTAACTTCCAAAAGTGGCTGAGGAATATTTTATTTCCAAAGCTCTGGCTACCCCGTTTAGGAATATATAGCCGTGAGCATATGTATGTATGTATGTATGTACATACATACATGAAGTACGAAAACCTACTCATAATACTCCACCCTCTGGTTGTACGGTATTTCAGCTGCCCTCTTGTAATCCAGGTCGTTGGCCACCAGCCACGTCAGCTCGCCTAGCCAGTGAGTGCCTGGAAACATGGAGGGTGACATGTTATAATACGTTTATTGGTTTAGGTTTATATTTCACATCACAAGGAAGTAAAACAAGTATATAGATAGTGTTCTGTATTTTGACATACGTAAGATCATACCCTTACGCCATTTGTTGCTTTGTGGGCAAACACACACACTTATTTTATTATTTGTTATAAGTCAGTTGATTTCAAAGAGCATCTTAGAATTAATTGAAAGCTAAATTATGGATCGTTTTTCGGAATTTCTGATCTTTATTTTAGACAGTGTACTAAAAAGACCTACCAAAATTAGTTATTAAAAACCTACCAAAACAGAAACCAGAGATAAAGTTTATTTAAATTAAAAGCGTAGATGATAAAATTATCAAAAGTAATTAAAATGAGTTAATATCGGCGAACCCGTGCTTACTAGTAAAGTTATGTTTTTAGGTCAAGTACGGTTGGTTGCGTGCCTCCACTTAGCTAAGTTCTAATTTACGATATATTTTCATACAACTTTGTATAAACATACATACATATACTCACGGCTATAAATCCCTAGAAGGGGTAGCCAGAGCTAAGGAATTAGAAATTCCTCAGCCACTTTTGGAAACTTGAGTGGGGAAAAGATAGTAAAACAAAGGTTTTTGGTGATGGGTCTCCAACCGCATCGCCCAAAAATCCCTTAAAAGCCCCAATACCGTTAGTCGCCTCATACGTACACCCACCGGAAGAAATGGGGTAGTGCTATTCTAAGCCGGCAATACATGGCCAACTTTGTATAAAGTTAGGTGATAATGTTTTAAATATCGGACACAAATCTGTATATAGTATAGGAAACATTATATTATGCGATTAACATATACAGTAGACTGGAGTCATTGCAAAGGCTTTTGGCGGAATTAGGAGTAGTAAGATATGTGAGTAAATCTGCTGATGGTTGCAGTTCAACAAACTAAGGATAGATAAATTAGGCGTTTTGAAGACCCATTCCCAACCATTAGCTATTAACAATCTTTTACCCACTCAGCCACCAAACTTGAAAAACCGGTGACGTATAACCTTGTATAATATACTTTATTGAGGTTTGTTCTTTAATAAAGGCATAAAAAAGTGACCATAACAAAGTTTTTTTTTCGAAGGATTGGTTGCTGCTGACCCTGTGGCCTGTGCGGCTTCACCATGGCTTTATGTGTGCCGGGCAGCTGAGCGCCGCCCTGGCGGGGTTAAAGGGGTGTACCTAAGCTAAGTCGGAAAAAAAAAACAAAATAAAGACAGAAACTTTGTCAACATATCTTACCAGCTCTGGCGAACCCCCCGACCCACACGTCGTCAGGTCGCACCACCAAGTTCCTGGCGTCCTCCTCCCGAAACCGGTTCTCTATCATGCAGTACTTCCCCTCGCCTATCAGCGCCATATGCTTGGGCATCTCTGGAAATAGATGAAAACTTGTATTTATTACATACTAGTGGATCGGCCCAGCTTCGCACGGGTAGCGATGTTTTTTTAAATATCTGAGGTTTCTTTCTTCAGTCACTGCTCAAGCATTGTGAAATTTAGCGTAATGTTCTCAATTTATTAAATTTATATAGCACTCCCTGAACAGTGTAGTTTGGTGATTTTGAATGCGCTTTTATGAAAGGTTCAGTATTTCCGATGATTAGAATTTTTTTGAATAAAAAGCTATGAAGTATTTATAACAATCTAAAAAAGAAATAATTACGTGATGTAGGATGCAATAACTGGCGCCATCTATTATGTTATATGTAAATTAGTAAAGATTTGGTTTTGGGCACGGGCGCGATGGTTTATTTTATGTATAATTTCGGTTTTTCTCTACCGATTTCTATGATTCTTTTTTTATTGAATAGGTAATAATGTTACCTTTTTAAATTAGGAGTGACAGTTTTACAAACGTAAGAGTAAACAAATATAATCAGAATGTTCCGAACTGCTAACATATCAGGAATTACACGTGTTATTGTGAGTCAATCGTAAAAGATAGACATAAACTGTTGAGGTTTTTTTTTAGATAATTTGATGAAGAATATTTCCGTCATACATGATTTCTATGTAAGTTTAACCATTATGGCTGCACACGCGACGGATGCTTAAAAAATGGAGTAACTTCTCCCTTTTTCCCAAAATTACCCTTTACTACTCTGCTGGAAAGTATGCAAAAACCTGCCCAGGAGTATGAAGAATAATTGTACCAAGTTTCGTTAAAATCCGTCGAGTAGTTTTTGTCTCCATAAGGCACATACAAACCGACAGACAGACAGACAGACAGACAGACAGACAAAAATTTTGCTGATTGCATTTTTGGCATCAGTATCGATCACTAATAACCCCCTGATAGTTATTTTGAAAATATATTTCATGTACAGAATTGACCTCTCTACAGATTTATTATAAGTACTAGTGGATCGGGCCCAGCTTCGCACGGGTAGCGTAGTTTTAAAAATATCTGAGTTTTCTTCAATAACTGCTCAACCTTTGTGAAATTTAGTGCAATTTACAGCATTCCTTAATAGTGTAGCTTTGTGATTGTGATAGCGCTTAAATGAACGGTTCAGTATCTCCGAAAATAAAACCATGCAAACAATCAGAGTTACAAACTTTGCATACATACAGTGAGTATTATGTATACTCCCGGCTATCTTTTGCGCGCAAAACCATTACTAAAAAAATATCCTAATAGCATTCACGTGCGACGAAAGGGCGCGATAGCTTATTTCATGTATAAGTTTGGTTATTCTCTACCGATTTCTATGATTCTTTTTTTATTGAATAGGTAATAATGTTAATTTTTTTAAATGAGAGACGAATGAGAGAACTATAAACGTATGAGTAAATAAATATAATCAGAATGCTCCGAACTGCTAAGCTATCAGGAATTACACGTGTTATTATGAGTCAACCATAAAAGATTGACATATGCTGCAGAAGGATATTTTTTAGAAAATTTTACATACATACATACATATACTCACGCCATTAATTCCCATTGGGGTAGGCAGAGACTATCGATCGCCAATTCGTACGATCCTGACAAACCTCTCTAGCTTCGTTTACATCCATCAATCTTTTCATACATGCTCTTTTATTCTTCATACTTCGGACGCCAGCCTTTTTGAGCACATTCTCAATTTGGTCCAAGTGTGTTCTCCGTGGTCGTCCTCTACTAACATTACCATCCACACTAGCTCTATAGATCCCTTTTACCAATTTTCTATCATCCATCCTCTCTATGTGCCCAAACCATCTCAACATTCCTTTTTCTATATTTCTTACAATATCATCTTTCACACCACACTTTTCACGAATAACGCTATTTCTCACTCGGTCACACAATCTAACATTACAAATTTTTCTGAGGGACCTCATCTCTACTGCATTTACTCTGCTCTCATGCTTCTTCTGCCACACCCAACATTCGCTTCCATACATAAGCGTAGGAACAAGAACAGCATCATGCACAGCCATTCGGGCCTTTTCAAACACCGATTGACTGATCATTAGGCTATTCATTGCTCCATTTACCGCATTACCCTTTTTCACTCTTCTTTCAATGTCTTCATCACATTTTCCATCCCTTGTAAACAAACTTCCCAGATATACAAACTCCTTCACCTGTTCCACATCCTTACCATCAATCGCAATCACGCATTCTGTCACATCTTCCTGTCTCTCAAAAACCATCGTTTTGGTCTTATCCACATTCACCCTCATTCCCTTTCTTACAAAAGACTCACATGCAATATTCATCATCTCTTGCAACTCTTCTGCCGATGATGCAAGTAGCACTTGATCGTCAGCATACAAGAGGCATTTAATGATGAATCCACCCATCCTTAGTCCATAATCACTTTCACGCAACTCTGTCAAACAGTCATCCATGAACAAATTGAAGAGCCACGGAGAAGCTACACATCCCTGTCGGACACCCCTAGAGATTCTGAACCAGTCAGTGTTTTCCCCGTTTACTCTTACACATGCACTAGAATCCTCATAGAGTGATACCAATGCACGTATAAGTTGACTCCCCAACCTGAACTTGGATAAAACCTCCCATAAACACTTTCTTACCACCCTATCATACGCCTTCTCTAAATCAATGAAGGAGCAATACACCTTTTGGTTCTTAGCTAAGAAATTTTCAGTGATGCTCCTTAGAGAGAAGATTTGATCCATACATCCCATTCCTTTCCTAAATCCCGCTTGCACATCCCATATTTCCTCATCACTTTCATTCATCACTCTTTCAATCAGTACCTTAGCATACAATTTACCAACAATGCTGAGTAAGCTGATGCCGCGGTAGTTTTTAGCCTCTTGGTGTGACCCCTTTCCTTTATATAGAGGCACAATCACCGCCTTGCACCAGTCTCGAGGAACTTTGCCACTCGACCAGCATTTTTGGAAAAGGAAGTACAACCAAGAAGCCACCAACCCTTTACCAGCCCTCAGCATTTCGATAGTAATCCTATCATACCCTGCCGCCTTCCCTACTTTCATACTTTTCATTGCTTTCATTATTTCTTCCATACTAATCTCACTGTCACTGAAATCACCCATCTCTTCGTTCCAATCAACATTACTGTCGATTGGCGAAGAAATGGATGCATCCTCTTTTTCAAACAGTCCCTCAAAATAATTCTTCCATACCCGTTTCATGCTACTTTCATCCGTCGCCAATTCACCCTGTTCATCTCTTATTACACTCACTCTCGTGTTTTGGGAAACTCCCTTTTCCTTCCGGATATACTTCCAGAATAACTTTTGGTTATTCCGGAAATTATCAGAAAGTTTCCTCTCACACCACTCTTGCAAATCCCGCTTTTTCTTTTCTATTTTCTTCTTCACCTCATTCTTAACTCTCTTATATTCATCTTCACTTTTCTGCACTACATCGTCAGTTACACTCGCATTCATCCGTTTACTAGCTTTAATCGCTAGTAAATCTAACCACGCTTTCTTCTTATCTCCAACCGCCTCTTTCACAATTTTATCCCACCAACTTGTTGGTGGTCTATTTGACCTTTTGCACACACCACAAACTTCCGTCGCACATTCAACCATCGTCGATTTGAGCACATCCCATACTTCTTCTATTTCCATTTCAAATTTCATGTAAAATATTTCCGTCATATCCCATCAATATTCCCATACTTCTTCTATTTCTATTTCAAATTTTATGTAAAATATTTCCGTCATACATGATTTCTATGCAACTATAACCACTAAGGCTGCACACGCGACGGAAGCTTAAAAAATGGAGTAACTTCCCCCGTTTTCCCAAATTTTCCCAAAATTCCCCTTCACTACTCTGCTGAAAAGTACACTATAACCTGCCCAGGAGTATGAAAAATAATTCTACCAAGTTTCGTTAAAATCCGTCGAGTAGTTTTTGTTTCCATAAGGAACATACAAACCGACAGACAGACAGACTGACAAAAATTTTACTGATTGCATTTTTGGCATCAGTATCGATCACTAATCACCCCCTGATAGTTATTTTGAAAATATATTTAATGTACAGAATTGACCTCTCTACAGATTTATTATAAGTATAGATAGATATAGATTTATATATATTTGCCGTCTAGTGCTGGCTTAGAATACCACTACCTCTTTCTACCTACGGGTGTCGAGGGGTACCTACGTGTATAGGTGAAGAGGCGACTAAGGGTTAGAAGCTTTATTTGGGTTGGAGACTCATCACCAACGATACATTTTTTCTACCATCTTGTTCCCTATCAACTTCCAAATGTGGCTGAGGAGTTTCTAGCTCTTAAGCTCTGGCTACCCCTTTTGGGATTTATGGCCGTGAGTATATGTATGAATGTATGAATATGACAGAAGAATTTTAAATAAATGGTTGAAATAAACTAACTTTGCCAACCGTGATACCAGCTGCGACCGTACCAAACTTTGGAAGTGGGAAAGAGATGCGGCAATAAACCACAATATTTCTAGTGAAAAGAACAAGTTACCGCTGATAAAGAACTGGTAAAGAACAAACTCAACAGATTTCAGAAATCGTTTACACCATGTGAGGTTGAACCGGTTGTATCAAAAAGATGGGGTGTTATTGAAATAAACATATATTTATTTTTTCTGTATTGTTTAGTTTCTAAGACTTTTGATATGAAATACATGTTTTTTCTTTTGCTGTATAGAAATAGTAACTTGGTAGATGGTATTTGACATAGCATCGCGCAAGTACCTTATTACCACTTGGTGAAACAGCCCATGTAACAAATGCTCAGACATTTACATGCTTAAAATTTTATATTTATTAGCCCGCTTCCAACCTGTAATAAATGTTTTATATATCGTTTTGCTTTCGGATTTATGCTAATTATTTTTTAGCAGCTGAAAAGGATAAAGGATAGTGAGTAAAGTCATCGTATTTGATGCGTTGCTAACCGGATCATCTCCATTAAAATATCGAATCGTACTTCGTGGTCGTTACAACATGGAACCCAGAATATTAGTATGGCAATATGAACTTTAGGTGATAGTATATTCAGAAAGTATGTATGTTAGTTTATCTGAATATATGTCCATATGCAAAGAGCTTGTAATTACGGTATAGCTTTAATCCAAATAAATATTAAATGACCAAGTAAAAGTTAAAGGCCCATATTTTTGCAAATGGAAGCCGACAATTCAGCTATATTTACTTCTTTTTTAAGTCGTCTGACGGGACTGACTCAACCACTAAAATTCAAGGTCATTGGCAGAACCATTTGTGTAATGTAAGTCTTATATTCGCTTATAATATAAATATAACACATCAATTAATATAACAATATATTCGGAAAAACTAACCTTTAAGATATAAAGCTAACTATTGTTGAATATGTACATCACGAAACATACAAGATTAGGATTAATGAAAAGGTCAATGAACTGAACAGCCAAAAAATAACCAAAAATCTTACTCTCATGAGAATACATGTCCGACATCTTAGCTGCTATCTCATCTGGTAAACCTTCTTTCTTGGACATCTTGACCCAATTAGATAAAACCTCCTTAAACGTTTGGAATAGAACACTACTTATTTAAGAATAAATTAAAACCTGTTCGAAATTTGAACGCGACCACGATCGCGCGGTCGCCAATCGTGAATGGTGTATGGAGAGCGTCCTGTGGATAAGTTTTATATTGAATGCAATTATTGTATTGTGCAATGATTCGTTTGGTTTGTAATTCAATAAAGCTTGTTTAGTTCTGTTTGTAGCTACTGCTATCCTTGTAATGAGTAATAGCGCGGTGAATACACTTTGCTGTTTGTTTTCATTATCTTATCAACTTTTGTTGATTTTCTAATTAGTTTTATTTGTATCTTATTTGTTTGGATTACCGTTTTATTAGTTTGTTAAGAATATTCTCGATAATGTTTGTATTAACGCGTAGACTTGTTTTTTTTATTTAAACCTTTATATCGTCTTTTTAAATATGCTGCTAGCATGAAATTTGTATTATTTCTTCACTCAAGTATATGTATGTTAATACAAAATGCTGTGCAGTGTCGACTTTGCCGTGTAGTGTCGGGTTAGAATAACACTACCCCATTTCTACCCGTGGGTGATCGTAAGGGGCGACTAAGGGTATAGGGGCTTTTTAAGTGATTTTTGGGCGATGTGGTTGGAGACCAGTCACCAAAAACATTTATTATTACCATCTTTTCCCCAATCAACTTCCAAAAGTGTCTGTGGAATTTCTCTTTCCAAAGCTCTGGCTACCCCGTTTAGGGATTTATAGCCGTGAGTGTATGTATGTATGTTAGAACAAAATATTCATTTAATAAATAGGTATTTACTAGGTATTTTTTCTAGGGACTTATAGCCCTAAAGTATACGATTGTTTGTTTTAAATATGATTTATTTAAAGAGTAATAAAACATTCATCCTGTTCATACAATACTATACATTTGTTAGGTTTATTTTATTTACAAGGTTTTCTGATAAATTACTTTTGTATTAATGTTTATTATATTATTTTGAAAAGAAAAATGTATTAGGGTGCCATCTATGAATAAACGGAAATAGGGATTTAGGAAAGGGGTTGACTTCTAGTATAAATACACTCGTCCCGCTGACTAGTTTTAAAGAGTTAACTTGTGCAATTACTTTACTTTTACTTGACATTGGCGAAATAATTGTGGCTAACACGATTGAAGCCACTTAATCAAAAATGGAATTGAAGGCGGACTTTTACTGTGTCGGTGGAATAAATAATCTATCTCCTGAACCTGAGTTTTTATTGAAGAGCTCGTTACTGAGTATTATAACACATTATTGATTTTTGTCGGATTAGTAAACCAGTAACTATACGGCTTCGTCGCCCCACTGATCCGTCCCTCATCGAATCAAATCACAAATATTAAAAACTTATCAGCAAACAAAAATTTTCGACACCTGCAGGACTCGAACCTACGACCTCGGGTACATTAAAAACTTGAAAACCCCACGCAACTTCCAAAAGTGGCTGAGGAATATCTAATTCGTTAGCTCTGGCTACCCCTTCTAGGGATTTATAGCCGTGAGTATATGTGTGCATATGTTGATATATCGAGTGTTCACTCTCAGGTGTTCTCTCTATTAAATACTCGAGTTACATAATTACATTCTCTTATTCAACATGTATGTACGCTAAGAGTTGAATGCTATCTAATTACTTCACTTATTGACGTTTTGATACAAATTTACCACAGAGGTTCACTATCACTATGTAGTGTTTCGTACTAACTTAACATAACATAAACGTTCACGCCGTTTATCACCGAAGGGGTCGGCAGAGGTACCTATACTTCTGAACTCATATGGCAGCGCCATCTCATGTCCATACCCACCCACGTTTTGCTTGGACAGTGTAATCACGTGATAAGGGGCAGGCCTATCGCGTTTTTGTACGAATACACTGTCACCTAACTACATGTAGGTTTCCTCACGATGTTTTCCCTCACCGTTAACAGCCATGTTAAATCAACCACACAAATGACTTAAGGAAAGACAAATTGGTGTAGGCCCGACCCGGGATTTGAACTCACGCCCTTTTGTTTTCGGGTGGATGTTCTACCCATTGGTCTATCATGTCGTAGTAACATAGTAACTTAACGCCTTTTGCCATACATATATTTAAGCTATTTTATAACAATTTATTTTTCAAACATTTTTTGGCTCTTTTTCAACTTGATGCATTACACTGTTATACTTGATGAAAGATTATTAAACTTGACACATAACTCTTTAAATTGTGTCGCCTGAAATTGATTTCCATCCATCTTTGTTGTTCACAAATCAAATTACCATCCGCCTTCAATACAAACACTCGAGTAAACAAGCTTTATACTAAAACAACATTAAAGTCCAACTCATCTTAGATTCAGGAATAAATTTTAAAAAGTAGAATTACGTAAAGAAAGTTGGCTCTTCCCGGCCGTTCCCGGCGCGAGTTGCAATCCGATTTTAAGCATTTGAATAAGACTTGCGATTGAGCGCAAACAAGGGAGCGGAACAACTTTGCTGTTTTATTGACTTTTCTACCATTTGAATTTTATTTTATTACTTGATTTTCTTAGTTACAATGTGACCTTGTTGCATGGTAGGAGAGAACCTATACACCTTTTATTAAACCTTTTTTGTCTTACTAAAAATCATATTAATCATATTTTTATCCATGAGGGAATATATTGGAATGATAATTAACTGGATTTATACTTATTTTTACTGCTGTGTAGTGTCGGCTTTGAATAGCACTACCCCATTTCTTCCGGTGGGTGGGTGTAGGAAAGAGGCGACTAACGGTATTGGGGCTTTTAAGGGATTTTTGGGCGATGCGGTTGGAGACCCATCACCAAAAACCTTTATTTTTACCATCATTTCCCCACTCAACTTCCAAAAGTGGCTAAGGAATTTATAAATTCCTTAGCTCTGGTCTGGCTACCCCTTCTCGGGATTTATAGCCGTGAGTATATGTATGTATGTTATACTTAAGTGTATGACTGTGCCTCTTTTAAGAACGGCAACCAGCTTGCTTCTAATAACTTGCGGGTACACTCTCGAGGCAAAGAGCGCTAAAGAATTTACGTGAAAACTTTTTTATTCTAAAGAATCAATTATTGCAGTGACGTCACTGCAACTTTAAACGCAGGTGTTATTTCTAAATAATATTGTCGCTCAACGTGCACAAAATGTTCATTAGAATAAACACATACATCTAGGCCCCAGTTAGGGGTTTTGTCCAACCTTTTTACTTGTGTAGCTGAGCTCATTTCTTCCAAGCTTCTCCAATGGTCAAAATTGTACCAATAAAACAGTTTGAGGGGATGAACGGAACAGTTTAAGGAACATTAATCAATACCGTACAAGGTGGGAATAGTGTCTGCCCCCCAATGAGAATTAGTAGGGTGAGAATAAGCTACCGTGATAGCTCAGTGTGGAGTCCCACACCGCCGCTCATGCAAAATCGGGCCTACTCCAGTGTCTATTTGTAATGTCATGTATGTGGAGGTTAATTGATCATCATTCTTAATGCTGAGGGAAAACACCGTGAGGAAACCCACATGGCTAAGATTGTACTTAGTCATTTGACAGTATTTTCATACAACAACGGCGATACGCCTGCCACCTTTTGTGTGAGTGCACTTTGATAATTATGCCAAGTGATGTTCAGAAGTATTTGGACCTCCGCCACTCATCCAGGAAAAATAGCGTGAACATTTGAGTTTTAGTTGAGTAAACCGTGTAGTGCCGGCTTAGAATGTCGCTACCCCTTTCTACCCACGGTTGTCGTAAGAGGCGACTAAGGGTATTGGTTTTTTTTTTTATTTTTGGGCGATACGGTTGGAGACCCATCACCAAAAACCTTTAATTTTACCATCTTTTCCCCACTCAACTTCCAAAAGTGGCTAAGGAATTTATAATTCCTTAGCTCTGGCTACCCCTTCTAGGGAAACATAGCCGTGAGTATATGTATGTATGTTGAGTAAAAAATAAACACGTAAGTTTAGGAGGATAAAAAAACTAAATAAACAAGTTTCTTTCCGTCCCATCATTTTCACCGCTATTTCTCAACTAAACCTACTGAATATTTTCTTATTGATCTAAGAAAAGCTCCTGCAATCTTTTGAGATATTTCCACGAAATTGCTTCACTGTTCATCGATCCCACCTAACCTAATGCATAAATGTATTAGCCAACTCTCACTATTGCTCTATCCACCCCAAAATGTATCCTTAATAAAGACCCGGGAGGCCGAAAATGTATTTTTTTACCTTTGAAGATAAAAGGAGCTCAGTTTTTTTGGCAAGTTAAATATTTATGACCGTTTTATTTTTGCGCTGTGCTAAAGATTGTAATAATCGTGTTTTAAATGTTGGTCTTTTAATGTTATAAACGTAGGATTCTACATATAGTTTTAATGAAACGGAATAATCATATTTGCGAAAGAGGCTTTCAGTTTAGAACAAACCTCGTTCCGCATTCAATTATAACACTACTTCACCTTCGTCGTGGCTGCCGTACGTATAAGGTGAATAAGAGATCAAAAGGTGATCCAAGGACAAAAATAGTATATTTCATTACTAGTACGGAATGGCTGTCATTGCAAAGAGTTCCGACAAATGTCTACCCGAGCCGAAGGCGAGGGTTGACAGTCGGAACGAGTTGCAATGACGGTTCCGTACGTGTACTGAACGACTATTTTTAATACAGTTGCGAAAAAATTAAGCAATTTAACAAAACAACTAAACTCCCAAAGATTATTTCTGGAAAATGGCGACATTTTTTCTTCACTTATTGTGGTAGGCAAAGGAAACTATGCCCATACAGCCAAGTCTTATGTATAATTTTTTTGTTGATATGAAATGAAAATGAAATTTAATGAGTTATAATGTAATGAAACCTAACCTCACTAATTCTATCAAATCATTAAATCAGATATCGAAACAAATTAGTCGATTTTGCCTATTATTTTGTTGTTGTTGATTCATGTTAATACGACCTATGCCACGTATTAACATGAATCATAAAAACTTCTTTGATTTTTTTAGTAAAATCTTTATGGTTGGTTTTTCTTTAAAATAGACGTTATTTTGACAGTTGGGAAAGAAAACGCACTAGTGCGGGAAAGGTAAAGAAAAAGCACGAGTGTGTAATAGCCCACTTCCCGAACGCTATACGTCCCTGTAATACGCCACTTTTTGAGCAATTGTATTAAAAAATATTTTTCAACAGAGGAGGAAACTTACATGCCGGAGTTTGTACTTAACTAAGTAATAGTATACCGACGGTGTTATACTTACTAACCAGAAATATAATCTGTCGTACTAGAATAACAACTTATGTATTAATTGCTGTGTAGTGTCGGCTTAGAATAGCACTTCCCCATTTCATCCGGTGGGTGTACGTAAGAGGCGACTAACGGTATTGGGGCATTTAAGGGATTTTTTGGCGATGCGGTTGGAGACCCATCACCAACAACCTTTATTTTACCAATTTTTTCCCCACTCAATTTTACAAAACTGGCTGAGGAGTTTCTAATTCCTTAGCTCTGGCTACCCCTTCTAGGGATTTATAGCCGTGAGTATGTATGTATGTATTAATTAAACTCAACTCAACTCAAACATTCATACCGAATGATGATGATGATGATAGGTGATTCATTAAAAAAATCAGTTTGCAGCTCATGGGTAGCCCAAGGGCGACTTTCCCGAACCTAAACCTAACGTAGATTTTGATTTTTATGTGTTGTATTAGTAATCAAATTTAATTATGTTCCAAAATATTAGAAACCCTTCCATCCCGTTCTTATTCTAAGTAAGTCCAGATTCACTTTTGGAAGTTGAGTGGAGTAAAGATGATAAATAAAAGGATGGTTAGTGAACAGATACTTAAGCCCAATGGGTATTGATCCTCAGTGCCTTTCATGACACCGACGGGAAGAAACGGGTTCGTGCTATTCTAAGCTGACGCCACAAAGCCGACAATAATGTCGCATAATTTATAGATCATATTGTCGGACGCCCTAAAATATTTCTAGTATAAAAAGTAAAAGTAAAAAAGTAAAAGTAAAAGACACAAATTAACACACACACACACAAACGTAAACAGAATGACACATAATAGAAAACACATTGAAAACACAAAGATAAAAATATATATAGGAAAAACATTAATTAACATTGCCAAAAGGGTGTCGTCTCAGCATGTGTGCCTGGAACGGGACACAGACAGTATAAGTATGTCATACATCATGTTAACCATTCTTTTAAAAAAAAAACATACTTAGATCGAAGTAAAAAAACCCTCAGAAAACATAATTTCACTAATCATACAATTGTTTTATACTACAATATAAATGGAAAAACGTCGATATCATGTTTAAAATGTGGATGAAAATATAATTGGAAATTGTTCGAACTCTTAACGTGTTCTGATTTTATGACTGTTATGCCGCTATTTAGGTAAATCTGGAAATGAAATACAAGACCGCTTTTCACTAAGTGTTTGATATGTAATATCAATCATTATTTTCTCCATGTTTTGTGTCGCATATTTATTACTCTAGAACCTTTTTTGTTTGTTTCTACATAGTTTTTGTGAACAACCAACATCTAGAAAAAATATCCTTGACAATTTTCAACAGAGCAAACAAAACAAACGATTTTAATATAACTAAAAGCGTACCTTTATTAAAGATATTTTTTTATGTGCGGGTAGATGAAAATTTAGCGATCTCGGTTCCAAGATGGCTGGGCGTGGCCGGGGGGAGGGGGCGGAGCTTACCAAACTATGTCAAATGCTCTTACTAGCTTCCTCCTAAAATAACAACTTCTACGGAAATTTTATTACTTCCCTCATCCTTCTGAGTGTCTTTTTGAGAGGAGCGGTATAATTAAGAGAAGTAAACTATCTTGATTCTTTTCATTAATTATATTGTGGGCCTGGAATACATAAGATAACGTTTAATGACAGCACAGTACATAATTGAAAGCAGACTAAAACGAAGCCTTATATTAGGATGACCCTATGCAATAGAATACACACTACACATACACAATTTTTTGAGATTTTCATAAAAGAAACGTGAACGAAAATCAGCTTGCTTAGACTCATGAATGAGTGAAATCATTGAATTGAAGTTATGTATGATACTCTAAGGCTTAGAGTTTCATAACTCCAATTCAATGATTTCACAAAGATACATACATTTACCCAAGACTATAAATCCCTAAACAGGGTAGCCAAGGCTCTGTAATGAGAAGTTTCTCAGCCACTTTTCGAAGTTGAGTGGAGAAAAAATGGTAATTCAAAAACCTTACTGAACCTTACTGAACAGGATGCGGGCCAGGTCCTGAGGGTTGTTGTTGACAAGGTGGACTGTCCCATCCTCAAACACTGGGTAGGACTAATTATTAAGTAATAAACGAATTTGTATAATTATATAATATTTTTAATTTTGTATTAATTAATTAATTTGAATTGTGATGTTACTAACATAGGTTAAGGAGTACTAACAATAATGGACTGTGTTGTCTGAATAAATAAATTTATTAATAAAATCATTTCAATATAGTCCAATTAATATTAAATCGATCATATATAGTTTTCGAAAACTTTCACATACATTCAACATATTTTTAGGTAGGTAAATATGATTACTAAAGTAAAAATATGAGTAGCTACAATTTCCGAATGTACAACGAAAACCAAAAAATATATCATTTAAGTAATCATCAATGATGATGAAATTAAAATACATACATAGATATACTCACGGCCATAAATCCTAAAAGGGATAGCCAAAGCTTTGGAATAAGAAGTTCCTCAGCCACTTTTGGAAGTTGTGTGGGGAAAAGATGGTAATTCAAAAACATTTCAATATAGTCCAATTAAACATTAAGTCGATCTCCTATCTAATTTTTGAAATTTTCAGCATGCAATTAACATATTTTCAGGCAGTTTAATATGATTGCTAAAGTAAAAATATGAGTGTTTATAATTTCAGAATTTACAAGTAATTGCCCCCTTTCACGTGAGTACACTGTCCAAGCAAAACGTGGGTACTCTGAACACCAGGTGACGAGGTGAAAATGTAACGTGATGTTCAGAAGTATTAGTACCTCTACCAACCTCTTCGGGGATATACGGCGTGAAAGTTTGAGCAATTTTTAATGCAACAAAATTACTTACTATTATTACTTACTCTTGCAAAGCTGGGACACGCATTGCCAGTACTAACAAAAGAGATACACTTAATACATCAATTGTATTCCAGCGAAATGTTCTCGAGTAAATAAATCATAGGTGTTTCATAATTGAGCGAGGGTGGTGCGATTCTTTCAATATCATCTTGTCTGCGTATGTAAATGAGGTTTGTAGAACAGCGGTCGGCGCGCGCCTTAATATGTACGGGGGAGCACTTCATAGTGGGCGCGGGTCCATTGTACTACGTCATAGGAAATATTGGAATATTAATATCGGTTTATGGATAATTAATTTATGTTTAACGTCATGTCATAAAAAATGTGCATGAAAAAACAATCACCTTAAACGTAATCGTGCTTACCAATGATAACTGAATAGTTTTTTTAAGTGTGCATCTGGCGTCCCCCGATTTATAAAACGTTATTAACGTAATATATTGATTCAATGATGTATAAATATTGATGTAATGCTCTTTGCCAACTAAATGTTTTAGTGGCATTCCTTATCCCCTTATACAAGCACCGAAAGTAGGTGATTTCTTCTTGCCTTTTGAAAGTAAAAAAAAAAAACTTAGTCATAAGTTTCAATCCACTGATACTTTCGTTTCAGTGGTTGTCGAATGTGATTTGTAATTAATGAATCTTCTTTTTTTACTCACGGCTATGAATCCCAAAATGGAGTAGCCAGAGCTTCTAATTAGATATGCCTCAGATATTTTTAAAATTAAAGTGTTTTTTTTGTTGAGTTAGGAGGTAAAACATAGAAAAAGGCATATACGTTGTAGGTCTTTATTACCTGTCATCATGGGATTAGTAGTATACTCGTAGTAAAATAATTAAATACAACGATAGCTTTTATACGACATCAAAATATTCTAATTGTACCTATTGTATTGGAGTGTATGTTGTTACATACACTCCAATACACATGATAGTCCAGTGGGTAGAACACCCGCCCGAAAACAGAAGGGCGTGAGTTCCAATCCCGGGTCGGGCCTACACCAATTTGTCTTTTCTAAAGTCATATGTGTGGTTAATTTATCATGGTTGTTAACGGTGAGGGAAAACATCGTGAGGAAACCCACATGGCTGAGTTGTACTTAGTCACGTGACAGTGTATTCGTATAAAACGGCGATAGGCCTGCCCCCTATCACGTGAGTACACTGTTTAAGCAAAACGTGGGTACCTTCTCTGGAAACTAGATGGCGCTTGCCATGTGAGTTCAGAAGTATTGGTACCTCTGCCAACCCCTTCGGGGATAAACGGCGCAAACGTTTATTTTATGTTATGTTTATTATGTATGTTGTTGTAATGTATTTTGTCCTTTTCTTGTTATCGATTGTTTTCTGATGGTTATTTGAGAAATTGCTTATTAGGTACTCTTTAAATATACTGTTGTATTCAATACAGTATCATAAACTAAACTCTAAAAATATTGAGTAAAGACCAATTCCACTTCAAAATCGTCGATCGGTGCAATGGAAACGCGCTCCAAACTCAAAGTGTGTTCGTCTAGTTAGAATTTTTCCAATTTACGTCGACGACGCGTCTAGAAAAATCCTCCTTTGATTTATATTTTAATTCACCGTTTCATTCCAATTTCTAAGCGGCACATCGGTTTGTCAGAGCATTTGTAGGACGCGACGAATGTATTTTTAACGTAATTCCTATGCTAATGCTGTTTTGAATAACGTTTCATGTCTCAATATATTCTTTTTAAATTATCTTTTAGGACAACTTTGTGAGAGCGGATTTGTTTTGTCACTTACTGATTTGTTGGATGTTGGCTCGATTTTTTAAATATTGTTTATCATCATACAATTTATTGGATTTATAATTATAATTAATGTGTCGTGTAGTGTCGGCTTGGAATAACACTACCCCATTTCCCCTGTGGGTAATCGTAAGAGGCGACTAAGGGTATAGGGGCTTTTTAAGTGATTTTTGGGCGATGTGGTTGGAGACCCGTCACCAAAAACGTTTATTATTATCATCTTTCCCCAATCAACTTCCAAAAGTGGCTGAGGAATTTATCATCCCAAAGCTCTGGCTACCCCGTGAAGGGATTTATAGCCGTGAGTATATGTATGTATGCATGTAATTAATGTATGTGACGAACAGTAAATGTTACGGATGCATAAAATATTTATCAGTATCCTGCAAAGTGGCGATCGATAGTTTATGAGGATATGATGAGTATAAGTAAAAATATGGGTTAATATTTTTTTAACGGATGATATCATTTATTTATTTAGTTATCATTGATTGTATGCAATCAAATGTTGATTCAATTTATTTAAGTAAGACTACATGGCTTACTCATTCATATCAGAAATTAGAGAGTGTTATTTTTAGGTACCTTTTCTAAATCTCTAAGATTAAAACTTGACTCAAGCTTTAAGTAATATTAAAGAGCCTACCCTAGGTGTGCAGGGCGGGGGTAGTGTCAAGATGGCGTTAACAAAAACCTGCAGAGTAACAGATGATCTTCATTTAAATATTTTTGCGAGGGACAGGCCCGGCCGCTTTTACTTTACGAAGAATTGGGCGCGATCACACTACGCTATTTTATTAGGGTTATTACAGCTTATTTTGTAACTTATTTTAAATATAGGTTAAATAAAAATGCCGTGAAGCGGTGGCTTAGAAAGCACTTACAAATTTCTTTCCTTGGTTGTCGTACTAAGGATGGCTTTGACCCATATGATATAACTAAGTACGCCATGTTGGTTTTTTTACGATGATGTTACGGAATCACTACCCTACATAAATATTAAAAAAAAAAAAAATTAAATCGGAGAAACCATTAAAAAAAACATTTTGATAGTCACAATAATAGTTTTGAAACCATGACCATATCATACAAACATAATTTTCCTGTGCACCAATTCGGTATGCAAAGTTTTTTTTTTGTATTTATTAAATATTTTTATTCGATAGCAAACACGCAAATAAAAAACTAATTTGAATATTTTTCATTTAAAATGAGTAATTGCAAAGTTATCATTTTTTAAAGATTGTTCAACTTTTGTACTTAATGACGTCATCGATCGAAAATATCACGTAGCGACATGCAAAAAAAGCGAAATGTTTAGTAAAAATGTTGCTAATTACAAAATATTTCACGAATTTGTGATCCCAAATGAAATTATTGCGATATTATACCAAACAAACCTATGATTTTCGATATTTTATTAATAAACTGCAAGAACTAAAGTCTTTGACATAACGTGGACGTTATGTCAAAGACTTTAACGCTGAAGGTCAAATACTGCTACAGTTTTTTGCTAAAATAACGGTCATCTTAGCTTTGTTTGAATTAATTCCAAGAAAATATGTTTAAAAAACATAATATCTCGAAATGGTTTCGTAATCAGCACCACTTTTGTAAAACTTTGCATACCGAATTTCTTTCCAATAAAATGTATCCAAGCAAAACTACCCCGCGTGCTCGCTAATGAGATGCAGGCTCACTCAGTAGGGAGCTCCGGATCAAACACTACACTACAACGACACTTTACTTACATTGGCTCCGGACACCCGATTTATTGAACTGTAGGAATAATACCTTTTAAAATGAAGTGTTTAGGGTTTTTTACTTTTACCCATACTAATAAATATTATACTTTTATAAAATTTTATATCTATCTATTTCTATGATATTTAAATGCATATAGAAGGTAATAGAAATATGAAATACATTTATGTAAAAATATGTTTTGGCCTAAGCAATGCGTTAATATGTAGAATAGCTTAGTGGGTAGAATACCGTTTATCGTGCAGACGATGAGTGTTCATATCCCAGGGTGAGCCTACACCAATTTATCATGGTTGTTAACGGTGAGGGAAAACATCGAGAGGAAACCCACATGGCTAAGTTGTACTATGTCATGTGACAGTGTATGCGTATAAAACGGCGATAGTCTTGCCCACGTCACGTGAGTACACAGGCCAAGCAAAACACGGGTACTACAGGTGACAATGTCACGTGATGTTTACAAGCATTAGTACATCTGCCAACCCCTTCGGGGATATACGGCGTAAACGAGTGAGTTAAAATTAAACTTTATTGTATTAACCTAATCTCGTCTAAATAAACTTTTATTAATTAACTTACATACATACATACATATACTCACGGCTATATTTCCCTCGAAGGGGTAACCAGAGCTAAGGAATTATAAATTCCTCAGCCACTTTTGGAAGTTGAGTGGGGAAAAGATGGTAAAAATAAAGGTTTTTGGTGATGGGTCTCCAACCGCATCGCCCAAAAATCCAATAAAAAGCCCCAATACCCTTAGTCGCCTCTTACGACACCCGTGGGTAGAAAGGGGTAGCGACATTCTAAGCCGGCACTACACGGCAATATTAATTAACTTGTTCCTAATTATTCAATTCTGACCTGATTTTATCTTTATTAACTTATATAACACTCACGTACAACTGATTTTAATTCTCTCTTAGATGAAAATTATAACAGTCTTATTCTATATTTTCTGAGGATTATACAAAAGTATTCTCACAACGGCTATATATATCAAAAACGAGTAATCATAGCTTCAGACGTAGATAGAAGAGTTTATAAAATGCGGTGGCAGACTGGTATACATAACTACATACATACATATACTCACGGCTATAAATCCCTAAAAGGGGTAGCCAGAGCTGTGGAATTAGAAATTCCTCAGCCACTTTTGGAAAGTTGCATGGGGAAGAGATGGTAAAATAAAGGTTGTTGGTGATGGGTCTCCAACCGCATACATAACTACATACATACATATACTCACGGCCATAAATCCCAAAAAGGGGTAGCCAGAGCTTTAAAGCTAGAAACTCCTCAGCCTCATTTGGAAGTCGATAGGAGACAAGGTGAAATAAAGTATCGTTGGTGATAGTTCCAACCGCATCGCCAAATAACCACTTCAAAAGCCCCATACCCTTAATCGCCTCTTACGACACCCAATGGTAGAAGCGGGTAGTGACATTCTAAGCAAGCAAGCAATTCAACTTTACCAACAAACTTTATTTCACCATCTTTTCCCCATGCAACTTCCAAAAGAGGCTGAGGAATTTTGAATTCCTTAGCTCTGGCTACCCCATCTAGGGATTTATAGTCGTGAGTATATGTATGTATGTATGTTCTAGGAAATAATGTTAAATTGAAAATTATAAATACCATGATACGATCGGCATCACATTTAAAATATATAAATGTATGAATTTATTAAATTCGGCTTAGAATATCACTATACCATCTCTTACCTGAATCACTTATTCCTTATCATTGGTTAAACAAGCATTAGAAAGGGAAAAAAAAGAATTGTTGGAGATGGATTTCCAGTCACATCGTCCAACAATTACTCAAATGCCTCGGAACCCTGAGTCGCCTTAGACAACCCTACCAAGATTTGATGGGGTAGCGCTTATAGGTTATATTGAAGCTCATAAAACAATAAATAAAAAAACCATTAAAAGTACAAAAAGTTTTAATAAAGAAAAAACGGAAAAATGAAAAGTGAAAAATATTTTCTAAGTGCCACGTTTCGAACTCGTAAACAAAGCAAAGGCAAAAATCTTAAATACTAACAAAGAATGCTGACTTATATAAAAAACAACAAAAATATAATCTATTGAGAAGTGAAACAACATTTTAACGAAATTGATCTTTTTTTCTTAAATCTAGTAGTGAACCTGACCATGATTACGTGAAATAAACACTTTTTACCCATGGGAAAGTAAGAGTGCCAAAAAGTACGTAACTTACGCAAAAAGTACGTAATTTACGCAAAAAGTACGTAATTTGCGCAAAACGTACGTAACTTGTGCTAAGTGACGTTATCTTAACTAAAAGGTAAAAAAAAACTGTGTCCATTAATGATTTGTTTCATTGTATGCGTACAGGAGTTGCTTGGCGAATTGTGAATTTATGTTGTGACTACGCATCCATCGTGATGCATAAAAACTTATAGACTAAATGGTGAGATGTACATTTTCTTATATAGTTTAGGAATGTTGGGCGTTGGTGTACATATTGTTCAATTTCTTATAAATCTGTAACAAAAAACACATCTAATTAGAATATAAATAAAACCGCTGTGTAGTGTCGGCTTAGAATAGCACTACCCCATTTCTTCCGGTGGGTGTTCGTAAAAGGCGACTAACGGTATTGGGGCTTTTTAGGGGATTTTTTGGCGATGCGGTTGGAGACCCATCACCAACAACCTTTATTTTACCATCTTTTCCCCAAGCAACTTCCAAAAGTGGCTGAGGAATTTCTAATTCCTTAGCTCTGGCTACCCCTTCTAGGGATTTACAGCCGTAAGTATATGTATATACGTAAATAAAACCATGGCATCAAATGGGGGCCGTATAAGATTAATCTTGGAAATCTACCAAGACTCAAGATTATAATTCGAGAAAGACGTAGAAAGAGCTCAGCAATCAAATTTCTCAGTCGCTTCTAGCAAAAACCTAACTTAACATTAAAAAGACCCACAGATACCTGAAAACCTCTCGAGCGTCATTAACATCCATCGATCTTTTCTTACTTCGACGCCTGCCTTTTTGTGTACATTCTCTATTTGATATAAATGTGTCCTGTATGGTGATCCTTTACTGACATAATCATGGTGTATATTTACTTATCATAGTAACACCCACCAACAACCCACACTTACATGTCTTTAAATTCCTCAATCTATTAACAAAACCCATATTTCTATACATACATACATATACTCACGGATATAAATCCCTTGAAGTAGTAGCCAGAGCTAGGGAATTAGAAATTCCTCAGCCACTTTTGGAAGTTGCGTGGGGAAAAGATGGTGAAATGAAGGTTGTTGGTGATGGGTCTCCAACAGCATCGCCCAAAAATTCCTTATAAGCGCCAATACCGTAAGTCGCCTCTTACGTACACCCGCGGGAAAAAATGGGGTAGTATTATTCCAAGCCGACACTACACAGCTGCACCAACAACCCACCCTTATTTCCCTGCCCTCAACCTATTCAGAAAACCCATATGTGTACCTAGTAGTAACAGTAACAGATACGTACAGTAATCTAAAGGCGAAACCGCTGCTGGCTCCTCAGACACTGAGCAGCCGCAACCTCGCCGGCCGGGGGGCGTGCGGCGGGGGGCGCCGGGTCGCCCGCCGCAGCTGACATCGGGGGGCGGCCTGCAGCTGATGGACTAGCCTGCAAAATTACGTGTGTTAGTCTGAAAATATTTATACAAGTAACTTTCAAAAGTGGCTGAGGAACTGTTAGTTCTGGGGCTCTGGCTACCCCTATTTGGGATTCATAGACATGTATGTATGTAATTATCCAAAATCAAACGAAGTTTGAATTGTTGTCAAGCGAAGAAACTCCTCCAACAATAAAATATATTCTTCACGAGGAAGGCAAGATTAACTTGTAGAAAAAAAACCTGAAATTTATCTGAATCATATATAGCTAAGTAATGTTGACTTTTAATAGCCCAAGGCGATTTCCTGACTAAGGCGACTATTATGGCCTTTTAAATAGTTTTTAGGTGCCGTGGATGATGACGAACCATTGGTTATCTAGAATCAACAATAACTTAATTCAGCCTAATTAAGATAATCAATTAACCAAGCAGTTGAATAGATAGTCCTAGAATGGCAATAAAGACATAAAATGGAATTAGAATCAAATGAAGAATATACCTAATTACACTACACCTTATAAAAAAAGAGGTTTAAATGCTATTTAATAGCATAGAAAGATATATGTCACCCTTTTTTTGCAAAAAACATTGCATGTGGTAAGAGGGCAAGCTTTATATCTATGTAATTGGGACGAACCAGCAAATGTTTCCCCAAGATGTTTTCCTCATGATAATTGTCCCTCCCCTATCTATGATGATGATGAATCACAAATGAAACTGCAATTTATCTGAAATACATACACATACTCACGGCTATCCATGCAAAAAGGTAGAAGCCGCGAAGTAATCAATTTGTTCTGAAATTGATTGGGGAACATACATACATATACTCACAGCTATAAATCCCTAAAAGGGGTAGCCAGAGCTGAGAAATAATAAATTCCTCAGCCACTTTTGGAAGTTGAGTGGGGAAAAGATGGTAGTATAAAGGTTGTTGGTGATGGGTCTCCAACCGCATCGCCCAAAAATCCCTTAAAAAGCCCCAAGTCCGTTAGTCGCCTCTTACGTACCGGAAGAAATGGGTTAGTGCTATTCTAAGCAGACACTACACAGCTAAAAGATTGGGGAAAAGATACTAAAAATAAAGTATCGTTGGTGATGGGTCTCCACAACTTCCACTCAAGAAGCCCCGGATCCTCTGTCACGTCGAACGCTACCCGCCGTATCTACGAGGATAATTCTATACTAAGCTCATAAAATTACTAACATTTTGTATAGTAATTAACCCGGTGATACAACATCTCTTCTTGTGGTTGTAGCATAAGGCGACCCCTCCTTTTTTAGTCGATGTAAATTATGAAAATGTAATAAATAAAGGAAAGAAATATTTCGACACAGGCGGGATTCGAACCCGCGACCTCGGGTATACGCCCCCGTCGCTCTTGCCAATAGAGCTACCGTGTCAATTGGCTGCCAGCGCGAAATTCTTCTATCCTTTATTTCTTTTACACGTTTTAGTAGTGTTTGCGTTTCCTACCTCCGATTTTTTTTCTTTTCTTTTTTTATTAGAAATAATCCCCACATGAGGTTTTCATGAACAAAAAGATTTAAATTATGAAAATGTAAATTTAGAAAAAAATACTTTTTATTAAATGTATTTTCTAGAAAATTCTCAATCTACGTGAATTTAGTCTTTCAATTTCAATATTATACAACGGTCTGTAATGATTCGAATAGTTACAATTACAACCACGTGGCGATAATCACGTGTTCTAATTTAAATGTGTGTCATAAAACCTTAACTACTTGTTAATAATAAGTTTTTTCAGAGAACCGGAAACCTATATTTATTCACCTCTTTTAGCAAATAAAAGAAAACCAAAGTGACCTAACTAGAAATCAGGAATGGATCTAATCATAATATCTTCTAAACACTACAACCGCCCCTTATCAGGAACAAGAATTGTTTAGTTTATCTTCTGTAAAGAAATGCTTATACCAGAATTAAACATTCTTTTACCAACACTCAATTGCAAATTTACCCCAACCTAACTTTTCATCAAATTTTTACTTCGAGTAATTACCCACGCCCCATTAGAACATGAGTTACACCCCTAAAAAGAAATACATACATACATATACTCACGGCTATATTTCCCTAGAAGGGGTAGCCAGAGCTAAGGTATTATAAATTCCTCAGCCACTTTTGGAAGTTGAGTGGGGAAAAGATGGTAAAAATAAAGGTTTTTGGTAATGGGTCTCCAACCGCATCGCCCAAAAATCCAATAAAAAGCCCCAATACCCTTAGTCGCCTCTTACAACACCCGTGGGTAGAAAGGGGTAGCGACATTCTAAGCCAGCACTACACGGCAACATGAGTTACACCTCTAAAAAGAAATAGTGTTCGGTTATTGGCACATGGCTATTTTTTACTTTGAAAACACACCACGTGGTTATAAGATAAATAGGAAAAACTAAATTCTTGGATATTAAACACTCTTTTACTGTTTTATAACCCTATATGATATATAATCCTGTTAACACGTGGCCTAATTGTTCATCAGAGCTTACTTTGAGTTATTAACCCACGCCCCATTAGAACATGAGTTACACCTTAAATTAATTTAAAAAGAAATAGTGTTCGGCTATTAGCACATGGCAATTTTTTCACTGTGAAAACACACCACGCGGTTTATGATTAATAGGAAAAACAAAGTTCTTATAACGAAAGCACAGCCAAGCCTAATGTAAGCATATTCACTAAATGCTGAAATATTCCTTTGAGTAAATAGCCTACACCCCTTACAACCAGAGTCAGAAATTACATAACTTTGAAAAGAAATGGTGTTTGTCTAGGTACAAATGGCTACACATTTAGATTTTATTCAACGACGGAGGCTTCATTTGAATTATACAAACACACCACGTGCTTATGAGATTAATAGGAAAAACTTAATTCTTAGAACGAATGCACAGCCAAGCCTAATGCAAGCATATTCACTAAATGCTGAAATATTCCTTTGAGTAAATAGCCTACTTACAACCAGAGTCAGAAATTACATAACATATACTCACGGCTATATTTCCCTTGAAGGGGTATCCAGAGCTAAGGAATTATAAATTCCTCAGCCACTTTTGGAAGTTGAGTGGGGGAAAAGATGGTAAAAATAAAGGTTTTTGGTGATGGGTCTCCAACCGCATCGCCCAAAAATCCAATAAAAAGCCCCAATACCCTTAGTCGCCTCTTACGACACCCGTGGGTAGAAAGGGGTAGCGACATTCTAAGCCTTATAATAACTTTGAAAAGAAATGGTGTTTGTCTAGGTACAAATGGCTACGCATTTGTATTCCAATCAACGAGTCAGGCTTTATTCGAATATATTTGCACGAGAACCAGACCACGTGGTTATGAGATTGATAGGAAAAATTTAATTCTTTGAATAACTCTGCAAAGCTTAATGTAAGCATAAAAACCTAATTGTCAAACAAGAGCCCTACTAAAATAAGATAAATCACTTACCACCAGCTGCAGGCTGCAAAGTTTACCGGACCCTGGCAAGCTGTAAAGAAAGAAACAATTATTAATTAAATATAATTATAATAAACCAGCAATTAACAATAAAAGATGAATAAAATGTAGGGAAGAAACATGTGGTCGAAAATTCAAAATGGCGGATGGTCAGAAAAGGTCAACAATTAACTATTACTTACGTCTCTTCTCACCCGAGTGCGGAAATCTCACGCGCATCTGGGTTTTATAGGCGCGCCGCCATATGCAATTGTAATAGGAGCATACTGGTGTAAGTCACAAATTTCAGTTTTGATAGCTGAATTTCATGTATATCGAAACGTGACCTGTTTAAAATCTTTTGTTTGTTTCATTATGTATTGGTTTTGATATTTATATCTGTGGTATTGACCGAAAACATTGATGAAAATGACTACTAATATTATATTATACATTTAATAATATATGAGATAGTAGAAACTATTGTAAAATAGATTTTAATGCTCTAATTAAAGGTTCTATGTGAACGAGCACATGATACCCTCCGATCGCCGCCTATTTGGAATGACACGATCATTTGCAAAGGAATGTAACTTCAAATTTACTTGGAAAAGATATGGACAAATCTTAATTAGAAAAACCGAGAATAGCCGTATCTACCGTATCAGCTCAACCAGTGATTTAGACTGTATTCGAAACGAACTCAAAGATACATTAAATACGTTTCGCTCCTAATAAACAACGAATCATTTACACTGTCTTACTTGGATTTATTAATAATGTTATAGTATTTTTTGAGACGCCTAAATTGGCAGTGTTTACTATTACGCGTGCTTGTAACTATGTGTTAAACTTGTATTACGTAGTTTTAATATTTTGTAGTTCAAATTCAATAGTTTTGCTGTGTATTCAATTCTGGTTTTGTAAAAAAGTAAGCAAGTTATATTACAACATATTACATTTCAAATTAATAAGTAAAAAATATTTAGTGTATATTTTAATTACTTATATTATCAGTATTTTATTATTACAAACACACGAAAACATATATTTAATAGTTTATAAATATATATTCTTTAACATACTATTCACAACTAATGTTATTAACATGATATCTTTTCGGTTTTTAAACTTTAATAATACATCAATCGCCTATTTTTATTCATTTTTACTATTGGTGAGCCACTTAGTGATATATACGAAAGCATATCAAAATATTATTTAAAATGATCGCTAAAAACTGTTTATTTACTATTAGTTTATATAACGCTCAGTCATTAAACACCTGTGGTGATGAATTTGTTCAGGCGGTTTTACAATATAAACCTGATATACTTACAATCAATGAATCTTGGCTGAAGCATGGTTGTGAAAATCTAGCACCAAAAATTCCTTCATATAAATTTAAAATGCTCCCTCGATCAAAAGATATCCTTCGTGGCCGCGGAGGTGGTCTGGCCTATTACATAAGAAATGGCATCACAGCCAGAACGGTGCAGCACCCCGAGTCCCCCGTCGAACAGTGGTGGCTTCGTGTAACAGTCAATGGGCTGAGACTAGTAATTGGAACGGCTTATCGCCCGCAGTGGCAGCTTGTTGACGATTTTTTGGATGCCATAACGGAGTCGTTGTGCTCACTGACACAATTTGATAGGGTTATTCTTTTAGGAGATTTTAATATAAATCAACTAGATACTAACAGCAGTAGTTATCGTAAGTTTGATTCCTTTTTACAATGTGCAGGTCTGCGTCAAGTGGTAAACAAGCCTACACACTTTACCCATCACACTGAAACTTTAATTGATCTTGTTTGTACAGACGCTGCTGTTAATAGTGTCACAGTTTGTGGTGTCACGGGATTGATCGGCCATTCTATGATACATACAACATTCAATATCAAAAAAGAAAGATTCAAGCCAACATACATCCAATGTAGACCTATGAAATCCGTAGATCTCGCTGCCGTCGACGCGGAAATACAATTATATGATTGGCAGAATATACTAAACAAAACTTCTGTTAATGATATGGTGGCATTACTCAATAATTATATTTTAGATATTTCTGATAGGCATGCTCCTATAAGAACGATACGCATCAAACAAAAACCCATGCCTTGGATTACAGATAATACCAAAGTGCTTATTAACCTTAAAAACAAAGCACTAGAAAAGTACCGATCATCACACCTCGATAAAGATAAACAATACTACAAAACTCTTAAAAAACAAGTAGAAATTACAATGGACAGTGAAAAACGGGCATATTTTAAACAAAAGATTAACTCTTGTACTAAAGACTCGAAAAAACTATGGAAAAACCTTAAATCAAACATACTAGATAATACTATAGATTCTGAGAAATTACCCCCTCATCTTAATGATCCTGATTTAATAAATAATTATTTTCTGACTCTGCCGTGTCCTGATTTTGTACCAATTTCAGAATTTTCATATTTCGAAACTAATCGATTTGGCACTGCGACGTTCGAGTTGAAACCAGTAGATGAATCGAAGGTTGCAAGGGCTATATTGTCAATTGAGTCGGATGCTCAGGGTGTTGATAACATTAATTTAAATATGATTTTACTAACCTTACCTCATGCACTTTTTTACATAACCCACTTAATAAATTATTCCATATCTTCTTCAACATTCCCTGAGTGCTGGAAAACTGCTATTATTACCCCTTTTCCGAAAAATCCATCTCCAAACAATTTGAAAGATTTAAGACCAATCAGCTTACTACCCTGCTTGTCAAAGGTGCTCGAACGTATCGTGTTTTGGCAGCTATCAGAATTTTTAGAATCAAACAATATCTTACCTGCAAAGCAGTCCGGTTTTCGCAAGGGTGTAAGTACTACAACAGCACTGTTAGACGTAATAGACAATATTTTAGCAGCACAAGACCTAGGCACGGCAACGGTTCTGACTTTGCTCGACTTTTCACGCGCATTTGACTGTATAAGTATCCCACTTCTCCTTTCCAAGTTGCGATACTATGGCTTCCACTCTGACACCATAGCCTGGTTTGAAAGTTATCTTACTAATAGGTCACAAATAGTGCGTAGTAAACTGGCAATTGGTTCCAATAGTTCTGCAGTTAAACCTGTTTCTAGGGGCGTGCCACAGGGATCGATATTAGGGCCAATTCTCTTTGTGTTATATACGGCAGATATTGTCAAAGAAATTAAGCATTCACACTTTCATTTGTACGCTGACGACGTTCAAATATATATGCACTTAAATCCTTGCCAAATAAATCCATCATTAGCAAAACTAAATTCTGACCTTGATAATATAGCACTTTGGGCATCCCGGAATGCTTTGTTGTTAAACCCTAGTAAGTCTAAGTTTATGGTGCTGGGTTCGAAAAAACAAGTTTCGTCCGTTTTGTCCTCAAATCCTTGTGTAACTATAAATGGGACAAAGGTCGAGCATGTGTCACTGGCAAGAGTTCTTGGTGTTCTTGTGGATTCCGGTCTACGTTTTGAGGACCACATAATCAATGTTGTAAAAAATTGTATGTTCCGTATTAAAGTACTCTACAAAATCCGTCACCTGCTCTCTGAGGAAATACGTTTATTGCTTTGTGAGGCTCTTATTCTATCTAAATTAAACTACGGCAGTATAGTTTTAGGTCCTTGTCTCTTATCTACATCAAAACGGTTGATTCAAAGAGTACAGAATGCGTGCATAAGATTCTGCTATAAAATACCACCACGATCTCACATTACTCCCAAATTGAATAGAGAGGGCCTACTTAATATGGATTCTAGGAGACAACTTCATCTGGCTAGCTTAGTCCACCAAGTCATTAAGTTTAAGCGACCCGAATATCTATATAACAAGTTATCCTGGCCATCCTATACCTTTAACTCAAGGAGTCTTTATTCAATGACTTTGGTAACACCGTTTCACAAAACTAGGGCTTTCGAGGGAAGCTTCCGCTACCAGGCAACAAAATGCTGGAACAACCTCCCCCCACCCCTCAAACGTCCCATTTCTAAAATGTCTTTTAAAATTAAATATAAAAAAATATTACTCGAGAAGCAAAAATTGCTATGATAGCCGAAGTTTCTGAAGAAATAATTATTATTATATTTTTTTTATTGTATGTACACATAATTTTTGGTTTATTATATTTATAAAAAACTAATACATCTCTATTGTGTTGCAATTAGCTGTTAATTATATTAATTTAGTTTATCGTTTTACTTTTTATGTTATTTTAAGAGGGACATAAAATAAAATAATATTTAAAACAGTAATACCATATATACTATATTTATTTTAATAATTTAATTATTATCTTTTACAATTAAAACTATTAATATTTATTCTTTACATTCTTACAGTGTGAAAATATTTAAAATAAAACTTAAATATTAGTTGTATGTTGTAACTGATTTGTGATTTTGCTGATTCAATGTGTGTAAATTTAATTGTGTGTGTGTCATTTTAAATATATGAAAAATAACATGTTAAGTTCAGTCGTGTCGACAAAGGGAGCGGCAGAATAACAGCGTCTGCACTTCATAGGGCAGGCACTATGCTGAGCCGTACCCTTTTTTCAGTTTTCTGCATCTCATATAGTAAATGTTAAATGTATATTTGTTTTGTGTAGCAGTTAATGGAAATAAATGTATTTTCTTTCTTTCTTTCTTTCTTAATGCAATTCGGCTCAACACCGTACTTTATTTTACAATCTTTTACCAACTAAAGTTCCAAAAAAGGCTGAAATTTTTCCTGTACTTAAGCGTTGGCCATTTTTTTTTAAATTGAAGCCGGGATTAAGAACTCATGTATTATAAAGAATCCTGTGTTAATTTTAAGATGTCCAAAAATATGACGTACGTTTGAAATTACAGAGGTATATTCCAGCCACCCGTAGAGTGCTCAGATCCAAGGGTGACATGATTAAATAATAATTGGTTATAGTGGGTAAGTTTACAAAACATAATCTCTCGCACATACATGCAGCAGAGGGCACTGTGTAACCATTTAATGTATGTATTTTTTTTCTCTTGTAATTCATTTAAATGATAAATTTAGGCACAAGTTTAAAATGATGAAGATGATTAAAAGCACTTGCTTCTAATCAGGAGCCTATGCTTTTATTTAGCAACTGTTGGCTTCGAATAGCACTAAACAATTTTCTTTTGAAGGTGTCGTAAGAGAAAACTTAGGTTATTGGGGCTTTTTAAGTGTTTGTTTGGCGATGCGATTGGAAACTCGTTACCAATTAAATTTTATTTTACTATATTTCGCCACTCAAATTCCAAAAGTGGCTAAAAAAGTTTTTAATTCTCAAGTTCCCACCCCCTTTTCTAAGATTTAATGCCGTGAGTATAATAATATGAATGTATGTATGTCAATGTTAAACTAACGTTATGTTAAGTATAACATAAAGTCAAATTATAATACGCTCCTAAAAGTTTAATTTGTTTTTTACAGTTTCTAATATACAAAATAGGAGGGACAAAGAACTTATGAATATTCGGAAGCTGACACGGTTATGGTTATAAATGACCGGGTAAAAATAATGTATTTTATTATTTAAAAGTCTAATAAGCATCAAATACTGCTGCACCATTTTTACAAATTATGCGTTACAACACTTAACTCTGAGTTCCATCGATAGTTCTAGAACATTGCCCAACATATTGATTATGGGGTATTCATTAATTTCAATGATCACATACCCACTATTTATTTTATTTTTTTCATACTTAATATATACTTATAAGTATATATTAGACAGTATGTAAGTGTAATTGGTAAGTAAAGTAGGTGACTGAACGGTAGATGTTATTGACATACTGTATAAATGACCAATAAAAAATATATAAAACCACGTGGCGGCGTGATATAACCTTATAAATGTTTAAATTTTTATCAATATCCACAGCCACTTTGGGCTGATAAAAGGGGAAATATGAGGATCTTCTCATATCGATGATAATTATTTGTGAGACCTACCTTATCGTTCCATATTCTTACATATACATACGCAATTAGTTTCTATCATGATCTAAAAATCATTAACAGAGCCTTAGTATTTCTATAACAATAGAATATAATAATAATAACATAACATAGCATAACATATACTCACGGCTATAGATCCCTAAAAGGGGAGCCAGTGCTAAGGAATTAGAAATTCCTCAGCCACTTTTGGAAATATGAGTGGGGAAAAGATGGTAAAGTAAAGGTTGTTTGTGATGGGTCTCCAGCCGCATCGCCTAAATCCCTTAAAAGCCCCAACACCGTCAGTCGCCTTTTACGTACACCCATCGGTAGAAACGGGGTAGTGCTATTCTAAGCCGACACTACTCGGCGAATAAAATAATAATAATAATCATATCGTTCAGGGAATTTCTAGAATAGCATCTTCTAGAAAACCTTAAAATAAGATTAAGAAACACATGGAAACTTGTTATTTTAAGGTTAAAATAGGTTATAGTCTATGCCTACCCCAATTGGGAGTAAGGGCGTGAATATGTATGTATGTTTTTTTGTATATTTAAGGTCAGTCACTTTTCGACCCTTTTGATATAATCATGATGATATACAAACTTATGCTTTTTCAGAAGGTTGTAGTTTTATAATTAAGAAAGAATTTTGAAAATAGTTTGAGAGGTTTCAGAGTATCTTTATTACATTCAAATAATACTCTTTTCGCTTTAATTTATCAAATATCTCTATAAATATAAATTACTTAGTTAACTTACAGTTATAAAAAATATTTAATTAAATAAAGAATGCAATAAATGTTTTAAATTTTCAAAGGGTAACTTCATCATCGGTTCCTCATAATCACAAGTTTGTGTCCGAACAGACATACATATATACCTACGGCTATAAATCCCATCAGGGGTAGCCAGAGCTTTAGAGCTAAAATAATCCCAGCCACATATGGAAGTTGATATTGGAAAATATTAAGAAATAAAGTATCGTTGGTGATGGGTCTCCAACCGCATCGACCCAAAACCACACACCCTTAGTCGCTGCTTACATCATCCGTGGATAAAAAGGGGTTGTGACATTCTAAGCCCCCCCAATACCCTTACTTCGCCTTTTACGAGCACCAACCAAAATAAATGACCAAACTGAGTCTTGCAGGCCACTTTTCAAATTATTTAAAAATTCTGCCTCTAGCTTGCATTGACATATATGAAGTGTGTTTTTTTGTCAAGAGTAATAAATCACTTTTTAAGAATATGCCACTAACAAGGAGTGATAGACTTAATATAAAATTTAAAGACAAATTAGCAATGCCAGATCTGAGACAGGCTTTAAATAGGAAAAATATACTATATATGTCGTGCAAAATTTATAATAAAATACCTAATTTGATTACTTTAAGAATTTTCCTATACAACATTATTTAAAAGAAAAATATTTGAATAGCTAATGGAAAAATGTTTCTATAGTGTTAAGGATTTATTAAAGGACGAAGAATTATATTTAATTTTAATGTTAACATGTTTTTATGTTTTATTATAATTCAGTTTTCGTTTTGATATGTTTAAATTGATTGAAAGGTATTATATATCTTTTTTATGTAGTTAACTTAAAATGACGTTGATATCTCTGTGGCATAGGGTTATATTTTATTTTATTTGTATATTTTTCACTGACTTCAATTTATGAATAGTACATTTAGAGTTATATAAGAACATTAATCCAGCAAATCTTTCCATTAATGGGTTGTCTGGAAGAGATCGCTCTTAGTGATAAGACCACCAGTTGTACTTTGGCTTTTATACCGATCTTTTTTTGTAATTGTTGTTTTTATTTTGTAATGTGCAATAAAGAGTTTTATTATTATATTATTATTAATTTTATTAATTAATTAACAATGCTGCATGATGACATTTCTATGAATTTCAATAAAATGACGTAGTTAAACTATGTACTAATGTCGTACACTCGAAAAAGTAGATTGTGACAGTCACTATTATAAATTTATGTAACATCTTTTGTTGTATCCGCAATCATGACAATAAAATGGTTTCAATGGTTTCAACGTGAAGAAATGAAGTAATGATATTATGGTAAACTGGCACGTAAGGGTTTTTATTTGTTCATGTGTTGGCCTAATTATGATATCTATTTGAAGTTGTTTCTAATTTTTAATAGCATAATGTAGATAATGTTGACGACGTCCTTGGCCGAGTGGATAGGTGACTAGCTTCTCGGTCCGGAGGTTGCAGGTTCGATCCCCGCTCAGAGCCAGGAAATTCTCATTCTGAAGCTCTGGCTACCCCTCACAGGTATTTATAGCTGTGAGTATATGTAGTATGTGAGTATTTGCTGTGTAGTGTCGGCTTAGAATAGCACTACCCCATTTCTGCCGGTGGGTGTACGTAAGAGGCGACTAACGGTATTGGGGCTTTAAAGAGATTTTTGGGCGATGCGGTTGGAGACCCATCACCAATAACCTTTATTTTACCATCTTTACCCCACTCAACTTTCCAAAAGTGGCTGAGGAGTTTCTAATTCTTGAGCTATGGCTACCCGTTCTAGGGATTTACAGCCGTGAGTATATGTATGTATGTATGTATGAGTATATGTATGTATGTAAGGCAATGAGGCTGACCTATCACCAACTCATCATCCTTTATTTTACAAATCTTTTCTTCATTAGATTTTTACTAACCAAATTTTGTACGCATACTACTGAATAGGTCTGAGAATCGGCTAACATTTATTTTTATACCCCTAAGTGTTAAGGGTTGTCCACCTTTAACATTTTTTTTTTAATTCTATGAGTACCGGGACAAACGCCTAAAGTTTTGTCATAAGCAAATTTGACAGTACGAAGTCTGTCGGGTCAGCTAGTACATGTATAAATGTTAGAATAATTATGATGATAGAATGATGAAGCCAATTACAGCTGTGTTTTAGTATTTCATAGGTCAGATGTGATTGTACTATCAAGTTATAAATATCTTTATTTTGATATTATCTTTCCTTTAATAACAATTTCTTAAATCCTCTGTTTTCGCAGACCCGTGTTCAAAGGCATGTTGTCAAAGCAGTAAATTTAATAAAGCTCGACTGAGCTAAGATAAATGCCCCCCTGCCTCCCCCTTTCAGGAATATATAACGATTTCTGAAAAACGTTGGTTATTTTCGTAGGGCGTGGTCGGTTGGGCGTGTGTTTGGCTCCGCCCAGCCAAGTGGGCGCTCGGTGGGCGGGGCGCATCAGCCTTTGTTCAGGAAAAGCTTTAAGCCTTTTTCTTTTATTGAACATGTTTCGCAGTGTTTATGTACTTACTGATTTATAGTTCAGAGAATTTTATTTGTGTTTAATTATAGGCAGATTGATCTGAATTATCCTTATTTCATTTGGTATTTTATTTCCCATCTAATGATAATTCAAGTAATAGTTTGGTATTGCAACTATCTTATATCAAATAATTAATGACACTATCTTATATCAGCTGAGAATATCACGACACTCTCTCTTTACATGATACGGAATCAAGAGGTTGAGATGTAATTGGGATGCAATGCGGTTGAAACTTATTACTAACGCTTGTTTATTTCAAAATATTATTCCTTCTCAACATCTAGTTTTTTTTAATCTAAGGAATTGTTAATCCCTTTAGATATTAGGATCAGATGGTCACCTCTATTATTAACTATACTTCTTAGTAAAGTAAGAAATTAGATTAAGAAGTTCTATTAAAATAGGTTTGTGATCTGGTATCAATATGTAAATCTAAAAACTCAATTTGGTAATGGGCCTCTCTAGACTAAAATTATGACGTCACACTCATCAATATAATGCTGTGTAGTGTCGGCTTAGAAGAGCACTATCCCATTTCTTCCGGTGGGTGAACGTAAGAGGCGACTAACGGTATAAGGGCTTTGAAGGGATTTTTGGGCGATGCGGTTGGAGGCCTATCACCAACAACCTTCATTTTTACCATCTTTTTCCCATTTACATTTCCAAAAGTGGCTAAGAAATTTCTAGTTCCTTAGCTCTGGCTACCTCTTTTGCGGATTTACAGCCGTGTGTGTATGTATTTATGTGCAAATCAATACTTCGTTAACAAGTCTTATATAACCTTGAAGTAACTGGAGATATCCTAAAGAAAGAGATTGGAATGTAGATTAATAATTTCTTACACGTTATTAACAGAAAATCATTCTTTATCTAGTTGTAAACATATTTATAATACTAATGGTTAGAATTTTGACATTTTATTTATTTTTAGACAAATACTTTTGCTTAATAAAATGTTATTTGCAAAAATAAATACATGATTAACTTCTCTTTTCAATAGTAATTTATACCATACGACATTATATCCATTTATTGTCTCAAGCTATCGGAGTTCAAAGACGTAACGATCCCTTCGGTACTGAACGAAAACCAATCCTTCTATATACTATACATACTCGTATAATAAATAAAAAAAATTAAGTAAAAAAACATTTTAAGAAAAAGCTTTTATTTAAACGCTCTAAAAAGAAGAAAATAAAATATTCCTTTTGGATTATACTAACAACTCCTCATTATACACAATTTATATATAATAATAAAAGCTTGTCGCGAGGTTTACATACCTATCAACATTCCTTTATATCATAATAATTTGTGGTAAATCGAGCGACAAGCTTTTATTATTATATATAAATTGTGTATAATGAGGAGTTGTTAGTATAATCCAAAAGGAATATTTTATTTTCTTCTTTTTAGAGCGTTTAAATAAAAGCTTTTTCTTAAAATGTTTTTTTACTTATTTTTTTTTATTTTTTACTTTTTAGTTATCGCTGGCTATTTTCAAGTTATTATTACTCTCAAAATGCCCTCTCATTTGACACCCATATTGTAGAAGTAGACTAAAGGTAACTATTCCGCCATCCTGCATGGTCCGCCATATTGGATTCAGAATGACGTCATATTCTTTTTCTAGTCACTCTTAACAAGCCCTTTCATTTGATACCCATATTGTAGAAGTAGACTAAAGGTAACTATTCCGCCATCTTGCATGGTCCGCCATATTGGATTCAGAATGACGTCATATTCTTTTTCTAGTCACTCTTAACAAGCCCTTTCATTTGATACCCATATTGTATAAGTGGATTAAATATAACTGTTCTGACATCTTGTATGATCCGCCATATTGAATTTAGAATGACGTCACATGTCTTATCATATATTGTCATCCAAACAAAATGCGTCCACAAAATTTCAGCACAAACGGTTGAATATCTACTTCAAAATTGAGTTCAAAGATTTCACCCGAACACACAAACATACATTGCAAGTTAAATAAAAGCTTTTAAAAATGGCACTAGTTATTAAAATAAAGAAGTTTACTGTTAGTTAAACATACATACATATACTCACGGCTTTAAATCCCTTAACGAGGTAGCCAGCTTTGGAATTATAAATTCCTTAGCCACTTTTGGAAATTGAGTGGGGAAAAGATGGTAAAAATAAAGGTTTTTGGTGATGGGTCTCCAACCACATCGCCCATAAATCCAATAAAAAGCCCCAATACCCTTAGTCGCCTCTTACGACACCCGTGGGTAGAAAGGGGTAGCGAAATTTTAAGCCGGCACTACACGGCAAAAGTTAGGTTAGGCTTTTAGTTAAAATATACATAAATATACTCACCGCTATAAACCCTTAAAAGGGTAAGCCAGTGCTTCAGAATCAGACAATCTCCAGCCATTCCTGGATTTTAAGTGGGGAAAATATTGTAAAACAAAATATAGTCTATTTTACTCGTGGATAATGTAGCTTTCGAATGGTGAAAGAATTTCAAAATTTGGTCAAGTAGTTTTTAAGCCTATTCATTACAACCAAACAAACAAAGTTTTCCTCTTTATAATATTAGTGTAGATAAATGTTTTTGGTTATGGGTCTCCAACCGTATCGCCCAAAAATCATTTAAGAAGTCCCGATACCTTTAATTATTAAACTATCTAAAATTTACTTCTTGAAAATATATAGAATATAAAAATGTATGTAACATATGAAATGATTTCTACTACCGAACAATTTATTAACCAATAAGAATATACACCATTAACCAATAATAATAACACTGGTCAACAAAAATTTGTAACAAGAAAGGTGCTTACTAATATTGAATTACCTACCTACCCTCATATAAAAACTATATTTACTTTGATTCCATCAGGTCTTGTTTTCGTGTTACAGCCACTATATTATACATACTTTATACCACTATGTACCACTGGGCGAGGCTTGTAATATAAAAGTATCTTGTGAAACTATTAAATCTATCTATTATTTTATCTTGGAAAAGATTCAACATAACGAACACAACTGGAAAGTTTGTGGAGATTTGAAGGTAATTGCCCTAATATTAGGATTACAACTAGAATACACAAAATACTGTTGGTGTGTTTGTGAGCGGGACAACAGAGACCGAAAAAATCATTATGTTAAGAAAGACTGGCCTAAACGGAAATTCCTTACCCCAGGACAAACAAATATAAAAAAATCCCCCTTTAGTGCAGCCGAATAATATATTTACACATAAAACTCTCATGATTTTTTTTGTTAAAGCTATGATTAAGGCTTGTGATGGTTTTTTATACTTAAAAGAAAAAATCTCTAAACTGAGCGAAACAAAGATTAAATAAGGTGTATTTATTGGTCTTCAAATCAGGCAATAAATGAAAGATGACATATTTTTAAAAATAACTAAGCGATTTGGAAAAATCTGCTTGGGAATCTTTTATGAAAGTGACTCAATATTTTCTCAGAAGCCACCGATCGAATGACTATGAAAGTATTGTTGAGGAATTTTTGTCTACGTATAAGGTTTTAGGGTGTAATATGCCATTAAAAATACATATTCTACATTTACATTTAGACTTCTTTCTTGAAAATCTGGGCGCCGTTAGTGATGAACACGGTGAAAGATTCCACCAAGATATTTCTACTATAGAAAAAAATATATCAAGGCAAGTGCAAGCACGTATGCTGGCGGATTATTGTTGGATATTACAACGAGACGTCCCTGAAGCTAAATATAGAAGAAAATCTTACAGTTATCACGATTTTATTATTGCAATATAGAGGAATATCTTCACTTGGTCAATAAATATTGAAATTATCTAAAATGTTTAAAAATCGAATTACAAAAAAAATATTCGTATTTGGAACATTTTGATTTTATTTCTATTATCCTTATCCTTGTTCGAAACATAACTAGACAAAAGTTTTCATGTTACAAACAAAAACTGTTTTTTTGTTGACCAGTGATAATTAATCATAATCATAAAGATTTGAAATTTATCCAAAAAAAATACTTTACCAATACATACATATATACATATACTCACGGCTATAAATTTCTAAAAGGGTTAGCCAGAAGTGAAGAATGAAAATGCATCAGCCACTTTTGGAAGCTGCGTGGGGAAAATATGGTAAAATAAAGGTGTTAGGTGATGGGTCTCCAACCACATCGCCCAAAAATCCCTTAATAGCCCCAATACCGTTAGTCGCCTCTTACGTCCACCCACGGGAAGAAATGGGGTAGTGCTGCCGACACTACACAGCACTTTACCAATACTTTGGTCAATAATCCTAAGAGAGTAAGCCACAGCCTGAGAATCACTAGGGCTTATCCACTTCTGGTCCTCAAGGGGAAAATATGTTTCATGAAGGATTAATTAGTTGTTTGTTTTTAGCTACATTAATGTAATACTTAAACAAATCTATACTCTTACTTCAATTAATGACACAAGCACAAAAAAGTGAAGTACATACATACATACATATACTCACTAATCATTAGAAATTCCTCAGCCACTTCCGGAAAGTTGTGTGGGTAAAAGATGGTAAAAATTAAGGTTGTTGGTGATGGATCTCCAACCGCATCGCCCAAAAAACCCTTAATAGCCCCAATACCGTTAGTCGCCTCTTACGTATACCCAGCGGAAGAAATGGGATAGTGCTATTCTAAGCTGACACTACACAGCAAAGAAGTGAAGTATTAGAAAATAAGTACTTATCTAAATGCAAACTAAATTAACTAATTTAATTGTTTCTAAAAATTATATATCTAAGATTCTATTCCTGTGAGGTTAACTCACAAATTCATTGTGTGTGATTTAACCGATTTGGTAGGATATTTAAACCACTGATTATCCACAAAATTAAGATATTTCTGTACTTTGGAAGGCATGTTAAGCCGGCGGACTAAGTTATTATCATGGAAGTAGTCGTTAGTAAGCTAAACCAGCGACTTGGCCAGCGTGTTAGATTTTGAAGACGAAGGCTAAATCACCCTATTTAGGATAGCATAAAGCCTTTCGGCGGGGACATGTATGGGCTGCAATTTACCTGTTTATTAATATTTCAGAATATAGTATAGTTCCATCCATATAGTTGTATTTTTGATAAAATTCCATCTAAAATCGTTTTGTAATCTATATTCCACAAAAATTTAAGATCTTTCTGACTAATCTATTAAAATTTAATTACAAAATAAATTTAATAGAACTCTGTTACTCAAAAAGTTGATAACTTCGGAGAGATTATTCGCATTAGTGAGAATTGAGAAAAGAATATTTATTTTTAACGGTAAAGGGGTTCAGATCATGTGTGGCAATGATTATACAATATATCAATTAAGATTTTTAAGTACAACCATAACAAATAATTTTAAATTAATAAACAGGGAATGGAGTTGATGTTCATGAATCATATACAAAATAATTGTATAGCTTAACTGAAACTATATGAATGTATGATTTAATGAGCCATTTATGCGCTTTAGCTAAAGAAAGTTAGCTAAAACGATATTTGTTTTACTCCGCGGTTTTGCCTACCCGTTTTAAGGTTTATAGGCATAAGTTTACCTAACTTGGTTAAGTGAGCAATACTAAGACCAAATTGTAATAAATCACACAATATAATATTGATTGTACTCCGCTGGATTGCTGTGTAGTGTCGGCGTAGAATAGCACTACCCCATTTCTTCTGGAGGGTGTACGTAAGAGGCGACTAACGGTATTAGGGCTTTTAAGGGATTTTTGGGAGATGCGGTTGGAGACCCATCACCAACAACCTTTATTTCACCATCTTTTCCCCATGCAACTTCCAAAGGTGGCTGAGGAATGTCTCATTACCTAGCTCTGGCTACCCCTTCAAGGGATTTATAGCCGTGAGTATATGCATGTATGTATGTATGTCTGCTGGATTCGAATCCGTTCTCCACGCGTCAAGCCCTATGGTTTGACCGCTTAACCACGGAGGCAGTTATAATATAGGTTTTTTTCAATTCTCATACGAAATCTAGAGAAGAAAACTTTACTGTAATCGATCGAGTTTCTAATTCAATGTGAGGTTTTAGATGGGTTTTTCATAAGATTACCAAAGTATTTACCAGAATGTGATAAAAAAAATGAAGGGAAATGAGGGATCAGCTTACGCTATACTCTGTAACCCAAAAAAATATTTTTTAATAAAGATAAGTCAAGTTTAGAATAATTTTCGGTAGTTATTCTTCAACATCTACCCAAATAAGTACCTACCTACTTTACGGCTAATAATCCTAAACTAGAATCGCCAGATCTTAAAATTATAAAAAAAAAGATTCAGTTTTGGTAATTGAGTGAATATGCATTTAAAAGTAAAATAAAATGATTGGTGATGGGTCATTAGCCACATACATACATACATATACTCACGGCTATAAATCCCTAAAAGGGGTAGCCAGAGCTAAGGAATTAGAAATTCCCCAGCCACTTTTGGAAAGTTGAGTGGGGTAAAGATGGTGAAATAAAGGTTGTTGGTGATGGGTCTCCAACCGCATCGCCCAAAAATTCCTTAATAGCCCCAATACCGTTAGTCGCCTCTTACGTACACCCACCGGAAGAAATGGGGTAGTGCTATTCTAAGCCGACACTACACAGCATCATTAGCCACATCGCTAGAAAATGACTTAAATAGCCACAAACGCCTTAGGTGCCACGTTACGATACCCACGGAAAAAGAGGGATTATACTTGTTGACGCAAATGAAAAAATATGATCAAAAACTACTTGGATACCTGAAATCAATCAGTCTCCAATACTAACGATAAGAATGTAAGCATTAAGTAGTGCTTTCCTTACCCGAAACTACACACATAAAAAATCTGAAATTCTTTAAGAACAATGGTTTTTCTAAAAGTATTTTATCTAGCACGCCATTATACGTTAATTTAAAGTCCCCTAAAACGTCGCTCTTATTCAGCTAATTTCACAAAAACGAAAACAATAAAGAGGAAACTCAGGAAAAAGGTTCGTTCCACCCAGCCGTTGTTGCTTGTTTTAAAAAAGACATATTTTATTTACTAAGTGGCTATTTTGAATAAAAATGCGGTTCCGACGACTGCTTTTACGTAACAAAAGTAAATGTATGGGGTTTCCTTTAGATTTATTGTGTGGACTTTTATCTTGGATGGTAAAAAACACTGGTTAATAAGCTTACTTGTTTTGTTCTCAATGCCACAGAACATACTACTTTAAGTGATGGCTAAAAGGAGTGTATTTTTAATTACGTTAACAAATTACTGTTAATGACCTAAGGTTAGTGAGGATAATATCATATCGTTTCTTACTAAAAATATTTGTGATTTCCTATGATCACTAGGACTGTCGGTTTTGAATAGCATAAATCCCTTCCAGCGGATGTCGTATGTCGCCACTTAGAGTATTGGGGTCAGTTGATTTAACGTTGCATTTAATGTGAATGTTTGTCAGTTTATTAGTAACGTTCATTTCTCCTTCTTGCTACAAGATGGCAAAGGGATTCAACTAGCTTAAGTGTTTGTCTGTCGTCATGGTTAATAACTCATCATTCTTTTAACTCACTACATCCCCATCCGAACAGCAAATCTTTGATTAAGAAACTAACCATACATTTTCCAAACTGAACCCTACACGACCTTAAAAACCTGGTGTTCCCATAAAAATCCGCACAACGCGGATCGTGTCAAACACACAGTAATTCCAGCTCCCGTGGAAGGTCAGGTAGAAAGTGGAAGTCGCGGGTGTTGCTGACGTGATGGCGGGAGCGGTGGTCCGCTGATTGCGGTCGTGCGGCTGAGCAAACACTCGATCATAGTACGGGGCTGGAGTTACAGGGTGTTGCTTGCTTAAAAAGGTTTATTTTAGTTACTTAGTTAGGTTTAGGTATATATTTTGTGAACTTGTTATTAGGTTCAGGTAAATATTTTGAGTAGATACTAGTATACATTTGAATACACAAATATTTATTTTGGGTTATTTTTGTAAAAATTGGTGCTGGTAACTTTAACAACAGAAATAAAGAGTTAAAATCTCAAAGGGATTCAACAAGTTTAAGTCTATATCTGACGTGAGGGTTAATATAATAACTCATCAATCTTTTAATTCACTATATCCACTGCCGAATAGTAAATCTTTGATTAAGAAACTTATCCATCTCCAAATTGAACCCTACACGACCTTATAAAGTGTACAACGCGGATCGTGTCAAACCCACCGTAATTCCAAGCTCCCGTGGAAGGTCAGGTAAAAAGTGGAAGTCGCGGGTGTTGCTGACGTAATGGCGGGAGCGGTGGTCCGGTGATTGCGGTCGTGCCGTTGAGCAAACAGTCGATCATAGCACGGGGCTGGGGGGTGCAGGGTGTTGTAGGTTAAATTTTAGGTTATTTATTAGTTACTTAGTTAGGTTTAGGTATATATTTTGTGAATTTGTTATTAGGTTTAGGTAAATATAATGAGTAAGTGCTAGTATATATTTGAATAACATAAATATTTTTATGGGTGCTGGTAACTTTAACAGCAGAAATAAAGAGTTTAAATCTCATACTGCTAGTTCAGTTTGTATTAATAAATATGACATGGTGCTTGTAAATAAATATGCTGTTATTTTATGTTTTACCCTTCGGGAATATACGGCATGCAGGTTTCAGTTTAAATTTGTTATTATAGCATGTATTTTGTAACCACTTTTTTTAGGTCAATATTATTAAAGCTATTTTATAAGACTAAAACTGTATGCCGATTGCACGGAATTGCTATTATTTGTAATAACCTAATTAAAGACATAGAAATCTTGCATGTTGTTTTAATTGCTTATATAAGCGTTGATTGAAAGTAATTAAATCCAGTAAAAAATATGAAATTCGTTTATTTATTTATTTTATCAATCCTTGTCCAAATTGAAATCCCTATACCTATTGAAACTCAGGCTACCTACATAAGCCATTTATTGTCCAGTTCTATATGCACCATACAAAACACCCTGTACATTTATTGACGTGGGAACCCGGCGAGCGTGCAAGCGCACCGCCGCCGCGAGCCACCGCCCGATTACCATCGTCTGTCTATCATTATCTATTATCGGTCTATGCGCCGTAAACACTACTTGTTACACCTATACTTGCTACTACTGTTGTTAGCTAGTTTAGCACCTTGTTTATGGATTGGTCGTGAAGATGGTAGGATTTTGGTAGGGTAATAGAGTGGATTTGAGGTGGTGGAATTGAATTCTGAGTAAGATTATTTATAGAAAGATAATATGTAATCTTGAAGCAATAATACTCAATCGCGAATCAAAATGGGTACTTACGAAGAACGACGATAAATCAATAGGTAAAAATAATAGTTGGATCTAGATCTAAGTACTGCTGTGTTTGCTGTGTAGTGTCGGCTTAGAATAGCACTACCCCATTTCTTCCGGTGGGTGTACGTAATAGGCGACTAACGGTATTGGGCCTGTTTAAGGGATTTTTGGGCGATGCGGTTGGAGACCCATCACTAACAACCTTTATTTTACCATCTTTTCCCCACGCAATTTCCAAAAGAGGCTGATAAATTTTTAATTCCTCAGCTCTGGCTACCCCTTCTAGGGATTTATAGCCGTGAGTATATGTATGTATGTATGTATGTAGATCTAAGTGCTCTATCCACTTATACAAATTTTAAACCATGTATTTTATTACCTGCCCACCAGATCTTGTTTGGTTTAAGTATTGAAAATACTAATCACATACTAATCATCACAGGAAAGGTTCTGCAATCACGCACGATACTTTGTTTGAATGTTGTTTGTTATGCTGTGTATTTTCGGCAAGAATGGTGTTAACCCATTTTCCCCGCAGAGATCATAAAAGGTGGCACTGAGGGATGAAGGATTTTTTAAGCTATGACAGGCAGCAAATGTTGTATGACGCATATTCCCAGCCAGTCTGAAATTAACAATCTTTTCCTCATTGAACTTCAAACAGTGGGTGACGATTTAAATCTTTTTGTTCATGAAAACCTCATGTGGGGATTATTACTAATAAATAAAGAATAAATAAAGGAAAGAAAAAATTCACATGAGGTTTTCATGAACAAAAAGATTTAAATTATGTGATAGTTAGGCGTTTTCAACATTTGCATTCTATCTGAAAAGATAGACAATAGGTGGCCTTCCGAATTAGTTAAAATTCGGAGGTAGGAAACGCAAACACTAACTAAACGTGTAAAAGAAATAAAGGATAGAAGAATTTCGCACTGGCAGCCAATTGACACGGTGGCTCAGTTGGCAGAGCGTCGGGGCGTATACCCGAGGTCGCGGGTTCGATTCTCGCCTGTGTCGAAATTTTTCTTTCCTTTATTTATTCTTTATTTATTAGTGGGTGACGAATTTCGAATTATGAAGCTCTGGCGACCCCTTTTTACAAAAATATCCATGAGTATAAGTAAGTAGGTTATATCAATCAAAAGATCAATTAACAGAACGTAAGTAAGCACTGGTAATAAAGAAGTACCGCGCACGCAGAGAAATGAGCAGTGAACATGTGAAAGACTAATTAGAGGCTAGAGTTGCTAATGTCCACTTGAGGTTTAACTGATGGATTTATTGTGTGTTGCCTTGCTGACTTCTGTGGTTGTTTAAGGGCAATATGACTTTCTTTTATAAGTATAGAAGTAAACATTTTATTTTGATGTTATTTACTTACTATGGTGATTGGGGCTTTTTGAGGGATTTTTCGGCGATGTGGTTTGAGCTTGAGACCCATCACCGTCAATTAGTTTGCAATCTTTTCCCCATTCAACTTCCAAAAGACTTCACCATCATCTTACTCGTTGCAAGTTAAATGGCAATAGTTTTTTGTTACGATAGATTATCAGAAATAGATATTTGTTATTTTTTAGCCTTCCAGTAATTCAGTTCATCAAATAATTCAGATTTCGATATCTTTTAATAATGTTTGATTAAATAAAAGGAAACCCATACCAAGTAACCATGGTCGTCAAATCATGCGATTATATAATAATAATAGCTGATCTCAAATAATAGCTGTGAAAGTGAATTTTGATTTATGTAAAAGTTTAATTAAGCTTAAAGACATATCCTTATAAATAAATACTAAATCAATGGAGCGCGAAGAAAACGTTGGTACTACACGACATGTTACAAAGAGAAGTGTAACAAGTGAAAGCGTAGTGTGATAAGCTAAGTATGTGTTGGTTACATTATCACACTATTTATTCACTTGCTTCCGTAATGTTTGCACCATATCGTGTGATACCCACTTAAGTAAGGGTCTCAGATTGTCAAAAGTTTTACCCAGTGTATATAACTATCATGGTAGTCTCGCAGGGTGTTTAGCCCTTTAAGTAATAAAGTAATTGGCTTATGGGGAAAAAGAAAGAATAATATGTATCTCTCAACTACTTTATTTTTGTTTATTTAACATGATGGACTTGTTTGACATTATTGATGCACTACTAAAGTATACGTATTAAGTTAGAGGCTTTTTAAAATAAGGGAAGCAGGATTTTAAATTGCAGGAGCTTTTCCTTAGAATCACAAGGTATGTAACTTATGCCGAGTGATTAACAATAGTACGTTACCAAGCATTACTCCATTGCAGGTGGTAATAATAAATCGGATGGCGCTTATTACAACGCCACGCCCCTGAGGGACTGCACTGCGGCACTATTTGTAATATTCACTGTGATTAAGCATTGAGGGCATATTGTATGGCGCCGTACTGTAACGATAAGCTTTCTGAGCTTTATGTTTCCAGAAAAAATAAATATCCGTGTTTTATAAGTAAGTTCACCTAGTACTTGTCTCTAAAAGAAAAATTAGGGTTAATCGGAGCTTCAAGAATAAAGTATTGGTGATTCTTATGCGTATAGTCTAAAGCCATAATATGTGATGCATCAGTCAAGATTTGTAACGGTGAAAGAAAATATCGTGAAAAAATTATAATGAAGTTTTCTTACAAAATTTGATTGCATTCTTTGAAAGCCGGGTGGGAAATTATCAAGCGATGATCAATAGCATAAGTCGCTAATCAAATGTCATAATGGTGAAATGAAAGAATATTTATACATATTTATATAATACTTTTATTTTGTCTAACTGCCGTGATGGCTTAGTGGGGAGCAAGAGCACTACCGCCTTGCCTTGTCTAAAGTTGTATGGGTAGTTAATTCATCCTGGTTGGTAATTAATTCAACATGGCCGAATTGTATTTAGTCACAGTGTACAAATAGTACAACAATGTCGTACTTAATTTTAATATCACATGATATTTAAAATCAACAAGAAAATAATACCACATATTGATGTATTTTGTAGACTCCACCAATAATCCAAAATGTGTACCCTGTTAACAAAACTTCTCAATTCGGTACATCAGCACCTAACACCTACGAAGTCGGCAGCGCGGAAAATCACGTGTCACTCCCACGCTCTTCATGACATTTGCAATCCGCCATTTTGGATTTACGTATGAAATGCAGCGCCGATGTGACGTATTCTATTTGGAAGTATTTTGCATAATGTTCTGCGGGTCGCGGATTCGGTATTGTTGAGTTGTATTTTTGAGGGATATGTTTTCAGGGTTTTCAAGTTGGTATTTCATTTTATTTCTATTTGAACACCCTAGATATTGTAGTAATGTTATTCTCGAATATGTTTAGTTTTGGCTTAAAAAGTGTCTTATCTTTCTTCTGCACAATAGGAATAAGATATTATGTGATGTTTAACGAAATAGTTGAATAGAAAGGACCAATAAGCCTTAATGTTTAAATCTTTTCATCCAGAAATTATCAGAAGTTATTTTTTCAGGTTCTCGTTTCCTTTTTTGGATTGTATTTGTATTTCAGTTTATTGATTATTATTATTTTTTCTAGACCATTTCTTAAGGAATTTACTCTGATAACGAATAAAAAGCACAGGATTGGAAAAAACCTTTTTTTGCGATTGTTTGAGGAATAGTATCTTAATATTGTGTGAAATGTGAACTAAGCACGATCGCATGTTTTGCCAGGATCATACTTAAATAGGAAACAATGGTGTGAGTATGTAAATTTGTAATGTAAGTTAACTCTATAAAACCAGATTGAAGACATTTTAATAAAGGCGTTATTCCGAAGTGTGAACAATTTAAGAGTAAAGGTAAAAGATAATCATCAATGTGACGAAGGCAAGAGAATCGTACAAAGTAGCGATATGATATATCGTGATATATCACGAGTATAAAGGTATTGAGTATGTTTATTACTTCACATTTATATACCGAGTAGTGTCGACTAGAGAAGAATCGATAAGAGAAGCACTGCTGCATTTCATTTCATGAATGTATAAAGAGTCGACTTAAGGGTACGAGGCATTTTATATAATTATTGCGAAATGTGAACACCTTAATTTGACGATCTTTGCCCTTGTAATTTCCGCGAATGGCTGAGGAAATGTTTATTGACACCCTGTATCTTTAGTTAAAGCTTTGTAGTGGGGCTTAGAATAACACTACCCCATTTCTTCCGGTGGGTGTACGTAAGAGGCGACCTGAATTTCTTATTCTGAATCTCTGGCCACTCTTTCTAGGGATTTATAGCCGTGAGTATGTATGTACATATGTATCTTTCTACTCAAATCTTAAGTCGTAAGGGAAGTTTTAACCAGTTGCTGTGCTAATGCACGGATACAGATCAGTAACGGTTTGATTAACACTTTTGAGTTTCTTTCGCCTTTTGATGTCAATGTAAATGTTTATGGTTTTCAGTGTTTAAATACATACATACATATACTCATGCCTTCAAATCCCTAGAAGGGGTAGCCAGAGATAAAGAATAAGAAATACCTCAAACACTTATGTAATTTGAATGAGAAAAAAAATTAAAAATAAAGGTTTCAACCACAACGTCTAAATATCACTTAAAAGCTCTAATAGCCTTAGTAGCCTCTTATGTACACCCAATGCAAGAGATGGGGAAGTACTATTCTAAACCGACCTTACTCAGCTTAAAAATAATTCAAAAAGAAGAAATAAGGCAGAACGCTGCAACAATACATTAACATACATACACTGTTTGTAACAACTCGATCTATTTCCATATCGTTAGAATCGATACTTACATCCTACAGTTATAAGAGTGTTAAAACAAAAAAACATATATATTCTCCCAAAATTCTTAATGCTGGGAGTAAAAGAATAAAAATATTAAATTAATGTGTATTATTACCATAAATCGAGAAAACTCTCCGCCATATTTCCACGCAGCAACAAGCGCGCCCCCTAGCGGCGAAAAATCACATCTCATTTGACAGAACAAGATGGCGACCGGATTTCCCGCGCATTTTAACTGCACCATCACTGCACTGACACTATCAACTTCCAAACGTCAAACACTCCCTATGCGCATTCCCCATCACTTGTTTCCGTATCACCATAACCCGCATTGAAGTTCGGGCCCTAATTATCATAATATTAATAGCTAATAATTTATTTTTAATTAAACGGAGCTATGTCTTCATCGACAGCACAGAGTAGAATGAAAAGCTTCAGCATGTTGTTACTGAATTTTATACTCCATCCCAACCACCAGAGCCTCCAAGTTTGCCTCCTTCAAATTCGTTATGCATACAGCACCAAGGGCTGTTGAATACTGCTCGCATTTATTTATGAACTGGCAAACTTCTGGATAGAACGTAACACGACGTAGGCCTACCCTGTGGTTGGCCGTGGAATGGACCAAGAGCCGACAATGCATCAAAAAGGGCTTTTTATGTATTCAACATGGACCTCATCTGCAAGTCCTATGGATCTAATTAACAAGTTAATATGGGCCGCGACTGCGCAGCGGCGACGCTCGGCTCAAAAGTCGCTCAAAACGATCGGATTTACAAATTATTCGGCAGTTTGAGTAAAATGTGTTGTGAGTTTGCAATTGTAAAGAGTGCTCAGCTATTCCACCCCGCCCGACTCCCCTATCACCAAGTATAATGATATCGTCGCGAAGGTTATTATGGAAGTTGTCATAAATATTTCATAGAGCAGCGAGGGCAGTAATGCGGCTATCTTCGGATTTCTTGCGATCAACAGATCATTACGACTTGATGCCGTATCACATCAGTACGTGACGCAGTCAATCATATTGATCGTGTTTTCCATGTATTTGGTCTTGCAACACGTAAAAAAGTTAACAAATTTTGTTAAAGTTACCAAAATCTAGAAAAGACATTACGGAAATATTTCAATATTTTTATTTATTTTACTTAATGTACAATATTAATAATATTAATATGTATTACCGACTTATGACAAAAAAACTACTCAAACATTCTCTAAAGAATTTGCAAAGAAAGTTGTAGTGTGAAATTTAAGGACGAAAGCGGGGATTATACTTTCAGGATCATGATATCTACAGACAAAGGTTTTTGTACAAAGTGTTTTTCATTAACTGTGCAAATAATATTTCAGTTTTAAAATCAATATTGTAGTACGGTGCACTCCAAAAAAGGTTACACTTTAAATATATTATCCTGTTTAAATTATTACAGAAACCATAATGAAACATTCTAGATGGCCTAAAAAATGAGAAATGATGATGAAATGAATGAATGTTTCTAAGTTTGGTAGCTGAAGTTAAAAAAGAAACAAGGTTGTTTTATTCTAAGCCAACACTTCATGACAATTGTTTTTTTGTCTGTTTTTATATCGAAAGAAACTATAATTAAAGTTTATTTCTTCTGATAGAAACTAATTAGTAATTTAAACTTGCAAAGTAAAAGAATGTCAATATAATACATACATACATACATACATATACTCACGGCTATAAATCCCTTAACGGGGTAGCCAGAGCTTTGGAATAAGAAATTCTTCCTTTTGGGCAATGTGGTTGGAGACCCGTCACCAAAAACATTTATTATTGCCATCTTTTCCCCAATCAACTTCCAAAAGTGGCTGAAGAATTTCTTATTCCATAACTCTGTCAATATATTAAATTCATAAAACATATTTTATACATGACCACCAAAAGCATACCCGTATAATATAGTTTTATACACCACTACAGAAAGCATATTCGAACTAAATCAAAAGCATAGAGTTTGGGTCCATCTAATTATGTAAGTTGTCTCCCTGTCTGCCCCCTGCGGGCGTGAAGGTGGAAGGTGGCTAATTACTGGCTGGACTCTCGCTGGCCTTTGATCAGCACTTTCAAAGGACGCCTTGATCGGAGACAACGCGGACCTACTAGATTAGTAGAAGCAGTAGTGTCAAATTTTTTATTTAAAATTGAAATGATATTTTGATGCTATTGAATGTAGTTTTTAGAGTACGTACTACTTACTTATGGAGTCTAAACTATGATAACTATCTAAACATATTGGTGATTCAGATAAAAATATATTGAAAAACGTGTTCCGTTTTTTTATAGCATGTTATGAAGTATTTTACGTTGTACTTATAAATTGATTTCTATCTACTTAGGGTTCGGAAGTTAGAAGGAACATTTTTAAACGAAGAAACCATATGAAAATCCTAGACACTAATTTTTTTCAGCAGGTTCAAAATGCTGATTAAATCTGAGCATCCGTTTAACATACCACAGAGAGCCCTTGTGACGCCAAGTCGGTTTTTATATCTTATAATCATTACATTTAAATAAGCTTTATGAGCCAGTGATCTTAACTTAGTCAGGTTTAAACTATTATTATATTCAGTATAATGTATTGGACTTGATTTGTCTTCATACTTTTTAGCACTCAGTGGTAACGAAATCCATAACTTCCTGGGATTGAGATTATGCCCGACACTACATATAATTTACATGTAAAGAGTGGTAATTTCGATCGTGGTCTGTGAGCCTAAAAGTCGGTGGAGGAACAGGTCCAGTCGTCGATCTCCTTTGACTACAGAAAACTTGTTAGATTCCGTATTAAAATTCAAAAAGGACGCGTCGAACTCATCCTCTCCCGAAAACATTATTCCGCAGATTTGAATAATCATCCAAACTGCTCACACCTCCAGCCGTAATGTATGCGAGACGGAAACTCCGCGACGTTTTTGCGTCAAAGTTTTTGCGGAAATTCGTTTGAGTAAACTCTTTTATGTAAATCAAGTGCTTTTGGTGTTTAGAAAGGCTTGGTTGGTTAGTGATGTCAGGGCCTTAGACTTGATTGTTAAGTGGTTTTAGGTAAAAGTTATGTAAAACATCTAGGGCTAGTTCCAGAACATAGAGATAAAAAATATGGTAATGTCTTTATCAGTATGGGTAGCGAAGGGCGAGTATGTCAGGCGAGGGTCGAGAAACCAACATGTTATATGAAGTATCTGACAGTTTCTCACATTTTAAAAGTATTTATATAACGTTTACAATATTAACTACAGCCTAAATTGAAAACATATACCTCAGATATTTCGCCAAAAATACAAAAAACCCAGACTATCCGAGTATTATTTACACAGTATTTGAGAAGAACGGTAACATTTTTTTAAAAAACGTTAGACCTCCCAAGTTGTCTAATGAAAGCAAAGTTAAACATCTCGTTCGCCTAATATCCCCCTGTCCCCCTGCCTACCCCACGAATACATTATACACCATTTGTTTTTGGGACATTAACATTTTTATTACTTAGCCGAAAAATCACGATGGCAGATATAACGGTACATTACAGTATTTAGCAAGAAGTAAATGTATTTTTATAAAGGGCTTGTTCAATTGGATTTTTTCTGGAAGCCTTTTAATAATACAAACGACTAAAAAAATTTGAAAAATAATACAGGATCGACGTAAAGAGAGCATTACCGAAAATTTGTGTACTGTTTAATTCATATTATTTTGATATTAGTTATGGTGCCTTTCAGTTTGCGTGGACACATTTCTGTTATTCGTAAGAAGTTTCTCGATAACTTTAAAGTTTTTACTTTATATTAATAGATTAAAATATAGAAAATTCCAACACTAACCAAACTTTTGAAATAAATATGGTTTGAACTAAAAGAAAAAGAGTAGTTTTTGAGCTCGCACACATACAAATAAATACAAATACAAATAGTTTATTCAAGAAAAATGGTTTATAAACAAAAACTGTGCTTAACTTTATAGTGCAATTTTAAAGATCTCTGAAAACTTTCATCTTTGAAAACTGCAAATATAACTTGTATTTTATATCAAAGCTTGAAAAAAACGAAGATTTTGATATAAATTTCAGTTAAAAAAATAACATAATACCCATGAAATCCTTCTTTCCTTACCTGTACTTAAAACTGCGAAACCCTTCAAGGGCGGACACACTCGCACTTGGCCAATTTGTTACCCTTCGGTCTTCATTCTTGTAATAATATGCTTATTCAGTTAACTAACCCATATCAAGATTTTTTTTCGGTAAAATAGTAATCTTTGATATGCAATTTACGATCATAATATTTTTTTATTTAATGTAACATATTCGCCGTGTAGTGTCGGATTAGAATAGCACTACCCCGTTTCTACCGATGGGTGTACGTAAGAGGCGACTAACGGTATTGAGGCTTTCAAGGGGTTTTTGGGCGATGCGGTTGGAGACCCATCACCAACAACCTTTACTTTACCATCTTTTCCCCACTCAATTTTCCAAAAGTGGCTGACGAATTTCTAATTCCTTAGCTCTGGCTACCCCTTCTAGGGATTTAAAGCCGTGAGTATATGTATGTATGTATGTATGTAACATATTATTAGGTGTACCATTTTATCTGTATTTTCAATAGACTATAAAGATTTCGTAAAAATATATGTAGTAAGTAAATCCCTTACACCTTCACAAAGGGCTGTTTTCCGCCTAATATACATCATATTTGGGATACACTTGCTTATTCCATCGGTCGAGCGTATTTTCACGTCAATAATGATTGATGCACGGAGGGTGGCTCGTCAATACTTGGACTCGATATTGTGTGTTATGAGGTGGTGAGTTCAATGACTTTGCAATTAATGGGTGGGCAGAGGAGAGGTAATGTATCAAAAATAATCATTGATCTCGGATTCGTGCCGAGCTACAAACCCGCATAAATTATATAACTATCACAATCTTTATTCAATAATCATTATTTCATCACAACTCATACATACATATACTCACGGCTATAAATCCCTAGAAGGGGTAGCCAGAGCTAAGGAATTAGAAATTCCCCAGCCACATTTGGAAAATTGAGTGGGGAAAGGATGGTAAAGTAAAGGTTGTTGGTGATGGGTCTCCAGCCGCATCGCCCAAAAATCCCTTAAAAGCCCCAGTACCGTTAGTCGCCTCTTACGTACACCCATCGGTAGAAACGGGGTAGTGCTATTCTAAGCCGACACTACACGGCAACTCATTTTTTAATTTTGAATCTCTGTTATGTATTTATGTGTGTTATGCTAGTTATTTAACTATTGTACATTTTGTTTTAACTTGATCTGAACTCTGTTGTACCTATAGTTCTCCGAATCGACAGTATTAATAGGCGAAGGATGTTTAATTACTTATCCTATTAATATTATACTGAGAAAGTTTAGATGTTTGTGTGTTTGAGGCAAAAAGGCTCCTCAAGTACATAATGTATATGAATGAAATTTGGCAGAATGCTAGATAATGACCCAACTTATAACATAGGATACTTTTTATCCCGAGAAAAAAGACCAATAAAATATTCACGCCTAGCTGAACTAAGAGTAACGGAAAAAACGCCTAAAGTTTTGTCATAAGCAAATTTGACAGTACGAAGTCTGTCGGGTCAGCTAGTTTAAAATAAGTATCATGGTCAAATCTTTAAAAATAAACTTAATTTATTTTTCACTAGTATTCTTAAATAATTTAGATTAGTGTTATGTTTTGCTGCAAATAACGACACAGACACAAAAAAATATTATTTTATTTGGGTACTAGTGGGTCGTCCCAGCTTCGCACGGGTAGCGATGTTTTTTAAATATCTGATGTTTCTTTCTTTAGTCACTGCTCAAGCATTGTGAAATTCAGCGCAATGTTTTCAATTTATTAAATTTATAGCACTCCCTGAACAGTGTAGTTTGGTGATTTTTAATGCGCTTTAATGAACGGTTCAGTATTTCCGTTTAATAGCAAATTTTGGAATAAAACGCTATGAAGTATATATAACAATCTAAAAAATAAATCATTACGTGTTGTAGGATGCAACTACTGGCGCCATCTAGTATGTTATATGTAAATTAGTAACGATGAGGTTTTGGTCACGGGCGCGATGGCTTATTTTATGTATAATTTCGGTGTTTCTCTACTGATTTCTATGATTCTTTTTTTATTGAATAGGTAATAATTTAAATTAGGGATGAGTGAGAGATTTACAAACGTAAGAGTAAACAAATATAATCAGAATGTTCCGAACTGCTAAGCTATCAGGAATTACACGTGTTATTGTGAGTCAACCGTAAAAGATAGACATAAACTGTTGAAGATTTTTTTTATAGATAATTTTATGAAGAATATTTCCGTCATACATGATTTCTATGTAAGTTTAACCATTAAGGCTGCACACGCGACGGAAGCTTAAAAAATGTAGTAACTTCTCCCGTTTTCCCAAAATTTCCCAAAATTCCCCTTTACTACTCTGCTGAAAAGTATGCAAAAACCTGCCCAGGAGTATAGAGAATAATTGTACCAAGTTTCGTTAAAATCGGTCGAGTAGTTTTTGTTTCCATAAGGAACATACAAACCGACAGACAGACAGACAGACAGACAGACAAAAATTTTACTGATTGCATTTTTGGCATCAGTATCGATCCCTAATCACCACCTGATAGTTATTTTGAAAATATATTTCATGTACAGAATTGACCTCTCTACAGATTTATTATAAGTATAGATGAATTGAAAGATCATAATAAAACACAATGAACTTTGGTACTTAAAAAAATAATACACTAGCGACTGTTTGTCTTAAGCAGCTTGAATACCAAACACCGAAATTTAATTTAAGAAAAATCATTATACATCACAACACAAGTTCTTTGTATATTGCTAAGCATATGTAAGTGAAGTGTTGAGGTTTTGCCGACTGTCGTATCGTTGCTATCTAAATTCTTTGTCTACTATAACTAGAACTAATGTAGTGTGTATGTGTTACAAAAAATACAGTAACTTAATTGAAAAGTTATGCTAAAAATGCCGGCTTAGAATGTCGCTACCCCTTTCTACCCACGGGTGTCGTAAGAGGCGACTAAGGGTATAGGGGCTTTATAAGTGATTTTTGGGCGATGTGGTTGGAGACCCGTCACCAAAAACCTTTATTCTTACCATCTTTTCCCCACTCAACTTCCAAAAGTGGCTGAGGAATTTATAATGCCTTAGCTCTGGTTACCCCTTCTAGGGAAATATAGCCGTGAGTATATAATATATATAGCATAACATATTATGTATGTTATGCTAAAAAACATACATACACACGGCTAGAAAAAAAATTAGTTGCCGGTTGTAACAATTATAAAATCCGTAACCACTTTCGTAAGTTGGGTGGAAACAGATTGATGAGCTTCATCGCAAAAATCTATTCAACAGCCCCAAAACCCTAAGTTGCCTCTTACAATACCTACGAAAAGGAATAAGTCAACATTACTAACAGAGTAAGGCACATAGTATGAAAGCCAATTTGACTGATTTATGATATAAATATGCATACATACATATACTCACGGCTATAAATCCCTAAAAGGGGTAGCCAGAGCTAAAGAACTAGAAGTTCCTCAGCCACTTATGGAAAGTTGAGTGGGGAAAAGATGGTAAAGTAAAGGCTATTGGTATTGTTAGTCGCCTCTTACGTACACCCACCGGCAGAAATGGGGTAGTGTTATTCTAAGCCGACACTACACAGCATGATGTAAATATACACTGTAAAAATAGGTACTAAAAACGCCATATAAAAAATACAATATTCTGTTGAAATTAACTAAATATAACTTCAGCTATACTCGCGGAACATAAACTCATGGTTCTAAGAAAAAAAGAAACAAATTATTTTATGGTCTTGTTAAAACGTAATTAAGGTGTATTAGGAAAAAACAATGGAAAAATTTATTGCATTTAATAATAAGGATAAATCTGGTTCACGGGACTTTCCATAAACTTCACATAATGTATTAAAATTAATTCAGACGGGGCGCGCTTGTTTGTTTTTCAATCCGATTTTATGCAAAACTTCAAAAAAACATATTGAAATGTTGGATTTTCAATTTATCTGAGTTTGAATACACAAGATACCTTTGCCTCCTAATTCTTATTTTTAACAGAATCTAAGGAAAAACGGGTATAATCTTATAACAGAATCTCAAAATTTTCTCAGTCCGGTTAGGAATTTAAAAAAAGGATTAATGATGAAATTAAGGATCATGATTAGTATGACATACATAATTATACTCACGGCTCTAAATCCCAAGAATGGGTAGCCAGAGCTAAGGGATTAGAAATTCCTCAGCCACTTTTGGAAATGTGAGTGGGGAAGGATGGTAGAAATAAAGGTTGTTGGTGATGGGTCTCCAACCGCATCGCCCAAAAATCCCTTAAAAGCCCCAATTCCGTTAGTCACCTCTTACGTACACTCATCGTTAGAAACGGGGTAGTGCTATTCTAAGCCGACACTAAACGGTATGACATTAGTATGACATTATATATAATAATACTCGGGATTAACCAACGATGATATGATTAGTATGTATCATGTATTGGGTTTCCCACCACATCGCCCACCACACTGGGAAAGCTCTAATATATTTCACGTGAAAAATATTTCATTATTTGCTCTCCTCCTTAGTTGTCACACACTATGCATAAAAAATATTGGTTTATACGAGTGTCTGTACAAGTGGACACTACCCTTGAAAGAAATGAAATAAATGAAATAGTTTGTTGATCAAAACAGTTGATAAACTTTTCAAAAGTACATTCCGCAACTTTCCTTCATTAGGGTTTGATATTTTGTGAATTAATTTAATCATAATCAATTTATATGAAAATGCATTTTATTAAAACTTTTTCTTATCCCTTCGCGGTAAGTATCATGTGATATATTTTACTAAAAATATATAAGAACAACTTACTAAATGACAGTAAATACAGCTAAGTTGTATAATTTAATATTTTCCTCGAGCACTTTTATTAAATAATAACAGAGGTATAAAACGGGCAATTTAAGCTTCGCAACATTTTCATCTCGTTGATCTTTGCTATCTAACTTTATCATTACACCCTCGCGGGGTAGGTAGGCGGTGTTTGAGCGTCCCCTCGGATAATTTACATATTGCCAAAGCGGCTTAAAAACAACAAGACATCTTTGAAAATGCGAAAGAATTATATCGTATTAACCTTAACTAGTTTTGCCTTACTTTTAAGTATTTTTTTTCTCCTTTGATTATATAAATAGATATTTGGATGGTTTTGTGTTGTTTCATAACAAATCAATTACAAATAAATAAAAAATATTAAAGGAAAGAAAAATTTCGACACAGGAAACGAACCCGCGACCTCGGGTATACGCCCCGACGCTCTGCCAATTGAGCCACCACCGTGTCGATGGCTGCCAGCGCGAAATTCTTCTATCGTTTATTTCTTTTACACGTTTAAGTAGTGTTTGCGTTTCCTACCTCCAAATTTTTACTATTTCGGAAGGCCACTTGTCTATCTTTTCAGATAGAATGCAAATGTTGAAAACGCCTAACTATCACATAATTTAAATCTTTTTGTTCATGAAAACCTCATGTAGGGATTATTACTAATTAATATAGAATAAATAAAGGAAAGAAAAATTTCGACACAGGCGGGATTTTCCTTTTACTTTATTTATTCTTTATTTATTAATAATAATCCCCACATGAGGTTTTCATGAACAAAATAATTAAATCAATTACATATATCACTTAAATAAAGACACACAAGAAAATACATGTAAAGGAAGCAAGAGAGATTTGTTACAATCGTACAAAGTGGCGATTGATAGTCTCTGTCTAGCCCAATAGGAAATAATGGCGTGAGTATAAGTATGTGTGTATGCAGGAAAATACTTCACCCGGGAGTCTTCAGTTATTTTAATATGCTGCTAAAGAACAACTCTTGCGGGACTAAAGTATATAGCTGGTAGGTTATAAAACACCTATAAAACGCTTACAACTTCTAAAACGAGCTCATCTTTTCATATTCTGAAAACCGTCTCACTTCATTTGCCGCTAAAAATGCGAATAAAAAAGTTGAGGCGCTTTCTTCCAAGTCGTTACTGGAGATATTTTGAATAATGCTATCCACATAAACTGCCCGTAGCCGCATAGACCCGTATGGACTACTTGATTGGAACCACTTTGTATGTTTTGTTTGTGACTGTGTTTAAAAGTGCTAAGTAAACTGCGATTTTTACTAACTTATTAAAAAACTCAATCTTTTCATACATGCTCTTTTATCCTGCGTACTTCGGATACCTACCTTTTTGAGCACATTTTCTATTTGATCCAAATGTGTCCTCCGATCAAAAAAATTACATATATATACTCACGCCATTAGTTCCCATTGGGGTAGGCAGAGACTATCGATCGCCACTTGGTACAATCCTGACAAACCTCTCTAGCTTCGTTTACATCCATCAATCTTTTCATACATGCTCTTTTATTCTTCATACTTCGGACGCCAGCCTTTTTTAAACACACTCTCAATTTGGTCCAAGTGTGTTCTCCGTGGTCGTCCTCTACTAACATTACCATTCACACTTGCTCTATAGATCCCTTTTACCAATTTTCTATCATCCATCCTCTCTATATGCCCAAACCATCTCAACATTCCTTTTTCTATCTTACTTACAATATCATCTTTCACACCACACTTTTCACGAATAACACTATTTCTCACTCGGTCACATAATCTAACATTACAAATTTTTAAAATTATAGGGATTTGGACATGTCCGGAGCATAAATGCAAATTATGCGCATCCGGACTAGTCCCAATTTCACCTTAATCCACAGGAGCCTTGGAATCACACTTTCGTAATCTTTCATACACTGAGCCATCCTTTCAGATATCAGAAGTACCACTCCTTTGCTAGTTCGGTCGCTGTCACCGACTCCAGACCAGATTTCTGTAATGTTGCCAAGTTGTGAAACTTCCTTTCCCTTACGCTTCGTCTCATTTACACATAAAAAATCCAGTTTTCTTTCATTCATAATCATACATACTTCATCTAATTTTTCAAACATTCAACCACATACATTCATCGTACTGAAGCGGGTTTCTCTAGCCCACTTTTCGCCCCGTGAGCAACCATATAAACCATATATAAAAAAATAAAAATTAAATAAATAAAATATAAATAATTAAAATAAAATAAAAATAATTAAAATAAAAAAAAATAATTAAAATAAAATAAAAATAATTAAAATAAAATAAAAATAATAAAAATAAAATAAAAATAATAAAAATAAAATAAAAAAGCATGTGAATAAAAGAGCATGTATGAAAAGATTGATGGATGTGAATGAAGCTAGAGAGGTTTGCCAGGATCGTACAAAGTGGCGATCGATAGTCTCTGCCTACCCCAATGCGAACTAACGGCGTGAGAATATGTATGTATGTTATTAAAAAAATCTTACGAAGTGTGTGGAACCCCTGTTTGGCGCCCTTTAAAACTTGGCCTATTGTAAAAACCAAATAGTGTCACCCAATTGAACCGTGTTGTCAGTTGTCAGTCAGATCTGTCAAATGGCTAAAAAGGCTTTAAATCTTGTTTCATTTATTTGTAACTTAAAATGAAAACAAGAAGGATACCGGCTATACTCCAGAGTACGGAAGCGTCAAACTCCATCCAAAATATGCTTCATTTGGCGCGAGAAAACTTATGTAAAAGAATCGTATTCATATTTTTAACAGCTGAACAATTTGAATGTTTTCACCGACATCAATTATGGTGTAAATTATAAAAATCATTGTGAATTTCTTTTTAAATGTTTTGAAGATGTTATATAATGATAAAAAAAGAAATTTTGTCGGTACCTATTTTAACATTACTTGTGATAAACTATACTTTTTGTAATCGTTTTCGACATGAATTGTTAGTTGTTAGTAGTTTTTAATCTAAAAGTACTTTACCTCTATACTGGTGTGAGTACATTTGTAATGAATACATACACACAAGCGCACAATTAATCAAGAGCCGTTAAAATAATCCAAATATTTTATTTATCTTATTCAAATACGATTAATTGACTAGAAGTGCTGTAGATAACTCTGGTATGATTTATGTTACGTAAACATTTATTTGAAGCAATGCTATAAACTAAAATTTAATAAATTCAACGTAGAGTTCAAGATAAATACTAAATGATTATTCATTTGCATTTCCATCTAGTGCATTTCATTAAAACGAGGTGGTTCCTCGTAACTAGGCGAGGCGAGGCGAGGCAATATTTTTCGAGCCTGCATCTTTACGCAAACTTAATCCCGGCCTCTCAGAAAACTTACCGCAAAATTAATATTTCTTTCATTAAAATGTTGTAATATTTTCGCTGCTGCATGCATAAGTAATATCATGAATAACTTACGTGGAAATCCGTCGCCGCGTTTTGATTGAACTCCGCCATTCTTCAATTTGATTTTCTACGGGTACTCGAGCGTTTGTTTGGTGTTCAAGACTTGAGTTTGTATTTTTTAATTGCAATTAGTTCAACGTTGCTTTTGTAGTGTTCAGTTAGCACAGTTGTTTACATATACGTAATTAGAGATTTAAGTCAGAAGTTTTTTACTATCTCTTTTTAGAATTTAAAATATAACTGAAATTAATTTTTTTAAAATAGTTAGACTAAAATAGATGGTTTTAATGTATTAAATGTATAATTTACCTATATGCGTATTAAAAACGTCAGGAGAAATATTAAGAATGATAGGTTTCCACGAAAGATTAACAATTTATTTAAATACTTTATTCTAGTATTTCTAAATCTTTAGTATAATTTTTCTCCCTTTTAATTCGTTTTTAGTATATTTGTCCGGGTTTACAAATACCGAGAGATAAAAGTTTGGAAAATCGTTATTTTTTATTAATTTCCTCCAGGATATAAAAAAAAAAGTTAGAAAGAAAATAAAATCCTTAAAAAATACTGCAACCATAGGATATTTTCTAGACGGAAGTGTTTATCTAATCAACTATATTGGCCATTCTCCCCACAATATGAAAGGGTTCGAAAAACGAAGATTGATGACAACCCTCTCAATTGCTAATCAAAATATGTGCACCTGTTGTTTTGCAGATTTCACGGTTTCGTTGTTTCATTATTAGCTATCAACTAAATAAACACCACACAATTTGGGTATCTCATGACAAGGTTTTTGATTTAAATTCTGGTCCCATGATTTTATTCTCATCAACATCTGAGCGGATAGAGAGTCACTGTTGGATATAATCCTCGTTCCCAAACTTAAACAACAATCGATTGACCATCAGCCATAGACGCCCACTGCTGGAAATAGGCCTCCCCAAAAGTACCTTACCGCAAAATCTATACTTACCTATCGTCAATGTAATAAAAAAATGTATTTAAGAGTATATTAAAAAATATACAATTTAATGGTGGAGAAACCTTAAATCCCTTCTTCTTCTTCTTCCAGTGCCTCTCCACTACTGGAGATTGGCAGTCAGCTCCGAGTATCCCCTTTGGTCTTGGGCTAGGCGAAACAGGTCTTCGACGCCGGCTATGTTGGTCCATTTCCTAGTGTTTGAGAGCCACGATGCCCTTCTTCTTCCGATAATTAAATCCCTTACTCAAATAAATTGAAGTGCAAAGATAAAATTTGTAAAAATATAGGTAAACCTATATCGAACCAAATTCTTAGCTCCTAACCTAAATCAAACGTTTTTATGTCGCCATATTGTTTTATGTGTCACAGCGCTGTGAGTGTTGCCAGCGTGTGATAAAGTATCATCGTGACATAAGCTATGTGCATAAATTGAGTGAAGGGCTCGTACATGGCAACCCTGCCACCTTTGTGGGTCTCGAGAGGTTACAAGTCTGTTGATAACGATGCGTGACAAGAGCAGAAATAAGACTTATATTTTTATTATTTTTTTGAAAAAAAACGTGTGACACAAGAGAGCAATTAGTTATTACAGCGCTCTTGGTCCATTAAACCTATAATTACTAACTTTAATCCCTTATATTAAAATGTAGTAATAAAAATAGAGGACTAATACATAGAAATATATTAGAACATAGATGAGTTTGAATTAGAAGAAATATAAAGAAACGGAATGAGGAAATGGTTTTGGAACATAGTGAGGATGGATGACTGTAAATTCGTGAAGGAGATCTATAGAGCATGCACAAAAAAGCAAGCGTCCGAAGTATGAATAATAAAAGAGCATGTATGAAAAGATTGAAAGATGTAAACAAACTAGACAGGTTTGCCAGGATCTTACAAACTGGCGATCAATAGTCTCTGCCTACCCCAATGGGAAATGATGGCGTGAGCATATATAGGTATGTATGTATGAGTTGACAATATTCTCTTTTTTCTCTTTTATTTGATGTCAGGGCTGGGCAAAAAAGGGTGCGCGAAAGAGTTATATTAAAATGTTTTATGCAAATCCTGCATTATCTTATACGATCTATCCTTCTGGTGCGTAGAAAATTTATTGGGTTTTAGGGTTAGATTTTCGGCCACCAAAATAAGAGATTATATCATGAAGTTCTATTATGTGATATTTGTACAAAATAAAAGTTGAAAGTAAAAAGAAACCAGAAAGCTTTGAACATGTGTTTTTGATTGTTCTAGGTTTTCTGCAAAAGTTTCCTTACAACCTATAGCAGGCTACTTCACTTGTGTAAATTTTATAACTTAGTGTTCATGTGAATTAAAAGTATTTCGTTGACCTGAGCTTTATCTTCTTTATAATAGACCTGTTATACCTTAACTAACAATGGAAAACCATATCGATATCTCATCATTTACAATATTTTTAGGATACTAGCACAGAATAAAGTAATATAAAACATGGCATCTTGAATTTCCAGTGTCAATACGCGAGCTTTCCTCAGTAAAAATGCAAATGGCGCCACGAGGTAACCAAATCCTCTTTACCACGATCTAAGCCCCCGAGTTGTTTTGATTGTATTAATTAAACTAGGATCCCTCAAAGTTTTATTAAGATTAACACTTCTTCTTTTCTTTCATTAACAATCTGGGAACCTGTTGCATATTCATGTATTTGGGATCCCGCCCGGAGTGGCGAGTGCTGCCTTTATGAACTTTCGCTGCGAAGCTTTGAAACCTTTGATTTGGGGCGTTTGAGTTAAGTTGTTTTTGAAAGGGTTTTTTGTGTCCCTGTTTTGATTTTTAATGTGTTTGTTAAGTCTTTGATTTCCGGACTTGTTTAAGAAATATTAGGTGTGACTGTTTTTAGAATAAACATTTACCCTGTACATATTTTTATTTCGATATTTCTAATATCAAATCTAATACTCACTTTACTACTTATTTATTTACTTATACTCACGACCGTTGTTCTCATTGGGTCGGCAGAGACTATAAATAGTACAAAACGATATTTTAATATTGAAAAGGGTTTTTGAGTTCAATAAGTTTACTCCCAACACATATGATTCAATAGCTCAATATAAATACGTAAAGCGAACACTTAAGGAACATTATCTGTTCGGAGGGCAAACTATAGAACACTATCATTTTATGTACTGAAGGATATAAAAAACGCCTATAGAAAAACTAATGAAAATTTCAGTCAAAATTTATTGTGTCATTTCATAATCAATTATATTTAGATAAAATAAAGGTTGGACAAGAGTTAACTAGAATTCAAAAACATGTCAGGTCTCTAAGCTATAGGATTCATCTCAAGTAACACAACCTTAACGTAACAGATGTCGTGTAAGTTATTTCAAATAAACAAAAATCTAAACCAATAAAATCATTTATAAACAAGACAATAAGGTATCGAAACCGAAAACCGCCCCAAAAGAAAAGATTCCTTCCGTGCAAGAATTCATATCCAAATGCGCAGTATTTTCCCGCCTACAGCACGCACCGGGAAGTGGTAATGCAAAACCAAATACACATTCATATTCAATTTAATTGGATACAAAAGAAGTAATAAGCTTTTATTGCTCGCGTTATGAGTATGTCTTCATCTCTGTGAATGTAATTCTGTGAATACATTTTGTGGGTGAGAGCGTTAGCGGTGGGCGGGAGAAATTTATTACTACCCTCATTTCTTGCAAATATTTTTGTGACGAGTTTTGTTTTATATTGTAAATTGTGATATGTATGTGAAAGAAAAATACACCAGGAATAAAATGAATGTTTGTATATTTATAGAAATAATTAAACTTATAAATAAGTTTTGATATTGTTTTGATTTGTTTGCTGTGTAGTGTCGGCTTAGAATAGCACTACCCCATTTCTTCCGGTGGGTGGACGTAAGAGGCGAGTAACGGTATTGGGGCTTTTGAGGGATTTTTGGGCGATGCGGTTGGAGTCCCATTGCCAACAACCATTCTTTAACCATCTTTTCCCCACTTACATTTCCGAAAGTGGCTGAGGAATTTCTAATTCCTTAGCTCTGGCTACCCTTTCTAGGGATTTATAACCATGAGAACGTGTGAAGGTTGTCACCATGTCATTCAATATAGTGTCTTAAAATTAAGTTAAGAGAATTTTAAGATTTAGGTAGGAAATTCCTCAGCCACTTTTGAATGTGAGTGGGGATACGATGGTAAAAATAAAAGTTGTTGGTGATGGATCTCCAACCATATTGCCCAACAATCCTTTCTATTCTAAATAATCTCTTGCTATTCTAAACCGACACTACACAGCAAACTGTGCAGGCTTTTCAATTGAGAAACGCATTTCCCGTAGTGATGCGACTAAAGAAATCTTTTCCTATTTCAATGATATGGCTAAAAGCCAATACCTCAATAACACGAATACTTTTACAAATAAAATTATTTATATCGTGTATATAGTAGTATTTTTTCATGCATAATGTAAATGTGCAAATGTAAAATATATCCAATAAATTTTATATTAAACCTACAAAAAATGTAGTTTAGTAGATAAGGCTAAATTAAAGCTGACACATGGTTACCGAGGTTTCCCTTATTAATAAGTTGATTGGTGGAAGTGTTGAGGTAACAACTAAAAATAAAACCCAGATTTTAATTTCGGAGAATCGTTTTACATTACCAATTAAGATTTATGTCAGTTTATGAATGTATAACGTATATATTGGTTAGGATTAGGCAGGATTAATACATACATGCATATACTCACGGCTATAAATCCCTAGAAGAGGTAGCCAGAGCTGAGAAATAATAAATTCCTCAGCCACTTTTGGAAGTTGAGTGGGGAAAAGATGGTAGTACAAAGGTTGTTGGTGATGGGTCTCCAACCGCATCGCCCAAAAATCCCTTAAAAAGCCCCAATACCGTTAGTCGCCTCTTACGTTCACCCACCGGAAGAAATGGGGTAGTGCTATTCTAAGCCGATACTACACAGCTTAGGATTAATGTCTAGATAACTAATTATATAACGAAATAATTATGTTTTTACTTTTCCTTCCGAAGCATGTTGTTGACTTGTATTTCTATCCCAGTATAATACAAAGCAATGAGTAAAGTAACATGCCAGAATACAATTTGAGAAGTACAATAAACTAGCTCCCATCATATAGTTCTCAGAGAACACTAAACCAGCAATCCCGTAACATTCCAACATTTAAAAATAAAACGTCGATCGAAAACATCTGCCTCAAAAGCGTTTTATTTTCTCAGGCCAGTTCCACCTTTTACTAAAAAAACTGCTCAGACCCGCAAAGGGATATTTTTCAAAAGCTTTCTTTTGCGTCCTGTTTTTATCCTACTTGACTCCTAATGTGGTGAATTCATACATGAACAATTGCGATCTGGCTCGAGTGTTCTTGAGGGGAATCAGGGGGTGAGGGGGAGAGGTTCGGGTTATTTTCCTTACTTTTATAACATTTTGCTTCGGGTGGACGGCTGCCTCCCACCCTGTTTTGTTGCTGTGAGTTTTGTTAGGGTTTGCACTTGTTTCGTTTAACTATCTATTTTGTGTGATGTCCTAAAGACAAGTTCATTTCAATGAGTTGTAATGTGGATTCATGTCTTTAAGGCTATTGCGGTTGGCAACTTAAACCAACAATACTTTAATTCACCATCTTTTCATCTTAAGCACATTAGATCTACATGTTATAAAAAAGGGTCGTAATGTACATACATACATATACTCACGGCTATAATTCCCTAGAAAGTGTAGCCAGAGCCAAGGAATTATAAATTCCTCAGCTACTTTTGGAAGTTGAGTGGGGTAAAGGCGGATAAAAATATAAAATAATAATAAAACACAGATTGCAGAAAGCCTGCAAGTCCCGCAGCAACACAAGACAAACTTTCTTTAAACTAATCGAGGTTCTTAAATACTTGGCAAATTATGATAAATGACACAAAGAATATAACAAAGATAGCGCCAACCCTATATACCTCTAGACGAGTGGCTAAGAACATTGGCGCGGGTCGCTTCCTATCTACCTCCAGTACATAACCTTATATACTACAATCGCCGCCTCCGTCTTATGTCTTCACTTCAATTTCACCAGCTATTTTCAGCCACTCTCACAGATTATTTCATCACACTTCTGAGGATATTAAATTATATGAGAATAAGTATTTTTTGTGGGTTCATAACCGATTATTATTTATATGTGGGCATTTCTTTAAGATTAAGAATTTTACGGTGCATTGTAGCATTAAATTGAAATAATAAATTTGAGATTCTTTAGACTCAGTTTCAGTAATCGAAGAGGAAATTAAATCAATGAACCATAAATTATTGTGAACTGATAACAAAATATTTAATTAAATAGGTTTAGTATATGAAATATGGAAAAACCCTTTAAAGCGTACTACTTCATAAATATGTATCTATAATATATTCAAGGCAAATAAAATGCAGTTTTAATTTAACTTGAATTAACTACATTTTTTGTACACAGAATTAAAGAGACAAAAGTTGTAAGAAGTGACTACAAGCTTCACAAAACCAAATATGAATATATTTTAGCAACAGAAATCCACAATATTCTTGAGTAGTAGCTCATATAATCCATCAAAATAAAGTTGATTTCCAAGCAGGGTCGCTATCTAATATTTAACATAAACACAGTTGGACTGAAACTAAACATTTGCCCAGTTCAGTTTAAAAGCGCGCCTTACTGCCAGTGTTGCTAATGATAATAAATCCGGTGGTTAATGAAGAGCTGCATGACTATTCATGTCTTGCAACACAGACCTGGCAGCTGGGAATGTAGATTTGTTCTGGAAGGCTCTAGGCTAGGGTTTACATTGGACTGAAGGATAAATAGGAGTTTAAATGATGTTTTTTCACAAAGAACGTAATTTTAGATTGTTTTCTTAAAAATGTAACTTATATAAAAAAATGCGTATATTTTAAGCTATTAAACCTAAAAAATGTAGCCTGAACTTCAAAAAAGGGAAGTGTAGATTCTTGGTTAAGGGTTCCCCACGCAATGTCTGCAATCACTTAAAAAACCCCAAAGCTCTAAATAGTCCTTACAGCAGTCAAGGGAGTGATGGGTTGGTAATGTTCAAAGCCTACACAGCTTCTACTTATATAATACTGACATACATTTTTAATTAATTTTCAAATTAATATACCATCAGTACATTTTTTTTTCAAAGCCTTGCGTTTAGTGTGTAGATGTATTTTATTTTAGTTTGGAATCGACTGATGTGGAATTTCAATGTTATTATCTGGCACCAATTATTGTAACAAGTATACTATAAACGGGTGGTCAGAGATTCAGAGTCAATCATTCTGAAATTTACGTAATAAATAATCGTTGTTACTTATCAAAAATATCGTCCATAAAATGATATGCCATGGTATTTTATTGTTGCTATATTTTTTTTATAAGTAGTTCAGAAGATTCTAAATTTCTAGTTGCCCCCTTATGAGATATACATACATACATACATATACTCACGGCTATAAATCCCTTAACGGGGTAGCCAGAGCTAGGGAATGAGACATTCCTCAGCCACCTTTGAAAGTTGCGTGGGGAAAAGATGGTGAAATAAAGTTGTTGGTGATGGGTCTCCAACCCGCAATTGGCCAGTGTGGTGGATTATGTCCAAATCGCCCTATACAGGGTAGGCTCGAGCCCCTAGGTGGGGATATATGTGGGCTGTGAGGAATCTACATTGTTTACAAAGGGACACCGTTTAGGTTTACGTACAGATAACTTCTCAGAGAACCTAGAACCTATTTTATTTTTAATATCCGAAACTATCATTTCCAAAACGCAAATCATCAAACACATAAGAAAAATTCAATAATCGATCAAACCATTGAGATACTAAAACCCCTGTTGACAAACGTAAGTATTGAAAAAATACGACCTAACCAGACTTTCTTAATCACCAATGAACTTCCAAAATACTTATATTATTTCTCTCACAGTTATGAACATCTCTTAATATCCCTCACAAAATGGCTGTACACGTTCATTGGCCGCTCCATCCCTCATTGACAAGCAGTGACCTCTCCAAATCAGTTTACCTCCTCTCCACTTTTATATAACTCCCTATCACTGCTATTACTGTAATTGCCCGCCAACTATATTGCGCTATCTCTTTGAGTGCCTTTTGGGTAATTAATTGGCTTTGCTCACTCATGCTGAAGACGTTTTGCTTTATGGAATTTGGATGTGGGGTGTTAATGTTGTTTGTTATTGTTATGGTAATGTTGCTGGTTTATTTGGTCGTTAAATGTGCAAAATAATAAAATGTTTAGCTAAATGTTTGATGCCAGCAGGTCTTTTTCAGTCAATTATAATTCTCAAACATTATTATATTTGAGTTAATTGAAATAATTCTGATGTTGTGTGCTTTCACATACTATTTCTGTGTACGGTGTCGAATGAAACTGAAAATTTCAGTTTGAGGATTTCACGTTATGATAATAAGCTAAGAGGTTTAATTGAATTTTAATGTAAGAATTCTCTATGACAAAGATCATAAATCATAGTCTTAATTCAATATACGCTTCTGGTTTTGCTGTAGATTTTTTTCACTTTAAAGCATTAAGTACTCTGGACTTACTTTTATATTAAATGGTTTAGTTTAGACCACGTTAATATAAGGTGATAAGATCCAAAAAGGGACTTTTAAATTTACACTTGTGAAGTATTTAAGATCATTGATATTCGATTGATTTTATTGGTACACTTGATTAAGACTTACTAAGGAAAGATTTTCTGAACGTACTACACGTGCACTATAACATATTTACAAGATTTATCGGTGTATTTATACAAGCAAGTACGCTAGATACGTCTTCCAAGGAACAATGAGTCCGTTTGGTGGACTATGGCCAAATCACCATATTCGGGGTGTGCTCTAGCTCCTAGGTGGGGACATATAAGGGCTTTGATGAATTACGCTTCTAGTCTGCACTTTCTTAAAATAGTCTGTCCTTACTCTGTACTGTTATGACAGTAAAGATAAAGATGACAGGTCGTGTATTGAAAGTGGGGCGCTGTGTATTTCTTGCACGATCAGTAATTTTGAACGACAGATCACAAGATTTTATCATTTTTATTTCTTAAACTCATTGATTATGACGCTAATATTGTAAGTCTATAAATCATCAGTGTATTGCGATACTCTTATCAACTATGCAAACCATTTGTATGTTTGTATTAAAGCACCAGAAAATAAAATGAGTAAAAGCTTTTATTTCAACAATCATCACAAAACTTTGTCTGTCTCCAACATTATTAAGCAAAAAGTTTATTCACTCCAAATTTATGTGCGAATCCTAAACTCGTATTCATCAATCGGCCATCTTGGTTCTTGACGTTCCAAATTTGAAATGTCAACAGAACTTTTTTCGTCGACTAACAAGCAAGAAGTTTCTGATTTGCCACAGAATTACAATGGCCGTATAGTAAATCAAAGTAATTTTAGCAACGAAAGCAGAAGAGTAGTTTGTTCATGGATATTTAAATAGCTGGTCGGATTTGAGAGTTTGAGGTCTTTGAGGAGCAAAAACGGCGCCCTTCCGAATGCCTCATTAGCATAGTGCCTGTGACGACACTGTAAAAGATCACAGTGATTTTGGGTGTACGATATTTTGGATATGGTGTTTCATATTGTTAATTTTAGGTGGTTATAGGCTGGTCCCCTTGTTTACTATGTAAAAAAAAATTGTGATGATCATAAATTACTATTTAATCCAATTAAGTGCATCAGATATAGATTATTATTTTTTGTGGAAGAATTTTATTCGACTAGTTTCTTTCAGAATAAAACAGTACACATTTAAATTTCACCAAAAATACGATGTTAGATTGTTTATTAATTGATAAAAACTTGCATTATTTTAATGCATTTTATGTGTTTTTATATTAAATGCCAAATAAGTATTATAAATATTATAAAATAAATTAATTTAAATATTGATAAATAATCTTATTGTATCATCAAAGTATAAGAAATTACAATACAATAAAATATAAAAGAAAACTCTTTATCTTACATCACAGTTAAAATATTCTATATACATACATTCTTAAATTGAAGTACAATTGGCGGTCTTATCGCTTAAAGCGATCTCTTTCAGACAACATTTGAATGGTGAGATCAGTACGTTAATAAAAAAAAAATTAAAAATATTAAACACAAAAAGTAAATTATTATATTTTACATCCCACCACCAAAAATATCTTCACACATCGCTGTACGCAAGGATGTAGACAGTAAAAAGCTTCTTCGTAAGTCTGGCGAGGACAGGCCACTTGTCATAAGTGCGCGAAGTGATAAATAGCGGAGTGCCGCCATCTCGTGCACGGCGCTTGCAACTTTTGTGACCCTTATATAGTTTATTTAATATCCCACCCAAAACATTTTAAATGTAAAAAATGTTAGACAAGCAAATACAATACAAAAATTTATAATATGTTAACTAAAACACTTCGCAGACAAAAGGATTGATATCTGAATGGTTGCCAAGCACTGCAGATAATCCTGAAATACAAAGAAGATAACAAGTTAAATTAAAGTTTTGATTTAACTTGGCTCGTTTCCACATACGAGTTATCATGATAATCAACTTATCTGCTAGGTACATTTTAATTTGATTTTGTGGTGAAAACTAGCCAAATTAAATCAAAACTTTCATGTAACTTGTTATCTACTTTGTATTTCAGGATTATCTGCAGTGCTTGGCAACCATTCAGATATCAATCCTTTTGTCTGCGAAGTCTTTTAGTTAACATATTATAAATTTTTGTATTGTATTTGCTTGGCTAACATTTTTTACATTTAAAATGTTTTGGGTGGGATATCATTACTTTTTGTTAAGAAATAAGTTGGTATTTTTTTTTCTGCGTTTGATTTTATTTTTTGAACAATGATGTACACCGTCTTGGATATTAGAAATATTTAGATTCATTGCCCATTCAGTATCTGTAACTTTTTTTACTCGTTTTCTGTTTATGTTTAAATTCGGCAAGTCAGGGCGGTATATCATTCGAAGGCGATTATATTCTATTATGGAGCTTTCTTGTGCCTTAATTTGACTGGGATCGAGGTAAATGAGATGTACTCCGTCGAGTGTTTTAACTCTAGAGAGCGCAATATAAGCCTGTCCGTCGTATCTACTATACATAGTCTATATATAGATATAGCCTGTACGTAGTCGATTGCTATACAAAATGTTCTTGTGAGGGAAATATTGAAAAATCTTAAAAATTCTCCGTTTTCAGATTTTTTCCTTTGTTAATATTTGATCACCGACCTGGATGCCGAATTTCAACTTCCTGGGATATCTGGAAGTGGGTTAGCTTTTTGATCTATATGTCAGTGAGTCACTAAAAAATCGCGATTTTTGGACGTTTATATCTTAATAACCCTTTGTTATGTATTTATAGAAATTGGGCTACTAGTTTGTATCCTTGATATCAACAAATGAGCCAAATTTGGTTGGTTTATGTTGATTAAAATTTGAGTTATGATGGTGTAAAAAGTCGCTCCAAATGGTTCGTGTAATATACACATACGGTGCGCGCTCGCCGCCTTGGCTTGGCTTGACGCACTGCCGTGCGTCTTGATAGTCTGAAATATAACAATGGGTAGCCATTGTTTCTTATGTATGTTAACATAATATTATTTTTGCAGCGTAAACTTATTTATATTACAAACATACATATAATCACGGCCATATATCCCAAAATTATACCTAAAACATCTCCTAAATCCGCCTTTAAAGCCCCATGGCATACTCCACAATTAATTAAATTAAATAGGGAAAAAAGAAAATACCACCGTAAATACAAAATCTATAATAATACTGCTGACTACAACTCTTTTTCGTCGCTCAGATCGCAGGTCAAAGATATTGAGAGGTTATGTTTCTTGGATTATATGAAAAAAATACAAGATAGTATTATTGACAATCCGGCATCTTTTTGGTCATTTGTGAAAACTAACAGACATGGGGATAAATCCATTCCAAATTCCATGAGTCTTGGTGGTCAATCATACAATTCGGGTGACAGTATTTGTGGCGCTTTTTCTGAATACTTTCATCGCAATTTCTCTTCCAGTAGCACAAATAGGGTGGACATCACTGAATTAAATAATGCAAATATAAAAAATAATAATTTTATTAATAATTTTATTAAAAATTAATAACAAATTCTATGATCCTTCAAGTGATACAATCTCTAGATGTGAATAAAAAATCGGGTCCAGATAATATTTCACCTATATTTGTCAAAAAATGTGCAGATTCACTAGTTTTACCTCTCTGTATTTTATTTAATAAGTCAATAAAATATGGTGACGTACCAAATATTTGGAAGTCGGCTTTCATCACTCCTATTCACAAATCTGGGGAATTGAATGCTATTGACAACTACCGACCCATATCAAAGCTTTGCTTATTTGCAAAAATATTTGAAAAAATAGTTTATGACCAAATTTACTCTGCGGTTGGCAATGATTTCACACCAGCTCAGCATGGCTTTCTTAAGAGGCGATCCACCACCTCTAATCTAATTATTACCCACGAATTTATCTCAGTGGGGATGGATATGGGATCTCAAATTGATGTTATTCTCACCGATTTCAAAAAAGTATTTGATCGTTTAGACCACGGTGAACTGCTCAACAAGCTTTACTCAGCAGGGATTAGGGGAGATTTGTTGCGTTGGTTTGCATCTTATGTCATGAACAGATCGCAGTCGGTTGTAACAGGTGGGTATAGCTCCGCATGGACATATATACCCTCTGGAGTTCCACAAGGTTCATTGCTAGGCCCACTACTGTTCGTGTTATTCATTAATGACGTCGAAAACTGCTTCACTAATTCTAAAATAGTTCTTTTTGCAGATGATTTAAAAGTTATGAAAGCTATAAAGAACTTAAATGATTGTAAAGACCTCCAATGTGACCTAGACAGATTTAATGAATATTGCAAAAGTAACAAACTGGAACTTAATGTAACAAAATGTAAGGTAATGACCTTCACTCGGAAAAAGCAACCCCTACTAATATCCTATCACATTCAGCAACATGACCTAGAAAGGGTTGATTCCATCAGAGATCTCGGAATCACTCAAGACACAAATTTACTATATGACATACATATTAATAACATTACGTCGAGAGCTTCTAAATTACTAGGATTTCTTATTAGGACTTGTAAATATTTCAAAAACATTAAACCCGTCAAAATTCTGTATTGCACCTACATTCGCAGTATACTTGAATATGCATCTCAAGTTTGGAACCCACAGTACCAAAATTATATAACCCGAATCGAGTCCATCCAAAAGCGTTTCCTTCGGTATCTCGAATACAAAACAGGTGTGCATGATTCTGATTACTTTGATCGCGGCAAAAGGCACCACCTTCTCCCTTTAGAATATAGACGGAAAATTGCAGATGTAGACTACCTCGCTAAGATAGCTAGAGCAGAAGTAGACTGTCCCGAGCTTCTCGCCGGTATCAACGTGCGCGTCCCCCGCGGGGCTCATCCCCGGCACCACATTCCGCTGGCGGTGGGACCCGCGCGGACCAATTACCGACGAAACAGTTTTTTACTTAGGGCAGCTAGCAGTTTCAATGAAATAGTAAAGGAAAAAGATTTGGCAATCGATTTATTTAATATAAGCTCTTCCAATTTGAAAAAAACCATAGCTGATCATTATTTTCAATGTAGTTAGGATCTGATAACATTATATATATTATATATATATATGTGTATATTTCATATATATAAGAAATATTATTTAAATTACCTATAAATTTTATAATTAATCTCATATATGTATATATATATATATATATATATATATATATATTTATATGGACATTATATTCTTTCATTATTATGTGTACATTTATCTATTTACATTTATTTAAGTTTATAAACATTAGTTAACTCTACAAAACAAAAAAGGTTTGTTAGTAAATTGGTGAAAACTAAAGGCTTCGAAATGTATACATTTTATTTAATATTATTATTTTTTGTAAAAGCTGTTGTTTTCCACAAATAAATAAATAAATAAATAAAATGGGGTAGCCAGAGCTTCAGAGCTAGAAACTCCTCTACCACATTTGAAAGTTGATAGGGGACAAGGGTTATATAAAGTTTCGTTGGTGATCACCCAAAAACCATTTAAAAAAGCCCCATTCTTAGTCGTCTCTTAAGACTCCTATGGTTAGAAAGGGGTAGTGAGTGACATTCTAAACCGGCACTACACGGCAATGTTGTATTACTGACTGTAAATAGGCATGAATTAAAATTCTACGCTAGGACACAGCAGATTTATGTAAAACAAGGTTCCAAATAAATTGTAACCTATTACTAAGGCTTTACTGTCTGTCCGTCTGTCCGTTTTACCGTCCGTCTGTCAGTCACTAGGCTGAACTTATTAAAACGTATAGGAAGACGGTTTACAATGCCATATATGATGTATTTTTGTGGCTACTATAATAATTTACAATAATATATTTTTCAACCAAATGGAACCGACTTCACAGTTATTTTACGGAAACCTAATTCACAAAAATTTAAATCTAGCAACATTTTTATAACGACGCTATCAAACCTCACGAAAATTAAATGGGACTACTCTGAAAGCATCTCCAACAGTTTTTTTTAATTGGTGACCATTGACAAGTACTTGCGTGACAAACATACAAAAAAAAACGTACAATCGAATTAAATACCTCTTTTCAATCGAAAATAAAAAAAATGGTTTAAGATACGGCATATACATACATAAAACAATACTAGTACTACTCAGTTGCCGTGTAGTGTCGGCGTAGAATAACACTACCCCATTTCTACCCGTGGGTGATCGTAAGAGGCGACTAAGGGTGTAGGGGCAATTTAAGTGATATTTGGGCGATGTGGTTGGAGACCCGTCACCAAAAACATTTTATTATTATCATCTTTTCCCCAAACAACTTCCAAAAGTGGCTGAGGAATTCATATTTCCAAAGCTCTGGCTACCCCGTTAAGGGATTTATAGCTGTGAGTATATGTATGTATGTATGTAGTACTACTCAGAAGTTTATAATCTGTTTCCTGCAGCGTCACAATTGTAACGACATACATACACAACACAAAATATACTTATTGCTATAACTCCCGAAAAGGGGTAACCAGAGCTTTGGAATTAGACGGTCCTCAGCTACTTCTGTAAGTTGATAAACCCAATCGTCAAATACTATGTCATCACTTTGAATGCAAGAAAAAACTTCAATCGTGGCTATTAAATCTTACATACACGGAATCAGAGGAATTACCTAATATAATAAGTTAATATAAGATGTTTTTATTTTTTTATCATAATAATACAATTAGTTAGATACAATCGATTTCTGATAATAATTTATACACTACTTACCAATACCATTAAATGAAATCTGATAGTTTAAGCCTTTTTTGTTTATTGTTGCCAGAAATACAGGTAAATTACCTAGCTCAGGAACAGGAAGATGTTATATTTTGTACTTTAAATAACTATCTAGGTTAAGACGAATATTATGTACTTTTGAAAACTGAATACATTTTTATTTATTTATTTACTTCTACTACACGCGGGAAGAAATGGGTTAATGCTACTCTTAACACACCTAAATTGAAACGAAAGAGTATTTAAAGTTTTAAACTCCTGTAATTCATTTAATTTATGGAAATATGATCAAAAAAATTATTGTATTTTAAATCTTTTTGTTCATGAAAACTTCATGTGGGGGTTATAACTAAAAAATAGAATTTTTTTTCCCGCCGGTGTCGAAATTTTTGTTTCCTTTATTTATTCTTTATTTATTATTGTATTTTACTTATATTTGTACATAGATTAAATTAACATTATGGTGGCCATTATTTGGGCACTGTCTGATAAAAGGATAACATGTTTCTATGTCTATTTTTTCATTTTTATACGGTAAAAAAGTTTAGAAGTATCTCGCAAGATGAGTTTCTTTTTTGACGTGTTTCTCCGAAGAAAAAACATAATAGTTTTTCATACAAAAGCAGTGTCAATTAAAAAAATATGTCTTTTTATTTATGATATTTAGATAAAAAAATTTTTATTGTTCATTTATATTTTTGTTAATATTTTTACATCTAAATCAATAGTATGAATTTATATTCCAGTTCTGTTGCAAGTATTGAAAAATGACCCACCCAACAGATATATCTTGTTCAAGATTGATGTTCCTACCTAAACCCAGGGAGAAAGCAACATAAAATTTCATCTTATTAGGGTAGCCATCCGTCACGAATTCACTATAATCAATCAATCACTACTTCTACCATTCGCTACTTTATCATAGTTCCGACGTCGACCGCTAGATGGCATGCAACTCATTCATTATGCATACTGATGACCCCGCGTAATGAGTGCTTCCCTTTATTTTCCGTGGAAATCTTGCGAAAATTTGGCAATAGTTTCTGTTAGAAAGATAACAAGCATGACTCGATAAACATAGTTATTCATGGTTTATCTCAGTAAAAGCCGATTGAAGGGTCTTGGGTTTTTAGCTTTATTTACCACATAGTACAGTCCTTCTAAGTTTGAAAAAGTTTAGTCGAATACATTGAATGACAATTGTATTTAAGTATATTTTAGGAACAAATATTATACACCTAATTTCATATCAAGGATAGTTAGAGTATCTTTCTTTTTCTAGTATCTTTCAGCTATAAAAATGAAATAATATGGTTAAAAAATATCCTTGGAGATGCGTTGATAATTAAATGTTAGGTAGTTTTCATAAAATTTCGTTTTGTCGGTACCTACCATACTTTCGCCTTGCTACTACCGATATATATTGCGATGTTCTGACTTATTTTCGAAGGGTTATATCCGTGAGTATAGATAAGAACATAGATCACAATTTTTTACCAAATTTTATAAAGCTTCTTTCTACCTAAGAAAATACAAGCAACCATTGCTTATTAAATAAATATTGTTTTATTTGTGTCTAGTTGCATTCGCAATGTGATACAGGGTGTATGTCCGGGTATGGCTAGGGTACACAGGGGTGAATAAAATAACTACTAACGTTGAACAAACGGGTCTTTGTTTGTTAGTTAATTGATTCAATAACATAGATGAGTTGCAGTGGCGACAAGTAGTTTACTAGCACCGTTTGATTTAATTGGGATGGCAGAGACAATACGTTTGTATATTTTTGGCACTATTTATATATATTTTTTGTGAATGTAATAGATTTTTAAAATATTTTGATAAATTTCAGTGTAGCTTATGTGAAATAAAAATAAAAAATGGTATTGAGCATGACCTCACAAACATGTACTAAAATAATAATGGTGGAGTAATAAGTCTTGGTTTTATTTCCGCTTCTATAATTACTTCCGCAAGGAAGTATTTCTTCATTTCTCCTTAACAACAGAACAGAGATTCCAACACAAAGTAGCATTTCAAATTTCAAACCGTAAACAGTATTTTCCAAAGAAGGTGCATAAAAACATACACACATACATATACTCACGCCATTAATTCCCATTGGGGTAGGCAGAGACTACCGATCACCACTTCGTACGATCCTGACAAACCTCTCTAGCTTCGTTTACATCCATCAATCTTTTCATACATGCTCTTTCATTCTTCATACTTCGGACGCCAGCCTTTTTGAGCCTTTATAAAAACAGATTCACATAAAAGGGCCATTCGACGGCACAGAAGAAAATAAACATGATTTACACGTCAAAAGAGCGGACTCACTCGGATCATTGCACAGGGGATATTATGATCTATTGCTAAATGTTTTTTTTTTGTGTTCTTTGTGAATTTTAAATTCCCGAAAAAATAATAACTCAATATAAATAATTATTTTATTATAAAATTTTATTTTGTTCGGAAGATTAACAGCAAAACACAACTTAAAAACTACTGTATAAATTTTCGTGTACCAATTTATAAAACTTCACTCTCGATTCGCTCAAGTTCCGAAGTCTTGGGTTCAAATCCTCGATAGATTCTTCATTATTGTCCTGTTCAGAAAGTCATAAGCGTGGTCATTTGTAAGGGAAATCATCGAGGACATACTCTGAATATTTTATTAATGTGATGGCCTATCTGATCTGCGATGGAATTGTCTCTACGTATATCATTCTTTTCAACTATTTTATTGAAATTAAATAATATTATATTGATTTGCCTGAAAACTTGTTGGCATGAATGTTATGGTTCTAATCAAGCGAAATGCGTTTATCACTATATTTTCTTATTCAAGAATTATACATGAATGAAAGAGATTGTAAAACCATTATATTGAGTGGTAAAACTATTTTGACAAAAAATTACAATCACAAAAAGAAAACATCGTCTACTAATCTTGGAATACTTACGCTTTAAAGCTGTTTGTATAAACAGACATATACATACACACATATACTTATAATTATATATTATAAATCCCTAAAAGGGGTAGCCAGAGCTAAGGAATTAAAAATTCCTCAGCCACTTTTGGAAAGTTGAGTAAGGAAATGATGGTAGAATAAAGGTTGTTGGTGATGGGTCTCCAACCGCATCGCCCGAAAATCCCTTAAAAGCCCCAATTTCGTTAGTCGCCACTTACGTACACCCACCGGAAGAAATGGGGTAGTGCTATTCTAAGCCGACACTACACAGCAAATGTATTCTTCTATAAACAGACGTATACTTTAAAACCGAAGAACCAAATAATGTACCACTTATTTCAATAAACCATTATTTATGTTGACCAGTGTTTCATTCCCCAAATGAGACGGCCCTCCCCTAACCGAGAACATTATGCACCCGCCAACAAAAATAAGGGAAAGATACATATCCCAGGGTCCGAGATACTTTATTGTTATGGTCATCCTTCTATTATTTTATTTTTTATCAATATCCCATTCTTGGGATATATTGAAACTGTGGCTTTGGGAATAGAATAGGGTTTCCCTCAAGTGTCGTTTCTTTTTGATGGTTTGCAAACCCCTTTTATTGAAATATGTAAGTTGATTAAATCCGTTTCGAACCTTTAAAATATTTAAGTGGAAAGAATGAATGACATCGTAGGTTTTTAAAATGTAGAAAGGTGTTTTTATGTATAGTATTGTCCTGTGTTTTATTACCATCATTTGTGTGTTTGAATAGGATAAAGAAATAATAATGATTCTGGTAAATTATATGCTACTTACAATAAACGCTCAATTATCATTTAAAGTCGGCATATTATTTCCCGATCCACCTATTTTTCGCCCAACGGGAAAATAATAGAAAAACATTACTTTATTTATTCTTTCCTCGAAAATTATCTTTGACCGTATCACAAATTCACAATGGCTAACAAAAATCCTCTCTCCCCTCAAATTCAAGTCGTCATGAACAGTATGATACCAGTGTACCCAAAGAAGCTGCGTCTGACTGAACGATGGTACCAGCGCGGTATCTGCCAGTAATTACTTACCTAATTAACATACGCCGCCTCCTCCCGCACTCTTAATGAAACCATTTTGAGCTTACTATGTAGTATCGGCGATAATATTATAGCAAGCTATTTTTACGCGCTAATATGATGTAGTCTTTTAACAAGTTACATTACAGTGAATAGTAAAACAATATTAACCATATCCTGCGAAATAAAAGAGTTGTCGATTTGACGTAAATAATAAATTTCTTAAATTATAAATAAAAAAAATTAATTATCAAATTATTAATTACTTGACAACTTAACAAGGTAGCCTGCAAATATCTTACATTCGGAGGTTTAGTATTATACGAATGTATTTTAATTTGGGTCAAAAATAATAATAATTTATTTAGCAACCGTGATAGCCCAGTGGGAAGAACACACGGTTATCGTGCAAACGACTATTGTTCAAACCCTGGGTCGGGCCTACACCAATTCGTCTTTTCTAAAGACATATGTGTGGTTAATTTATCATGGTTGTTAACGGTGAGGGAAAACATCGTGAGGAAACCCACATGGCTGAGTTGTACTTAGTCATGTGACAGTGTATTCGTACAAAACGGCGATAGGCCTGCCCCCTATCACGTCAGTACACTGTCCATGCAAAACGTGGGTACTCTGAACACCAGGTGACAAAGCCACGTGATGTTCAGAAGTATTAGTACCTCTGCCAACCCCTTCGGGGAAATTCGGCGTGAACATTTATGTTATGTTATGTTTTCTAGCTCGTAATAAATCGATCGCTTACTGGAAAGTCAGCATTAACGAGTAAAACTTGACAATAAGTCTGTTAATCCTATTTCTTATCTTTTACAAAGTAATGTCTCAAATTTGCATTCGTTTTCTTGCAAAAAGCTCCGGCGTCTTGAAGAGGCTTTCGCGCTGCCAAAAGTGTTGCCAAAAACCGAAATTGCTTTCCAAATCAGCTAATGGCTTAACGTTTTAAGTATTGTTGCCTCATTTACATTACATTACGAAGGTATTTATTTTGTATTGTATTAGCCTTGAACTGAGTTTCCATATCAACATTTAAATATGGATTGTTCAGTCAGCATGTGATTTGTTAAGTGAGATATGAATTAGATCATTATTTTAGATTGAAATTTAGACATAGCTTCTAGCCTAAACATCTACCACGTTTCAGGCCAACTCTGTAAATTCATGAAATGTTGTCTCCTGTGGTTCAAATACCATATAATTGTTTGTAAGGAAATTGAATCATACAATAAAAATCAAATCTATCACCTCTTCATTTACCTCCTTAATCGGACGATTGTCCATCATGCGGAAAACCACATGGTTCATGTCGATATTATCAAAACCCGGCCCGGTTTAGGTTTTATATTTTATAGCGCTATTCTTCCCATTTTAGCTACTAAGAGTAAACATCAGCTTGCAAGCAAGATGAGATTTCTATTACATTGTTATGTTTATGAATCTATCCATTGCTTATATTTGTTCTTTTATGAAATTTAAATACGCTAAAAATATAGTTTGGCTGAATGTCTACTTTGTTCTTCACCAGTAAGTGATAAACTAATTAATATGTGTTGCGATCGAAAATTTCATTTGCTCTTTTGTATTTAAATATTTTACATTCACTTTCAACTTGACAAAATATCAAGTTTATAAAAACAAAATGTCGTTGAAACAAACTGTCATTTTATTTAACAAATAGTTAGAAAAAAAACTAAACAAAAAGTAAGTAGTCCAAATGTACGAGGAAAATGCAAATTCCACGAATAACAGTGCGCGTTGTATGCTAATGGAAAGCGCCCTCTGCTATCGAGTAGACGAACTAAAAAAAATACTTTTCTTAACAACAGACTAAATCAATTAAATTAAAAAACTTTTGCATTACCTCTGTCTAATGGAACCGATTTATCTTTTTATCCTACCCTCATTTGATTGACGCATATATTTAATTCATGCAATTTATTAAGTTTGAGTTTTTTCGAATCGCTGGCTACCTTAATTCTAATATATTCAGGTTGAAATTAAAAAGTTTCAGAAAGTCTTTTTTGTGTGTTAAATATACGTTAATTTGAATAATTGAGATGGCAATGGCCGTATTGAAAATTTCTCATTTAAATAATATGATGGATTCCGTGGAAAGGTTCCGCTTTTTAGACTTTTGGATTTAATAAAGTACTTTTCTGTAACTCTCATTTTTTAATATCAATTAACAACTTGACAATGACTGCCAGCCTAGACTTAACGGAAGTATTATTAAATGTATTAGTATAATAATTCCACTAGACAGCGTACTTCAAACAAGGTGACTTGTGAAATAATCGACTAAATTGATGAAAATATCACCTGAAAGACTTATTGCTTATTGGACCAATATTTATAAAATCATTAATCGTGAGATAACCATCGTATAACCATCACTAAAGTCCAATAAAGAACACTATTTTTTGTTAAAGTTTAAAATATAGTTAAAAATTTAGATTGAAAGTACTTATTTATACAAATATAAATTTACAAACTATTTATTTTTTCGTTTCAATTACACAAAATGTAATGTATGCCTGGTAATCATTTATAAATAGAAGTCTTTTACCTTAATTATATCCTGTAATTATTGTCAGTATGTAGGTTCAGCTTAGGATAGCACTAACTTAATTCTGAGGGTATAGACAGAGGCAAACAAAGGTTAAAAATTGGGTGAAATGAGCTTTGGTTACCTTTTTGTGTGATTTTTAACCATGATATTGGTTAATATATCAACGTAATACATAATAACATAAAACATAAACGTTCACGCCGTATATCCCCGAAGGGGTTGGCAGAGGTACTAATACTTCTGAACATCACGTGACTTTGTCATCTGGTGTTCAGAGTACCCACGTTTTGCATGGACAGTGTACTCACGTGATAGGGGGCAGGCCTATCGCCGTTTTGTACGAATACACTGTCACATGACTAAGTACAACTCAGCCATGTGGGTTTCCTCACGATGTTTTTCCCTCACCGTTAACAACCATGATAAATTAACCACACATATGTCTTTAGAAAAGACAAATTGGTGTAGGCCCGACCCGGGATTTGAACACTAGTCGCTTGCACGTTAACCGAGTGTTCTACCCACTGGGCTATCACGGCTGTTACGTAACGTAATACGTAGCAATTATTTTTATCAGGTCAATATTTTGTTTAAAGTTTGACAAATTTTTTAAAGTAAAGTTTAATATACGAGTTTCATGTAATGTATCATAATAACTTTGTTTTAAACGAACGCACACCTTTTTTGTGTAGGCAGAATATAGATTGGCACTTCTTACGATTCTGACGAACTTTACTTGCTTCCCTTAAACCCATCACGCATGTTATACTTGCTCTTTCATTATACTCTTTCCTTGCTCGTCTATTTAGAACGCAAAAACAAACATATACTTACGGCTATAAATACTAAAAAGGGTGGCATCAGAGTTAGAAGTTATTTAGGTAATTTTGGAAGTTGAGTGGGAATAAAAGGTTCGTTATGGGTCTCCTGCCACATTAGGCAATCACTAAAAAACCGCTAATACTAACTCGCCTCTTCGACACCCGCGGACCGAAATGGGTTGGTGCTATTCGTAGCCAACATAATACAGCAGTTAAAATAATATTAACAATATTTGTCTTAGCCATCCCAGTAGATCCTCTCAATCACGACTCGCCCCTACCAATTCTGTCAATCACAATCAAAGAATTCAATTCACAAAAATTCCTTGGACCGTTGGAAAGCGAACGACAAAAAAGTAAAAACAAAACGCAACGGTCTTAAAACAAGATCCACATGTGGCTAATTTTATTCTCCTGTTCACTGGTTATGAAATTAATGCAAATATATGCGGTGGAGTCGGCGTGTGCGGCTATCGGCCATCACTCTACGCGCTTTTTTAAACTCTCACCTATGTTTGTCACTACAGCGGAGCTTTTTGAAAGTTTGTTTTAGCCTTGACGGCTTTTAATAGCATCACACATGTCTATTATAGTGATAACCGCATGGTGCAGCTGGGAAACAAATGTCCAAAATCCCTTATGAAATTGTGTTCTTCCTTTCAACTTAAAAAAGGTTTGCATTTGGGCTATCAGTTGTACAGGGCATATTTATCAGGGTTAGTGTTGGTAAGTTGGTTAGTTAGTTAATGATATATACTTTTATATTTATGAGACAAATTATCAGTACGAATTGACAATTACTACGCGCGCCGTTTGACTACACACTACTACACAGCACTGATGACAAGAGGAAATTAATCACAGATCATATAATTACACATAATGTTGAGAATAATTTATGTTTCTACCACTTTAGAGATCCGAGCACGTAAAATAATTATAGTATACTCTATAGTCTCAACACAGGTAAAGTTGATCATCTAGACACTCTGATAAACGTCATCCATTGGTGCAATATTTATATTAAACTTTGGAGCTCAGCATTCGATATTACTTTTAGTCTTGAGATACTCTCTTCGGTCTACCATTCGGTCCAATCCTTTTATCAAACTACTTTTGCCAAATTTACCTTGTAGTACCGGTTTAGAATCTCACTAATGGGGTCGTAAGAGGCGAGCAAGGGTATGGGGCTTGTTTAAGTGGTTTTCGGGCGATGCGGTTGGAGACCCATCACCAACGATACTTTACTTCTACCATCTTGTCCCTTATTAACTTCTGATTGTGGTTAAGGAGTTTCTAGCTCTGAAGCTATGGCAACCCCTTTTAGGATTTATGGCCGTGAGTATATATATCTATGTTTTGATAGAATATAATCACAATACAAACATAACATAAACATTCACGCCGTTTATCCCTAAAGGGTTTGGCAGAGGTACCAATACTTCTGAACTCACATGGCAGCGCCATCTAGTGTCCAGAGAAGGTACCCACGTTTTGCTTGGACAGTGTACTCACGTGATAGTGGGCAGGCCTATCGCCGTTTTGTACGAATACACTGTCACATGACTAAGTACAACTCAGCCATGTGGGTTTCCTCACGATGTTTTCCCTCACCGTTAACAACCATAATAAATCACAATATCTGCATCGCAAACACCACAAATCCACTAACCTTATCTTTCATTAATTGTATAAATAATCCATAACACCAATTAACAGCTCCACAACACAACCAAACTATCTGTTAAATTTAATTATCATTCACAACGAAACTCAAACCATTTAATTAAATACAAAAATGAGTATTTCGATCAATTACAGTTATAAGCAGTCATGGTTCGAATCCCGTTCCAACACTAACATTGTATTATATTAAGTCAGACAGACATACGTTTCTTTGTTTCCTAAATAACCAGTTTTTATACATAATCTCTTATCTCGATTTCTTTGTAATTATTCTTTTTTCTCACTACAGAATCTTAATCCGACATGGTAAAGTATAGTTGGCAGATAACATATGGATTTGTGGCAATTAATGATTGTGGTAAATGGAAAATTATAGGTTAGTTCGAGGGTGTTCTGATGTGAGTCACGCGATATCTACTGCAATATCTGTCATCGGGGTTTGAGATGATGGGTAAGAATATCACTACTCTATCATTGCCATAAGTAGCCAAGTAAGTAAGTACATATACTCACACCAATAGTTTCCATTAGGGCAGGGTTTATGACTATCTCGTAACTCTGTATGATCTTGGCAAACCTGTTGGTTGAGGTTTGTCTACATTCATCTATCTGCCATTTTATTTTTCATATTTTTAACGCCGGCCTTTTGATCACATTTTCATGATCCTTCTCCGAGGTTGCCCTTTACTGAAATTACTATCCATTTTTAGTTAAGATGGGAAAAGATGGTGTATTAGAGTATCGTTAGCGATGGGTCTCTTAACACATTACCTTTATTAATACTAATATTAATAAATTTCTTCGCTTAATTCCGCTAAATAATACCTGCAGTCTTCATGCAACATGCACTGTGCACCGCCCGCCCTCCCACTTACAAGAAATCGAAAAGCAGACAATGCACCACACACACACCCGCAAGCGAAAACCACAGGCAACCACAAACATGCGACGCGTTTCGACTCATTGACATTGTCATTGACGAGCAGTTAGTAGACAGTTCGGCAGCTGACCACTGACTCGGTGAATTAAGCGAAGAAATTTATTAATATTAGTATTGCTATGGATTTCCGCAAAGTAACGCCTGATTCAATCCAATACATTACCTTTATTATCACGGCCCGTAAATGCCGTAGTACTGGGTCAAATCACATCACGTGAAATGCCCCAAATATCTTACAACCTCATGCGACACCTACAATAAGAACATACATACATGCATATACTCACGGCTATAGATCCCTAGAAGGGGTAGCCAGAGCTTAGGAACTAAACATTCCTCAGCCACTTTTGCAAATTTTAGTGGGGAAAAGATGGTAATATAAAGGTTGTTGGTGATGGGTCTCCAACCGCATCGCCCAAAAATCCCTTAAAATTAAAAGCCCCAATACCGTTAGTCGCCTCTTACGTACACCCACCGGAAGAAATGGGGTAGTGCTATTCTAAGCCGACACTACACAGCTATACAGGAAGAAATAGTTTCAGAATCCAGTTAAGTACAACAATGTAGGCGTACTAGAGTGCAACAAACGCGCAAGTTTAGTTGAATTCAATGAAGCAATAGTCAAGTCATTCTGCGGCCGTTGCGGCATGTGCGCATTTCGTTGGCTCATGCATATTTATGACCAGGTTGGAATCCTGTTAGGGGCATATTTTGTTACTAATACTCGATATCACTTTACGACACTTTCTATAGTTTGACAAGTTAACGGTAAAATGTATAGTGTTAATTATTAGTACTTGATTTGGATGAATCGGTACGTAAATGAATTATTTATTTAATATTCTCGCACAGTTAAAACACAGTATGCATTTATTCGTAAATACAATTATTTTTTTAAAAATTACTACGAAAAAATATTAACGTGCAGGCGAAAATGGGTATTTAGAACTCCATGTTACAAATAATCACACGAGGTTTAGAAAAACTGCAATCTCAGCCACCTCTTCGTAGCTATACGGTATGAATATATGACATTTTATGTTGTATTGGAATCACATACATATATACATACATACATCACTCAGGGCTATAAATCCCTAGAAGGGGTAGCCAGAGCTAAAGAATTCGAAATTCCTTAGCCACGTTTGGAAAGTTGAGTGGGGAAAAGATGGTAAAATAAAGGTTGTTGGTGACGGGTCTCCAACCGCATCGCCCAAAAAACCTTTAAAAGCCCCAATAGCGGTATTGTAATAACGGTACGAATAACGAGTCGCTTCTTACGAACACCCACCGGAAGAAATGGGGTAGTGCTATTCTAAGCCGACACTACACAGCAAATTGGAATTGGAATAGTAATCATAGCACTACCATGTCTCTTAGCGGAAGACGTCAGGTAAATGTTTAGTTAAATTATAATCAAAAACTATAGTTTGAATAATTATTCATTTTGGATACAATGGCTAGCGTATAAATGATTTAACATTGCATCGAGTGTAATTTTGTTCTAAAATACCTTTGTAATTTAATAAAATGAGTGTGTACGGTATTTATAAAACTTAAAGAATTTTTCATTTAAAATAACAATTTCTAATCCAGTTGTAATCGTGGCGGGATCTTTATTGGGTCATGAAAACAACTTTAATTATTCGCTATTACTTCATTATACTGACTTCCTTGTTACGTCTTAATAGTCAATCAAAAAACTTGTGTTTGTTCGTTTGTTTGTACATTCTTTTTTAAATACCTATGGATCGAATCAATTACAATCCAAATATAAATGTGACTCATTACGCAAAAAAGTCACGGTATAGTCAATAATACATATTATTATCCAAGACTGAAATATTTTTTTTTTATATATATATATATATATATATATATAGACAACCGTGATAGCCCAGTGGGTAGAACACTTGGTTATCGTGCAAGCAACTAGTGTTCGAATCCTGGGTCGGGCCTACACCAATTTGTCTTTTCTAAAGACATATGTGTGGTTAATTTATCATGGTTTTTAACGGTGAGGAAAAACTTCGTGAGGAAACCCACATGGCTGAGTTGTACTTAGTCATGTGACAGTGTATTCGTACAAAACGGCGATAGGCCTGCCCCCTATCACGTGAGTACACTGTCCATGCAAAACGTGGGTACTCTGAACACCAGGTGACAAAGTCACGTGATGTTCAGAAGTATTTGTACCTCTGCCAACCCCTTCGGGGATATTCGGCGTGAACGTTTATGTTATTATGTTATGTATATATATTTATCTTAGAAAACATCTCAATTTAATGATGTTTTTATTTATTCATTTTCTTGTTACCAGAATGCTTAAACCTTGGAAGGCATAAAAATCTGTAAAACTTAAAAATCAATCCAATTATAGAGATATAATACCGTCTTATATATTATTACAAAAAGGTTAAGACTTTTAAAATAAGAATTTCTTTTAGTCATTTAATGTAGCTCCGGGACGAAAAGATGGGAAAAGAAGAGTGATTGGTGACGGACGGGTCTCCAGCACCAGCCACATTAATCAAAATCTGTGTTTTTACCTATCCTAGTAGTAGTGTAGTAGTGTAGTGTAGTGTCGGCTTAGAATAGCACTACCTCATTGCTTCCGGTGGGTGTACGTAAGAGGCGACTAACGGTATTGGGGCTTTTAAGGGATTTTTGGGCGATGCGGTTGGAGACCCATCACCAACAATCTTTATTTCACCATCTTTTCCACCAAAGGTGGCTGAGGAATGTCTCATTCCCTAGCTATGGCTTCCCCTTCAAGGGATTTATAGCCGTGAGTATATGTATATGTATATTTAAATAATTCGTTATAATTTTTTGAGGAACCTCCGAAGTCCAATACATTATTCAATTTCACTATCATAACTAATACTAGTAAATTATTACGCAATATAACTTTAACTCTAATATTTATTATTGACCAAGTATTGCTATGCTGCTATGTTCAACCTTTTAGACAATTATTTTCATAAATATAAATATATTGACATAGTGATATTTTATTTAATGGGTTGTAAGCTACATACTTCCTGTACTAGGAGTGTACTTGCATTGCAGGTTTATTATGCCGATGAGTAATAAAGGTGCTAAGATGTTACTGACGCACACAATATTACATTCTATCATATTGTTCTGAAACTGAAATTAAAAACCACGAAATAAAACATTTTTATTAATAAATACATACCTATATTCACTTTTTTTCCATTGGGAAGGAAGAAACTATCGATCGCCACTTTGAACGATCCTGGCAAATCTCTTTGGCTTCGATTACATCCATCAGTATTTTCATACATTCTCTTTTAATCTGCATACTGCGGTCACCTGCCTTTTTAAGCACACGCTATATTTGGTCCAGATGTGTCGTCCGAGGTTATCCTTTACTGACATTACCTACAACATTGGCTCTATATCTGCTTTCACTAATGTACTATCATCCATCTTCTCTATGTGCCCAAACCATCTAAACATTCCTTTTTCTATATTTTTTACAATACCAAACGAACGAATCACACTATGTCCAACTCGATGACATTACTTTACACAACGAACTTTTCTGAAGGACCTCATCTCTATTTCAAAATATTAAACATTCTGGTAATATCAAACGAAGTTAGCCGCGCAATGCTGGCTTAGAATGTTACTACCCCTTTCTACCCGGGTGTCGTAAGAGGCGACTAAGGGTATTGAGCCTTTTTATTGGATTTTGGGGCGATGCGGTTGGAGACCCATTACCAAAAACCTTTATTTTTACCACCTTTCCCTACTCAACTTGCAAAAGTGGCTGAGGAATTTATAATCCCTTAGCTCTGGCTACCCCTTCTAGGGAAATATAGCCGTGAGTATATGTATGTATGTATAATACCAAAATGATTTTTCAAGAGTGGATCCTGAAACTGAAGCTAGTATAAAACATAAATGGTATAAAATAGTTGAGGATAATAAGGTTGTAGTGGGGTGGGTAGAACGATATAGGTCCAGTCACGCTGTTTAATTAACTATGAAATTGCGCTAACACGTTTTGATTGCTTTGTGAAACGATATCGTGAAAATGGACACAATTTTCCGTGTTTATATTCTATGTATGTTATTTTCAGAATATATATTATTGAGTATATTGTATAACTGTTTAATTTCACTTACTAACTAACTTAGCTAACTGTTTAGCGGTGTAGTGTCGGCTTAGAATAGCACTACTTTATTTCTTCCGATGGGTGTACGTAAGAGGCGACTAAAAGTTTTTAAAAAGGGGCTTTTAATGTATTTTTGGGCGATGCGGTTGGAGACCCATCACCAACAACCTTTATTTCACCATCTTTTCCCCACGCAAATTCCAAAAGTGGCTACCCCTTTTAAGGGATTTACAGCTGTGAGTTTATGTATGTATGTATATATGTTTAATTTCACATTTTCTATATGTTAAAGGTGACTTAAGCTGATAGGGTTTTTAAGTAAACACAAGACAATCGTGTATTTTTCTATCTTTTATAATTTTTCTTTCTCAACATGCTTATGAGATTAGTTTCCATTGGGGTAGGCAGAGACTATTGCTTATTTTGTTTGATCCCGGCAAACCTATCAAGCTTCATCTATATTTCCGAATCTAATCATACATACTTTTTTTTCTTCACGTCATTAAATGTCTGCCATATTAAAAACATTCTCTGTTTCATCTAAATGTGTCCATCGTGGCCGTTTTCTACTGACATCTTTTTTATTTATCGAGGTGAAGTCTATTTTATTTATCGAGGTAATTACCTGCAATGTAAATACGGTCTGCATATAATGCAAAATACATTAATATTTTAAAAACTTCCTTCATTTGAACGCTTATTTCAGCAATATATACGAGAAACTTACATAGCTTCCTATAAACTATTAGTGTCTTTTAATTATTTTATTTATTTTTAGTTATTTTTTTATTTTTTTTTTATTTTATTTTATTTGGGACATCAACAGCATATAACTTAGAATAACATAATGGTTAACAAAGTACAAACATAAGGCCAGTGACAGATATCCACAGAAAATTCCGACAATACTTACAAAGAAGAAAAACTTAGCAGTTAAAACTAACTAAACTTAGACTTAAACTTAACTTAGTAACAGACATAACCCATAAATGTGAAATAAAATATGATCTACATTTAGATTTGAAAAGTGGGTAAAAAATAACAAAACGGAGATAATAGAGTGCAATATGAAGAGTATAACTGTTATATGAAGGTGTGTGTGTGTGTGTGTGTATGTGTGTGTATGTGTGCATGTTTTATCACTGGTTTCCCTCATCATCCTCTATTAAAAATTTAATGATGTCATGACGGTACTTGGCTTTGGAGGTAGAAAAACGGATCTAAGCCGCTACACGCCAAATTACACCGCCGCGTTACACCAAATTAAAATCATTTTTCTGACTCCATGCGTATACTGACGAAAATTATTCCCAAAAGGGGTCAGCAAGACATTTGAAATTTCCAACACACTTTTTGAAATTGAGTAGGGCAAGGATTGTAAAATACTAGTGTATCAATATAAGTGTTAGTGGTATTCTAAGCCGGCAATACACAGAATTACGTATTTAGTTCAGTATGCCCATATTGTTAAATAACTATTACGCCACGTGAAAACTAACGTCTTGTCTACTATCTCGTAACGTCTATCACGTGAGTACACTGTCCATGCAAAACGTGGGTACTCTGAACACCAGGTGACAAAGTCACGTGATGTTCAGAAGTATTAGTACCTCTGCCAACCCCTTCGGGGATATTCGGCGTGAACGTTTATGTTATGTTATGTGAAAACTAAAACACGTTACGGACGTCCACAAAATGACTCGTGTAATATTTTTCAGTGTTATAATACCGCATAATGGCTCCGTTTATCGCTTGACATGTTTCAACATGTTAGAAAACGCTTTTCCATGTGGCGACATAATAGGTGAGAAATAATGGAGCTTTTACATTTTAATATACTCCTCCTCCATGGTAGCTGACTACCTCCGTGGTAGCTCAGTTAATCGCTCTGCTTAAAGTACGGATGTCTCGGGTTCGATCCTTGGGGGTTAAACTCACAAATTTAATTTGTAAGATTAAACCCAGTGTCGAAGGATATTGCAGGCTTGTATCACCTGATTATCCGAAAATTAAGATGATTCCGTGCTTCGGAGGGCACGTTAAGCCTTCGGTCCCGGCTACTATCACGGTAGTAGTCGTTAGTCTGCCAACCCGCAATTGGCCAGTGTGGTGAACTATGGCCAAATCGACATTTATAGGGTAGGCTCGAGCCCCTTGGTAGGGACATCTATGGGCTGTGAAGATAGCTATGGTAGTTTAGTGAGAAGAGAGAGTCTCTTATGAAGAGAGAACATGGGTTGATATCCCTGAATCGAGAAAACATTGATGTGTATTTTATAATTTCGTTTGTGTTTTTTCATAGTTTATTTTATATGTGGCCATACCATACAGATTTGGTTAGCCCTAAAAAACTAACTCGAGTATATATTTAATAGTATATTGGAAGGTAGGATATATAGATCGATAGATAACTCATTTATTCATGTCAACATATCACCAAACAACAAAAGCAATAGTACACAAATTGCAGTAAAATGTTGATACAAAACGCTTATAAATGATATCCAAAACCGAGGAGAAATCGTTCATATTCATCATATAAATCTCAGCGGGATTCATATCCGCGACCTCTGGACCCAGAAGCCAGTCACCTACCGACTAAGCCATACGCGTTGTCATGCATACAACATAGGTTGGTGAATGAAAATTGTAAAGAAAATCTGTCAACTTCCGCTGAAAAAAATAATTGGTTTAATGAATACCAATGTTGGTTTCTTAGTTAAAAAGTCATTTATTTCTACATACATACATACATATACTCACGGCTATAAATCCCTAGAAGGGGTAGCCAGAGCTAAGGAATTAAAAATTCCTCCGCCACTTTTGGAAGTTGCGTGGGGAAAAGATGGTAAAATATAGGTTGTTGGTGATAGGTCTCCAACCGTATTGCCCAAAAATCCCTTAAAAAGCCTCAATACCGTTAGTCGCTTCGTTCTAAGCCACTACACAGCATACATATATCTACACTTAATTAATCTATATAAGTTTCAAAGTTATTTCCCCTATAATTTTTGCTTTAAGAACAAAACGTAGAAAACCCGTTTCCACTAGAAATACATAGGGTAGTGCTATACGAGAGATACCACAACTCGATTTAATTACTAGCGTATAAAATAACTTTCACTACTTCCTTTATAAAGACATATACTATACATATAAATTGATTAAGCCTAAGATGGGGGAGCAATCTGAGATAAAGAATACTATTCTGTTTTACTGTTAATTGCAGAATACATATTACTTCATTAGTTTCTTATTTAGTGGTGACAGTCAGCGTTAGTTACTTGGTAAGAGTCATGTTATTTGTCTAACATGATATTATTTACATACATACATATACTCACGGCTATAAATCCCAAGAAGGGGTAGCCAGAGCTAACGAATTAGACATTCCTCAGCCACTTTTGGAAGTTGCGTGGGGAAAAGATGGTTAAATAAAGGTTGTTGGTGATGGGTCTCCAACCGCATCGCCCAAAAATCCATTAAAAAGCCCCAATACCGTTAGTCGCCTCTTACGTACACCCACCGGAAGAAAAGGGGTAGTGCTATTCTAAGCCGACACTACGCAGCAAATGATATTATTTATTGGAAAATTATAGAAATACTAGCTGGCTTGGCTTGTCGTGTAGTGCCGGCTTAGAATGTCACTACCCCTTTCTACCCACGGGTGTCGTAAGAGGCGGTGGCGGCCTTTGTGCGATGCGGTTGGAGACCCATCACCAATTAAACTTTATTTTAACCATCTTGTCCACTATCAACTAACAAATATGGCTGAGAAGTTTCCAGCTCTAAAGTCTTTTTGGGATTTGTGGCCGTGAGTATATGTATGTATTTATTTGAATATTATAGAAATACTAGCTGGCATACGATGTTATATTATAAAATGTATGTATGATGCAATGTCAAATAAACTTGATTTGGAATGCAAATTAATTCACTTTGAATAACAAAGGTTGAATAATTTCGTTTTTTTTGTATTTGCTGTGAAATGCCGACTATAAATGCACTATTCGTACCATTTTTTTTCGCGTGCTTATGTGCAAAGGAACCAAGGGTTTGGGGATATTTTGGTCATTGTTGGGTGATGCGGTTGAAAGCCAATCATCAACCATCCTTTATCAACCATTTTTCTCTATACATTCATGTCAGTTACTTTTGGTAATACTTTGTATATTTGTTTAAATAATTAATTGCTGTGCTGTGTTTGCTGTGTAGTGCCGGCTTAGAATAGCACTACCCCATTTCTGCCGGTGGGTGTACGTAACGTAACGTACTAACGGTATTGGGGCTTTTAAGAGACTTTTGGGCGATGCGGTTGGAGACCCATCACCAATAACCTTTATTTTAATTTAAATCTTTTTGTTCATGAAAACCTCATGTGGGGATTATTACTAATAAATAAAGAATAAATAAAGGAAAGAAAAATTTCGACACAGGCGGGAATCGAACCCGCGACCTCGGTATTCGGAATTCCGAATAAGTGAAAATTCGGGGGTAGGAAACGCAAACACTACTTAAACGTGTAAAAGAAATAAAGGATAAAAGAATTTCGCGCTGGCAGCCATTGACACGGTAGCTCAATTGGCAGAGCGTCGCCCAACAAGCAAAAAGTGGTTTTTAAATTATCCTAGAACCATAATTTCTTGAGGACTATATGATACTTATATCCTCATATAAGTTGCAGAAAGGGCCCATTATATAAGTCAAATTTTACTTAATGCACGTCGCGGGTTCGATTCCCGCCTGTGTCGAAATTTTTCTTTCCTTCATTTATTCTTTATTTACTAGTAACCTTTATTTTACCATCTTTACCCCTCTCAGCTTTCCAAAAGTGGCTGAGGAGTTTCTAATTCCTTAGCTCTGGCTACCCCTTGTAGGGATTTACAGCCGTGAGTATATGTATGTAATTAAGGGTGAGTAAAGGAAAGTTAATTCAAATGCTACCATATTATGTAACTACACATTCAACAGAAAAATGTACTCTTAAAGCCGTTTCCTGGGACTGTAGCCACAAAAAATTGAATTCAACGCCTTTACATATTTTGGCGTGAGCAGAAAATATGATGTGTCACATACTTTCAAATATGCTTTGCTATAATTGATTTGTAATTGAGTTAGTACAGAGCATAAATGATGTTTTTTTTAGTTTTGGATGTTATTTTAGATGTGTATTATATAATATTAAATATACTGTTGAGTTAGTATCCCATAAAACAAGTCTACTTAGTTCTGGGCTAACTTAATCTGTGTATAATATTTTATATATATTTATTTATTTATATACATCTTAAACGAACCTAAATCGATCCCCCAAAAATGTACAAATACTCACTATTTAACCTATAAACAAAATAACAAAAAACCCATATTTCCAAAGTCAATAACAGAACGCAGCTCCTACAATTAGGTACGGAAGGAAGCTCAGTCCCCGCCGCGATCGCCGCGATACATGCATTTGCATCGCATTAACATAAATACGGTGACGTGGGGTCAGCCGGCTGCCTGGCACTGTATGCTCACGACGGATGGGGTAGGCAGGGCATGTGGGTTTTAGTATGATTATGACTGAGTTTCTTGTTTCTTGGTCATCCAACGTTTTTGTCACTGTCTTTTACTCTATTCCATAAGGCCGGTTTCTTGTACAGAAGGATTTCGAAGCGCTCTGGTTGAAAATATGATACATACATTTGCAGCTATAAATCCCTAGAAGGAGTAGCTAAAGCTTTAGAATGAAAGAAACCGCGGTAAAATATTGATAGTATTTAAAAACATACATACAAACATGAATAAGACCACGGTTCTAAATTAGTTATTTTACTACTACATACATACATAAATATATTCACGGCTATAAATCCCTAAAATGGGTAGCCAGAGCTAAGGAATTCATACATACATATACTCACGGCTATAAATCCCTAGAAGAGGTAGCCAGAGCTAAGGAATTCGAAATTCCTAAGCCACGTTTTGAAAGTTAACATAACATAACATAACATAAACGTTCACGCCGTTTTATCCCCGAAGGGGTTGGCAGAGGTACCAATATTCCTGAACTCACATGGCAAGCGCCATCTAGTTTCCAGAGAAGGTACCCACGTTTTGCTTAGACAGTGTACTCACGTGATAGGGGGCAGGCCTATCGCCAATCGTTTGGAAAGTTGAGTGGGGAAAATATGGTAAAATAAAGGTTATTGGTGATGGGTCTCCAACCGCATCGCCCAAAAATCCCTTAAAAGCCCCAATACCGTTAGTCACCTCTTACTATTACTCTTACTCACTTACTCTCTTATTGTTTTAATTAACGGTTAAGAAATTTCTGATCCGGTTTTGAAAATTAAGTGGTGAAAAGGTGGTAAAAGGAAGTATGGTTAGTGACGAATCGAAAAAACCTAAATTTTTTTATTGGAACACACATTAGAATAAACATTACGGATGTTCAATATTTTGATTGAACCTCAAGAACAAAATTAGACTAATTTTAATCCAAAACCAAGAAACGGAGTGTGAAAAACACATAAATTAAAGTATCAAATGAAACTCAAAGCGAGTCATAATGAAAGGGTATCCAGGCCAACTATATATATCGAGTGAAGTGCAAACGACAGAATGACAAGTGGTGCAAAAACCAGTCACAGAACGGCAATATTATATCGAAAATGCGGTGAAACTGGAATGAGCCGGCTCTATCGCGATACCCGTTTTCCTATGTCGATAAAAACACGCATTTACCAATAACTTATCTATACCCAACACTGTTACATAGCATTGTATATAACTGCTAGTTGGCTTACTACTTTGATGGCTCAGTGGGAGGAGGTAGAGCTTGAATGTTAGAGGCATAAGTTCTTAACTGAAGATTATGCCTTGGTCGTTCTCCATCAAAAATTATTCGGAAAGGGTCAATATTTAAAGTGAAAATAGTTAGCAGAGTAGCAAAGTATGAGAAAGCAACATAAATAGTTAAATGATAATTCATTTGTTTGTTAGTGTGTAGTTTAACAGCACTGACACATTATTTAGTGTAGATGACGTACAAATCACCAAAATCTTTATTTTTACCATCTATACCCATCTCAGCTTTCCAAAAGTGTCTAAGAAATTTATAATTCCTTAGCTCTGGTTACCCCTTCTAGGGAAATATAGCCGTGAGTATGTGTGTATGTGTGTGACGTACAAGAAGATTAAGACTAGTGATTTTAATTGATTGTTGGGCGATGTGGCTAGAGGCACTTCAATAATTTTCCACTCTCGATTTTCAATTTTCAAGTTTCACTAAGGATAGTTCATACTAAAAATTTATATACCCCTTAGTGCAATGTAATCAGTGGGATTGAAAATAATAGGTGTGAAGTTATACTGACAATGGGAAACACCAATTTGAAGCCATCTTCTTTAGATTTTTAACAATATGTAAACGAAACACAATATAAAATACATGATTTTAAATTAAAAATATATTTTGGTTTCTATTTAATGGCCAAAACATCGTCACCATTATTAACGTGTAAAGGTGAAATATTTTGTTATAGGAAACACAAAGCTAGGTTCAAGATGAAATGTATCTTCTTTATAATGACAATTTTTTGTATAATAAGTATCTATGTTAATACGAAAAGAGATTTTCACATAACAGCCGTACTATTTCTGTTTAATGACGTTACAACCTTAATTCCATTAAACAGTAATAACATAAGAGATATTATCTTAATAAGTATGTCATATAAATCACATAGTGGTTGGCCCTAACCGGAAGTGCGGTAGAATAACTATGACCAATGGCGACGCTTCCTGCACCGGAAGTAGAGGAATGCCACCCTTCTTTTTTCGAAATTCGTACGATGATTTTTTTCCTGGATTTCCATGTGATTATTTTATGTCGCCTTGCAGCAGTAGTGGATTGAAGGCTTGGTGAAATCATGGGGAGCCGATGAATGCCGGTAGGGTAATACTAGTATTCGCGAAGATTTTAAAGAAAGCCATTAAGTATTATTTTCAAGTATGATGTTCAATTACAAGGAGATTGCAGATCTTTTTTTCTGGTTTTAATAAAATTTTCATCCGACAACTTTCAAGGAGTTAAAAGTGAAAAGTATTCTAGGATATATCCTATCGTATCTATATTTGCGACTGGCTCTCAAACGAACTGCCAAAAATAGATAGATATACTTATCTCCCGAAAATACTGAAAATTAAAATAAATACGCGAACTGCGAACACAATTAACTAGGAGCCGGCAATCCGTCGGTCGAATTATAAATTCCCTGGGAGAGACGGCAGGTGCGTCGTAATCGCGCGGCCGAATCATACCCGACAATGCATGAAGATTATATTGCTGTAGAAGTGATACGCTACGGTATTTTGTTGATTATTAGGGAAATAGTGCTTTTTAGGTTTTTTGAGTTAAGGAATAGTTATCTTAAAAAAAATAAAATAAAAATAAAATCTTTGTAATCAGCTGTTCAAAGCCATGATTTTAACTAGGCAAATTATGTTTTTTGATTTAACAGAGAAGTTAATACAGTGTAGACAAGGTCAAGCAGAAGCATGTGAATGTATTTATTGTTGAAAAATATGAATCTATAACTAAATATTTATAACACTGTTATCTTGTCTACCTTTTTATGGATGTAAGTCGTAAACGGAATAATTTGAACATTAAGGTACAACGTTTGTAGCTCATTTAGACTGCACTACTTTAGACTTTGTATTAAAATCATAAATCATTACTTATCAAAAGTCTCTTTTGATCAAGTCGTATGGGTGGTTTATTTATGAAGGTTGTTTACGCACAAGACAAACATTTAAGCAAAACGTTGAGACCATGAACACCATGTAAAAATAATGTCACGTAATGTTCAGAAACATTTCCACTATAAGCCACACCTTAAGGGATTTACGGCGTTAAAGTTGAATTTGACTTTATTTTACATACATATACTCACGGCTATAAATCCCTAAAAGGGGTAGCCAGAGCTGAAAAATTATAAATTCCTCAGCCACTTTTGGAAGTTGAGTGGGGAAAAGATGGTAGAATAAAGGTTGTTGGTGATGGGTCTCCATCCGCATCGCCCAAAAATCCCTTAAAAAGCCCCAAGTCCGTTAGTCGCCTATAACGTACACCCACCGGAAGAAATGGGGTAGTGCTATTCTCAGGCGACACTACACAACTTTATTTTAATAGCAATAAATTTTGTCACTTCTGCAACCCGCGTAACTACATAACGTTGATATAAATCCGGCTGTAGAGAATATCGCGCGGACGCGTATTTGCAAACCGTACGTGAAATAACAGTCCGCAGATAACACGGCCGGACAAAACTAGCGTTTCATATTCACCGCCAAATGCTACCATACTACTGAATAGGTAGTATAAGTAGGTTTGGGTAGAGTCGGGTTCATGCCAATACTTATTTCGGTATATCCTATTTTGAACGAAGTGTTGATATCATAGCCAAAACTTTTGAGAGAATAGGTGTGCATATAAGAAGGTGAGACCTCAAACATACATACATACATATACTCACGGCTATAAAGCCCTAGAAGGGGTAGACAGAGCTAACGAATTAGAAATTCCTCAGCCACTTTTGGAAGTTGCGTGGGGAAAAGATGGTAAAATAAAGGTTGTTGGTGATGGGTCTCCAACCGCATCGCCCAAAAATCCCTTAAAAAGCCCCAATACCCTTAGTCGCCTCTTACGTACACCCACCGGAAAAAAAGGGGTAGTGCTAAGCCGGCACTACACAGCAACAACCTCAAACATAATAGTATTATTTGTATTCTCTTAGAAGCTGTTCATTTCATAAAACATGTTTTTTAAATCTTTTTGTTCATGAAAACCTCACGTGGGGATTATTACTAATAAATAAAGAATAAATAAAGGAAAGAAAAATTTCGTATCCCGCCTGTGTCGAAATTTTTCTTTCCTTTATTTATTCTTTATTTATTAGTAAACATGTTTTTACTTATTTGATTGTTCGAAAATTAAGACGATTTCGTCCTTTTGAGTTTACGTTCAGCTCAGCTACTGTTATTCGTAGTATTCTTTATTCTGCCAACCCGCAGCATGAGTTTAGTGGACAGTGGTCTAACACATCCTATTCAGGGTATAATTAAGTCCATCAGAGGCGATAAAAATGGGCTGTAGTAGATTTTCATTCTTTTTATATTTACGTGTAATGTTTCTACGTACCACTCATCTAGATTATTGCTTTCTACTAAGGTGCAATTTAGATGTAAACGCGAACACATACATACATATACTGACGACTATATATCCTAAAAAAGGCGTAGCCAAAATTGAAATTGTCAGCCACTTTTGTAAGAGAAGGGGAAAAATTGTGAAAAAATTATAAATGTAATAATTTGTCATAATTAATTATACTTATTGCTGTGTAGTTTCGGCTTAGAATAGCACTACCCCATTTCTAAGTAAGAGGCGACTAACGGTTTTGGGGCTTTTGAGGGATTCTTGGGCAATGCGGTTGGAGACCCATCACCAACAACCTTTATTTCACCATCTTTTCCCCACAGAACTTCCAAAAGTGGCTGAGGAATTTCTGATTCCTTAGCTCTGGCTACCCCTTCTAGGAATTAATAGCCGTGAGTATATGTATGTATGTATGTATGTAATTATACTTTTCCCCTTGTGTGAAAAAGCACTGATGTAAAGCCACATAGCCGCTAATTTTAGCTCCAAAGTCACTCCAACGACCCAATACATAACAACCCCAATTTTTGCCAAAACATAACCCCTTATTGACGCACACAGCAATAGGTACATAACCAACCATATCTTATCAAGTCCTTGTACAACCCAGTACAGCAAAACGGTACATAACATGACACATCTAACCCTACGTGGCGCCCACCGGCCGTGACGGTTATCTGTTCATTTCACGCATGACGATAAGGGCAAATGGGTGAGCGAACTATAGTACAGAGCCTCTACTTTCATTTATACATACGTACATACATATACTCACGGCTATGATTCCCTTGAAGGGGTAGCCAGAGCTAGGGAATAAAAAAATCCTTAGCCACTTTTGGAAGTTGCGTAGGAAAAGATGGTGAAATAAATGTTGTTGGTGATGGGTCTCCAACCGCATCGCCCAAAAATCCTTAAAAGCTACAATACCGTAAGTCGCCTCTTACGTACACCCATCGGAAGAAATGGGGTAGTGCTATTCTAAGCCGACACTACACAGCTAACTGCTACTACTACTTTCATTATGTGGTGGGATTTATGTGGCGGGTTACCAGCGTTATATGCTGGTTTCTTGTTGAGGTGTGGGTTGTTTGACAGAACAGGAAGATTGAAAGAGAATAAGGCAGGCGTTCAAAGTAAAAAGTATAGAAGAGTATATGTGAAAAGGTTGATGAATAGAAAAGCTTGTTAGGTTTGTCAGGATCGTACAAAATGGCGACGGACAGACTCTGCCTACCCCGATGGGAACTAATGGGGAGAGAGATATAAGGAAGTTTATAAATCAATTCCTTGATGTTTGGAAGATTTAAATCTGAACGATCTTATCTTTTATTTAACTTGAATTTTATTTAATGAGAAAAACTGGAAACGTACATCTATCAAGGTAAAAAATATAACCTTTTGAGTCAATTCTTTTTCAGTTTAATACCCAATGAACCAACTCATGTTATGTCTTATTTTATATTCAGCTTTTTATGTATTGATCACTTAAATCTAAAGTACATAGAAATATTATACCCAGTATTTGACTCAAAATTCATACATACAACATACATATACCCACGGCTATAAATCCCTTAACGGGGTAGCCAGAGCTTTGGAATGATAAATTCCTCAGCCACTTTTGGAAGTTGATTGGGAAAAGATGATAATAATAAACGTTTTTGGTGACGGGTCTCCAACCACATCGCCCAAAAATCATTTAAAAAGCCCCTAAACCCTTGGTCGCCTCTTACGATCACCCACGGGTAGAAATGGGGTAGTGTTATTCTAAGCCGACACTACACGGCATGCATACATACAAACATGCAATAAAACGAAGTTTGCGAAGAGAAGGACCATTGATCAACCACATAGCTATGTGACCACCACCCTAAAGGGCCTAGGCCATTGAGCTGCCTCTTGTGATCACAGTTTGATTCAAACCTATACTTATACCTATACCACAGAATATAATTACAACATTTTATTCTATACAGTATATATAATATTTTCTGGATTCGTAGGTTCCAGGTTAGAATCCCTAAGGGACAACGTTAGAATGATAAATAAAAATGTTTGTTTCCAAGCATTGGATGTCATTTAAATCTGTACCTACTATGTAATAAAATATATCGATAAGATAGTACCATCAGTACCAAAACCAAAACTTGATCTGTGAAATACCTATGTATATGTATATTTCTTTAACTCATTACCATTGTGAATTTTAAAGTACTGGCTTTAATAACTTTTTGGTACGATAAGGAGGAATCAAAGATCTATATGTTCAAGCGAACAAATAGGTACATATATACAGGAATGTTACTGAAACGAACTCACTTTTCCTAAGCTCCTTACTAAGATGTAACTTCGGTGATACCCAAGTTACTTATTCTAACTTGAATGTCTTGAAACTTTTACAAAGTCTGCAAATCTTCTGAAGAGCTTTCTTCGTTAAAGAATTTATTATGAGCGAGTGAGCTTTTTCTTTTTGTACCAACTGCAAAGTTTTTAATTAGATTCTTCGACATTACTGAGCAATATTCTACCTTTAAATTTACCTGATGGTATGTAAATTTTCCGTATTGTTTCGGTAGCTTCAACCCATATTTTTTTGTCGATGAGTTTTTATTACACATTGTTTTCCTTTTTGATTGAGGAAATAAAAAAAAAGAAAGGATATAAATGGGGTTAACAAAATATATAAGTTAATAATTGTATCTGAGTTGTTGAATACAATTTCTAAAATTGGATTGAATATATCACTTTTACTTCCATAGTGGTGCTATAGGTTAATGTAAATTAGATTTCTTTAAGTATGTATTTATGAAACCACTCGAAAACTACTCTTTTCAAAGGCTGTATTATGATTGGTCCAATTTAATTTTTTTTATCTCTTCCGTCTCTCAATGTGCCAGAAACTTCGTTTGGGAGCCATAATGTGACCATTGCTATTTTCACTATTGTATTAAATGAATACCCGGGGTGTTGAAGAATGACAAAAACATATTTGTCATTAATAAAAAAAACAATTTATAAAATCAATTAATTCTTTGTGTCGTACATTTATTAAATTTAGTAAACAACTAATAACTGACTTAGAATATTTATTACCAACTACTTTGAACAATCATTTTTGATTTAAGTAATATGTTAAAGTATGTATGTAATAGTATGTATGTATGTATGTTAAAATATAAATTTCCTACTCACAGGTATCAATAACTACCTACATCACATTGTGACCCACATACGCTCGCGCCCGACTTCGCCCGCCCTCTTTGTGCTGTTGCACCTATTTTCTCGCGGTCTCAACCGTGAAATGAATGAAAATAATACCTTTAACGTTATTATCTGGCGTCTGTCTGTAAATACAACCATCTCCATTATAAAATTTGTATATAGTGAGCTAGAGTTGTTAACATGCATAAATAAAAAAACTAAAGTAATAATTTTGAACATCATAATTTAATTTTAGTTTACTCATATGTTTAAAATTGGTTGAAATGTTTTAAATTGGGTGATGTAGTGCAAATCCACCAAAAATAAATCTGTTAAAATATGAAATTGAATAAATATTTATTTACACTTAAGTTGTAATTCAGTAATTGATTGATTCTGTATTTTGATTTATGAACTCCTATAGGGCATGAAATAGCATATGAATTAACTTACCATATGCTAATATTTAGTTAGGTTGGCACCCACATGATTTTCATAGATGTCAAATGTATTTTTAGTCGATCATTACCAAAATAAGTAGGCATTAATATAAATTATAAATTAAATCGACCTTTCTTTTGTACGCACATAAAGTATACACATACTTTTAAAACAAAGCGATGTTATATTGATGACATCTGAAAGAACTGAAATAAAAGCATGTTAGATATAGTAAATATGTTTCAACGATTATTGTATAACTGTTGCAAAAAATATCTATTAAAAGTATCGTAATAAATAAATTTAGTTTAACAAGAGACCATACAATATAAAATAAGTAATGTGCCAAAATGAAAATAAAATATATTATAATTATAAAGTCAAACTAATGAATAGTGTACTGATTCCATGAATTATTAATGGCTCGTTGTTTTTATAGAAACAAAACTAACTCTAATGGAAATAAAATTTAATGTAATACATTTCACAAATCAACACTTAACTTCGAGTGTACAAAAATTTATTATAAAATATGTAAATACATACGCAACGTGCGGTATTCATGTATTTTAATGAAGCAAGGTCGTCTGTCGGTTCATGATATATGTATATATTCTTTTATAATACATTTAATTAGAATAAGGACTTTTACTTTATAAGATAACTAATAGAAAGTGGTTGATGCCAAGTTTAGTTCGGCTACTCGATAGAAGATGGCGCTAGCAGTCACTGTTGTACATTTTACCAAATTTGTTTCAGTTTTACGGCAGTTGAAAGATTTTGAATATAATTTGAAGATGGCGCTTTAGATTACTTATCTATTATTTTATTTATTTTTTAAAGTACTTAAAATAAAGAATATGAAAATAAAATCAATACTATCATATTTTTTAAGAAAAAAAAAACAAATTTTATACGTAAAAATATCAAATTACTCTTTCGTTGCTTTGAAAAGTGTTTGTGAAGATAAGAAGAAACCAAAATCTCTTTCCATAGACATACATAATTAAAACTTATAATCTAAAAATTAAAATAACATAATATCAGCATATAGATTTTCTGTGGAATATAGTTAGCTTTTAGAATTATAAACCTTAAAAGCATAAACAAATATTGATGTTATTTTAATGCGTAATAATATATTCTTAATATAGTATTCTTTAGATTCTGATAAGGTTCTTGTAAGATTGTGGAGCGTTCACTTTGCTCGGCGTTCAATGTTGAGAGCCGACATTGTAATCGTAAGTTATGTAGTGTCGGCTTAGAAAAGCACTACTAATAGGCCTCTTAGGCTTGGGGTTTTGGGCCTTTTAAATAACCGTTGAGTAAACTTAAACATTGAATTTTTTTTTCTAATGTTTTTAAATTTACGTCAACTGTGTGTTATGCAATTCTATATTAAATATGCCGTGTAATGTCGGCTTAGAATATCACTACCCCATTTCTTCCGGTGGGTGTACACTGGAGTACAGTACGTAAGAGGCAACTAACGGTATTGGGGCTTTTTAAGTATTTTTTGGCGATGCGGTTGGAGACCCATCATCAACAACCTCTATATTACCATCTTTTTCCCACTAAAATTTCCAAAAGTGGCTAAGGAATTTTTAATTCTTTAGCTATGTATGTATGTATATTAAATATGTTGTATAGTTAGCATTATTTAAAAATCATTTTCTAATATCGCAATAATTATATTGATAGTGAATCTTTATCAATCACTTTACATCGAATCTAACAGCTCAGAAACATACAAAGTAAGCTAAGTCCGTTGAATTGATTCATGGTAATAAGACTATAGGCCTTAAATGAAAAAAACAATTCGCAGTTATCAACTAATCATAATGTTACGAAGTTTTATATAATAAGGAAAACGTATTTAGTGCTTGTGAAAAGGTTTAATAAGAAATAAATATTAATGAAGAAACAAATAAGACAATAGTTGGTAAAATAGATTTATAGACCTTATGTGGATAGTAATGTTAGAGTTAGTAGAGAAGAGGATGACCTAGGAGGACACATTTGGATCAAATACAGAGAGTGCTCAAAAAGGTAGGCATCCGAAGTATGAGGAATAAAAGAGCATAATATCAATGGATGGACGTAAATGAAGCGAGAGGTTTGGTAGGTAGGCTATTGATAGTCTCTGACTACCCCAATGGAAACTGATAGCGTGAGTGTATGTATGTATGTATTTATGTAAATAAGAACACTTAGTAAATATCAGTTATTAGTATAGTTCAGTCAACGCAACATATAAAAGAACGGAGCATACTATTCTAAGACGACTCAACATTCTATAAGTCTATTCCAATATCTAGTACATCGACATCATCGTTACACAATCCAAAAATAGTTCTGCGTAGAAATATCACAACACACAGTATGTGTAAAACATACATAAATCAGTGAGCAATTGAAAATCGACTCGGCCCTCCATAAGTCATACACAGGAACAGCGACTATCATGTCTTGTATATTACTATCGTTATCAGCACACATACACACACACATGTTTCAATACCTCACTTGCCCTACCATGGTTGATAACGAACTTATATACAAGCGTTGCTAGGGCCTTTTGCGTTCCATGTTCTGAGCAATGAATTTTGGCTATGAAATTTTAAATGAGGGTCGATTTAAAATAATATAACCCAATAGCGTCTCTGATGTGTTTCAAGAACGGGCTAACGATTTTTTGTTGTGTGTACCATTTGGAAACCTATCTAATATCATCTTTTATTCTATCATTTTTCCATCTGTTTTAATTGATTGATAAAGAATACGTTAATGGTAGTATAAGGATCCTTTAAAGACGCATCACAAAAGTGATTGAGATGAGAAAAACGGCTATGCCTATTTCGAAATCTTTCAAAATTTACACGAACCAGACTTTATTCTTTGAAAGGCGCCCCAGGGTATCAAAATCATAGATAGTTAATATACATTTACTTTGAAATAAACTCCAGTCATCTTCGAGAAAGACAAAAGCATTAATTGTAAGTCACAAAATTCTGAATCTTTAAAAACGTGTAATAAATGCAATAATTATAATATTTTGTTCGGAAAAACTTTGAATACAGAGTTGCAGAGTTGGAAAAGGACAGAACATCCAGAATACATATTGAAAATCGTAGTAAGGTTGTTAATGTAACACATACATAACGTTACAATGTGTGCGTGAGTTTTCCTCGACTTTTGGCTGTGTGCGTGAATATTGCTGTCTCTTTCCCACTTACCGGTGTATGTTTCAAATGTGGTAATTGCAATATGAACGTTCTTCGCTTGTACGCAATAAGTATATCTTGATGACTATTTAGTGGATGGGGTAGGTAGGATTGGAAGCATTAATGCTTTGATTAGGTATATGTTGATGTAAATTGGATTATAATTCGTGTTATTATTATGTATATACCATATTTCATGAGAAGATTGTTTTATAGACCTATGATTGCTCATTAGTTTATTCTTACTTATAAATCTCGGCATTAATTCCTATTAGGTTAGGTAGATAATATGGTAGACAGAATATGATTCTTCAAAACCTTATCTTTTGTTTTTAAGCTATAAGTTAGTACCTATTCAGTAATAGCATGAAAACGAGACGATTGTAAACAGCACAGTAACATTAAATTTGGCTTAAATTCGATGAATAAATACTACCCCATTATTTTGGTTTGATAAAAAAGATTGTTTCAATGAAAACTCAAAAATATATACTTACATTGATACACCAAAAGTATCTCTTGCATTATAAATACTTAAATCCTACCACTCAAAAACCCATCTTCACCTACCAACCGATACCTAATCATTCCAATTAAGAAATGACCGAATCAATTTTCAGTCACATCTGAACAAACATTCAGATATTAGTTCATTTAGCGCCTCTTTGGATGACCAATGGTAGAGACGAGTGTAGGGCGGGCGCGGGGGCGGGCGGGCGCGGGGCGGGGCGCGCGTGCTCCGTTGCCAGGACGACCACACGTAGCGGTGGCTGTGTGGGTGAGTGTGCTTGGCGGAGAACGGATTGGTAGAGAAAATCATTTTTTTATTTGTTGTATAATATGAACGGTAAGCTATTAATTTTACAGATTAAATGATTTTGTTTTATACTTTTTATTGGAAAGTATGTTTTATTTGTAAAGTTTTATTTGAAAATCACTGAGTGACATCTGTTTTTTGAAATCAATAAATTATGAAAGTGTATGCTGTTCTATGCACAGTTTGGTAGTTTCATTGATGTCACTTTGTTGTTTTTACTCCATATATTTTTCATAATGATGAAGATAAAGTGTAAACTCCAAAACTACATCAACCATATTTTGTTTTAATTTACTATAATTATCCGGTAATAATATATTTCCTACAACAGAAGACTTAATTTAAACAATTTTTTTTATTAAATTCGTCACATTCCCTTTTCAACAAAATTAAAATCAGTAAACAAAAAAACATTTCCCATCAACCAACCCACCTCGCCCCGACTACAGCTCACTGCACCGCACACCCACGCCGCCGCCGCACGCACACAGCTACACACGAACCGCCCAGCGCAGTACATAGCCTATCTATAACTATGTATATTATCTGTCTTCACTCGCAAAGTACACTCGAAAATTCCTCAGGGAACTGAAAAGGAGATTTACAAGGGCGTCGTTCGTTTGAAGAGAACCTTTGGTTGTAAAAATGCTGGAGACGCAAAGTGTTGATGTATGGAGCTTTGAAGAATTTATACATTTGTGATGGAGAGTAGGACAAAAATTTCGTCAGATGCTGTTGGCTTCTATTTAGTTTAGAGCCGTTATGTCACGGTTTTTTGGTCTCATTTTCTGTAAGTTAACCAAAATTAAATCGAAGGCGCCAAAGATGCAAGAAAATATGTTCTGGTAGGCATGTTTCATACTCTAGTTAATTGAATACGAGTATTTTTGAACGTTTAGATAAAAATAATAATAATTAAATCTTGGTTCTACTAAGCTTGTATAAAACACATCTCTACATCAGTCCTTGAAAAAAAAGGTCCTTGTTTTTTTAAATCCCTGTTTTCTTTTATTAATTTAAAAAAACTACTTTAAAAATACTTTTACCACCCAAAACACTAAAAGAACCCCACCAAAATCCCCAGAAACCCACCCCAACCAGACCCTTCCAAACCCGAGCTCCCACTCGCATCTCACTCATCTCTTCCCAGCCGATCCCCCCCAAAAAAACTGGTCCAGAACAATAGGTATAAGTTTCCGTGAAAAGCGGTGCTGTTGCGAAGGTCATGGCCCCATCGATCCACGTAGAAAGTGAGACTGGCAACCACTACTAACACCGAACGGCCCGGCGGCTATGCACTCTGAATTAATCGCGCATATATTTGAATACATTTGAACGGGAGTCGTCGCCCTCTTAAGTTTTACCAATTTTGTTGGCGTGTCAGCTGTTCCGAGGTTTCTTGTTTGGGAGAGATTTTTGGGTGCTGTTGAATGTCTTGTGTGAGGTCCCAGGATTGGGGCAGAGGCTGAGGATTCGATGGAGGTTGGAGGATGATGGGGTTTTAGATAATCGTGTGGAAGGTTTGAAACATAGTTTTAACGATCACATACAAAGTACTTATATCAGCTGTTCCGAGGTTTCTTTTTGGTACGAAATTTCGGATACGGTTTAAAAACTGGTGGGAGTTCCATTGATAGGCGAAAAGGTAGAAGATTTGGTTCCAGCTGAAGATGAACAAGGGGTTTGGATATGGAAGGTTTGAAAGATAGTTTTGACGATCAAATACTCACATCATATATATATCAGCTATATGGCAGCTGTTGGTAAACCTTTTCGGGTGCTGTTGAATGTCTCGTCTGAGGCCCATTGATTGGCATAGAGGCTGAAGAATCGATGGAGATGATGATGGGGTTTTAGATAGTCGTATGATAGGTTCACATACATAATAGTATTTTCTAAGATTTTCACGATTGCACATTATAATTGAAACAACTATTGATTTTCGGATATTTTAATCGCGTGTTATTACATTATTTTTAAAGCCCGACGTTTCGAAAACTTCAAATGTAACTTAAAATTTTGTGAAGGTAGTTAGTATTAATAATTTTATAGTACTGTATAATGACAAATAACACCTCAGTCTTCCCGTGACCATGATAACTGAAAAGTTTTCGAAACGTCGGGCTTTAAAAATAATGTAATAACACGCGATTAAAATATCCGAAAATCAATAGTTGTTTCAATTATCACATACATAATATTTGTATCAGCTGGTTTGGCGGTTCTTTGTTGATAAATCTATTAAGGTGCTGTTGAAAGACTGCTGTGAGATCCGTTGATAGGCCCGACGGTAGAAGATTTTATTCCAGCTAAAGGCGAATGGTATGGTTCTAGATACGAGCGTGGGTGGTTTGATACATAGTTTTAATGGTATCATCAAAATGATGTGTCAGTTGGTTTGTTTTCAATAGATCCTTGTTGTTAAGGCTTTTGGTAAAATAGCAGGTCTGTCATCGGTTCTAATGGTGGGTCTAGAGGTGAAAATTTATATTTCTGTTTAAGAAGGCGGCGTATGGATGTTTCAATAAACACTTCTTAAACTTCTTGCTTAATATAATTTTAATTACTTATTCATTCTTTTGTTTTGGGTCATTTTATTATTTCTATGGATATCAGATTTACGTGGGAATATGATTAAGTTTGTTTTACATCAAAGATTTTATGTGATTTTGGTATGTATATATATTTTTGTTACGACGAATAACGAGTAAGCCTAGTAATGGGTTAATTAAAGTTCTCTTGAATTATCTTACTTTGTTCACACTATGCTTATCCGAATGGGTGGCAGATGCCCTAATAATTTTGAAAATTACGTGACATTATTGTCATTTGTATTTCAGAGCACCTACGTTTTGCTTCATTCGTTTTGCATCACTCACGTGATAGGGAGACAGGCCAATCGCCGTTTTGCACAAATATAACTTATGCATGTGGGTTTCCTCACCATATTTTTCCTTACTGTTAACAACCATTTTAAATGTACCACTCATATGACTTTAGAAGAACGTCTTTTTCCATGGAAAGTGGGTTGTCTCCCCACTGAACTACCTGTTAAAGTGTAAAAACGGTTGATAAATGAAACTAATGTCAGATAACTATTTTATTCAATGTCTGATGATGCTCAGCAATCTTCTTCAATACAGGACTTCCATATCTGTAACAAAAAATATATATTGGATTGAATCAGGCGTTACTTTGCGGAAATCCATAGCAATACTAATATTAATAAATTTCTTCGCTTAATTCCGCTAAATAACAGTGAACAGACTCTTATATGTTATACCACCTGAAAAACTGGACCGCATGAAGTCCAGTCTCACCTATGTTGGTCCGATTTCTGAAAAGATTTCAAAGACGCTTAAAGGGTTTGGTATTAAAGTTGCGTTCAGAACAAACAATAGTTTGAAACGTTATTTATGTAATCAAAAAGAGAAATTAGATAAACACAGACAATCTGGTGTTTACAAAATTGTTTGTCCTGAATGCAACAGCGTCTATATTGGGCAAACTGGTAGAAGTTTTCTAACAAGATACGGGGAGCACGTGGCAGCATTCAGAAACGACCATCCAGAAAGGTCCCACTTTGCGAAAAATCTATTGGATACTGGACACGTTCTCCCCGATAATCATAATCTGGAGATTTTACATACTTGTAATAAGGGATTAAGATTATGTCTTTTAGAGAAACTTGAAATCTCCAGATATGATAATGATAATTCCGTTGCACTGCTGAATGAACAGCTGGGCTACACCGTTTCCCCACTTTTGACAATTTTTTCCAATAATATAGTCACTCGTCATTGATGTTCTTTGGGTGGGGGAGTGGGGAGCCTGGCCTATAAATATAACCGCAAAATCGTATGACCGGCACTCGGTGGTCAGCTGCCGAACTGTCTACTAACTGCTCGTCAATGACTCGTGTTGAGTCGAAACGCGTCGCATGTTTGTGGTTGCCTGTGGTTTTCGCTTGCGGGTGTGTGTGTGGTGCATTGTCTGCTTTTCGATTTCTTGTAAGTGGAAGGGCGGGCGGTGCACAGTGCATGTTGCATGAAGACTGCAGGTATTATTTAGCGGAATTAAGCGAAGAAATTTATTAATATTAGTAAAAAAAATATAACAATTTTTGAAATAGGTAAATTTAGTGGTGATTTATATACAAGTTTTAAATTTGGACGTCGTACACATTATGTTTAAGTTAAGAATACTTCGCTTTTGATTTTGAAAATGTTTCAATAGTTTATCCATTTGATAACATTGGCATACTGATTTTTATATTAATGGCTCGCTTTTTCAGCATTTTACATACATACATACATATACTCACGGCTATAAATCCCTAGAAGGGGTAGCCAGAGCCAAGGTATTAGAAAATCCTCAGCCACTTTTGGAAGTTGCGTGGGGAAAAGATGGTAAAACAAAGGTTGTTGGTGATGGGTCTCCAACCGCATCGCCCAAAAATCCCTTAAAAAGCCCCAATACCGTTAGTCGCTTCTTACGTACACCCACCGGAAGTAATGGGGTAGTGCTATTCTAAGCCGACACTACACAGCAAACGCGAATATTAATGGTAAATAGAAATACTGGCTATTATATGCATCTTCACGGCTAAAGTGGTAAAATGGTGCTTACTTATCAGCCCACAAACCATTTATAATTATTAAAATCACACATTACAGTAGTTATTTCAAGTCAATACTACCTAGTTACTACTTAAGAATTACCGCCCATCGTAAACAAACCGCGCTCTCCGTAGCTTAACAATATAGATCGAATCACGTAAGTCAGACTCCACTAAAAGTAAACAATGTTAGAATTGATATCAACAACAAGTGTGTGGAATACTAAAAACTCTAAACAATACTATTCAAAATTTGACGTGAGAAATTTTGTTCTATTCAAAATAACTAACCGAATCGAAAACTTTTTACAGACTACCCTACTATACTGGTTAGGGTTCTGTAGTTGAAATTTGAAATGGCCATATTTTAGGCAAAGTTTTAGTTTTTAATAATTAAATTGAAAACCTTTTTCGTATCTATTTTAGTCAGATCTGTTGTGACTATACAACTTTAAACATATACAAGAGTTAGTACATAAGGTAATACAAATTATATTTTTGAGCACTTCAAACTTCTCCATATTTTAATATCTAATTCGAATGTATATTTTTATTATGACTTGGACTATGAACTTCATTATGCCAGATGTGAATTTCATGGCATTACAAGTTTTCTAAATAGCAAATTTATCCGTTTATCAATAATTCTTGTTTCTCATTCAATAAAAGATAGCCAACTAATATTTTATTTTAAAAGTATGTCTGACTTATTTCTGGTACACATATTATCTATTGTACATATAAAGTAATTCCAATATTTCTGTTACAGAACCAATACCGAACAAACCGACCTCCACTTCATCGCTTCTATTTAAAACCTCATTTTTTCCATTTGACATTGGTTAATTTCAACGTAATACTCCGTCCATTTAAGGACATTAGAAACAAAACACCCTATTCTGGTGACTGTTCGAAAACCCTCGACGAATGCGTAACTAATTGCGACGGTGGAAAGTCGGACGATTGTCAGCCTGTTTTATATTCCGGTCCCGTTGTCGCCTCACAGATGTCTACGCACTCTACCACATATATGGGTAGTTCTACTCACAGTGGAATAAAATGGGACCATTTAGTGAACCTTACTTTATTGTTGTTAATTGATATAAACAGAGATTAGAGACCAAGAATTTACTACAACATATCCATCATTTAACGCGCCAGACAAAATTGTAATTATTATCCATTTTACAGCGGTTTTTCTATTTTAGATGGACAGGGAAGTGAGAACATGTACAGGGAAGTGAAAATTTAATTAAAGATTACATCAAAGTTTATATTATTTAGTCCAAAAATAAAAAATGTGCATCATAAAGTAACACTATCAATTTAGTATTAAATCTAGGTATTGAAGTACCTATCTTATATTAATTTAAACTAATCATAACGTCAGACTTTCAATTTCAATAGGAACTGTTTATTTATCCTTAAAGTTACAATCACATTTAGAGAGATCACGTCGTGGTCCATAATAAGCGACTAATTTAATTAACATAACATAAAATAAACGTTCACGCCGAATATCCCCGAAGGGGTTGGCAGAGGTACTAATACTTCTGAACATCACGTGACTTAGTCACCCGGTGCACACGTTTTGCATGGACAGTGTACTCATCAAAGTCGTGTAAGTCATGTGATAGGGGGCAGGCCTATCGCCGTTTTGTACGAATACACTGTCACATGACTAAGTACAACTCAGCCATGTGGGTTTCCTCACGATGTTTTCCCTCACCGTTAACAACCATGATAAATTAACCACACATAATATGTCTTTAGAAATACAAATTGGTGTAGGCCCGACCTGGGATTTGAACACTAGTCGCTTACACGTTAACCGGTGTTCTACCCATTGAGTTATCACGTCGTTTAATTAATTATTGAGTTAACAGTTAAGTACTTACTTCAAACAAAAATTATATAACAGGTAGTTTTAGAATGGCGACAGCCTTATGAACGTTCATTTTAAAGATCTTATAAAGTTAACAAATCAACTACAACAAATAATAATAAATTATCACTAATAAGGGAAAGTCTTAAGTCTATCTACGGTATAAAATCTCCATCTGGCAAACATTCTGAGCATGTAAATGAGGTAGGATCGGTTTTGATACAATTTATTTGCCATTGATGGCACATGATGCATTGGATCCAATCTTGATCAGTTGTGTCTTCTTTATATAAAGCTCCACAAATAAGACATGAACAATCATCTGTTTCACTTTCGTCCCACTTCTTTTTCATCCCTTTTACTGTCTGTTTTGGCTTTGATTTAGTTCTTTTTTTCTCACTTAGATTGGATCTCTTTTCGTTACTTGTTCGTTTTGTTTTCTTTCGCCAATTCTTATCTCTTTCAATTGAAGTAATATTTTCATTAATTTCCCTCTTTTTCGCTCGACGCGACTCTTCGACTGGAAACAATTCATTAGTGTCAATATCTATACCGGGCATCATACTCAGTCCAAAAACACTCAAAAAGTCAATCATTACTTTTCTCAGTATCAGATTCACTATAAACATCATCAATATTTGCTTTCATAGTGGAATATTTTACGACGCCCAGTCGGAAGTGCTCGCACTCGTTACTGCAAAAACAACTAAGAGTTTTCATCACCAGCTTCAATGGAGAGTATGCATTTCCCTGCACTTGGTTTATTTGCAAAGTGCCTTTAAATGGCACTAAATTTGGCTGATTGCTCGATAATAACTTTTCCATTTCTTCTATTTCGGCATCAGTTACAGTAAATAGAGTTATGTTTGGGTATCGATCTTGAACAGCGCCACAAAACTGAGTTGAGTTAGTTACATCACAACCCATGGCCACAACATGGTCTGCTGTTCGTTTACACGTAGCACCTACGCCATCCGGTGCACCTTTGCCATGGCCAGCTTCGTGATAGTACCAAGTCCAGCGTATAAATCGAGGCCACATTTCGGGTATTTTGCACGCTAATATGTAAAACATTAGCTTTAGCATTAGATAGAGCTCTAAAAGAAGATTATGGTAAAATTAATAAATTTTTGTCTAAACATACTAAGTATAATATTTTAAATATCGATATCTATTTATTTGCATGACCTAAATATCACATATTAACGATATTTCGGTAGCTAATTTAATCCTAATTGTGAAAAAAATTGAATTAGTGATTAAAAATCTCACTTCCCTGGCAAGCTATCACTTCCCTGTCTGCGTGAATCCAGGGAAGTGATACACAGGGAAGTGAGATTTTTGATGTATTTTGCCAAAATCATGAAATAAACAATTTTGGTATCAAATTTAATGTTACCAGTAAATGGGCGCAAGTAAGCTTCAAAATATTGTGTCAAAAGATCGAAATAATATTGAATACACTGTAAATAAATACGTACCAGGTGAGTGAAACTTTGTCTGGCCCAGACACGACAACCAGCGAAGACACTTCAGCCACGACTAACTGACTGACGGTTTGGACGAAACAAAAGCTTCATTCGGCTAACTTCACTACATACTTTCAAACGTAAGAACGGCAACGTCGCTTAGTATTTGTGTTGTTGCAGATTTTATCGTGTTTAAAGGTGGCAGGGAAGTGATGTCAAATTCGTGTCGCCTTCGTTTAGCTATTGAGAAATTAGGTAAATAGAGGATCCAAACCTGAACTAATTAGGTTAAATGCAAGTTACACTTATGGTATTTTGAATATAATACTAACTTTGACTAATTTGTTATTTTATAAGGTTTTATTGAGATTCACATAGTACATTCTGGGATGTCGCCCCACAGGGAAGTGACAATTTTCCCTATTTGAAGCCATTTTTACCTGAGATTTTTTAATTTAAACGAGTTGATATTCAGTGTCCCAGTACAAGTTAAGTTGAACTTTACTACTACTTAAAAGCGAAACAAAATCATTGTTAAATTAAGAAGCTACAAGGTGAGCCCCATAAAATTCCCTAATTTGTAGAACTACCCCTATGTTCATAATAGGACGCCACGTTATTTTGTAATAACAGGAGCGGTTCTATACAATATATTCTTCTATAGTTTGTATTTTTTCTATGCTACTACTATAGGTTCTATTCTACAGAATTGGTAGCCCAGTGGGAATGAGCTAGGTTGAAGGATGAAGAGAGTTTGAGTTCAGTACAAGAACTACACTTTTGTTAAGCATTTTTAGTCGTATGTGTGGTACTCTAAGATGATTTCAAACTGTGAGGAAAAACCTTGTGGTGTAAAAAGACAATGTTTTGTTATAAAGTAGAGATTAGATCTGCCAACTATCATGCGATAGAAATCACATATTGTATAAAGATCCGGTATCTAAACTATTCTATTAGTTTATAATCACCCCATTAACACCCATCGGCATATGCAGAGACTATTGATAAACATTTAGACCTTAACAAAACCTTAGACTCATCAATCTCACCAAACTCTTTTATTTCTATCATTTTAGACTTGCCTTTCGAAAACGTTATCGATCTTAAACCATCCTACTTCTCGTCTATACTACAAATTCTAGCAATCTACAATGCTGTACTCTGCAAAATTATCCGTGTTCCCTTCACAAGCTATTCTGAAGCCTAAACTACACAGCCGAGCCAATTTCGTCGGAGCCGTAATAAGAGGGCACGTTGGCTATATCTGTAACCCACTTTCATACAACTGTGAATACTGTCTAGGGATATTGCTTTCAGCACTTTCCAATACTGCTATTTTGCTGTGTCAGATGCCTCATATTGCTTGGGTTCATCAGGTCTTTTGGATTAGTTTGGAAATTTTGCCATTTGATGTAGTTTTGGCGGTATGTCTTATTCGGGCCTTATATCGACTAGAAACCACTTGGTGCAAGAATAGTTTTAATATAGCATTATGATTACAATAAGAAGTGCAATGATTATACCAAAATACATACATACAAACATATACTCACGGCTATAAATCCCTTAAATAAATAATAAATAAATAAACTAAAAAACGAAATAACTAATAAACGAAGCCAGAGAGGTTTGCCAGGATCGTACAAAGTGGCGATCGATAGTCTCTGCCTACCCCAATGGGAACTAACGGCGTGAGAATATGTATGTATGTATGTATGTATAAATCCCTTAACGGGGTAGCCAGAGGTTTGGAATGAAAAATTCCTCAGCCACTTTTGGAAGTTAATGGGGGAAAAGATGGTAATAATAAATGTTTTAGGTGACGGGTCTCCATCCACATCGCCCAAAAATCACTTAATAAGCCCCTATACCCTTAGTCGCCTCTTACGATCACCCACGGGTAGAAATGGGGTAGTGTTATTCTAAGCCGACACTACACGGCAATTATTTTACCAAAATAACATTTAAATTACCAAGACTGGGTTATATTGTGCAAATATTCTTGATTTTAAAATTATTTCGCCTGTTTAGAACTTAAACATTTTTCATAGTAATAATTAATTCTTTTTAATCACCTTCACCAATAATTGAGAAGGTCTCTACTAAGAAATGACTAAACTGACCAAAACTTAATCGTGTAATTTTATTTTTTAACAAATTACCAATAGGTTAACGTCCATATCTTACGGTTATCTTCCTAGATATAAGAAAGCTACCAAGAACTCAGGAGACAAAATTATATCACTCACATGGCACTCGTAAGGTACAAAACTTTGTACAGCAGTCACGTGGTCCGTAGAATTAATTCCTCACCACATGACTATACGAATAGGTATTTGTAGGGGTACAGTGAGGTGTATGACCTTGTCATCGCAATTCGGTTCACGCATCGCGACGATGCTACAAGGTTATATAGGTCACGATGTCTTTCACAATTGGCGGAATAATGCAACAAGGTTGATTTTATTTTTGCCAACAGTTTTAGAACAAAAACTTTGCGGTCATACAGTTTATCTCTGAAGGGTTGGCAGAAGTAATGTTTTTTTATTGTCATTCTATATGTTTACTCCTAGTGCCATGTCGATGTTATAAATTTATAATGTATTAAGTTTTTGCTATAATTACATCTTTTTCGCAGTGTTTTTACCTGTAGCGTATTTTATTCAAATGCTAAACATGAGTCAGTTGAAATATATAATTTAGGAATTGAACTCATTTTTTCAGTGGAATTTTGCAATAACCTAGTTACAAGTCTCATAGCTACTCATGTCCATATTCATATTTGTTTTCTTAAGTTAAAAATGCAAACATACTTTACAATATTATATTTTTAATTAATATAAGGGAAGCAAGAGAGATTTGTTAAGATCGTCCAAAGTGGCGATCGATAGTCTCAGCTACTCCGATGGGAATAATGGGCGTGAGAATAGCTAAGCAAGTGACTTTTTTCTTCTCTATTTCTCTGCCTACCCCAACCGTCATAACAACTACGTCTACCGTAGCTATGATAAGAACAGCTGAATACAGATCTGTATGAGATATCTCATGCATATAACATGAGACGCGTCACACCTCGCGCCATTCATAGCAGTCGTAGTGACTTCAATGTGAGTTTTGTGTTTTGGATTATTGTCCTTCAAGTTCAATTTGATAAAGTGACTTTGTTTGAACTTGGACAAAATTTAATTAATGTTTTTAGACCTGTCTGTTCACACAGATTTAATTTTATGCCAAAAAATACTATATTAACGCCTTTTCTAGATGTCATTAGAAGATATAATTAAGGTTTTTTGTATCTCGCCCCAGTTTAAATTACTGCATAACTTAGGTACTAGGTTTTAGTATTATAAAATAGGTGTGTATATGGTACCTTTGTAAAATACTGAAATCCTTTAATCTTCCAGATCAAAATATACAATTTATAGATATTTGCTGCGAATTTGAACAATTCATCGACAGTATCCATGTCTGATTTTCCGTCTCTTCATGTCGGAAAGCTGTTGCAACTATGAACGACACTTTCGGTAATCGAATCACAGTGTGTGATCAGCATATGTGATATAATCACATGACCGAAAACCCAACTACATTGTTTTAAAAGTGGGCGTGCTAGTACGAACTAGCGTAACTGTTCCTTCGAATTATCCGCCCACATTCAAAGAAACCATTGTCAACGCACACACGCACACCGTTCTAATTACTTGTTTGTAAACACGCTGTTTGTATGTGTTGGTGTCACTTTTAGCGGGTACAGCGTCGCATAATGAGGGGCTGAGGGCTTGATGTCAAGGGCTCTTGGAGCACGTTTTGCATATTTTTGTGCGAGCTTCTCGCGTCGAGAGCTTTGTTGTTCGAAACTTTCGGGTCGTCTAGAAAAAGGTTTTGCCGGCGCTCCTAGTTTTCACAAGCGGTTTGGGCAGCTGTCCGTTTAGTTGTATTTGTTTTGAATAGATGGCGTTGGTGTGTTAATTTGGGTTATTATTTAGCTTTTGTTTTAAAAACTATAGAGTAAAGTGGCTATGATGAACATTTCACTTATCTTACAGATATCTTAGATCTCAGATATATGTGGCTGACGATCAATAAGATACTGTATGCTTGTATGTATGTCAAAGTTAAAATTATATACTTTAAATCACGCTACTACGTTTTTTATCGTTATCACGAAATTGCTTCATAACCCATGAATAAGACCATTTAACTTAATTTCTTTTCATATGCCTATGCAATAGGAAATATTCTACACAAAGGACTATTAATCACACAAATAATACCCAAAATCCTTGCTCCCAAACCAATTTAAGTATCAAAACCTCGCTTATATATAAACGGAGGATCCTATGAAATTTGCAATTACACAGAAACGAGGAAACAGCAGCGGTGTATTCTAAATAACTATAGAATTAAACCAACAAATAGATAGACTGGAGCAATTTCAGAGACTAAAGCGGTACTAATATTATTTCAAAATGTCCGCGCATTGTGAAAGTTCATTAACCTCCCCCCGCGCTGCACCCCCACCCTGTCTGTTGCGACCACTTGGTATCGTACATGACATATTAGGATTTAATTGAAATTGGTTATGACGTCATCATATTATATTTGAGGTATACTTTTTTTAATTAGTTTCTGAAAGTTTCGGAAATTAACGCCTGAATAAGAGCAGTGTTGCCGTTGAGAAACGAAGCGACTTAGGATATTGAGGCTTTTTCAGTGATGTGTTTAGGTGAGTCTCTAGACTCACCCCAAAAAAATACTTAATATTTAACAGTGTTTTCTCATTGCATGTTGAGGATACTAAATATTCTGATTCTTTTCATAGTAAAAATTAAAAAGAACATGACATGTCACGAAATGAGGAAACCTTGAGGGTAAGTTGTACTTGGAAGATAGGCCTGTCTCCTATCACGTTAGTGCAATCAAAGCAAAAATTACTCTGAAAACTAGATGACATGTGATATTCAGAAGTATTAGGAAAATACAAATATTTATAGTATCTTACGACTTGTATGAAAATATTTAATTTCCCATAAATAGCATCGCGTGGCGCCAACCAATGTATGACACAGCATACTAATAGTATTAATCAGATTCCTCAGGAATGTTGGACTCGAACGTAGCTCTGTCATGGCGATATGTTTATGTTCTATGTACTTAGTAAATTCGTATTAAATAATGAGTGGAAAAGTAGTTTTCCCACGATTATTTCTTATACTCACGCCTGTTGTTCCCATTGGGTAGGCAGAGACTATAGTTCGCCACTTTGTGCGATCCTGACAAATCTCTCTTGCTTCTGTTATTCATTATTCTTCTTATCGTCTCTTTTATTCTTTTACTACGGACTTTCTTCGCGGCCGTCTTCTACTATCAACACATTATTACGATTGATTACCTTACCGTTATAACCTTTATTGATCAAATCACAAGATAATCACAGGATATGAAGGCTTAATTCTAGATTTGTATACTTGTAGCCTCTGTACTTACATGAGAGGACATGCTCTTACAACTACGTAATGGAAAAGTGAGGTCGTCATAGAACAATTATACCATTTTTGGTTTTGGATACATACATACATATACTCACGGCTATAAATCCCTCGATGGGGTAGCCAGAGCTAAGGAATGAGAAATTCCTCAGCCACCTTTGCAAAGTTGAGTGGGGAAAAGATGGTAAAATAAAGGTTGTTGGTGATGGGTCTCCGACCGCATCGCCCAAAAATCCCTTAAAAGCCCCAATACCGTTAGTCGCCTCTTACGTACACCCACCGGAAGAAATGGGGTAGTGCTATTCTATGCCGACACTACACAGCAACTAGCAACTTTTGGATACTATCAATAGAAATAACCATCAAAAGCAAGAATGGTCTTATTTAATTTGATTTTAATGGTTTACTTACTCATTCATGACTAATTTCTAAATAATACAACTCAAAATCGTAACTTGACCAATCGAAACTTCGAATCACAAGCGCCGAGTATAATTCAATAGACTTATCTGAAAACAAACATTTCAATCGAGTACCAATTACTCGTCAAAGGCGGTACAGTTGAATATAAAACTGATTAAACAGTACACTCGCAGACAGTATTGACAAAATGGCGGCACGAGCGGATTCACATGTATCTTCGGCAGAAAGCCAAACAAATTTTCAAAGTAAACTTTTCCATTGAAATGTCACTATAATGCTATTGTATTGCCGTCTCACCGGACGCTCCTAAGAAAATCGGCGCCTGCGCTTCTATAAAAAGTTTACTAAACGATCCTTAAGAAAGTACTGTGTGAAGTTTTAATATTTTATTTATGGTTTGTGAGAATGCGGTATTGTGCGGTTGAAAAATGAGATGCTGTTTTTTTTGGCTTTTTGAAAAAGATAAGTTATTGGTATTTTTTAATTATATATAATGGATAAATTTTATCTAAAAAAATATATATTGGTGCAGTATGGAACTCATAACTTAAGTTTTTTTTAAGTATTTTCCAAGCTCACATGACTTTCAAAAGTGCACCTTATACATACATTATATTATCTAAAATCGTTCAGCGTATCAATTATCATCCCAAAATAGTCTTTTCTTTAAATTTACGTATTTTACAAAGTCACATTCGATAATCTCTACCTATCCAAATAGGAACTAATAGGTTTAATATATCTAATATTAATAATATTGCCTCCATCATCGTCATTTAAAAATATCAGCAACATCATCACAGCCTATATATGTCCCCATTGAGTGGTTCGTATTGCCGTGTAGTGTCGGCTTAGAATAGCACCACCCAGTTTCTACCGATCGATGGGTGTACGTAAGAGGCGACTAACGGTATTGGGGCTTTTAAGGGATTTTTGGGCGATGCGGTTGGAGACCCATCACCAACAACCTCTACTTTACCATCTTTTCTCCAATCAACTTTCCAAAAGTGGCTGAGTTATTTCTAATTCCTTAGTTCTGGCTACCCCTTCTAGGGATTTATAGACGTGAGTATATGTATGTATGTGGCTCGAGCCTAACCTAAATAGATGACTCGGCCATAGTCCACCACGCTGACATAGTGTGGGTTAGTAAAAGTGCATTGCAACCAAACTTTTGTTTGAGAGGTAACCGAACCGGACACCTTAGACCACAGACGATAGAGACATTTTGAAAAATAATTTATTTGCTTATTAATAAATAATTTTGCTGTGTAGTGTCGGCTCAGAATAGCACTACCCCATTTCTTCCGGTGGGTGTACGTAAGAGGCGACTAACGGTATTGGGGCTTTTAAGGGATTTTTGGGCGATGCGGTTGGAGTCCCATCACCAACAACCTTTATTTTACCATCCTTTCCTCACTCAACCTTGCAAAAGTGGCTGAGGAATTTCAAATTCCTTAGCTCTGGCTACCCCTTCTAGGGATTTATGGCTGTGAGTATATGTATGTATGTATGTAGAAATAAAAGATTTTGTAAACATACAAAATCCAATGTTTCAACTAAACCAATTTAATTAAAACGACGCAATAAAGAAAACTCTTCGTCAAATAACAAGCAGATATTAAAAAAGGAATATCAGATCCAAAGAGTCGTAGACAATAACGAACCTAACCATTAAAAATAAGAGCGGCATAATAAACGAAGCCGTAGCCCAAAACGGCAAGAAAAAAAAAACTGTCGACGGATGCATAGAAATATGGCGACTGGCGGGACCAATCAAAATTCTTCGTCAATTAAGCGAATGGAGATCGCAGCAAAAGAAAAATTGAAGGAAAAACCTCGAGGGTGGCTTTGGACTGAAGGAGGGATGGGAACACTAGTATCGATAAATACAATTTAAATATTGAATGCTTTGGTAAAGAAGCTTACTGACAGTCTGTTATCTATCATACCCAATGGTGACGTGTTAATAAGTTTGAATTCAAACAAAGTAACCTTTAAGTTGAAAGATCGTACTTTATCTTTTCAGTAGTATATCTGCTTAATATTGGCTCATAGGATTTTGAACTGATACATAACTACCAAAATTATTATCAAAAAAGTTGCTAGCAAAGGCTTTGTAACTAAATAAAACAAAATTTACGAAAAAACTGCGCTTAGCAATAAGTTTCCAACATTTTTTTGTTACAATATAGCGTTGTTTAGATTAAAAAATTATGAGGGGGTACTATTAAAAGCAGTCATACATAGCAATGGATGATAGAAAACATAACGAAAAAAAAACAAATGCAATTGATATGATTCTACAGTTATTCCCGTTACTAAATGATAAGTTTATATTTGTGACCTTAATATTGTAATGAATGATACACAATCATACTGTTCTGTACTAGAGTAAAATATATAATTTTGACCATACTAAAATCTGGTTGAGTATACAAGTAAGTTTTATTGTATTAGATAAATACGAGTGTGTATTTTAATGAAATTACAGACAATCCTTCACAGAGGAAGATCTCACACTTATATTAGAACACCATATTCACATAAACAAATTATAATATTTAAAATACATCGACAAACTATCGACCTCGACGAGCCATCCTTACCGGGGACAAGGAAAGATATGAAAGCTATGGAAATAAAGTTTGCGACGAGCGCGTGCACGCCGATCGTAAATGGATTTTATCGCTATATAAATATTCGCGTATCTGCACATCACTAAAGTGGTGTTACAATACAGTGTGGATACACGGATTTGGGGAATACTTCTAGATGTAGTCTTGTATGTTTGAATACTATTTTTAGTTTTTACGGAAGGAAAGTTTAAAACTTGGTAGTTTTTCCTCCTTTGGTGAAATGTTTTGGGAGAATTTTAGTTTATTAGGATTAGTTGGTCGGTTAGGTAATATGGTAAACATGGTTTAAGAGACGTGATTTTTTGATAATGTGAATAAAGATTGGTGACTCATTATCAATCATCCCTTATTTTACCATATATTTCCAACTCAACTTTCAAGTGGCTGAAATCATCTGATTCAGATGCCCTAGCTACCCTTTTTGGGATTTATACCGGTGTGCTACGTAATTTATTTGTGTTATTAAATATGTTATTAAACTGTAAAGACATGCTTTTTTTCAATTCCATGAAAAATAATGATATGGTTCAAAACATCTCCTTTTTTTTATTGTTATAATCAAGACAGCCAATCATAATCTAATTTACTTATAAACATTTTTTTAAAGATTTAATTGTAAAAATCAAAACATTTTTTCTCTGTTCTATACTTACAAACTATCGTATCTAAAAACACTTTATTATCTTCAGTTATCTTTCACATTGTCGCGTCTATTGAAAGCAAACCAATCTATCAGTATTAGGGCGCTGTCCATCCCTTGAGGACAATTTTATGGCTATCGAAAGGAAAGGGCTTACTGTGAAATTATGCGCAAAATGTTTTACGCGTCATTTAGTAAACGGTGGCGATGTTTCGGAAATCTCCAATGTCCTTTTCAGGGATGAAATATCTAAATAAACTTTTGGGGCGCTTGAAAATAAGTACCCTTAAGTTTGTGTTACTATATAGAGTAAGCTGAGAGTAACTAATAGATAGGAAGATTGGGTTAAGTCGATACAAAATAACATTTACAAAAAAATACATTTTAGATACTGTGTAGGCTTAGAATAACACTAAAACATTTCTACTCGCGAATGGTATCGATGTGTCGGCAGACCATTACCGACTATCGTTTATTTGTTCAGATACTATCTTTTCCTTAATTTTTTAAGTAACAAATTTTGTTTAATTCTGATACTCTGGCTTCCCTTTTTTGGATTTATACCCAGAAGTATGATTAAAGATGTTTACGTATAATGTTTTCACTTAAAATCGTTTGTTTCAGTAGTCCAACATAAAACTTATTCTTCTCATAAATAAAACAGTAACGTAAATCAACCAATATTCGCGAAGATAGTTCAAATGAGTAGTATGTCTGTTAGGTCAGCGGCAGGTGATAGGTGAACACGTCGAAGTCACTCCGATACTGGGTTACCATACCTGTTCTTACGTATTTAGCATTGCGAGTGTTGTTTCAATCTAGCCACCGCGTACTAAAACAGAATATCGATTACTTTCGCTACTATAATATAATCCCCCGCCCACTTTTCGTTTTTTTACTACAAGATAATAATACGGTCATCTCTGTCTGTCGCGCAGTTTTCCCTAGCGTCTCAGCACTCCCCGGGGGCGCCTGAACCTCTCTCTCTTTCACTCCCCCCCCTGCCCCGCCGTATGTAAATGATCGTCTAAGTACATCAGTGTGCGTGAGTACGTACACGCGCAGACATAGATACAGTTGTCGATGTTTGAGGTTTACTGCCCTGACAGCTTTTGTCCCATTTTAAATTCGAATTTCCAATTTGATACGATTCCACGTCTGGGACAGTTGAGGGGTTTTCATTCGGTTTCCCGCTGTCCTTTTCGAATTACAAAATGTTACGGATGTAATATTTTTTTGAATTTCGAACCCCATGTCTCATACACGGAATATGACAGAGAAACCAAAGCAGTAACATAAAACTTTTTTTAATTTTTTGTGTCACTGAAATAGAAATCTTAAATTGTCACGTGAAAGTTTAAAATAGTAAAACATACTACGATTTGTTGGGTCGTTGTCGTGGCGTGACGTCACGTATACGTCGAATGACACTTTTACGAGAGATAATTTACATTATTTCGATGTTAAGGCTCGCGTGGCTCAGCCGATTGATTTTACGTCATTTTCTACTATTTTGTTACGAGAATCGGCTGGTTTCGTGTAAATAAAGAGTTGAGTTGTTGTATGTAAAGGTAACAATGTTATTGCATGTCTGTTTAACTCGGCATACATAAAAGTAGAAAGTTTTAGTATTAAACAAACAGATCCTTCGTAGTCGATAGGTAAGGGTTGTACAAAGCAAGATGATTTAAATGAAATAACTAAAACACTTTTCGCTGTTATTCATTTAAATATTTATATACTTGGTTATGTGTTGTTACTTAATTTTGTATCAGATCTTTTACTCCACGCACCTCCAACAAACCTGAACGGGTGAAATATCAATTGAAACCATGTGTAAATATTGCCTTGGTGGTATAAGGTGTTTATGTACTATTATCTATCGTCATAGTAGTTGTTAGTTGAAGGAAAACTGAACTAATACAACACATACATAAACGCAGCTGATTCAATTTAGTTTTCTTCTGAAATTCGATATTTTATCAACATACATATACAAACATATACTTACGGCTATAAATCCCTTAACGGGGTAGCCAGAGCTTTGGAATGAGAAATGCCTCAGCCACTTTTGGAAGTTGATTGGGGAATAGATGGTAATAATAAATGTTTTTGGTGACGGGTCTCCAACCACATCGCCCAAAAATCACTTAAAAAGCCCCTATGAGTACCCTTGGTCGCCTCTTACCCACGGGTAGAAATGGGGGGTTGACTCTCATCCCACACGCGAAATGATGGTAGATTAACTATTTATTTCACACGGGTCCACAATTCTAAATCATATTTGTTGTCTTACCAACGATTTATGTTCATAATAATCACTCTTGATAATTTTATTCGTCATACTTTATTTATTCATACATTTTTAATACTACCAACGGAATTCATAACAGTTATTGATCATAATTTTTGTATTGATACTGTTACAACCAAGAATCTTTTTAAAACTATATTTTTTTTCAAGATCTTTTTTCTTCATAACATTCAATGGTCAAACTATTTTTGTTAATAAAGTTACTACGATAAACAAGCAAGCATGCATGCAAATAAGCATGAAAATAGGCATTTATACAATAATCTTACCTATCCTAACCTAGCTAAATTTTCTTTGCCTGTGACCCACCCAAGCAGGGGGCGCAATCCCCCTGCACCCCTTTACATGCAACCAAGTAAGCAAGCATGATAAAAGATAAAAACACATATAATTGATAATAATTTTTTAATATTCGAGAAAAAAGCATTTATGAAGATTATATTTATTTATTGAAATCATAATATTCTCGGTCATTATATAAACAAATATTTTAAAACAAATATTATTAAATACAAAGCGTATAATTGGTGATATTATGAATTTCGATGATTATATTTTTCAATATTTATGACTTCATTTTTTTATGAAGACTGATCATTATTATTTTAAATGGTATGTGAAATATTTTCGGACCTCCGATGATAGGACTTAAAAAGTTATGTAAGAAAAAGCGCACCCATTTCACGCACAATACAAATTAAAAAAGAAAAAGTTGCATCAGTACCACCCAGCCAGGGTGTCATGTAGCTTGAGCTTTTAGCAATTCCTTACCAACTATTGTTCAGCCCAGTAGTCCAATATCATTGAACTATGGCTAACGTACATACGTAACATGTATACATACTGATACTCACGGCCATAAATCCCAAAAAAGGGTAGCCAGAGCTTTAAAGCTACAAACTCTTAACCACATTTGGAAGTTGATAGGGGACAAGATAGTAGAAATAAAGTATCGTTGCTGATTGGTCTCCCACCGAATCGAAAAGCCCCATACCCTTAGTCACCTCTTATGTAACCCGTGGGTAGATAGGGGTAGTGACATTCAAAACCTAAACGGCAATGGTTAACCTAAAAGTAAAACCTTACAACATACAAATACATCAAATAAAGCTCATGGCATGCAACCATTTGATAATGTTTTACCGGCAAAACGTCCATGAGACGGCTAAATCACGAGCCGGCAGTAAATAGTAGGAGACGGTTACAGCTCGTTGTATTTGTACATAGACGGTTATTGATGGAACAACGCGAGCTTCGTCAATGGAACGGGCTTGGAACATTTTGGAATATTTTCTAAGTCATAAAGTGATACGACATGATAGTCCAGTGGGTAGAACAACCGCCCGAAAACAGAAGGGCGTGAGTTCCAATCCTGGGGCGGGCCTACACCAATTTGTCTTTTCTAAAGTCATATGTGTGGTTAATTTATCATGGTTGTTAACGGTGAGGGAAAACATCGTGAGGAAACCCACATGGCTGAGTTGTACTTAGTCATGTGACAGTGTATTCGTACAAAACGGCGATGGACTGCCCCCTATCACGTGAATACTGTTTAAGCAAAACGTGAGTACCTTCTCTGGACACTAGATGGCGCTGCCATGTGAGTTCAGAAGTATTGGTACCTCTGCCAACCCCTTCGGGGATAAACGGCGTGAACGTTTATGTTATGTTATGTCATAAAGTTAGGATTTTTTGATAGCAGCTGGATACAATGAAAAAATATTGGCTGATGTAAAAAATAATGAGAAAGTTTCTTCGTTCAGATTTGTTCTACAAATTTTACATATCGATATAATTTCATGTAAACTTAACAGTATATGTTTTGTTTAGATAATAAAGAATTTATTTTACAAAATTCTTAAAGTTATAGTTTGTATGGTCGAACGGAAGTCATTAACAAACATAGCTAGTCATTTAAAATCTAGAAAGGTTTAATCATTAAAATACATACATGCATCTACTCACGTTTTTAATTCCAATAAAGAGTTTGTTAATTCCTCAGATACTTTTGCAAGTTGAGTCGAGAGAACATTGTTATAATTTGTTGATAATTTAATTTGATTAGCTTGTAGAAATAATAAATTAAGCTAGTATTATAATGTACGAATAATGTTAAGTTTTAATTTTTTTATATTTCTGTTTTATCTTATACTTGTTTATACTTAGAATTATTACAAGCTTTTTTATTATTTACCTATTATAACTTTTGTTTGTAAGTTGATATTATGCGGTGCCCTATCAGGGATCATAATATGGCACAACAAATAAAAATAACCTGTATTACCTTGAACATCACCACATGAATGCAGTCAATTATTTGAATTTGTATCATTAAGGATGTGTGGTGCTGGATCTCCAGCAATATCACAAAACCAGCAATTAAAAATCTACAAAACTTAGTTGCCGTTGAAGTGAACACATCATGGGTCAGTGCTATTCTAAGCCGAGGCTGTACACTTAGTAACATATAAAAAATTTCAAAGACTTATAATGTGTAGTGTCGGCTGTAACTTTGCTGTGTAGTGTCGGCTTAGAATAGCACTACCCCATTTCTTCCCGTGGGTGTACGTAAGAGGCGACTAAGGGTATTGAGGCTTTTTAAGAGATTTTTTAGCGATGCGGTTGGAGACCCATCACAAAACACCTTTATTTACCATCTTTTCCCAACTTCCAAAAGTGGCTGAGACATTTTCTATTCTTCAGCTCTGGCTACCCCTTTTAGGGATTTATAGCTGTGAGTATATGTATGTATGTACTTATAAAGACTCTGCCTACCCCAGTTAAAGAACAGTACTAGAGTGTGGTTTACACTAGTGCACTGAGGTAATACAGGCGGTACAGTCGCGCGGAAACCTACATTCCCATTGTCGCGGCAAGCTGCTGGAATATGATAAATCTCGCTCTAGCATACACTTACAAACAAAAGTGACAAATGTCTTGAAGCAGTCAGGATTTTGAAAAGTTGAATAAAAATATTCGTGAGTATAACTTTTTGAATCCTTAAAAAAATCTGCTAACATAGTAATAATAAGATGGTGTAAAACGCCGTGTAGTGTTGGCTTAGAATAACACTACCCCATTTCTACCCGTGGGTGATGGTAAGAGGCAACTAAGGGTATAGGGGCTTATTAAGTGATTTTTGGGCCATGTGGTTGGAGACCCATCACCAAAAACATTTATTATTACCATCTTTTTCCCAATCATCTTGCAAAAGTGGCTGAGGAATTTCTCATTCCAAAGCTCTGGCTACCCCGTTAAGGGATTTATAGCCGTGAGTACATGTGTGTATGTAAAACGAAGTTTTCTTTCTCTTTCCTAAAACACACTTTTGAGTTTTTTCGTTTATAAGTGCTAAAAATGTTATTGTTTGTCACACTTACTAAAGGAAAGTAAACCTTACTTTGTAAAGGAGCTGTGTAGTGACGGCTTAGAATAGCACTACCCCCTTTCTTCCGGTGGGTGTACGTAAGAGGCAAATCGACTAACGGTATTGGGGCTTTTAAGGGAATTTTGAGCGATGCGGTTGGAGATCCGTCACCAAAAACATTTATTATTACCATCTTTTCCCCACTATCATTTCCAAAAGTGGCTGAGGAATTTCTCATCCCAAAGCTCTGGCTACCCCTACTAGGATTTACAGCCGTGAGTATATATATGTATGTATGTATGTACATTTACTACTAATTAACTATAATAACGCGTGTATTTATACTATAACATATTCTCAAGTAACAACTTCTCATCTCTTTTATTTTCCTCACTCCAGTCTGTTACATTTCAAACCCGTTTTTGGTCTTCAAACGTTCTACATGGCTTTCGCTACATGTACGGTATATATATCGGTATACAAACTGACGCTATATATATCTCTTACACCAATTTACTGTCATCGATCCTCTCAACGTATACTATAGTTATTAAAAGAAGATATATGTTTTTGGTCCATGTTTTGCATCTTCATCATCATCACATCATCATCATGCTGGACAAGTCTCTCTCAAAGATATATACAACGACCAGCCTTGTGCTGCTCTCACCCAATGGCTTCCCAATACATATGATATCACCCTAAATGTCCTACGGAATGAGCAGTGACCTTATAATCGCCACCTACGAAAAGTCGCCACGGCTAGTAAAAAACCTTTAGGTAAAAATAGAATTCCCAAGCGACTTTCCCTCCCGTCTGTACAACAACAGTTCGCATCACACACACTGCTATATCGCGTCGCAGGTGGCTCCGAACTTATCTATTCTCTATTCTACCAAATCTACCAGTTCTACTGCAAATACCAAGTAGAACTTGGAACTTCGATGGATTGCATATAGCTAAGTTAGACTAAGTACAGATAGACTAAGCGTAGACGGCGTATATTTGCAAAGGAGAGGTAGAAGTATTATTGTTATATGATAGAGATATGATTATATCGGAGCAATATGTTTTTAGAAATTTCATGTATGATTTGATTCTAAAAGTAAATAGATCTTCTGCTGCTTTGTAATTCTGAAGAGAATAGTAGTTTTTTAATTAGTCGAGAGGTTTTAGGTTCAATTAAGGCTAAGAATTTCTACTCTCAACGTATAAAAAAGTGCTGTGTAGTGTCGGCTTAGAATAACACTACCCCATTTCTACCCGTGGGTGATCGTAAGAGGCGACTAAGGGTATAGGGGCTTTTTAAATGATTTTTGGGCGATGTGGTTGGAGACCCGTCACCAAAAACATTTATTATTACTATCTTTTCCCCAATCAACTTCCAAAAGTGGCTGAGGAATTTCTCATTCCAATGCTCTGGCTACCCCGTTAAGGGATTCATAGCTAGATAGAGACATATTTGTATATTCTCCTCTCAGGATTCGTCCCCACACCTTCCTGCACGAGTAGCAGTGGTGCTCCCGACTCTCACTGATATTACAATTGATTTCTTCGCAATACTATAAACAAATGACCAACCAACCATTAACCAGCATATGTCTAAGCAGTACGTCACGTGATAGTGTCACCGACACACGAGACAACCAGTTTCGCGGAACCGCTAATGAAGATCTTAATTGGGTACGTGTGCGTCCACCTTTATCTGCGGACACGTTTCACACAAACACTTAAACCACTTTTGAAAAGTCACTCAATGTCAAACTTGTCACGGGGTGCGGGTGAGTTGGGAAGATCTTTTGGTTAGTTATTTTTCGGAGAATGATTGTAAACCTAACATATTTACTCTCCTGTACATGTTTAAAATCCCGCCCGGCAATAAAAAATACATACATATACATACACACATTATTTAGCATTGGGGTAAGCAGAAACTATTGATTGCCACTTTGTACGATCCTGGAAAACCCCTCTAGCTTCGTTTGCATCCATCAATCTTTTCATACATGCTCTTTTATTCTCCATACTTTGGACGCCTGCCTTTTTAGACACACTCTCTATTTGGTCAAGGTATGCCTCCGTGGTCGTCTTCTACTCACATTACCTTCCTCATTGGCTCTATAGATGTAAATTTGGATTGTTTATCTTTATGAAACCTAAAATTAAATAGCCAAAGACGCGTTGATAAAAATTTTACACGTTTTACAAGATTGATAGATGAGAAGATTGTAATAATAAAGTAATTCTGGTGATCTTCAGCTAGCCTTAGTCGCCTCGTACAACATCAGCAGGAAGAAATCCTATTCTAAGCACACAGTGTAGGTGTATCTAAATAGACTAATTGTATAATCTTAGCTGTGTAGTGTCGGCTTAGAATGGCACTACCCCATTTCTTCCGGTGGGTGTAGGTAAGAGGCGACTAACGGACTTGTGGCTTTTTAAGGGATTTTTGGGCGATGCGGTTGGAGACTCATCACCAACAACTTTTATTTTTACCATCTTTTCCCCACTATCATTTCCAAAAGTGGCTGAGGAATTTCTAATTTCTTAGCTCTGGCTACTCCTTTTAGGGATTTATAGCCGTGAGTATATGTATGTATGTTAGTATGTATAATCTTATGCTTTAATGGGCAGAAGCAAAAAGTCTTGGTCTCACATTGTAATTCAGTTGTCATTGGTCAACAGATGATCGGCTATCAAGAATATAAATCTTTGCATTTATAAAGCAGTTAAGGCTAATTATGCATACTAAATGCATGTGCTCACATCTGCTATTCTAAAATAGGTTGCTTCAGTATTTTTATATTGCTCAACCACATCTATAAACTGATTGGTGTGAACTCGAGGATGTAAGGGATCGCTTGCGATACTTTCGCAACCACAGTGCTAACCAACCTTATATTATCAACTACCCTTTTTTTTAGAAAACAAAAGCAAGCTGTAGGGTACACAAGGACACCTTGAGCTGTTAGCCAGTGACATATTTGAAGTTGCCATACATCATTGCGCTGTCAACTACTTGATGCAGTTCAGCCGCTCCAGCAGTGTGTATAGAAAACTGTAGTTTATTACGCATTCGCAGCTTGAAGTTGGGAAGTCTTGATGTTTAAACCTGGACAGTATGGTTAGTAGACTTTGAATAGTTACTGTTTAGTTCCAAAGGTCAGCTTTATAGCACTACTTTACTTACAATAAACGACATGTACGAAAAGATTGATGAATATAAATAAAGCTAGAGAGGTTTTCCATGATCACACAAATTGGCGAATAATAGTATCGGCCCACCCTGATGGGAACCTATAGCGTGTTTACTGTATATACTACAATTTAAATAATACACCCCATTGATTTAAAACCCTTCATAGCATTGCCCATAATACTAAATCATCACAGCCTATACACTACCAATTGCTTCTCAAATAACAATGCAAAGTATGAGCAGTATTAGTAGCGCGCTATATATAAATAAAGAGTAGAATAACTGATTCATCTGAACGGGCGAGCTATTGAGTAAACGACAGCGGTAGTCGACCGGACCCGTTTTATTTTTTCACGATGCCTCCTCCAGTGACTATATTTGGATGTGGTGGATTTCAAAATTCAAACTTAAACCGTTTTTTTTTTATAATTTAAATGATATTTATATTCAAGGCTATTAATCTCAAAGGGGTAACCGGAGCTTCAGAATTAGAAATTGAGTTGGGAAATGATGGTAAAATAAAGGTTGTTGGTTATTCATAATCGCAGGATTTGAAACTATAATTATTGGTGGGATAGAGTACTAATTTAGTCAAATTAGTTAGTTAAGGTTCGTACATATCATATAACATTAGACAGAAGCACCTTAGAACTAACTTAAAACTAAAAATTAATTAAACAATAAAATAAAACAAAAATTATAAAAAAAAGGTCAATTAAACAAATCGCTCCGAGACATATCCGACCCAAAGGTCCCCTTACGCTGGCAGCGTTACCCCGCTGAGCAGCTACGGAGATCCTCTGCATCAAATATGCCTCAGAACGGTAGTCCCAGCCACGGTTCCTTAGACGGCGACCTATCTCTTTTATAGAAGATTTTCCCTCTAAACCCCAAACTCCGGTAGTTTCTACAGCGAGGAGGAGGTTCGTGGGAGCCGCGTTAGCACTAAAACATTTTTCCTCGGGTGCTGTTAGAGGCACTTTTAAGCATTTGGGCATTTTATATTTTTAGGCTACTTGGATATCTGTGACCAACCATCCTTGAACATCCTGAAGATGATTAGTGATAGGCCAGACTGTCCACTCGCCAGTCACTGGGTACGTGTGCACGCACATGTTCCTGAAGAGCAAGCACGAGCGCTATTTTATCGACACGATAACGGTTAGAATGAGATGGCAGTATCCGATACTAAGTAAGTGCGTAAGAGATGGCTGCCTTATCCCACGCGATAACTAGTTTAAACACGGCTCGTGCTTGCCGTTCTGGTGCTGCTTGTGGCAGATATTTAAACTAGCTTTGTATATGTCGTAGGATGATTTGATGTTTAGGTGTTTTGCAAAAAACCTAGGGATTTTGCAAAAATCCGGATAATTAGACAACGGTTATAATATTTTCTAATCTTACTAGGTTTTTTGCAAAATAACTAGTTGGTTTAGTAAGATTGTACTTCTTTAATGCTGATTGGCTGATTTCTGATTGCTCGCCCAAACTTATTCTGATTGGTTCGCCATTGTGGTATTGAGATATTATAGCTAGAGTAATAAAGGGTAAGAAATGACAATACTTATTTGATACTAGGAATTAAATATGGTTTTTCACTCTTTTGTTGGAGTAAAATTACAATCACGTTCGGACATATTATACATAGATCAAGTTACGCCAAACTAAGTAACACTTGTGTTATGGGATAGTAACTCAGCGATATATTTAATATAATATAATACACATATGCTCATCACATAAATGTTGCTCTCAGCGGGGATCAAACCCGCAACCTCCAGACCGAAAAGCTAGTCACCTATCCACTCGGCCACGGACGTCTTCAATATAGGTAGGAACAATAAAGTAAGTACGTTTTAAATTGTAGTATTGAGGAATTATAGCTAAAGTTATAAAGGGAAACGACAATACTATTTTTATGCTTAGGAACTTTTTAAATACAATCAATTTTTAAAACAACAATACAATTAGGAATTTTAAATGCAATCAAATTAAATGTAGGTAGGGACAAAGAAGTAAGTACGTCTTAATTAACAACCAATCAGAGATGACGTGTTTATGAGGGAACTGCAATCGACCAATCAGTGTACAGTATTAATAAAAACTGACATTTCGTTTCAGAGTTATACTAAACCAACTAGTTTTTTTGCAAAAATCCTAGTAAAATTAGAAAATATTATAACCGTTGTCTAATTATCCGGATTTTTGCAAAATCCCTAGGTTTTTTGCAAAAAACCTAAACATCAAATCATCCTACGACATATATAACTTTTATTGTTTTGATGATGTGTATTATTATTACTTGGTATCTTTTAGATTCTCGCCTCTCCCATGGCCGAAAAAGAAAATATAAAATTTTAATGGGAGAGGCGGTACTCCCCGACAAGAGCACTGTCGGTCGGGGTCAGGGAGTCAGGTTCAAGAACCGACGGACGATCCGAGCCGTATCAAGCAGCACCGCTTTCTGCATTTGTGCTGGAACCGACACGCCACAGAAATCCAACCGCCTCAAGTTGATGTGTATTATTATTATTGTTTTATTATTTTAGTTATTATTCTTACTAACCTACTGATAAGCTTATTGTTACTAACAAACTATGGACTTTTAAAATCAGTCTGAAATAAAAAAAAAATATATTTAATGTACCTTTATGTACATGTGTAAAATTATTACATATGTTCTCCATCTATTTTCTAAAAGTGTCCAATTCTAAAGCTCTGGCTACCCCTTTGTTGGTTTTCATAGTCATGAGTTTAAATTTTAGGAATAGTCCTCACATATGCGACAAAATCGTATACGAAATCTTCTTCTATAATCCTTGGCAGCGGTGTAGTATGCAGCCGTGAGCAGCCCACACCGATCACAAAACCTTTTCGCCTTATTTCATTGCCCTTCCTTTTGTTTCGAGAGCAGTTTTTTTATTTTGTACCTTTATTATTTTGCTACCGTTCGTTGCTGACTGTACGTCTGAACTTTTTGTTTTGTTGTCGCTACCGGTCTAGCTATTCGATGGATAATAATGATGGATTGTTCACGTTTTGAGTCTGTGGTAGGGGTAGACAGAGCCTCAGAATTTTGAAGATTTTGGTAGTTGAGACGGAAAATATGTTGAAATGAAGGATCACTCAAACAGATTACGGATAATGGAGCAACAGGAAAACATGGGTGTGGGAAGATAAATCTTAGCTTCAGCTTTTATCGTATAATTTACTGTAAACTTGGCTTGGAATACCGTCAACACATCTCTACCCTCGCGTAAAGATATAGTTTTAAAAAAATCTGGCTTGTTGAGATCACGATTCTGATTTCCCTCGATGGAATTGTAGGTTTGAGAAAAGATATCAAATAAAATATGCAACCGTGATAGCCCAGTGGGTAGAACACTCGGTTATCGTGCAAACGACTAGTGTTCAAATCCTGGATCGGGCCTACACCAATTTGTCGTTTCTAAAGACATATGTGTGGTTAATTTATCATGGTTGTGAACGGTGAGGGAAAACATCGTGAGGAAACCCACATGGCTGAGTTGTACTTAGTCATGTGACAGTGTATTCGTACAAAACGGCGATAGGCCTGCCCCCTATCACGTGAGTACACTGTCCATGCAAAACGTGGGTACTCTGAACACCAGGTGACAAAGTCACGTGATGTTCAGAAGTATTAGTACCTCTGCCAACCCCTTCGGGGATATTCGGCATGTATATGTTATGTTTATGTTATATCAAATTAAATACAAATAGTCTCAATTTTCATTGATTAAAACAACCCAAATATTTGCAACCCATTACAAATCCTAACCGCATACCTAACAAAAGCCTCCAAACCTGCGTTCCAGCTAAATGCAGGAAGCCAGCAATAACCCACATTACCTTCGCAATCGTAATCCAAACAACATGCCAACCAAACACCTTAGACACCTCCTTTTCGGGGCATACACAGTGTGAATCGCTAGTGTGCCCACTAATTAACGTGCCACATGTAGCGTGTGCCCGCGCAGCATTCGGTAATCTGTGCCCGCCTGTTATCTGAACACTGAGTTGCTTTTAGTGCGGCTTGTCCTGTGTCTGTGGAATGCTCACCACGTTGTGTTTTTAGTTAATTAGGCGTTTTGCAGCGTGTTTTAGACTTAATGGGGGATAAGGTGATATTTCAATTGAGACAGCTTGGGTTTTGAGGTAAATTGTTCGTTTTTGTTTAAGGGCGATCTACCTACTTTTATATTTGGCTGTAAATCCTAAAATGCAGTAGTCAGAAGAACCTTATAATTTGAAACTGAAAGGATGATATATTGTAAAGTAGAGGTCGGTTGGCGATTGGTCTTCAGCCAAATCACGAAGCGATCACCTAAAAGCCCAATACACGTACGCGTCTCGCGCGACACAAGAGGAAGAAACGGGTAAGTGTTTTTTTAGCTGATGACTGCTCACTGCAGTTTAAGTAATTACACAGCTTTAAGTATTTCGAATTCCTTAGCTCTGGCTACCCCTTCTAGGGATTTATAGCCGTGAGTATATGTATGTATGTATGTATGTATTTTTTATTGCTGCGAATGTGGTTGTCAGTGCTGAGACACGACTACCCCGTCCGGTATTCGAGTCTAGATAGATCTAAATGTCAATGCCTGTCTACCATTCCGTATGCGTATAGGGTGACCTTTTTTATTTAGGTGTTTTGTCTGTTATACTCACGGCTGTTAATTCCGAAATAAAGTAGATTTAGAATTTGAAATTTTATGCTACTTTTTAATGTTTTATGGGAAAAATGTGAGGGAAAACATCGTGAGGAAACCCACATGGCTGAGTTGTACTTAGTCATGTGACAGTGTATTCGTACAAAACGGCGATAGGCCTGCCCCCTATCACGTGAGTACACTGTCCATGCAAAACGTGGGTACTCTGAACACCAGGTGACAAAGTCACGTGATGTTCAGAAGTATTAGTACCTCTGCCAACCCCTTCGGGGATATTCGGCGTGAACGTTTATGTTTATGTTATGTTTTGTTTATTTACAAAAAAAATAAGGCATAACTTAGTCTTTCCTTATTATACAAAGACATCCTGTACCATTAATTTCTATGACGTTGCTCCTGTTTAGTCTTAAATGGTCCTGAGTGTTTGTGTTTTATCACATTAAGCTCTGGATAACTAATAACTTATCCTTATCATAGTTCTCCAAAATAATATTATGAAATTGTTGCCTATATTCGAGTAAAAATAAAATCTGTTTAGATCAATGAGAACGAAAAAAAACTAAAAACCGCTTTCTTGTGTCTTATACTTGAATAAAATTACAACCAAATATGTATGTATTGTATTCACCATTTTAGGTATAAATAATAAATAAATACATAAATATATTCAAGCTGTTACTTCCCATTGGGATAGGCAGAGACTATCGATTTGGCCAATCCTGGCAAACCCCTCGCGCTTCATCTGTAGTCATTAATATTTTCCTACGTGCGCTTTTATTCTTCCCACTATGGACATTGGACACCTATATCAATTTTCACAAAATGCATGTTCAATCTCTTTGTATTTAAACACAAGATTTTGCTGTGTAGTGTCGGCTTAGAATAGCACCATTTCTTCCGGTGGGTGTACGTAAGAGGCGACTAACGGTATTGGGGCTATTAAGGGCGTCCCCGGAAAAATAGGTTGATATTGATTGTTTGGAAATTCTATAAAGTCTGATTTGATGATATTTATATGACATGAATAAAATATATGTTGGTGATTAGTTCATGGTGTTAAAATTTGATGTTTAACATTTTATTAATTTGTTGAATAATATGATGAAAAAAATTGAATTGGAACATGCTTTGTTTTCATAAAAACCGTATAGGCTCCACTGGCATAACATACATGTGAACTCATTATGTGTCTATATACGCGTAGCTTTAAGATCTGTAACTTTGATGTTTAACTTTTCATTCAACATTATAGTTATTCAATAAAACGAAATAAACTGCATTTATCCTGCGCGCGCGTTTTTTCCGTCCCTGTCACTCTCAGTAAATTTGACGTGAGAATGAGCGCAATAACTGCAACATGCGGGGAGGCCCTTAAGGGATTTTTGGGCGATGCGGTTGGAGATCCATCACCAACAACCTTTATTATACCATCTTTTCCCCACTCAACTTGATGAGTTCACAAAAATGGCTGAGGAACTTCTAGTTCCTTAGCTCTGGCTACCTCTTCTAGGGATTTATAGCCGTGAGCATATGTATGTATGTATGTACCAAATCATTACTTTTACATGTTTCAAACTATCTTTCATCAACTCTTATTTCCTCAAATTCACTACACTCAAAAGCCCAACAGTGCAATTAAAACCGTAGTTAATTAAGTAAAAACTACGTACAAATAGTCCATCCAATCAAATATCGGTAAGAGTCCCTGGTGATCCCGGATTGCTAATAGCCGACTGACCCTGATTAGACATTTGTAAGCGATCCTCGATCCCACAGGACCTCGCACACTTTGCCGTATTCATTTATTTATGAGGTTCACCTTCTACTGTTAAGGCTTTGAAGGTTTTAAGGTTTCAATGACATTGGAAATTGATGTTTTAAAAGTAAATCGAATTTATTATTCTATGTATCATACACACATACATATACTCAAGGCTTTAAATCGATATAAGGGTTAATAATAATAATAATAAATAAAAAAAAATGTAGCCTGGGCTACAAAAATTTCTCACTTTCTTTGGAAGTAAAGTAGGGATACAAAAAAAATGTTGTTTATAAATTTCCAGACATCGAGAAACAACCACTTTAAATTTTCAAAAATCATAGGATATGCTGTGTAGTGTCGGCTTAGAATAGCACTACCCCATTTCTTCCGGTGGGTGTACGTAAGAGGCGACTAACGGTATTGGGACTTTTAAGGAATTTTTGAGCGATGCGGTTGGAGAGCCATCACCAACAACCTTTACTTTACCATCTTTCCACCACACAACTTTCCAAAAGTGGCTGGGTAATTTCTAATTCCTTAGCTCTGGCTACCCCTTCTACGGATTTATAGCTGTGAGTATATGTATGTATGTATGCATAGGACCCTTTACTCGTACTACATTGTGAACGTTTGGGTCAGTACTATTCTAAGCGTCAGCACATTACGGAAATATATCATTCGCATTATAAAAAAGTAGGTCATCCTATTTGTCCGTTATTTGCTTCATTTATATTCTCTTTACTATCCTCTATTTATAACCATAAAAAGTTGGAGATTGTTGAAATAGTATCGAAGCTTTCCTATTCCCGTTGAAACATAAAAACTCTAGGTCTTTCATTGGGTTAGTTAGGGACTATTCTTCGCTGTACACCTTTTTAATTACCTAATTTTAAGCAATCTTCACATGTCATATCTTTTGTCTGTGTATATTGCTGTGTTGTGTCGGCTTAAAATAGCACTACCCCATTTCTTCCGGTGGGTTTCCAGAGGCGACTAACAGTTTTGGGGCTTTTAAGGGATTTTCGGGCGATGCGGTTGGAGACCCATCACCAACAACCTTTATTTCACCACCTTTTCGTGACTGTGGCACCAAAAGTGGCTAAAGAATTTCTGATTCCTTAACTCTGGCTACCCCTTCTAGGGATTTATAGCCGTGAGTATATGATGTATGTATGTATGTATATTGAATCTACCTCCCTTTTGTAACGTTTGCCAACTGTTTTTATAAAACTATCTACATGGGTGGCTTCTTCTAACAATACCAATCATAGCTATTGAACGGTTTACTGTATGCTGCAAGCAAAATGCATTTATGTATTCGTTTTTTTTTTACAATGTTATCATAGTTTTTAGAGCACTGATTCCTCAGATACTTGACTATATTACCTTAGGTCAAGCACAGTTCATACATTATTTGTGAATTTTATATAGTGCTTATAATTTCGAATACATACATATATACATATACTCATCCCTAGAAGGGGTAGCCAGAGCTAAAGAACTAGAAGTTCTTCAGCCACTTTTGGAAAGTTGGGTGGGGAAAAGATGGCAAAATAAAAGTTATTGGTGATAGGTCTCCAACCGCATCGCCCAAAATCCCTTAAAATCCCCAATACCTTTAGTCGCACAGCAGACTTCAAATACTTATTTCTAACTAGTGGATCGTCCCAGCTTCGCACGGGTAGCGTTGTTTTTTAAATATCTGAAGTTTCTTTCTTCAGTCACTGCTCAAGCATTGTGAAATTCAGCGCAATGTTTTCTATTTATTAAATTTATAGCACTCCCTAAACAGTAGTTTGGTGATTTTAAAAGCGCTTTGATGAACGGTTCAGTATTTCCGTTTAATAGCAAATTTTGGAATAAAACGCTATGAAGTATTTATAACAATCTAAAAAATAAATCATTACGTGATGTAGGATGCAACTACTGGCGCCATCTAGTATGTTTTATGTAAATTAGTAAAGATTTGGTTTTGATCACGGGCGCGATGGCTTATTTTATGTATAATTTCGGTGTTTGTCTACCGATTTCTATGATTCTTTTTTTATTGAATAGGTAATAATGTTACCTTTTTTAATTTTGGGATGAATGAGAGGTTAACAAACGTAAGAGTAAACAAATATAATCAGAATGATCCGAACTGCTAAGCTATCAGTATTTACACGTGTTATTGTGAGTCAACCGTAAAAGAGAGACATAAACTGCTGAAGATTTTTTTTTAGATAATTTTATAAAGATATTAAGGCTGCACACGCGACGGAAGCTTAAAAAATGGAGTAACTTCTCTCGTTTTCCCAAAATTTCCCAAAATTCCCCTTTACTACTCTGCTGGAAAGTATACAAAAACCTGCGCAGGTGTATGAAGAATAATTGTACCAAGTGTTTCACCTGATGGTTATTTTGAAAATATATTTCATGTACAGAATTGACCTCTCTACAGATTTATTATAAGTATAGATTATATTTTGATTTGCAAAAGAACACCTATTTCGGAACGTTAGTCCAAACCCTTACATCTGAACAACACGAGACCATCAAAACGCAACTAATACAAGGGTATATTAGAGTAGTCAGTTAACTCGAATAGTAAATTATATTCTAGTAAGGAACACATCAAAGCCTTCTCACTAATAGCCTTTTCGAACCAATCCGACATTCGGGACCAAATTATCCCTCATGTTATCCCAAGGGCCTACGCCTTTACGAGAGGTCATCAAATAATTAAGAGTCTTTCAGCAATCAAGGTTTACTATTGGCTGAAAGGGAATCACTTGGAAGAAGTTTCGGTAGGTTCTTATTGGTCAGTATTTCTGTATTGGTTCAAAACCTAAATATTATTTTTTCAAAGGGTTGTAAAAAATAGTTTTAACGTTGCAGTGTAATAAATCTTGTTAAACTAATATTAACAGACATACATGTACTCGAGACTATTTCGCTAAAATAACGTAACCAGAGATTCATAATTGAAAAATACTTTCACATCGGGAAATGGTAATATTGTTACATGACAGAACCTTTTCACAAGGTACTGATCTGTCGCCATCAAACAATCGAAAGTCAAAGTCAAAAAAAAGTTATATTTAATCATGTTACAGTTTATTCGTTAAAATCGGTAATAGGCCTGCCCCCTATCACCTAAATACAGGCTCTAAGCAAAATGTGGGTACTATGAACACCTGGTACATGAGTTCCTTCGCATACAATAATACGTGGACTAGATGTTTATATTTTAGGTTACGAACCTAAACGTGGCAAGACAGGAATTCCGGTGCATATATAATATTCCTGGATAGTTATAAAAAAATTGCCGTGTAGTGCCGGTTCAGAATGTCACTACCCCTTTCTACCCACGGGTGTCGTAAGAGGCGACTAAGGGTATTGGGGCTGTTTATTGGATTTTTGGGCGATGCGGTTGGGGACCTATTACCAAAAACCTATATTTTTACCATCTTTTCCCCATTCAACTTCCAAAAGTGGCTGAGGAATTTATAATTCCTTAGCTCTGGTTACCCCTTCAAGGGAAATATAGCCGTGAGTATATGTATGTATGTATGTAATAAAAAAGAGACCTAATGAAGCGCTGCAAACAAAGAATTGTACTTCTGACTAAACCAGACTAAAGAACAAGACACCGTCGGGACGATAAAAAATCGATGTTTCAAATTCACAAAAAACCTTTGAAAGGTCTAATTCTTTTATAGAATATTCATAACAAATGCCAACTAACTACCTACATACATACATAGATATACTCACCGCTGTAAATCTCTCGAATGGATAGCCAGAGCTAAGGAATTAGAAATTCCTCAGCCACTTTTGGAAAGTTGAATGGGGAGAAGATGGTAAAATAAAGGTTGTTTGTGATGGGTTTCCAACCGCATCGCCAAAAATCCTTTAAAAGCCCCAATACCGGTAGTCGCCTTTTACGCACACCCACCGGAAGAAATGATATATATATATACTCACGGCTATAAATCCCTAGATGGGGTAGCCAGAGCTTTAGAATTAAAAATTCCTAAGCCACTTTTAGAAAGTTAAGTGGGGAAAAGATGGTAAAATAAAGGTTGTTGGTGATGCGTCTCCAACCTCATCGCCCAAAAATGCCTTAAAAGCCCCAATACCGTTAGTCGCCTCTTACGTACACCCACCGGAAGAAATGGGGTAGTGCTATTCTAAGCCGACACTACACAGCAATGAATGAAGTCGTAAATATAGCAGACTTTCAAAACTCTTCAAAATAGAAAGAAAATTCATAAGTAGAAGTATAAGTTTTTTAATAGAACAGAGATATAAAAGTGATTTCCTCACCACACCTGGCTATCAAAACACAAGGAATATCTCAAAAGAAGAACAATGGACCGAAATGAAAGCAAAACTTAGTTTAATTAATTTCGAGTACTCAACGCTTTTGTAATAAATCGTTTAATCCGCATATTTTATGTTAGCGAAACCGAAAAGTATATCCGTCTCGTTCTAATTCATCAAAATTTGCATAACAATATCACCTGTTCCTCTCTCAAATGATTTTCAGTATCTCGCTTTTCACTAATCACGGTTCTGTACTTCATCTATTTTGCGAGTTATTGTCGACCTTGTTTCATTAGTCATAGAGTTTTAAATTCTCCGCTACGAGCTTTAAGGGTGTGCAGTAAAACAAACTCGTGGTTATTGCCCTAATAGGGTTGGCTATTTAAAGTTTTTCATTCATATTTCATAGGTATTTTATTTGTTATGTTTTCGGATATCACTCATGTTGTATATAGTATGGCGGATAATTATAATGGTACTTAAAATCTGACAACTAGATAGTTTCAATTATGATTTAATAATCCTTATAATATAAAAAGTGAAGTTAAATTAGGTTTAATAGTAATCATAACTCACACGATCTTCAATTTAATAACTTTTTGGTTTTGGATTGTATTTAATGTGAAAGAACCACGAAAGTGTATTTAATGTTATACCATACAGGTTTATCACTATTTCGTATCGACTAAAATTATTTTATACATCCTCACAGTAAGTATAACAATAAATTTTCATTTTGACTTAATCACAGAGAAGGATTGGATAATAAATGATGCATTTGAGTCAAGTCAAACTTTTTTAATTAATACATTTATAATTCGTTTAATTAACGCTTTATTTTTCATATTGAACAATATTGCGTTATACATTTTTTTTACTCAAATTAATATCTAGTATATTTCATACTCGACAACACGATCCGATACTTGAAACCGTGACACCACGATCTAGGAGCTAATCACACTAGCCGACTAGACCACGAATTTTGTCAAAATAACTAACTTGGCCACCATCTCTTCTTTATTTCCAAAAATATATTAGCAAATTAACAAAACAGCGAAGTGGCAGCCCTACCACAGTTCGACAACGTATAATTCGCAGTCGACGAGTTGTCGACTATAGCGAAAGATAAATTGTAATAATTCTTAATCTTCCTCTTTGAGGGAGAACATTTTACCAACTTATGTACTTATGTATGTGGTTGCGGAATTACTTGTCTGGGGTTGTTTTACAGGGAATACTGCTCAAAGTTTACATTAAAGGTTGTCGAGAAAACCACATAAGTATTCTAGTTATATAAAGAATGAATATGTTTATTTAACTGAACAGAATTGCAAAATGGTAATCCAATTTAACTAAGGCTCGTTATAAAAAAAAATCCTTATACTTAGGAATCTTTATAAGCAAAGTGAATAAGAATATTTTATTATATTCCAATTTCGATAGCTTTTTTATCCATGAAATAGTTACTTTTTGGAAAAGGATTTTTAACCACCGATAACCGATATTTTTTTTGAACTTTGCGTATACCAAATTTTGTGATAGTTTACGTTTATACAGTAATTAAATCTGGTCAAAAGATCTTTCCTGATATAAGCCTACTAATAAAGTAGTTGTCAATGAGTAAATTTTAATTATTTCATGATTTGATACTGTCTTAATAAATAATTAGCCGTGTAGTTTCGGTTTAGAATAACACTACCACATTTCTACCCGTGAGTGATCGTAAAAGGCGACTAAGGGTATAGGGGCTTTTGAAGTAATTTTTGGGCGATGTGGTTGGAACCCCACTCCCCACTCAACTTCCAAAAGTTCTCATTCCAAAGCTCTGTCTACCCCGTTAAGGGATTTATTTATTTATAGTGAGTATATGTATGTATGTATGTTAATAAATAATGAGAACAATGTTATTATGGAATCAACAAATACTTTTTGTAAACTGACGATTCTCATAGCTAACTACCAGGGCACCATAAACAGATAAGATGAAACTGTTAGTCCCCAAGACGCTTAGCAGATAGTAAAACACATTTGAATGGGGCGGGGGATCTCTCGGACCTTTGGGTCCCTGGTGGAACCCTTAAAAGGGTTTATTTACATTCACACTATCTTCCGTAAATGACATGTAACGATGTGATGTATGTTAAGTTAGGTTTCTTGAGGAAAATTTTGACAGTGAAGATTTTTTTATTTTATTTTAAAAGGAAGAAATTTTAATTGAATCGAAATTATGTCCATATAATTTCATCTTTACTTCCTCACAGCCCGTATATGTCCCCACCAAGGGGCTAGAGCCTACCCCTTGGTGGGGACATATACGGGCTGTGAGGGTGATTTGGCCAAAGTCCACCACGCTGGCCAATTGCGGGTTGGTTGGTTTACTTAAGATCATCAAAATGAAAATGTGCTGACTATTTTATCTGCTCTTAAAGTGTAGTGACATCATTGGTAAATTATGCTTTTTTCATAGCATAGTTGGGTAAGACAATCATCGTTAATGGTGGATAAAAATAACTGTGTACAAAATAGATACATACATACATATACTCACGGCTATAGAACCCTTGAAGGGGTAGCCAGAACTTAGGAATTAGAAATTCCTCAGCCACTTTTGGAAAGTTGCGTGGGGAAAAGATGGTGAAATAAATGTTGTTGGTGATGGGTCTCCAGCCACATCGCCCAAAAATCCCTTAAGGCGCCGTTGGTGTAGCGAAAAATATCATCTCAGGGGGTGCTGCCCCCGCGGGCGCGGGGAAGCGCTTGCGCGCCGATCGGGCGGCCGCCGTTTCCCCGACGCGACGCAGTGCGCGCGTTTTAAAAACATACAGTAGGGTAAGCAATACAGTTTTTGTCAACTCGACAGTTTTAGCCATTCACAAATATTTTCTATGGTATGGGTTCGGACATTTGTTTATGACTATTTACATTTTTTTTCTAAAATATTTGCGAGTGGCCATAACAGTCAGGGTGACGAAAACTGTATCGCTTACTCAAGGTTATAAAATTCAAAAATTGTTTCTACCATAGCCGTTTACAATATTAAATGTAATGATAGGATAGATTTGTCTACCCCTGTCAGTTTATACAAAATTATTACAGTGTTAGTTTCATAATTTTTGCCGTGTCGTGTCGGCTTAGAATAACACTACCCCATTTCTACCCGTGATCGTAAGAGGCGACTTAGGGTTAAGGGGATTTTTAAGTGATTTTTGGGCGATGTGGTTGGAGAACCGTCAAAGAAATCTTTTATTATTACAATCTTTTCCCAAATCAACTTCCAAAAGTGGCTGAGGAATTTCTCATTCCAAAGGTCTGGCTATCCCGTTAAGGGATTTATAGCCGTGAGTATATGTATGTAATTGTCAGTTTACATCTGTAACTAGGTATTTAATAATATTCATTGAAATTAGAAGTTACTTTAACGATTTTGTTCTTTTTCCCACTCCTAATAAATTAAACAACAATAATAACATAAAATATAAAAATGAGTGAAATCTATAAATTGAATGGATTCTTTTATATTTGCTAATGCTAACCGTACGCTCAGTCACTCGCACGCCTACATTGACGCGCATCGTGTACAGATAGGTCACTCGCACACTAACGGCGCCGCACGCGCGTAAATTGTTAGATCTGTAACTCAAGGCGCGCGCGACACAGGTCCAACCCCTAAGACAGCTCGCCGAGCTCTGATCGAGCGGCGGGCGACGCTCGGGCACGAGTAGGACCGTGATTATCGATGTTTTTAAAATATTTGTTTTATTGAATTTATTAAAAAAGAAAAATAATCGCCAATTATTATTAGAAATACAAATGTTCAAATTATGATGTAAGTTATATGAAAGTAGGTAAAATAAATAAAATGTAAAACCATTTTAAAGAGTGTAATTAGAGGTATGTTGGCGATTTTTTTCTATCGAGCGAAAATTTGTTAATTATGTTTCGAATCGCCAATTTCACTGCAGAAAAGCCTCAAGATTTCGATGTATTTTTTTCAAAACCATATTATTATAAACATACGCATAATAAAGTTTCAAAAACCCTGTTCGCTGGACTAACGGCACCTTAAAAGACCCAATACCGTTAGTCGCCTCTTACGTACACCCACCGGAAGAAATGTGGTAGTGCTATTCTAAGCCGACACTACACAGCAAACTTATGTACAACAATTTATCAAAATAAATTAAATAATATTTTTGACATCTTTTATCCTATCTAGCTTAGGTACATACACTTTGGTAAGTATAAAGAGTTATGTGGCTTTACGCACAATGATTTCTCTCACCATTAAATAAAATACATATATTTATGGACCTTAGCTGGTTTAAGTTCTTTTACTCACAGTTATTTACTATCTCTGATAAACGATTTATTGATACGAATTTATTTGAAATCTTTTTGATTCCAATTTAACTTAACAATCTAGATATAAATATATCTGAAGTGGAAATGTATTATGCTCTAATATTTTCCATAGTGACTGGCATGAGGAATGATCGGGAAATACGTCATCCTAGCACCGGAAGTGACGTCACATGACACTCGAGTGGACACGGCGCCGGAACCGGAAGTCGTCATAGCGCGATATATTCTTGTTGTGGTGCATCACGGATAATATATTAGCTGTTATTGTTACTACTTGATAAATATGCTACCCTAGTAAATTAACTAGACATAGGTTCATGTTTAAACAACAGAAAAATTAAGAAGAAAAAGAAATGCTTGATGTTTAAAAACTAGGCGTTTGTAGTGAAGAAAATAAAAATAAATTAAATCCATCATTATTAAGAATATATTTAAGGGTCACAATAGTTTATCCATTGAGGCAGCATCAACGTACAACATCCTAACAAGAACCGGCGGCATGAGCATTTATTGAAAATGCTAGATTTGGTAGATTCGAATAGCGAAAAACGACTCTCTTATAGAGTTGTCTCTCTGTTTCTATATTACAGCGATTCATGTAAGATTTATATCTTGTCTGTTTCCAATTTAGTATCGCAACTTCTTCTATAAAAAAAAAGTAGTTTGATTATAATTTCTTTCAAGATTAAATTTGTAATCATCAAAAATCTAATCGCTTTACACCGAAAGCGAAATTTTAACTCGACTTAGTAACAAGAGTGAAGGTATTTTTGAATGTTACGTTTATAAAAATATTTGCAGGGAATGAATAGCCATTTTTTCCATTTTTATGATGTCGGCAAATCAAACACTCGTAAAACATAACATCCCCCTCCACATTTGTTCCGACGAAGGATTGGATTCTCGTAACGTCACGACGAATATTTGGTCGTGAGTTTTGTTCTTTTTCAACAAACTCCGGTCAAAAACAGTACATTTACTTTCAGAATAGGTATCCACATGTTCGTTTTTAAATGTAATGGGTTCCGTAGAACATCACGCACCAAATCAAATATTTAAATATGAATCACATACATACATACACACATATACTCAAGGCTATAAATCCCTAGAAGGGGTAGCCAGAGCTAAGGAATTCGAAATTCCTCAGCCACGTTTGGAAAGTTGAGTGGGGAAAAGATGGTAAAATAAAGGTTGTTGGTGATAGGTTTCCAACCGCATCGCCCAAAAACCCCTTAAAAGCCCCGATACCGTTAGTCGCCTCTTACGTAAACCCATCGGAAGAAATGGGGTAGTGCTATTCTAAGCCTACACTACACAGCAAATATGAATCATGTTCCAAAATTTACTTTTGCTATTATAAAGGGATATTATACGCATAGGTAAATTGAAAATATCATCAAATGTTTTACGGGATATTTACCTTTTTACTTTTTTTCCCCGCTCAAGTTATAAAAGTGACCGAGGAATTTCTAAATTTGAAGCCCTGGTTACCCCTTTTTAGAATGTTTGTCCGTAAATATAGGTAAGAATTATAATCTTTACAAAATATTCATAGCGTATAGCACACATCAACTTATATATTAAATGAATCGCGTCTATACCAACTGTCATGGAACTCCAAAATCAGTTGTTTTTTTTTCGCGTGAACAGTCCACAGAAACATCGGGTACACGAATCGAGCTCATGTTGAAATTTTAGCTATTTTTATTTGAATTTTCCATTTACACGATACCCCTCCCCCCGCCGCTCCCTCGCCCCATCTCATACATATTCAGGAGATGCACCCTCTACTTTCACTTCATGTTAAGATTGCATGATTTTTGAGCTGTACCTATTTTTACTATTCGCGCTGTTGGATTTATTGACGTTTTTGTTAATGGGGAATAAATTGTGATATTATGCGTCGTAGTGAAGTGTAGTTTAGGTCTTCAGATACTTTTAAAAGTTGAGAAAGAAAAGTATTTAAAATGTAGGATGCTTGATTTTGGTTCTATAACCATATTACCCGACAACCTAGCAATTGCCAATTCCCTTAGCCGCTTCATATGACACCTGCAAGATGTAATGGGTTTGTGCTATTCTATACCGAGGCTACATTGTTATTCATACTGAGTTGTGTGTGTCAAAGAATTTCTGTTTAAACTTGAAAAATTCATTTATTCAAAAAAGAACATTTTGGAACACATTCCTTCTGGTTTCAATCTAATATTTATTTATTCTAAACCTTACTAGCCAGTCAATCATTAATTAAACAATATTTCTGCCATAAAAGTCACGCCAGTTAAGTAAAAACAAGGACATGAAACACCAAACACTTCGGAATTTCGCCTCATTAAGACTTTTCAAGTTGTACGACTTCATACAAAAGTCACTACGTATAATATTCCGTGTAACTAAGTTATATTCTAACATACTCCTCGATAGTATCGACACGCTACTTCGGAATTTAGTTTTGACATACTGTTTAATTAAGTAATAATTGTATTATGTTATGATGAATTAAATTCTTCAGATTTTACATACATAAATATACTTTCGCCATTTGTTCCCATTAAAAAAGGTAGCCCAGTCAGCTATGTAAGTTTTATGTATACATTTATATATCAGAAAAACGCACATATAAGCAGCAAAACAGCGTATCTGCTTACCCCTCTCAGAAATTAATGACTTGTCAAGAACAAATAGCTTAAAAAATACTAACAAGAGAATAGTTTAGGGTTCGTTCAAGTGTTAATAAGATACAGACATTATTTCGATACGGTTATAAAATGCACGCCATGGTAAAACACAGAGTATATAGATGCATGCTTTGTAGATAAAGTTTGCATACATACATACATACATACATATACTCACGGCTATTATTCCCTAGAAGGGGTAGCCAGAGCCAAGGAATTATAAATTCCTCAGCCACTTTTGGAAGTTGAGTGGGGAAAAGGCGGTAAAATAAAGGTTTTTGGTGATGGGTCTCCAACCGCATCGCCCAAAAATCCAATAAAAAGCCCCGATACCCTTAGTCGCCTCTTACGACACCCGTGGGTAGAAAGGGGTAGCGACATTCTAAGCCGGCACTACACGGCAAATGGCAACGGCATAGGGTTTGCAGGTTTCTAATATGATTTACTACTTAGTACGGGGATGATAAGTATAATTTTATAAATGCAAAAGTCTTAGTCTTATTATACCATCTTTTCCCCACTCACATTTCCAAAAGCGGCTGAGGATTTTCTGATTCCTTAGCTCTGGCTACCCCTTCTAGGGATTTAGAGCCGTGAGTTTATGTATGTATGTATGCAAAAGTCTTCTTAAAGTCACGTACTTATTTTGTCACCTTGTGGTCAGAAAACTTACGTTTTGCGTAGACGTTTACGTGATAAGAGGCAGACCTATCGATGCTTTTCACGAATAGACTGTCATGACAGTATAATTCTGCCAGGTGGGTTTCCTGACGATGTTTGCTGTCACCGTTAGAACCTTAATATACTAACAAAATCCACACATTAGACATAAAAAACAAACATATCGGTGTAGGCTCAGCTTAGGATTCTTAGCCATGTTTCTAAGTTTTCTAGTTTTTTCTGTGTAGTGTCGGCTTAGAATAGCACTACCCCATTTCTCCCGGTGGGTGTACGTAAGAGGTGACTAACGGTATTGGGGCTTTTAAGGGATTTTTGGGCGATGCGGTTGGAGACCCATCACCAAAAACCTTTATTTTACCATCTTTTCCCCACTTAACTTTCCAAAAGTGGCTGAGGAATTTCTAATTCCTTAGCTCTGGCTACCCCATCTAGGGATTTATAGCCGTGAGTATATGTATGTATGTTTCTAAGCATAAGAAGATGTTGTGATTTGTAACAACTATTTATTCATGGAAAATTTGTTTTTTTTTGACAGAGTTATAGGTTAAAACTGAAATCCTATTCTATGCATTTTATATATTAACTGGAAAAAATCCCCAACTACATCGATTTAGAAAAAACTCTTAAAACATTTTCCATAGAAATACGAAAGTTTATAGTTATATTTTAAATATAGCCTCATATTTTGGGTAACGTAATAAAAGGATTACCGCTGAAGCCTAGGTGACAACAAAGGAGCTAGGCCGAAAGGGGTTTGACTTCCATCATTCTTCACGGATGACAGCATGAATACGGTAGTCTAATGGATCTCCTTATTTTGTGAGTAGAATAAATAAAGTTTTCTTTATTTACATGTTTGGAACATAAATCACATCTATATGGTTTGATTTCGTAGGGATTTTTTGTAGATTTTTGTTGTGTAGTGTCGGTTTAGAATAACACAACCCCATTTCTTCCAGTGGGTGTACGTAAGAGGCGACTAACGGTATTGGGGACTTTTAAGGAATTTTTGGGCGATGCCATCACCAACAACCTTTATTCCACCATCTTTTCCTGCTGAGGAATTTCTGATTCCTTAGCTCTGGCTATCCTTTCAAGAGATTCATAGCCGTGAGTATATGTATGTATGTTTAGGGGATAAACATAGACAATTATCATTATATTAAATATATATATAGGTATATATATATATATATATATATATATATATATATATATACAATTAAAAATTCAAGGTAGTCCATAAAAAGTACATTAGTGACTTGTAGTAAGCGATACCAACTCGAAATTATGGTTAATGCTATGCATATCTAGTACAAGCAACCTTTACCTAGATATCGCGTGATATAAAACGAAATCTCTTTCGCACTTTTTTAGTATCGTATACTGTCATCTCATTCTTACCGTCATCGTGAAGATAAAATAGCGCACAAGCTAGGCCCCCTGAATAGATATGTGGGAACAGCAAAGATATACTAGCCAATACACCCTGCTGTGTACCAACTTATAAATTGGATCTATACTTAACTCGAAAAACATTTACACTCCGCGATGAAGGAATGAAATGAATGGAAATGAGTGAGACGCTGCTATGTGCGTTTGAGTCCGCAGTAGTGTGCACTCTAACATGACTCCCACAGTACTCCCCTCCTAGTCGATACGACTATATCAAAGCTAGGAGGTACCTATTACCAATTACCAAATTCAGTGTGAGCAATGAGGCCGGTGATTGCATGCCTGTAGATGCTCTGCTGAATGAATGGTGTGGTGAGGTGAGCGAGGAATAGAAGTTGCGGGTAGATCGACAAATGTAGTAGAAGGAAGCGTGTGTTCTTATCGAGGGGTCACCACTGTGGGAACAGCAAAGATATACTGGCCAGTACACCCTGATGTTTACCAACTTATAATTTGTATCTATGCTTAACTCGAAATACATTTACACTCCGCGATGTAGGAATATCAGTGAGACCCTGCTATGTGCGTTTGAGTCTGCAGTAGTGTGCGCCCTAACATGATTCCCACAGATACAAGGTGACCAAATTGTTACGTTGTGTGCAAATTAGAACCTCTGCCATCCCATTGGGGATATAAAGCGTGAACGTTGGGTTTGAGAAAGAGACACCATTAGAATATAGGCATTTATACTCTTCGTGTGTAATCAGGCTGGGTCTAATACTCTAAACATATTTACATACCTAGATTCGAGTGACAATCCATTACTCATAAACATCCTAACCCTTATAACTACAGTCTTAAAGTCCACATTCCCTCACTTTCAAACCCAACACAAAAGTATAATTCATGAACTCGAAGCCAATCTGTGGTTAGTGAATACATCTTTTAAAGGCGTCAGCTTGTATGATAGGATTCGGTATGGAAGTATGAACTAATCCCCGTCGTTTGATAACTCAATATAGCCGCATAATGAGAGAGTCCTTTGAAGCAGGGGCGAGGTGTCGAAATCCTAATTACAGATAAAAAGATAACATTGAAAGCTTTTGAGGGAGATGGGGAGTGTTTGTGAGCTTTTTGTTTCGACGTATTTTGGTACGCTTGGGATCACGTTTCTAGAATTTTCTGTAGAATAGAGAAAGCTTTTCATTGCGTATACCAAAAATGTATATAAATAACTGTTTCACAAGTATTTATGATTGATATATAGCTTTGATAAGCCGCGACTATATATGTGTGTGCTATACAGATATAGAATGAAAACTGTTAAAACTTAATCTTGAAAAATATCTTTCTCATACTAATTTAAAAAGCAAATATTTTATACCGTCATTAATATATTCAAACCAAATTTTTAATAGTCCACAGAAATCTATTCTAAATATAGAATTTTAAATAAATTCATATAAATAAAGACATCATCGTATGACACGTTAAAATATCGGTTCAGTTAGCGTGAAATCCCCGGGGGGCGCAAACAAATTGCGAAATTAAAACTCCCATGATAGTTCACACCATCCCTCGCGCGAATTTGACACTAAAATTTTACACGTATATTCATATCAAAGGATAAAATCAAATGAGTGTTTTTGATGTTGGAAATAACTTTTGGTAGTTACGATTTTAACTAAGTTTTAAAATGTGGATGTCTCAAAGTTCAACAGTCGCACTTTGACAGAATATTGAAAGTTTTTGGTGTTCTGGAAAGCTTATGTTCTATAAGACCAAGGATTTGGTAAGATAATAAGATAAATGTTATGTTAGGGTATACTAATGGGGCCAACGTAAAGATGACAACTTAAACAAATAATAAAATATCACTACCACTACTCTTTTTATGATGGTGTTCGTATAAGAAGTTTGTTTTTCAAAGGAAGAATCAATCAATAACGATTCTTCATTTAATCCGTGTTAATATGCACATAAAGGCGTAGCTACTCGGGCTATATTGGTCTTTGCCTATGGCGTTACTATAAAAGCAGTCTGTTCTTACAAAACTTTCCAACACATCTTACATCATCTCGATTTCATCTGCATATCAAATTTCCACAAAAATTTGACCAAAAATGATTCCTCACTCAAAAAGCATAACTTCATAAACCTAAACATCCCAACCCCACCCAAAAGAAAACTCAATTCATACCGAATAAGACGCAATTAACACTCGACCCTGCGATTGGTTTGATGTAGAAGGGTCTCAAATACCCGCCGTGAAAATTCGAACCTCTGCATAGGTCGTAGGTAAATAGCCATCGTATAATATCTGCTTAGATAGAGGGGGTAGTCTGTAAACAAGGGGCAAGGGGGGAGATTCGTTAGAAGTCAGTGAAGCATTCATTCGTGAACGGGGTCGGGCTATGTGCCTACCTGATATGTGTTTTGCGTTAGTAAACATTTGCATACATATCGAAGTTGAAGTGTTTAGGGTTAATACTGGTGTAGAGCTGACGATGGCGTTCTTTATTTGGTGGCGTTCGATTGTAATGGAGTGTTTGGGGTGAAATTAAAAATGTAATTGAATTTTGTATGGCTTTGTTTTCGTTTGATGATTTGTAGCATGAATTTATTTGTATCTGTTTGAGTTATAATAGAAATATGTTATTTGATCACATTATTTAACACTAATTTAGTTATGTATGATTATCTAAATTAGATTTGTTTTGAAACTCAACTCACAGAAAAAATATAAACCCACCATTACACTCAACATTTAATTCTAAAAACTACAAAATATTTAGTTACAAATTTATAAAGGAAAACCGATCTAATTTAATTTCAGTGTAAGAATTCCTCAATCACATAATTTTCTTACGCCAAGTAATGCCAAGAAAACACACTCCTAGACCCAGATCTCGCACTTCTTCAGAAGACATTCAAAATCGTTCTTCTAACACTATTACAAAACTAAATTTCATTCCATTTTCTTTCAAGTCCAGTCCCAACGGATCGTCCCCTGCTGAAACCCAATCCGCAAGTCTCCTGGTAATTAACTAGCGATTTCATTTCTTGATGCATTTTTAAAAGCGGCCGACGGCTTTATAATGGTTATTTTATGGTGACAGATCGTTTATTAAGTTTTTATAGTTGCACTCGCTATGACAGATGGGATGAAGCTTGACACACTGATTTGGGGGACCGGTTTGCTTAGCTCGTTTGGTCTTGGTTGATGGATGAATTTGTTGTTTTATTTGTGAAGCAAAAATATCATAATTACTGTGAAAGTGTTAAAATTATTATAAAAATACCGTGTAGTGCCGGCTTAGAATGTAACAACCTTTTTCTACCTATGGGTGTCGTAAGAGGAGACTAAGGGTATGGAGCCTTTTTAAGTGGTTTTTAGGCGATGCTGTTGGAAACCCATCACCAACAATCTTTATTTTTCCATCGTTTCCCCACTTAAATTCCAAAAGAGGCTGAGGAGTTTCTAATTCCATAGCTCTGACTACTTCATCTAGGGATTTATAGCCGTGAGTATATGTATGTATGTATAAATACTACTAAGTTATAAAAATAAATACTTATTTACTTACTTATACCCACGCCCATTATTCCCATTGGGGTAGGCAGATCTATATACTATCGATCGCCACTTAGTACGATCTTGACAAACCTCTCTTGCTTCCCTTACATTCATTATTCTTCTCATACATGCTCTTTTATTCTTCTCACTTCGGACCCCCGCCTTTATAAGAACGTTTTCTATCTGGTCAAGAAACGTTTTACGAGGGCATCCTCTATTAACAATCCCATCCACATTGGCTCTATATATCTCTTTCGCTACTTTATTTTCATCCATCCTCTCTATGTGCCCAAACCACCTCAACATTCCTTTTTCTATCTTGCATACTACGTGATCTTTCAAACCTACTCGTTCACGGATCACAGTATTACCCACTCTATCACACATTTGAGTCCTTAATCAGACTTACATCAATGTGACTTTTCTAAAGTCATACTTGTGGAATATATCAAAATATTTAACGGTGAGGACTGACATCTTAAGAAACCCTCATGGCTGATTTGACCTTAGTAATGTGACAGTGCATGCAGACACTAGCGATAGGTCTGCCCTCTATCATGTGAATATAGTTTCCAAGAAAAACCTTATTACTCTGCACACAAGAAATAGAAGTATTTGTCCCTTTGCCACCTCTTCTGGGATATACAGTGTGAGCGTTGTGTTGAGTTTCCTTTAATCAGATAAAATAGAGGAATTATTGAAGAGTAGAAATTGATATTAATTATTATTTGTAAAATAAAAGATCATGAATGAAAACATTGATGGATGTAAAAAAGCTAGAGAGGTTTGACAGGACCGTACGAAGTGGCGATTGATATTCTCTGCCTACCCTAATGGGAACTAAAGCCGTGGGTATAATATGTTGTGTTCTAATTATATCGACGCAATTAATACATTTTGCTTAAGTTAGTATGGACAATACGATTATGAAAGCTATACTAATAAATATTTTCAAAAAGTTGTTAAAATATTAAAAGACATACTCAAAACTAGTCCAACGATACTTCCTGACGCACGTCTTTACTGAACCTCTAAAAACCTTCATATAACGTAACTATTTCGCTACACATGTGCAGACATCATTAAATAAATCTAATTCTTTCACTTTTAAGGCCACAGCAAAAGCTGGAAACACAACTTAGAACAGAAATCAAATATTCTTTTACATCATCGCATGTTAAAAAAAGTGATACTAAAGGCAGTTTAGAATAGACTAATCACAATCATGTTCGTATATATTATATTATTATTTATTATTATTATTATTTATATAAATGGATGGAATTAGCAAAAAATGTCCAAAAAGTAAAAAAAAATAATTCAGAGCACTTTATGAAGTTAGTTTTCAAAAACTTTCTCTTCTTTCAATCACATCCGTAATACTAAGACTCAGTAAAAACTCTAGACTAATAATGCGAAACAGTGATATGAAGCTTATTTCAATATAGGAAATCTATGTGAATTTTAGTGCAGCCTCGCCAAGGTATACTTTTGTGACACAAATGTGTGTAATTTGCGTATAGACCGACGTTGAAAAGAAAGAATCCGCCAAACAGGTGTTTCACATACTTGGACAGTCAGTTTAAGCTAAGCTCTAGTATTATTTACGTATCTGTAAATTTATAGTCTAATGGCAAAAACATTGAATTAATTATTATATTGAATAAATTGGTTCAATTTTTATACGTCAGTCAGTCAGATTTCCTGCGTATGACTGTTAACTTTTGTTTTCATTATACTCTACGAAACGTATATACCTTGCCTCTCAATGGCTGTTTACCTATTAACTTAACAGTCCCCTCATAGCATAAAAGCCGATAGCAACACTAGCATAACACATATCGCGAGAGAATAAAATTTATGACCTCACGTCCCTCAGGACCGGGGAAAATTAAAACTGATGATGTACCGTAGCGGCCGCTGTTATAATTAAAAAGATAAGGAATATTTTCCCGAAGAAAACCCCTTTTAGCTTAACCCCCTAACTGGCTAAGGGGGCCCAGGAGACCGCACAGAATCGGCAGCGTACTGATTAAGTAAACTCAGTCAAAAGTCAACAAGGGCATCTAAGGATGAGATGTTAAGTTGATTTTGCGTATTCTCTGGGGTTGGGTATTGTTATCATAGATAGTTACTATCGTGATTGGATTGACTTTGCGATGAGTGAATCGACGTTTCGTTATTTGTGTTGCGATCGGTTTGAGATGATATTGCTTCAACGGGTTTAAGTGATTAGATATCGAGTATAGAAGAGGACACGTATATCAAAAGTATATATATTCCATATTGAGATACTAAATTTTTATCTTAGTGACCAAAATTATATTTTTCGCTTCTGGTGAGGTTTATGTTTTATTATTTAGTTTTTTTTTCAAAATAGGCGTCCTGTTTAAATTTCTGATTATTAATATTGAATTTTGTATCTTCGGTCGATTGCCTTTCATAATAAGCACAAATAAAAATCCAAAAGAATCAAACCAAATCAATGCAACTAAATTAACCACAACAATAACACTGTCCGAAAACAAGTGAACGAACCAACAACCAACAAAAATATTCGCTGCATAAAAATCTCCTATTCGTAACAGAGGCTGAAAAATATCGAAGTTCCAATTTTGGGGTCCGGCGTGGCACGTGTTCCGTACCTGCCACTGTTTAGTATTCAGTCCGTATCTCGCTCTGTATTGATTGGCGCCCGCCCGCCCTAGCGCGGCCGGCGTCTTTTTCAAAACAATCCGAACATGTAGATGTAAGGATGTAATCATTTTATACAACAGATGTTTGGGTTTTGTAGTTTTGCGTTTGTATGATGGAAGTAGCTTTGGTTGTGTTTTTGTAAAGTTTTTGGGAAGACAGAGCGCTATGAACTTTTGGAATTAGGGCATTGTCATTGAAAACTGTGCTGAGCTGTGCAGAACTTCAAGCAAAGACTCAGGTTGTTATTTTACTTATTTCATCCGAGCCAATGGTTTTTAGTCATACAACTATGTGTAAATAGTTTTGCAAATGCTGTATACATGAATCTGTGGTAAAAGTATTAATGTTACAAGATATTAAACTAAATATCATGTGATGTTTTGTTATCTGGATTTTCTGCAGCGGGCTAATTATCAACTCAACTCAAATATTCACGCCGTATATCCCCGAAAGGGTTGCTAGACGTACTAACACTTCTGTGTATTACATGACATTGTCTCCTGGTGTTCAGAGTACCAACGTTTTGCTAGGACATTGCAGTTTTGTACGAATACATTGACTCATGACTAAGTACAACTCAATCAAGTGAGTTTCCTCTCGATGTTTTCCTTAACCGTTAAAAACCATGATAAATCAACCACACGTATGACTTTAGAAGAGACAGAACTGTGTAAGAGCGGTGTTCTTACCCACTGAGCTATCACGGTTGCTTATAGTATCACAACTCATATATATTCCCACCAAGGGGATCGACTATTCTTTGAGTGGGAAGAGTTGGCCATAGTCCACCTAGGGAGCAGATCAACTATAGATATTATAAAAACCTATGTTTGTAATACAAAAATTTGTTTTCATTGACCATCTACTACCATTGATTTTATTGATTTTATTCCTAAGTTGCTGTATATTATAATTCTTGGAAACGATAGCTAATAAGTTAACATTTCAGCTCTTCCAGCCAGGTAGCTAGTTTAACAATGTATGTTTATTTTCTTTTTTTCCTCCTTTTATTTCATTTTCTTATATTAAACAATTTTCTGACAAGAAGTATTTCACCGTGTTTCGAAAATCGGGGCCATCTTAGTCTTTAAGTTTTTTTTTATTTAAAGGTTTTTTATTCTGTAATATATGATTTTAATTTAAAGCAATATTTTTTGTAATACAAAAGCTAAGTTAATGAGTACCTTAGCGATGCAGTCGAACCATTTGCAATACTTAGCCATCTTTTTCAACCACAACTTTTGGAGTCATAGGAAACTGAAAGAAGAGTTTTCTATATTTGAGTGAAAGTTCTGAGTATTTTTTCTTAGTAAGTTCTTTGAGTTCATTGACAGTTCGTACTTATTTTGTAAAATACTGTTTGTGTGTTGTGTTTTAGTATGCAATAAAGTGTTTAAATAATAAATACATATATACATACATATACTCACGGCTATAAATCCCTAGATGGGGTAGCCAGAGCTAAGGAATGAGAAATTCCTCAGCCACCTACCTATGGAAAGTTGAGTGGGGAAAAGATGCTAAAATAAAGGTTGTTGGTGATGGGTCTCCAACCGCATCGCCCAATAATCCCTTTAAAGCCCCAATACCGTTAGTCGCCTCTTACGTTCACCCATCGGAAGAAATGGGGTAGTGCTATTCTAAGCCGACGCTACACAGTTTAAATAATATTTGTATGTAAAGCCGTCTAGTATCGGTTTTGAATAACACTAACCCATTTGATTATAAAACATGAGTAACTCACAACATAAGTTTGGAATAGAATCCTATTCTAATAAATTCATCAGAGATTCTAGTCTCGAACACGTTGAAGTAGTTTGCAAGAAGTGATATAATTTGACAGTCTATTTGACCCGTCGTGCCCATCCGAGGGTTATCTTAACAACGCACTTTGAACACTATTGTAACTATTTGCGGAGACGTAAATACTATAATTAATACGTAAACTAGTTTACTCATTCATTTACATATGACAACGTGATAGCTCAGTAGGTAAAAGACCGCTTATCGTGCAGACAACTGGAGTTCTAATCCCGGGTTGAGCCTACACCAATTTGTCTTTTCTTAAGACATATGTGTAGTTATTTAATGTTTTTTGACATGAATTCCTCATGTGGGGATTATTACTCATAAATAAAAGATGTTATTAAAGGAAAGAAAAATTTCGACACTGGCGGGGTTCGAACCCGCGACCTTCCGGTATACGCCCCCGTCGCTCTGCCAACTGAGCTACAGTGTCAGTGTCAGCGCTGCCAACTGACACTGTAGCTCAGTTGGCAGAGCGACGGGGGCGTATACCGGAAGGTCGCGGGTTCGAACCCCGCCAGTGTCGAAATTTTTCTTTCCTTTAATAACATCTTTTATTTATGAGTAATATGTGTAGTTAATTTATTATGGTTGTTAACGGCGAGGGAAAGCATCGTGAGGAAACCCACATGGATGAGTTGCACTTAGTCATGTGACAGTGTATTCGTACAAAACGACGATAGGCCTGCCCCCTATCACGTGAGTACACTGTCCAAGTAAAACGTGGTTACTTTGAACACCGCACCAGGTGAAAGTAGTCACGTGATGTTTGGAAGTATTAGTACCTCTGCCAACCCCTTCGGGGAAATTCTGCGAATCTTTGAGTCTTGAGTCGTCCCATTACAAAATAATGTAGGTATGTATTGGTGTATATGGTGGCACTTATGATACTTGGCCGATGTGTCTTGTATATGCATTAATCTCACTTTACTAGATCTTGGTGGCTAGGCAAATACTTTCGTTTGTCAGTTTAGCAATCCTAGTAAACTTCTCATACTCCCTTTATATTCGTCAATCTTTTCATGCATGTACTTTTATTCTTCTCTCCTTAGATGTCAGACTTTAATAGCACTTTCCCCCTCTGATGTAAGTCTACTGAGACACTTATTATTCTTTTACTCTTTGGGTATGCGGCCTGATCTGCAGACTGGATAGTTTATTTGGTCATTTATGTGTACAGTGATATGGTATTTTTTTATAATATCTAATTTTAGAAAGTAATAGCTTTTGTGCTTTATACTGTTGAGTAGATTTATGCTTGCAAATTAAATAAAAGTCAATTATTTTTATCAACTGTGTTTGCAATTTATTGACAACAATAAACGTTTTAGATCCATGAAGAACATCAGTAATTATTTTCAAAACATAATGACTAGCAACAAATCTATACGCAACGTCTAACTATCCCAGTATTAATCCCAGCGTGTGGACAAAAGCGGTAAAAATAATAAATATGGTCCGTCGCCGCCCACAGCACAATAGGCTGGTGCAGTTCCAATATTTTCGTATCGGGGGCTGATTAATGTGGGGATCAAATGTAGAACAAAACAATTGTGCTATTGATACAAAAAATGTAGGGTTCCGATTTGTTTGAGGCGCTTTGTATGGCGTTCTAATGAGACGGAATTGTACTGGGTTTGAGGATAAGTTGGTGGTACTAAATATAAGGCCGTGTTCAAACCAAACTGACTGTAAGCCGCCAAATGTGAGCAGGCTTACTATGAGCCCCAGTGTAAACTTGAAAATAAACGGCATTTTTCGTTCACAGTATGCTGACAATACGCTTATAGCTTACAATACGGATCTGGATCTGGATCCAATACGCTGACGTTTAGCTACGTAGCCAATCAGCGTCCGCGGAGCGTAGTGACGTGCTATATTAATCAGCCGCCGTATGTCAGCGTCTACACATAGCGTATTAACTTATTGTCGGTTATATGTGGACGAAAAAGTGAATATGTATGGAAATACAATAAACTGCGTAACGTTCGCTCACTTTCGGCGGCTTACAGTCAGTTTGGTTTGAACGCGGCCTAAAATTTATAAGTTTTTAATATTTTTGTTACATTCAAACAACGTGTTACAACAAAAATGAATCGTGGATATATGAAAAGCTGTGATGCTGTGTAGGTTAAAATCATCTAAATAAAATTATTTTCATTATTCTTCTAGATAGACTCACGCTGCCGCTTGTTCACAGAGAGGACAGAGGAACTTATTTTTCTAATCATTGCATGATATTTGAGTATCTTACTGAGGTATAGCTATTAAATAGTCATAAATCATTTCAATTTTTAACCAGTGTTTCATAAGTTTAATATCGATATTTTTATACCAAGCCACCAACTCTTTTAAAGTTTTTTCTTGAGGTATAACAATATGGCCGCCACTATACAGGCTACGCGCCTAGTGTGAAGACCACTGTAAAACAATGTATGAACCGTTTTTTGGAAATAAATAATATTTGAATTTGAATTTGAATGTGACGATATATTTTTGATATTCTCAAAATCTGTATGTTGATATTTGGACACCAAACTTCCGCCAAACCATCAAATATCTAATAACAAAACTATGAATACAACAAAATGAGTCCAATAAAGCATTCACAGTAAAAGAAATAAAAGCGATCCCTCTAGCACTCCCTATCTCACGCCTAATCTCTTAACAAAGCAACGGAACATTTTGGCGCGAAAATAATGAAGCACACGTGTCACGTGGCACGGTTGGCCCGCCCAGGATTCGAACCCGGGTCTTTAGACACCAGTAGTACTACGGAACAATGGGCCGCGTGGCGATTGCTATCAGCGAAATGAGTTGGTGATTTTAGGATGAAAACAAAACTGAATGACCTTCCCCGAAGTAAAACATGGTCGTGAAGTTGAATTATTGCCGTTGTTTATTGATGTGCAGATTAACAGGAACGCTGTGAGAATGTAACGCGATTGTTTTGGCAATTTTGTTAGGAACAGATTTTGTCACATGGGTAATGGGAGGTAATTAATTTATGTTGTTTTATTTTGAATTGTTTTTAGTTTTGCTTAGAGACAATCAATCAATTTGCTCTATCATAGTAAAGAATCGATATTGCAGATAAGATATTAACAAAATTAATTTTAACTCACATGATAAATGTTAGAGATGCGACGAACCAAACGGGCACCATATTCGCTATTCAAAACTCTTCGCTCTCTTTCGTTTTCACTAGAACTTACAGTAGAAGAGCCGCTTCTTTGCTGAATAGTATTCGGTATTTGGTTATTCGGGAAAACCACTACTCGGTTGACGGATTAATGAAAACTGAATGCGATTAATACTAATTTTAGTTACTTAATAACATACATACATACATGCATATACTCACGGCTATAAATCCCTAGAAGAGGTAGCCAGAGCTAAGGAATTAGAAATTCCTCAGCCACTTTTGGAAATGTGAGTGGGGATAAGATGGTAAAAATAAAGACTGTTGGTGATGGGTCTCCAAACGCATCGCCTAAAAGTCGCCTTTTACGTACACCCACCGGAAGTTATGGGGCAGTGCTATTCTCAACACAGCAACCACTTACTTACTAAGTCAAGCTAATTTTAGTTACAAATAATATTTAAGTTGTAGAGAATCAGACGGTATATCGATATGATGGCAACTTTTACCCCTTCGAACTTCACTGCTAAGAATCTCGCAATTGATATTTGTATGTAGTTATATTTATAATGCATTTTTTTCTGTTCTTAAATAGTCCATCTTTTAATTTACGATGTTAAGCTTCATTTAATAGCCAAGAATTGTCCCTACAACAGTAAAACAAAGAATTAGTAATGGTCTACCCTTATCAAGTTGGTTAAAACTGTATTCACAGTGCGGGAAATATGACTAATATCATATCTGTACCATAACTACTGATTTTTTTAATACATTAACGCCCGATAGAAATCAGAAGAATTAAGTATTCAAGCTGAGAACGACTTAAGTATCGTTTTGTCTCATTCAGTTGTTAAGATTTCAATGCGACAGAACGATACTTAAGTTGTCCTCAGCTGGAACACTCAATTCAGAAATCTGACGTAAGATGACAAAAATGATACTCACTGAATAAAATTTATTAATATACAATGAGAGGTTATCCTTTTTCTATTTTTTTCTTTTTACCTGTTCTCAGGATAGATGGCGCCAGACTTGCTATGTTACTGGTAGGAACGGAACGTTTTTCACACTTGGATGTAATGATATCGTAAAACGGAACGTGCATAAAAACGTTTTGATTTGAAAGTCTAAATAAATATCAGTTTAAACCAAGATAGCTTAAAAGTAAATAAACAAAGACGGTATTCATATTTAACATTCTTTTTGTTGTTTTTACTCGCTAAAAAGAAAACGTCCCTAGAAAAAAAAAGAGGAGTCTGTGCCTTGTAGATTTATGTAAAAATGAAGAAATACATCTTTTTCCTAAAGATGAAAATCGTAAAGCGCAATAGGCGTGACGACAGTATTAAATAATCAAAGATTTAATTGTTTTAGGGAATAATATACATTAAAAGCATTCAAAATACGAATTTAGTTTAATTTAAAAGCCTGAGATTAATGTGATTTTCAATAAAATAAAAGACTAAAATACTGCAATCGGCCATTTTCATAGAAACACCAATCACAGAACGTGACGTCACGACTAAGTAATCAAATTATCAAACCAGTCAGCTCAGCACTATCTGCTCGTGTTGTGTTCAGTTTTAAAGTTAAAAGTGTTTTAAATCTTTCCTAGTGAACTCAATAACTATGGAATCAGGCTTTGTTAAAGCAAACAGCTCAAATTTGCCCCGGATTGATTTGTCTATGTTGGTCGATTTCCTCGCAACAAATAAAGAATTTTGCTCGTCTGAGTTTAGAAACGTCAAAACTTCCTTGTAAGTAAATTTTGTTTCATTTTTATTGCTAGCACTAGAAGATACATACAACTAACTTAGTTTCACACTTATTTTGAACCCATAGGAGTTTATTTTGTTTCAATTTCATGTGATTTACAATAAACTTTCGTCTGTTTTTGAGGTTAGTTCCCTAACAGCATGAAAGTTGCTTATTATACGATTTCATACACAATAAACTAGTAAATCTAGCTACAAAGCATCTAAGTACTTACTAGTATATTTCCTCATAGTATAAGTAAACACCTAACTACGGTATTTTTACTAACTAAGATATTTTTTTATCTGATAATCACCAAGTCAGTGTGTACCTATGTATTTATTCTAATTAAAGTAAAAAATTTCAGGTCTTCAAGACCATCATATGGGGATGATGCAATCAGTTATGTGCAAATAAAACGGCAAAAGGACATTTGCACTGTCAAGTCTAAGATATGCCCTGAACATAAAGTTCACGCGAAACTTTATGCTGTATCATTAAGTGTGGATGAATATGAAGAAAAAGTAACATTGGTACAGTGCCACGACTGTGTAGCTGCGCAGGGTGGGTGTAAGCATGCCATAGCACTGCTTATGTGGGTCCATCGCCGAAGCGAAGAACCTTCTTGCACTGAAGTTCAATGTTACTGGCAGAAGTCCAAGCTATCAAGAGTTGGCACTACATTAAAATTTATATCTGCAAAAGATTTATCCAAAGGTGGCCCTATATTGCCTTCTAACTCTGCAGTTCTTGAAAAATTTTTAAAAGAAGGTAGAAAGAGAAAACTAAACAACTGTGAGCTACTAAAGTATCAACAAGACTATAATAGTGATGAACTACATAGGGTCTCAATGCACCAACTTGTGTTTACATATAAAGATGAGTGATGTGACTTATTTTTAAGTAAAGTTAATTTGACAGCAAAACTTATTAATGAAATTGAAAATATAACCAGGAACCAGTCCAAAAATAAACTTTGGTTTGAACTAAGGTATGGCAGGATAACAGCTTCTAGAGCTTATGAAGTGAGTCGGTGCCAGACTGACGATGGGACTCTGATTTCTTCTATCATGGGGGGAAAGATACCAGACACACCAGCAATGAAACGGGGAAGATACTTAGAAAATGAAGTAAGAGAAATAGTTAGCAAGAAACTAGGGAAAAAAATCAACAATACTGGACTGTTTATATCTCAAAAATATCCTATGTTAGCTGGTTCCCCTGATGGAATTTGTGAAGATAGTGTTGTCGAAATAAAATGTCCTCTAAGCAATAAAACTTATCTCAATTACATAAAAGATGGGAAACCCAGCAAGAAATGCTTTGCTCAGGTACAAATGCAAATGTATTTAAGTGAATTAAAAAAATGTTATTTTTGCGTTGCAGACCCTAAGTTCTCCACTAATAAAAATGTTGAAATTTTACGTATATCCTTTGATGAACAATATATAACAGGCTTTCTTGAAAGTGTTGTTAAATTTTGGAAATCACATATATATCCTTTGTTATATAAAAGTATGGAATAAAAATAAAGACAGAAATTTTGTGTGTTTTATTTAATAAGAGAATCTTGTATATTTATCAAACCACAAGCTATAGTTATCACATCATCAATAACTTTAACCAAATTTAAATTAAGACAGGCATGTGGTTTTAACATGCTGAATTCACGTAACCGTCTTATCACCCGCTCAACGTGAATTCGTAGGCTAGCTATTTGTTTTGTTTCTTTTGCTTGAGCTTTAGATAACTTGGCTCCAGATATAACACTTGGAGGCCGTACTAACAGAACACCCATTTTTCTAAAATATACTTCCACATGCTTAAAGCCTCTGTCTGCCATGACCCACATACCGGGTTGCAAACATTTTGAAAAGTCAGACGTTTCAACAATGCATGTGTCTGTTATTCGGCCTCCATAACCATTTGAAATATAATTTATCAAACCAATAGGCGTACAAGATATAAGGTACTTAATTGTGTTAGCTTTCTTGTAATCAGACCAGGAAAGAGCTTGATTTAAGGCTTTTGTATTTCTATTTCTAAACAGTCTATTATACAAGTTACCTTGTAGTATTTATGTCTAAAAGCCATAGGTAACATTTTTCTTATCAATTCTTTATCTAATGGCACAATAAAAGGACGCATTACACTAGCTATAATAGGTATGTATTTAAAAAAAATTTTGCTTGGATAAGTTACATCTATGCCAAAGTCATCAGCAAGTTCACGGAATGTATTATTACATTTTATTTTTTTCAGACATAGTAAAATATAGTTTACATATATATTTGTCTGTTCTTGAATTAAGTTAACTAAGTAATAACAACTTAAAGGAATACCAATATAAGAACGGGGTCGTTTTTTAATTTTCTTCAAGGTACACTCTAAAGCGTTTAAATCTTCTCTCCTTTTGTCATCCTCTATTGCCTCGCTACAGTCTCCATTTGAGTAGACTCCATTTGAAGAGATTTTATGGATATTGATGATTCGGTGTGAGTTACAGAGGGTGTATAAGAAGTATCACTATCATTACTACATGTTCCATATGGTCTTGATGGGTTACTATTACCAATATCTTTGATTTTAAATGGTGATGTGGAGACAGAATGTAGAAACGGCTTCAATGGGGATGTTTTCTGATTTACCGAACTGACTTTTGTTTGATTACTTTTGCTTCTGAATGTTTTACATATTTTGTTCACTTGAATTGATTTATCCAATACTCTTGGAGTCAATTGGGGAACTTCTTCAATGTTCTGCTGAACTGTAAAACAAATGTTTTGTTATTTAAGTACAATGTTATGATTATGAACACATAGGAGTTTCTAGGTCACAGAAAAAACAGTTTGGAGTGTAAGTACCATTAATGTATGTAGGTACCTATGTAATAATGCTGAGAACAAAATTAACATTTACAATGCTATTTCTAATACCTAAGTTAATAAAATATATGTATACCTGAACCACTTGATAATGCAATTTCTTCAGAACTTGATTGTTCTGTAACTATACTTTTTTCTTCAAAATACTTTTCACACTCTTGAATAGTCATCATCCTTCGTTTTTTAACTATATAGGGTCGCTCTGTAGTGTCTGGTGTTCGTGTTGTCCTATTTGGTTGGCATAAAAATCTTTTAGGCATACATCCTTTTTTCATACGGACTTGTGATACTGACCCCATCACATGATACTCCATGTAATTTTCCATGTCATTTGGCAACTGAAAAAAGAAAAGTAAACAATTAAGATTGTTGATGAGATAGATCACCAAGACCAAAACAAACATAACCTTAATTGAAGCTCAGTTATTCCATCGTCATAGCCTCAATATTTCAACTATTTCGCGACAAAGAAACATTTTAACTTTAAAAATCTATCAATTATAAATAAATTATAATACATAGGTACTCACATCAAAGTGATCTTCACAGAAATAAATTGGCGAATTCGTAACAACATCTTTCGGGTTTCGCCGTGCGAGCTTTAACCACTTATCTCTTATTATTTTCTTGTTTGGTACATACACAAACACTTTGTTGGGTGTCGCTATCGATGTGTTTTTACACTGCGGTACTGCACACCACTTATACACTTTGGAATTCATTTTTTACCACGAATTAATTTTCTTCGCTATGCATAAACACAATGTTATGACAGTGTTTACTTATTCGTGACGTCAGAGCAGACGCCATGACACCTGCGAGCTTTTTTCGCGCGGTATTGAAAAAATATTTTAAAAATGGCTTTATTCTTTGTTAAATAGTAGTTAATTACCGAAATAAAGGTTTTTTCGTAAATAGTAAACGTGTACCTACATAACGGAAGAGGATTTCAAAATCATTCGTCATGCCTATTGGTACATGGTGATGTGACACATGTTTTTAAAGTTGACATTGGCGAAATTATTGTAGCAACACGACTGACGCCACGAAGAAAAATTGAAGTAAGTAACGTAGTTACATCAACGCCATCTACACAGCTCTAGGGAACTATGTTGTTTTTTTATTTCTCAAAAAGAAAAACTCTCATTTATAAAAAATCCACATACAACACGCCGCCATTTCAAATTCCCAAAAACATAATCTGTCAATCCAATAAAAGTACAATATTTCCGAGCACAAAAAGAGTAATAAAACTCTAACACCCTCCTAATCTGCTCGAATCGATACCAGGGTACCAGAGACACAGCAGGGTTTCTTTATACCGTTATTGGGCTAAGGGTAAGTGCCTAGATCGGTTATAATTTGTCGCGCCAGTTGCTAAAATGATAGGCCATATTCACTAATTTACCAGGGGATGGTTATTTGTCGTCTGAAATATGTATTTATTGGATTGACCACATGTTAGTGCGATTAATCATGGGTTATTCATTTGTTTGTAGTTAAATAAACAGTTTTTAAAAAGAGTGGGGATAAATTTGTTTATGTTTTTGAGTAAGTAAAGTTTTCTTACAGTCTTGGCTGTAGTGTACTAGTATCCTATCGCTTCGCGCGAGTGATGTGTGATGCATTTCTGAGATCTATTAAAGGATTTTTTTGACAATCATCAGCAAAGTGTAAAAATCAGTAAATCATATCTTTAAGGTGGATCACAAAATTCCTAATATTTTGATAAAGTCGTGAAAAAAATATTTATATATTTTTTCATAGACTACAGATTGGAATAATACAAATGATTCCTTTTAAATAATTGAACTAACATTCTATCTAATTATGCTCACGGCTATATCTCAAAGAGGATAGCCAGAGCTTCAGCAATAAATATTTTATAATAAAGTATATTTGGTGATGGATGATGGAAAGAATTGAACTATGAATAAAGGCCGCGGTATTTTACTTATTATGTCTCTTCTCTACCCATAAAAATAAAACTTTTAATAATCAAATAAAGCTCAGTAGACCACGCTTTCAACGGCCATTTGTAAACAATTATTAAATTAAAACAAGAAACGTGCCGCTCTACAAAACCGACTTCACAAAAAGGGTGAATTAAATCCAAGTCATAAAGCAGAATTAAAACTTTTCGATACATTGCTCTCACACAATAAAACAGTGCCACTGTCGACTAATACAACATATTAAGGTGTCATTAGCACAATGAAATATTACTTCACATTTTCAATATATTATCGTCACTGAAAATTCAACCTTCTGCACTTAGTACATGGTTTAAATTTAAATGGTGATGAAAAATCATAGGACGTTTGTAAAATGAGGGTAGTCGATAAAAAATCTTAATGAATAGGGTTGTCGTGTGACAGTTTTACCCTAGTTATACAGTAAAAGTGTTTTTTTTTTTGTTAAACTGCGAATGTTTTCGCGTGTCATATGATTCTAAAAATGGTTGGCGTTTTGGAATTTGTATTTGATTATGTACTGTGATTTTACTAAAAGTTTCATTATGTTTTTGGTGGAATTTATCGTTTGTTTCACACTAAGTTAATTTCTAAAATAATGGTTGTTTTATTTTTAAACACAAAAGTAATCATAACAAACACAATTTATGATATTTTTAAGGGAATTTTTAAAGAAAAATTAGAACTATCCGCGTGAGTATCCGTATGTTTGTTTAAACAAAAAAAAACTGTGTAGAAATTAATCAACTGTTATCACTGGAAATGCTTCAAAATTATATTATTGAAAATAGTGAAATCAAGATATTTTTTTTAAATCTTTGGATTGAATCAGTTTTGACTAAACACCACCACATCGCTGAGTTATAGTTCTTCATTTGTAGCAGTGTATCTATTATATTAGGCCAGATTTTATTACGAAGCATACAAACATACATACACTCACGGCTAATAATGCCCAAAAGGGGAAGCCAGAGATGACATTTGGAACTTCAGTGAGGAATGTTTGAGTCTTGGTTATAGGTCTCCAATTGCAACGCCTAAAATATCCTTAAAAAGCCCCAATACCCTTAGTCGCCTCTTACGAATACCCACGGGATGAAATGGGGTAGTTCTAAGCCGACACTACAAAGCTTTAACGAACTCTATACATATACTCCAATACACAAATACAAAAAAAAAACAGTAAATTAACTATGCCACATTAACAATACAAAGAACAAAAACAAATAATACCTTGTCAAATTTCGTACTAGAGCCTCTTTCTACATCATAAGTCATAACACAAAAAAGCGAATTCAAAGTCACATCTACTGCAGACCCATTTGAAAACTATTACAAAACAATTGAAGTCCGTCTTTATCGTTCAATGGATCTGAAATTGTGAAGGGTTTATGAGTATTTTTATAACAATAGAGTCTACATACAGTGATAGCCTCGGGGCATGATACCGTTTTATTCTTTGAGAGCCCTATTCGAGAGCCAATTGAAATATTTGGAAAACAGGCGCTAAATTTTCAAGTACACTTCTGACTGTATAAAAGGGTTGGAGATTTGACTTAGTTTTTGTTCAGTAGTTAAGTAATCTATTGGGTACTGAGTATCAATTATGGTCTTTCAATGATGAATCGCGAGAGGTATGGGAACGTAACGTAACGTAGTGGTAGAGATGTAATATCTACCCAACAGTTGAGGCTATTCCCGTAAAGTTATTGATAAGTATATGTTCAAGCATATGGTAGTATATATATGGAGTCTTATATATGTTTTGAGAAAGGTTAGTATCGAAAGTGTATGTATGTGTAAAACAAAATTAATTCACATGTGAAACATGCTTCCCCAGTTTGACGTAATTTCATAGATTTATACATAAATATGCTCACGCTATTACCCATTGGGGTAAGTAGAGACTATCGATCGCCACTTTGTATGAAACTAGCAAACCTCTGACGTAAGTACCTTTGTCAACATAATATGTTTAATCTTAAACAATATACTAAAATATCGGAATAGAAAATTTGGATAATGTTCGTTTATACAGATAAAAAATTATCTAAAAAATTTCAAGTTCCGGAGATAAGGTGATTCATGTCATGTGATATGATGTGATCCAGAAATATTCTTATTTGGAATACTCCACAATGCACGCAATCGCATATTTTGCCCGTCCTCTCATAAGCAGAGTGGCGCAGTGGAAGCGTGCTGGGCCCATAACCCAGAGGTCCGTGGATCGAAACCACGCTCTGCTAGAAACCTTTTTGAGTTTTTGTTTTATGTTTTTAGTGTTAAATTATGCCGAACAAGATTTAATTACAAATTAAAGATTAAAACTACAATATTTATAATTTAAAATATATTCATGTCATTAACTATGCTTTTTAGTTTAAATATCGTTGTAAAAAAATATATTTTTAAGATATTTAATACATTCCTTTCACTCTTACGTGTTCAATAAAAAACGATTTGAAAATAGATTTAGGTAAAATGATTTAGCAATAGGACCAAAGTAAGTACACAATTGGTGATGAATTTCCAAACAAGAGTCAAAAGCTTATTCTCATTTCTCATATCAAGATTTACTTCGTACAACTACTTCTTAACCATTTAACCAATATTTGGCTAAAAAACTTTTAAAGCATAGATATCCATCTAATAAATTAAGGATAACATTCTAAATAAACTCTCAGTAAGCTGTGTAAAACCAACTATTTTCACAGACAATATAGAGACAGGGAAAAATAATAGACAGTTACTGTAACCCGCAGGCAGAATTTAAAAAAACATGGATTCCCGCGCAAACCAAACGCCACGTGTTTCAAATTATCAATATCCCATGATAAAATAAACCAACGGTTTCTGCACTCCAAGTGAAGCTAGGAAAATAAATAAACTTAAAAACATTATGCTGTTTACTTTATAGAATAAAATACATGTTGTTTTAGATAGAAATACTAAAGATTTTCTATAAATGATACTTAGGTACAGAATCAAATGTTTTTTCAGATCATTGGAAATCTGAAGGTAAAAAAGAGAAGTAAATTAGATTTGCGACGCTAAAACACAAAAAAAATACGTTTTGTTGAATTTTTTATTTTGATGGTGGTTTATGAATCTGGTGACACAATGAACACACAACAGTGGAACAGCAGGGAAAATATCCCTGCTGTTCCACTGTTCGGAATGTTGGAGGAATTAAATATGCGGAAGTTAATCACCTATCCTTTAAATATCGTTCTTGTTTTATTAAGAAACCATATCCAAAATATTTTTAGTGTTCTTTTAAGAATCAGCATCAAGAAGACGGATCGATAAGGTTTTTGTAAATCTAAATTTCATCTGAAACATACAAGAAAATATAGTCATAAATGAAGTCGCACCCACCAAATGAATATTGACATCCACCAGTAGACGTCAACACACCGTCCCAACTTGATTACACAACCCCCGTTCATCACCCACATTATTATGCAAATGCGAATTTAAAACCACTTGTTATCTAGTTAGCGACGAAAAATAGCACCTACGGAACCCTCCAAATTAGCCGGCGGCAGTGTACTCGCCGTAAATAATCGATAGGAATTGACAAACGAAGCATTGGCACGTCAAATTGTAGTAGTGTAACAAAAGGTCTTTTAGGATCGCCTGCGGGACCCTAATGTTGGGCTTGTTATGGTAATCGTGGCCTGAGGCGGTGAGGGAAGAGCGAGGCTGAAGATTGGAGTCATGAGGGAATGGGCATGTGATGGAGCTTGTAGTATGGTGTGCGATTTTGCGATGGCCAAATTGTTTTGTTTGGTTAATTGCTTGAGTTGGTATTAAATAGTGACGACGTGTAGTGTGTAGATGTTTATGATCGCCATGTTTTTAACACCGAAGATATTTTCTCTATTTATGATGGAAAAAATGAATTATTAATTATTTGCAATATTTGATTATAGGGTAAAATAAAGTGAAATTTGATTAAATTGGTTTTGGATTTCAAATCATCACGAAATGTTTCAATTATTGAAACTGAAGACCTCTTAGTTGTTATGGGAAGAAATGGCTTAGTGTTCGAAGGTCAATAATGATAAATTTATTACTTCATAACTTTATTCCAGCTGAAACTCACGTGACACCTTCTTCGATTTGAAAGAATACTCCAGGTGGTAAAGAAGCTTTAGATGTTAGCGCCATTCGAACTTCAAACACTAAGCGCCTTTTGATTCGTTGATCACTTTTGGATCTTCAAATAAAATTCAAAAGCATTTCGAGTAGTAGATACTGTATGCAGAAAATAATGTTATGTTAGGTTATGTGACTAAGTGTGAAATAGTATAAATTGTGAGTGAAAGATGATACAGTAAAAAAATGAAATATAAGATGTTTTGGGCATATTAACAGGATAGATAAAAATAGATTGTTCAATGAGATATGTAGAGCCAATATGGAATGAGGACAAATTTTGATCAAATGAAAAATGGACACGGAAAATTCAACGTCGGAAATATGAAGAATAGAAAGAAAGGCATGTGCGAAAAGATTGATAAATGTAAATTGAGCTCGACGTGTTTACCAGGATCGTCCAAAGTGTCGATTGATAGCCTCTACCTAACCCAATGAAAACGAATGATGTGAGTAGATATATCTATATAGTGTATAATCCCTTTATGTCGTCAACAATTTGTTAGCTAAATATAGTAAAATATAGCCTCTCGTTTACACCTTACTATTTGACCAACTCTACAATTTTATGTAGAATCGATTTAGAACGGCGATGTCTTTTTCTTTTCCATGGATGCCATATAAGATAACTGAGGTTTTTAAATACCAGACCATATCTATATATATATCATATATCTGTACTGTAAATATGCCTTATCAAATAAACATTATTTTTTTTTATTTTATATGTTCTAAACCAATATTGATCCTATACTTGATCATACTTTTATTCCAAAATTTCCAAGTTACCGAAAACTGTTCCAAGCTGACAATATAATAAACAGCACCGTGAAATATTTCCTCCTAACCAAGTACCAGTCTAATGATATAAATCATTCGAAATGCGTCGAAATAGTACCTCATAACTCGCACCCTAATCCGACAATCCTTTGCAATGCAAGGGTTGAACTAATGAAATTCAGCTTTTACTTCTACTCGATACTCGTTCTTTATCAAATGGTAGTCAGTATCATTAGAGAGTATTTAGTCGATGGCAGGGCTTGTTGGAATTAATATTATGGAGAGATGGAATTTCAGTACATTTATGCATTTATGGTAAAATCAAGAAAAAAATACTTTTTCGATCTTTAAAATAAAATTTTCGGCACTATACCTTGCAGCCATTTTTTGTTATGAAATATTCTACTCTTATAGAAATGATTGAGGACGAAATACCCATATTAAACTTTAAAACCAAGTTTGAGTTTCGGGAAATGTGACAGAAATTATAAATAGTACAATGTGTACACAAGTTAGACAACTAATACTTATAAATACATAAACATAAACGTTCACGCCGAATATCCCCGAAGGGGTTGGCAGAGGTACTAATACTTCTGAACATCACGTGACTTTGTCACCTGGTGTTCAGAGTACCCACGTTTTGCATGGACAGTGTACTCACGTGATAGGGGGCAGGCCTATCGCCGTTTTGTACGAATACACTGTCACATGACTAAGTACAACCCAGCCATGTGGGTTTCCTCACGATGTTTTCCCTCACCGTTAACAACCATGATAAATTAACCACACATATGTCTTTAGAAAAGACAAATTGGTGTAGGCCCGACTCAGGATTCGAACACTAGTCGCTTGCACGATAACCAAGTGTTCTACCCACTTGGCTATCACGGTTGTAATACTTATAAATATTTCTAAATTAAAGATATTCCAGTTATTATATTCTAAACAAAAAAAATATGGAGGACTACAATTTGTTGGAAACCCGTTCCGATATTAACATTTACGTGCAAGGATTTTGTAAGGATTTAACTAGAATATTCATTATATAGGTATGTACTGTGCCTGCAAAATCGCATAAGTGGTCGTTAATTTAAATATTTGAAAAACGCCTTTGAATTAATTATAGCAATGTTACGATTATTATTATTATTATTATTAGACGGGCGGTAAACGCCACGGGTTTCCGCACTGAGCCCGACATGGCGGACCATTGTACGTGGACCAAGTGGTCAACTAGCTCTCCCAGCCTAATTCCGTCCAGAAGGCAAGTAGCTTATCCAGGTCAGCTACCGCCCCTGGGAGCGACTTTATTGTTCCTATAGTGTTTTTTCGGATATCGGCCACTCCAGTGCATTCCTGGAGCACGTGAGCGACCGTCTCATCAGCCTTCATGCACGCACGGCATAGAGGGCTGTCGGTGATGCCTATAGTGTGTAAGTGTTTGTTTAATGTGGTATGTCCTGTGAGTATTCCCGCCACTGTCCGCAGGTTCTTCCTACTAAGTCGTAGTGCGCGCCCGGTCAGCTTTATGTCAAGGGTTGGCATAGTTTCCTTTGACTGTCTGCAGCCAGGCTCTTCCTGCCAGTGTGACTTGGAGAGAGAGTGTGTGCGTTCTCTTAGCCACGCACGCAGCTGACCAAAAGGCAGGGGGATAATCGGTTCAGGACCCTGCAGGTTCCTGGCCGACCCCGCCCTAGCCAGTTCGTCAGCCGCGTAGTTTCCCAATGAGCCGCTATGACCTTTAATCCATTGAAGGGTTATAATGTTTTTCCCGGCTACCTCCTCCAGAGCACCGTGGCACTCCAGGACTAGTCCTGAAGTGAACACACAACGATCCAGAGCCTGTAGCACAGATGCACTGTCCGAGATGATTTTGACATGCATATCGGACAGCGCACGGGCTTTGATTAATGTTACGATTGTCATCGACTGTTAAAAATAATGCCTTGTGAAAATCAACAATTGTTTTACATGGGTTTCACGACAAGTTGTTAAAGGACTGGCAGAGAAAAGATAAGCTCTTCTTAACATCACGGGACATTAGGTCTTCTGGAGTTATAAGGATAAGTACCCACCAAATTTTCATATTTCAAATAAATGTTTATTTAATAATCACAGTCAAGCTTTAGACACAAGAGAGGCAGAGAGGGTAGATATTAATTGCTTGACAATTAAAGCAAAATGGGTAGTAGTCTAGTAGTGGTGGAGCATCTAACAAAAGCGACAAAAAACTTTTTGTAACTATTGTCACTATTCATTCTTTTACTTAAATGAGTTTTCATCTACTTACTGTATAAATAGCAAACTGCACTAAGAAGCGCGTCACATGCCTTGTTGTAAACGTCTGGAGGTACCAAGGCGCCATACATACAATATAGATGTGTATTGGAATTGGAACAAAGCGTGTTTGTCTCGTCACGTTCACTACGCACTCCGGATGCCATTCCGCGTTTGATGAGTTCGTTCACTGCTATACCTCCGTGATAAATATGCTGCCTTAGTACATTACATAGGAATTTAATAAAATCTTTTGACATATTTTTAAACGCTAACGCTGTCGGCTCAGAATAGCAGTAACCCATTTCTTCCCATGGGTGATCGTAAGAGGCGACTGAGGGTGTTGGGCTTCTTGAGGGTTTTTTTGGGTGAAGCGGTTGGAATTGAAACCCATCATCAAGAACCTTTATTGTACAATCTTTTCCCTCCTCAGCTTCCAAAATTGGCTGAGAATTTCTTATTTTGAAGCTAGGTTACCCCTTCTAGGTATTCATAGCCATGAGTATATCAATGTGGTGATGATTAGTATATCATTACAGCCGTGAGTATATGTATGCATGTATGTATATCAATGTATGCTATTTTTAAAATCGCGCTTTATGTCTCTTAGGAATATTTATTGGTTGTCCGAAGGCCTTTTGTAGGTATAATTACTGGTTAGTATAGTAACTAATTTGTACCTTCCTTATCTAGCATATCTTTTATATTATAGTTCATAAGGAAAGCCTATTAAAATCAAGGACGATGATTAAATGGACGGCATTTTTAATATTGTCATACTAAATAAGCTTTTGGTTCTAATTCCAAGAAGTTTTATAAGTAAAAGTAAGCATTTAGTTCTATTCTAAACAGAAAAATAAATACAATAAAATCCATTAAATAATTCTTTGTATTACGTCCACTTCTATAAAAATAGTAAGTAATTTAGTTTGAATCTGCCGCCAACATACTTCTATTAGTGAATTCCCATCTAAAAGTTAATTAAACGAAAAAACATAGTCATATCAGAAGCGTAGTTGACTGTTTACTCACCGCTTGTAATGGAGGCACGCAATATCCCCACCGCCCCCCGCACCCCCTTCATCTGCTATCTCTGTCACATTTTGACAGATCGAAATACCACGTGACACGTCACTTGTATTTCTAATCGTCACTGCTTATCGTTTCTACATTTTCATTTCGTTTTCCTGCAGTCATTTATCACGCCAACAATAAAAAGAAACAGAACATTCCATAATTTGAATGTCGAGCAAAACGAAACGTCATTTCGTGTGCTTATGAACACAAAACGCGGGAAGTTTTATTTTTTTAATTCAATTGGTGTTTTAACTTTTTAAATTGTTCAGGAGTTGTGAGTTCACTGAAAGACGTTGGCACACTGGCTGAATGCCGCGTTTCTCTCGGATCGACTAAATTTTCAATTCAAACAGGGTCTTTATAAGGGTAGTGACGTTGTACAAAATTTACATATTGACGTAATAAACTGAGCCTGTGTATCATTTCTTTATTCTCTCATTGTGCCAAAGATTTTGCTTTCGTTTACCTACTACAGTAGCTTAAAACTTAATATGACATAGCGCTCACGCTCTATATCCCGAAATGGTTGGTAAGCATGATGTCGTCATAATATTGTGTGCTATTTAGTCATTTGATGTTAGAGGATCCACATTTCACTGCTTAGTATAGAATAGAATAACTTTTTGTTGCTCACTGTTTATTTTAAACCAAATCTTTATAGATACTTTTTGAAAGTCAAAATTTAAAACTACTTATTACTTTCTTTCTGACTCTACCGTTCGATACCGACCAACACCTCATACAAAATCCAGAGTACGAGAGGTTTTATACTATGTATTTCACAACACACATTTTCTGTCAATGTTATATTTATGACACACTGATTTACATCAATTTATAGAAGCATTTGCTGTGTAGTGTCGGGTTAAAATAGCACTACCCCATTTCTTCCGGTGGGTGTACGTAAGAGGCGACTAACGGTATTGGGGCTTTTAAGGGATTTTTGGGCGATGCGGTTGGAGACCCATCACCAACAACCTTTATTTCACCATCTTTTCCCCACTCAACTTCCAAAAGTGGCTGAGTAATTTCTAATTCTTTAGGTCTGACTACCCCTTTTAGGGATTTATAGCCGTGAGTATATGTATATATGTAGTAGCTTAGAACAGTATTAACAAATGTTTTTCTGCGGGTGCCGTAGTAGGTCACGTATTTTTTTTTAAATCTATATTCCAATCAACTTCCAAATATAGTTGAAAAAGCAGGCTTGCACAGAAATTCCAAAAATTAATTCTGCATATTGACTACACCCTAATGAGATTTATAGCTGTGAATATAGGTAGTTATAGAACTAATAAAAGTAGTATTTTTAATTTCTCAGTCGTTTGATTTAACATTCAGGAAAAGAAAACTATTAAATGGTTTCCTTACTCGATGGCATTAAATTTATGAGCTGAGTGATAAGTAAATTGACAAGCATACAAATTGACTACAGTGTAGTTATTGTAAATATATAGGTATGTATAATCTTGGTAAATATAATGGAAAGTAATGCAGTAGTAATTTTTAACATCTAAGATTATCATTAGAGTGCTGCGTAGTGTCGGCTTAGAATAGCACTACCCCATTATATTTGTAGGTGTTTGTAATAAGCACTTGAGGTAAAAAAACTTTTAAAGAAATTGTTGGGCGATGCGGTTGGAGTGACCAGAGACCTTTAACCTTTATTTTACAATCCTTTCCCCACTCAACTTCCAAAAGTGGCTGAGGAATTTCTTATACTAAAGCTCTGGCTACCCCTTTTAGGGATTTATAACCGTGACTTATTTTCCATAGAGATATTCTTTCTTGAGATTGTAATTGAAATTCAACATTCCAGTGTTACTCACCACTGGCAAATAATAAAACATTGTTTTATACCAACACCATCGGAAAAATAAAAGGTTGACTACAAAAAATGGCTTAAATGACCGTTTATAAGTTGGTGAATGCTACGAAAGCCGACAAGTGTGATCTTCTCAGTTAAACGATTATGTTTACGATGGAGGATAACTGTCAAAACAGATCTCTTTGGAAATAATGCCAAGAGTTTTAAAGCGTCCATTTTATTTTGAAACAAACGTAAGTAGCTTGTTCGATTGACGCCAATTAATGCAAACAAAAAAATAAGCATTGGATTCTGGGTACAAGGTTAGTGAGACCGTACTATATTGAGATGTATAAATATATTATTGAAATTGTAGTAGTGTAGTAACCAAATCATTATTAATTCTGAAACCCTGGCCACCCCAAGAATATGTATGTATGTTTACTTAGATAGCATAAAATATAAAAAAATACAAAACTTTTTGTGTGAAGACTAACTTTGTTTAAACGAGCTTGAACAAAGTATCTTGGACGTCTTCTCAGATAAGTACAAACTAGCCCTTATGGTTGTAAAATGTTTGAAAAAATACATGGAGCACAAGGAGCGAATTTATAAGAGTGAAATAGAAATGTAGAGCCAATGTGGATTTATAAGAAAGTAGGTTCGTTCAAGACTAGATAGAAAGCGAATATGGATGAAGAAGAACACAAAATCGTTTGTGACAGTATAAAAAACATAGTGGGAGTTGGAGATTCTTTAGGATCGTACAATGTGGCGATCAAAAGTGTCTACCTACCCGAAATGAAATTAATTGCTTGAGTAAAAGTAATTGAGGCTAAAAAAAACTTTTAACAAAATAATCTTATTATTTGTATCAAATTGGTCCGATGGATAATACGCTACATACCGTTGAGTTATTGAAAGAAAGAAAATTAATTTCCATGGCACACGGTAAAAAAATTACAAACAGTTCATAGACAGGAAACACAAGATATTTATACAAATATGTGTAGCTTCAGCAAAATTTTACAATGCAGTAGCGATACCTTTAAAGGCAATAACTTTTAGCTTAGCCTAAAATAAGTACATTTATTCTTACAACTAACGTTAGTGCACAAATCTAAAATTTTAAAATTGGTGTAAAATTAGTGTAAGTGTAATCGAGTTAGCGTGCTTTGAATCAAAATGCCCTCACATCTCATATACCAAACCATACCAAAAGGTGCGAGCTATACAGTACCCTATATAGGGTGATTCGGCCATAGTCCATGGCCTAATGCGTGATGGCAGACGCAACGATCACCTGCGATGGAAGATACACTGTACGAATAGTAACTGTAATCCCGGCAAACTTCTCGAGCTTCTTTACATTCATGATTGATGATATTGATTCTTTATATTATAGAAATAAAGCCGTGCAGTGTTGGCTTAGAATAACACTACCCCATTTCTACCCGTGGGTGATAAGTGGGTGGTAAGAGGCGACTAAGGGTATAGGGGCTTATTAAGTGATTTTTGGGCGATGTGGTTGGAGACCCGTCACCAAAAACATTTGTTATTACCATTTTTTCCCCAATCAACGTCAGTGGCTGAGGAATTTTTCATTCCAAAGATTTATAGCGGTGGGTATATGTATGTAAGTATGTATGTATATTATAGAAATGTAACTTTTGGTCTACAGTCTCTGTTTGATCCGAATGTGTAGTTTTCGTGGTCGCTTTCTGCTAGCATTTCCATCCGTATTGACCCCATAAAGATCTTACACTTATTTACTATCATCGATCTAGTCTATGTGCTCACTACCATGGCTGATGCAATTGTTTATTACGAGTGTGACAAATATGTTTAAATGCGACATATTAAATGGAATGTGGCGGGTTTTTAAGCTGTCAGCTATTTTATGTAATGATTGTTATTGTATACTCAGTTTGCAACAATGTTAATGAAAAGCTGAACCGAACCGGTTTTTTCTTATAAATTAATAGTCTAAGAGTGAGTATTTATGCCGCAAATGTTTTAGTTTTCAACAAGCAGATGCAATAAAATATTGGTTGTTTCCACGTATAAATGCATTACGGAGCAGAACAGGATAATTTATGGCGGCCACATTAGCATTAAAACGATTTATCGAATGTTGAGTTACATAATCGTGTCTGTTTATCGAGACACGGAAACCACGTGGGATTCCAATGAGATATCAATGCTTTGAGCCTTTTAGTATTAGCGGGCACAGGGTTTTGTTTAAATATAGTTTGAGCTCGAAATTTCACGATATCAATTATAAGACATTCATTGTAGAGTTGAGAGTTTATAGATATAATATTCTCCTGCGTCTGTGAAGTAACCATTTTTAGCCAAAAAAGTGTGTTAAACCGCATATTATACCTGATTCTGCTTTGTAATGTCGTCTTAGAATAGCACTACCCCCATTTCTGCCCATGGGTTCTCGTAAGAGGCGGCTAAGGGTATTGGGGCTTTTAAGTGATTTTTGGGCTTTTCCCCAGTTTCCAAAAGTGGATGAAGGATGTTCTGATTCTGTTCTCTGGCTACCTCTTTAAGGGATTTTTAGTTGTGAGTATATGTATGTATGTGTTTCTATTGAATTATATAATGAGCTTATCCCCTCTTCGGGTTGTACTTTGTTGTATATTTCCTATTTGTTTATCAACTTGTTTACGAGTAAATATTTTTCAACATTTCCCAGTTACCAAGAGTTTAGATTTTTTGTTGTTACCATGAGAATCTGTTTCATACAAAGTTAATTACTGGTTAAAAGTAAATTGCGGTACTTTATAATAATAATTGTTATTTCTATTGAAATGATTACAGTCCCAAAGATTGATAGAACTTGATGGTTAATAGCAAAAGGACTACGCAGCCACTTTTTATAATATGAGCAAGAAAAAGTGTAAGTTATCCTATAGTAATAAATGGATTACATAACATAATAACATAAACATAAACGTTCACGCCGAATATCCCCGAAGGGGTTGGCAGAGGTACTAATACTTCTGAACATCACGTGACCTTGTCACCTGGTGTTCAGAGCACCCACGTTTTGCATGGACAGTGTACTCACGTGATAGGGGGCAGGCCGATCGCCGTTTTGTACGAATACACTGTCACATGACTAAGTACAACTCAGCCATGTGGGTTTCCTCACGATGTTTTCCCTCACCGTTAACAACCATGATAAATTAACCACACATATGTCTTTTTAGAAAAGACAAATTGGTGTAGGCCCGACCCGGGATTTGAACACTAGTCGCTTGCACGAGAACCGAGTGTTCTGCCCACTGGGCTATCACGGTAGTAAATGGATTACTGAATTGTATAATCAGTTCAAAATCTCTACTAATTGAAATATTCTCATACAAAACAAATAGATAGATGTAAAGATGCCAGATACATTTACATACAACAAATAAATTTAAAATTCTCATCTTGCATCCTTAGTCATCAACCAATTGATCAATTTGGCGAATGTCTTTCGTGGTCAATCGATGAAAGAAAAAGAGTAGTATTAAAATCGACATAGAATTTGAATATACACAGAAATACCAAAAGGAATGTGAAGACAGTCAAAATGATAGCAAAATGCTCAGAAATATCGATTTTCCACCCCAAGTTTGTTGACAAAGGCAGGTTCTTAGCCAAATGAGATGCACCCCAAAGAATATTATGGACAGACATCGCGCACTATCATATAGATGGGTTGGTGTTCCTTATATCGGCATTTATTGATCTGCCAATTTTATTTTTGGTTGCAAATGAATCATTGATTGGAGTTCACTGGAGTTTGTTGTCTAACGCCCGATTTCTAAATTGATTATTCAAGCTGAGAACAACTTAAGTATCGTTTTGTCTCATTCAGTTGTTAAAATTTCAATACGACAGAACGATACTTAAGTGGTTCTCAGCTGGAATACTCAATTCCGAAATCGGGCGTAAGCACATTAATTCCCGTTGGTGTAGGCAGAGACTATTTATCGCCACTTCGTACGATCCTGGCAAACCTCTCTAGCTTCGTTTACATCCTTCAATATTTTCATATAAACTGTTTTATTTTTCATTCTTCGGAAGCCTGCTGTTGTTTTTTATTTAACTGTTAATTTTTCAGGGATATGGATAACCATAGACTATTTGGTAACAATAGAGTCCGATATGAAAAAAAAAAACAGAAAGATTTCTTAGGTTGGCCAAAAGTTTCTCAGTTTTGCTTTATTAAATACATGTACTTTAGCAATTAAATATGAATTAACATTAAGAAAATGTTCTTCAGTCCGTAGCAAAAGCGAAGGTTTAGAATTAGAAAGAAATAAAATTTTCATTTGAATTCATCTTTAATAGTGATTTTAGTTTTGAGTGATTATGATATTCTGCTTTTGATTCGCAAAAAATAATACCTGATTCAGAAATGACAAATCAATCAACTCACAGTTAAAATACAAATGGCAACAAAACCTGAAATAAATTTCCCAAATCAATTTGTATATTCAATATTTATCTGAAATTCAGAAAACTCGTTCGCATACATTTCACTCGCAACAAAAAAACACAGCGCATCCAAACTTTATCTGTACATAAAACATCAAAATGAATGCATCTCTTTGATCCGAGTGCATGCAGATCGCATGTAAATTCGCACGAACAAAAACAAGGGTGTGCCGATAATGCCCTTAATACCCGAAACGGCATTAATATTTGAAAATAAACTAGATAAAAATATATTCAAATCTCCGGCTCTCAGAGTAAGCCGTTTGCGAGGTCGACGCTCCGCGCTTATCTGGGAAAGTGGCTGATTGTCGCGTCTTACAGTTTAAAGGGTTTAGTAATGTTTGACAATCAATGGAAGTGTAGTGATGTGCTTTATATTATATTATTAATACTCTTGTTTGCGAATACGTATGTCTGACTCTTACGCTCAAACGGGTTTACGGATCCTATTGATTTTAGTTACTTTTCGAGCTTGTAGAAGAAGATTGTTAGAGTATTTCTAAACCGATCATATAAAGCAACACATACAAAGACGTTATGTGGTTTTCTAAATAAATTGTATTCATAGACATTAGTGTCAATTGTATGAAGTTAGCTTGCAGATAGCAGAAACAGACAATATTTTGATAATTTACATGGTTGATAAGCACATAAGCTATATAAAATGTTTAGTAAGTAAATTAATCAATATATGTAAAAAGAAGATTGTTTCATAAGTACATTTATAGTTAAATGTGCGAATAATTTATGGATATTAATGTAATTTTCTATTCAGCGCCATTGGAGATTCAGATATTTTGACAGAAAATGGAATATTTATGTTGGGTATACACTAATAACGCATAATAAAACGCAAATCTATTTCAGTCGTGTAAAATTAGTAAAACTTCAACATTTTCATTTCTATGTTGTATCTTCACATGGATAGTGTTAAAGAACAAAACCGTAGTTTTTTTTTCCACAAACTTCCTGTTTAATAGAACAGTGGTGACAATGTGTACATATGAGATTCAAAATATGCATATTAAAAAAAACAGTCGCATCGAAAACATTCACAAACAAAAGTCGCAACGCTGTCACTGTCCACGACCGATTAAAATCTATTAGTGTTGTACCGAGGGGGAGGGCCTCGTTAAAATTCACATCACGCACGAATTATATACGCAACGACTAATCTTTTTATCGAGTCGTCTCGCCGCGACACGCAGGCGTGCGCAGACAAAAGCTGACGGCTTATCGATAGTCGATATTGTGTTACGGACATCACTAAAACAGTAGATGCCTTTTCATTACAATCTGATTTGTAAATTTACGTTTCTTGAACCGTGGTCATTAATTTCTTTAAGCTTTCATTTATTTTATGACATATATGGTAAGTTAAATTATGAGGAAATTGATGTGCATAAAGTCATAAATAAATATATACGGATTTAGCGCATTGTTGAAGTTAGCTCATAAGTAAGTAAATGATTGTCACCTTGCTTGTTAATCAGAGGCAAAAGAGAAATTTGATAAGTAACCATGATTTGGTAATTTAAACTATTCGCTATCCAAATCATATTTTCAACCAAACCTCCTATTTTGAAGATCCTACGGATGATAAGTCGATTTGAATTATCTTTAAAACTTATATGACCTTAAACTTAGGCTCTTTACTAATAAATACTAAGGAGAACTTTATCTGAGATCTATTTACATTATTCGATATATTTAGCTGCACCGCAAAATTAAACAAATGTGTACACTAATAAATAAAGAATAAATAAAGGAAAGAAAAATTTCGACACAGGCGGGAATCGAACCCACGACCTCGGGTATACGCCCCCGTCGCTCTGCCATTGAGCTACCGTGTCAACGGCTGCTAGCGCGAAATTCTTCTATCCTTTATTTCTTTTACACGTTTAAGTAGTGTTTGCGTTTCCTACCTCCGAATTTTTACTAATTCGGAAGGTCACTTGTCTACCTTTTCAGATAGAATGCAAATGTTGAAAACGCCTATCACATAATTTAAATGTGTACACTTTAGTCCGCGAGTTTATTAACTAACATATACTCACTATACGCCATGACATCATTTACTTTTGAGGGTTGAGAAAGAATACCGATTACTACTTTGTCTGATAATACATACATACATACATATACTCACGGCTATAAATCCCTTAACGGGGTAGCCAGAGCTTTGAAATTAGAAACTCCTCAGCCTCTTTTGGAAGTTGATTGGGGAAAATATGGTAATAATAAAGGTTTTTGGTGACGGGTCTCCAACCACATCGCACAAAAATCACTTAAAAAGCCCCTATACCCTCAGTCGCCTCTTACGATCACCCACGGGCAGAAATGGGGTAGTGTTATTCTAAGCCGACACTACACGGCAATGAATTAATTATTCCCCGTTTACTTAAAAATTTTCACACTACGAACGCCTGCCTTTTAAGCTAATAATCTTAATTTATATTTATTTTTATTTTATATGTTTCTACGAAAAAATAAAATGATTTTTGTTTTAATATATTTATTTTCGACGTAAGACAGCAAACTTTTCTTTGTTTGTTCTTTATTATCATACTAAAATCTCCAGCATAGCAAAAAAGTCACGTTGAATTCTTCGTTCAAAGAATTCTAGTTCGATTTTCCGAGATTTGCTATTAACAGTTTGATTATAGGATTAGGACTATTATTAAAGGGCAAACATACTTTTGTAACTTTTATTTTCATTATAAAATCATTAACATTTTTTTATTAACATTAATGTAAAACCATATTACAACTTAATATTTACATGCCGGTCTTCGGCAGAACATGTAAAGCACGTACATAATTTATTTGTCAACCATTCTACTCATGTTTCTTGAAAATAAATGCATTTTATTTTATTTTATTTTATTCATTAAATTTACTAAAAATTTTCCTCGTATATCTCTGAAGGATGGTGGAGATGCTAATTAATATGGTGTTTTAGGATGCACACAACATAACTCAGTAGAATTAATCAATATATGGGCTTATCATCTGCCTTTCAGCTTAATTGTAAGTATATTACGATAAAAAGAAAATCTAACAGCCAGCATGTATGTCAATAAAAAAAAAGTTTAATATTATATTACCGATAGGAAATGTAATTTGCTGTGTAGTTATCATGTTATCTTTGCATATATATGTATATATTATTTTATCGACCCAAATATAGTCGGATAGTCTAAAGAGGTTTATATCTTCCCGAGCCAGCTTTGAATAGAACAAGTTGATGTAGAACGCCAAAGTCAATCTGCTAAACTTGTCCGTATGTTCTTATCTAATGATAAGCATATCTCTACTATTGTATTGATATGGAGTAAGCAGAGTCATATACGACTTTCTAAATAGCCTTTTCTTGGGCTTATTACAATAATGACTTATGGTGTGGTTTATTAAAAATTGTTGGTGCTCCGAAGTAATGTCAAGCTTTCGAAACTGTTGGTCCCAGCTTGTGTTACTGAAGTGCACTAGGCCCGAATAGTGGATTGTGGACGTCACAGCCTCAAACCTTCAGTATGTTTATCGGTTGTTAAACAGTATGTGCATTGAAAAAAAAAGTTCCAGGAGTCGAATCCGAAATCATGATATTCATATTACCTTTGTTAATTGTTGATAGAATAAATACATTTAAAATGAATTTCTTTCATACATTTAAATTAATTTCTTGTAGGAAATCTATGAAACAAACGTCAAAGCCCAAATTACGCAAGACATATTTCTGAAATGAAATAAATCCGGGTATCAACTACGCTTACAACCGATAATAAATTGTTATCATTGATTCTAATAAACTTGCCAGCAGTATTGTTTTAACAAATTACTTCTCCCCTTGATATTAACAATCTCATAAAACATTTTCCCGTAGTTATGGCGACGGACCGGAAGCAGGCGTACCACACTAGAAGCAACCGGAAACGGATCGCCAGAGGTCAGACCGCCTTTCCTTCCTTCGCTATACAACCTTCATTGTATTACCATTACCATCCTTTTTGGTCTCATTTTAATATGCTTGTGGATAGTCAATGTCTGTTGTTTTAATAGGAATTTTAAATGATCACAAAACATTATGGTGATGGTGGTAACAAAGCAACTTCTAGCGTCAGTTTCACCATAGCCATAAAAAACTTTTTTTTTACAATTTATGTGACGGGTAAGAATGTTAGCTGTAGTTTAGCAAGAAAAACTTCAAGGAAACAACACAATAGTCTAAATTCTGAATCAGTTATGAATCTCATGTTTTTATGAAGTCATATTGAACCATTTATAAGATACTGAGAAGTGCGTTTTAAGTCCTGAATTAAGGCTTAAGCTCAGTGTCTGCTCTAAATTTCGTTCATAAAATCTTCGCCCGATCGATTAAATCTTATCAATGAGGGCAATGCATTGTGAGGAAACTAGTTTTTACGAGTTATACTTAGTCTTATGTTATGATAGTGCGTTGAAATGGCAAATACCGGCGATAGATTTGCACTGCGGTGTCTGTCGTTAATGACATGAATATAGCTATAAATTTACAAGCCACTTTTCCGAATAAAGAAATGATTTTCAGTGGGGAATGATTATAAAATAGGAAAGAAAGTTTGGTAATATTTTTTTAGTCACATCGCCGAATAAATACTTTAAAAGTCCCCCCAATACTCACCTCTTAATTATAATGTGTTCAGAATAATAAATACCTTAACCCAGTCTTCAAAGATAAAAGGTTCAAACAATTTGTTTACCTTATTCGGATTTCCAATTGGAAATAGAATAGAATAATTCGCAACTAGTCTAAAGATAGTTAACAAGTGTCCGCGTAGGTCAGTTGTCAGTTCACATTAGTTCGTCTGATGAATAGTCGGGTTACTTGCCAAAGGCTTGTGGCGTTTTATCATTCTTGAATTAAATTCACTAAATACGGTTAGGACCTCCTAATAAAGTGATTATGCTGCTATTAGTGTGCTGTGTAGTGTCGTGTTAGAATAGTACTACCCCATTTCTTTTGGTGGGTATACATAAGAGGCGACTAACGGTATTGGGGCTTTTAAGGGATTTTTGGGCGATGCGGTTGGAGACCCATCACCAAAAACCTTTATCTCAACATCTTTTCCCCACTCGAATTTTCAAAAGGGGCTGAGGAATTTTTAATTCCCTAGCTCTGGCTACCCCTTCTAGGGATTTGCAGCCGTAAGCCGTAAGACCACGGAGGTTACACCTGGATCAAATAGAGAGTGTGCTAAAAAGGCAGGCGTCCGAAGTATAAAGAATAATAGAGCATAGATGAAAAGACTGATGGATGTAAACGAAGCTAGAGAGGTTTGCCAAGATCGTACAAAATGGCGATCGATAGTCTCTCCCTACCTTAATGGGAAATAATTGCGTGGGTATGTCACACAGATCAAGTTAACCGTATTTAGTTTAGTCAACATATATAATATTGCATCTACAGAATGGAAAAGAGACAGGGTGTTACACTCTCGTGAGACCTTTCAAGTCGGAAGTTGCTGTTCCGCAGCGGTTTCCCTTAGCCGTCTTGTAGATAGTGTTAGTTTGACCCTATATAACTCAATTTTATACCCTTGAAATAAATCATACTTCAACCTCAGCATTAATAGTACTAAACCGTCTACAAAACAATATTTTTCAAAACTAGCACAGCGGTGCAAAGAAAAAGTACGCGTCGAGAAGATAACGCATAATTCCGGGAACGTTCTCAAAGAATCAGTTGTGCCGCCTTGACAACCGTGAAGCAATAACGTGTAATAATAAAATAAAGTAATGTTTCATTATGTATTCGAATCCACGTGCCAAACATAATGACAAACACGCCGCGAAGAAACAAAAGTTCGCTTTTGTATGGAGTTATGGGCTATCGTGCGCTCATACAACGCCGCGCTGATGCACCGAGTTTTTAACTTGTACACATCTTACGTAGGTATACCTTCAACAGCGTTTTGTTCTAAAGAGGTGGCGGATTCACTGAGTTATAAACGACATAAACTCATGGCTATAACTCCCTTGAATGGGTAGCCAGAGCTAGGGAATGAGAAATTACTCAGCCACTTTTGGAAGTTGCGTGGAGAAAAGATGGTGAAATAAAGGTTTCGCCGCATCGTCCGAAAATCCCTTAAAAGCCCCAATGGGGTAGTGCTATTCTAACCGACACTACATAGCTATACAAGCACTGACAGATATACTGAAATCAACATATGTTTCCCATTTTTAGCCCGGAGCAGGGTGACCATTTTGGTTGTTGTAATTTGCCCTACGCTGTACAACTCTCCAGGAATGACTCACACGTATGACTCACTCAGAGACTCAGGTAAGCAAGCTAAACCTTAAATTCCAACTAGTGCTTCTCATTTCAAGGCTGTGCTTTAAACTAAGCTTCCAACGGTACATATATTAAATTAGTATATTAAATAAAATAAAATACACTATATATACACACGAAGTACGAAGAATAAAAGAGCATGTACGAAAAGATTGATGGATGTGAATGAAGCCAGAGAGGTTTGCCAGGATCGAACAAAGTGGCGATCGATAGTCTCTTTCTACCCCAATGGGAACTAACAGCGTGAGAATATGTATGTATGTAAAATACACTCACTATATATTAATACAAGGAGTAAAATATTTCTGAAGCATTTTATGCAGTCTAAAGACTAATAAATAAAATAAATAGAACCAGAAAAAATCATATCCTTGTCACTTAATGAAAAGAACAGTTCTCCAAAGTTTCTAATATCAAAGCAAAATCTATCAATAGGATGACGTAACGTAATACCTTTTGTTAGAAACCGTTTAACAGAAGGTCTTTTCAAAATGACTTTCCCAATGAGGCCGAAAGTGAGGGACGCGTAAGAGCCACTTAAAGGGCGGTAAAAGGATAAAAATAGTGCTAAGTAAGTAAGTCGAAGGGCCCAGGGTGAGATGTGTCAACAGATAGGAACGAAGGGACCTAACTATTTTGTGAGCAAACTGGAGCGTTTATGTGGAGTAGAATTCTTTTAGAGAATTCTAGAAGCCTTCATGGACATAGTATTTTACACTTAATTAGTCCTACGCTACAATTTTTTCAGTTTTAAGGCGTGAGTAAGAATGAGTGTTTTATTATCAAAATTTCATACTGTACCTTACCTATAATCACGCCCACTTTGTCCATTAGGGTAGACAAAATCAGTCGCCACGTTGCACGATCCTGTTATTTTTTTTCTGCTTCCTTGACATTCATTATTCTTCTCATCCATGCTCTTTTATTCTCTTTAACTCGGACTCACACAAACTTTTTCTATCTGGTCTTTAGGCGTCTCATTCTCTCATTGGCTACATTCATTTCCTCTCTATCATTTGTATTTAGGTATAAGATATACAAGATAGCCGACTACACAACGAATGAAACTTCTAAAAACAAGAAAAGTCTTCTCCACATTATACCCCTCGCTGAAATAATGAAACGTAAAGTCTCCGTAGTAAGACAACGCGAAAAGTCCCTGCTCGTCAAATAGTGATATCCTCACAGATTACACGAGTGTCAATAGAGGGCGTCTTATCAATCTATATTAGCTGCCGTTTGACCTCGGCTATTACTGGACTCGATTCCGTATCGGTGAGGATTTTATGGCTGAGGAGAAAGAGGATCAAGTGTTGACTTGGAGGCTTAGGATTTAAGTAGTGTTGAGAGGAGACTATTGGTATCTGTGCATTATTTAGTGTTAAGAATTGACTTGTACAATTTCTTCCCGTGGTGTACGTAAGAGGCAACTGAGAGTGTTTGGGGCTTTACAAGGGATTTTTAGGCAATGCGGTTGGAGACCCATCACCAACAACCTTTATTTTACCATCTTTTACTTACTGAACTTCCAAAAGTGGCCGAGGAATTTCAAATTTCTTAGCTCTGGTCACCCCTTTTAGGGATCTATAGCCGTGACTATTTGTATGTATGTATGTAATTTACTTGCATAGGTATATTCGAAAATGGGATTGAGGAAGATAATTGGAGGTGTTTTAAAATACCATTTTATTAAATCTTTCTGTAATATTCTTAACACTGGGTTGGATCACCTTGTTGCGGAGTTACCCGCATCTCCTAGCGTTATGTGACTTTTTCAAACGCCCGATACGAGTTATATAAATAATATATGATTCCCATTATTGATTCCTAAATATCTATCAATCTACTTTCATCCTCTGGAAGACCTTAGCACGAAACTTAATTGTCTTTTGTCGGATGGCTTCTTGTTAATAAAGTTATTATTAAAATCGGTTAATTTGCTTTGGAGTATGTACGAACGTAGGACAATGTACGTTTGTGCATACAAACATATCATTCCTCTTTATAAAGATAATAAAGAATAGATAGATAAAAATAAGTCGGACAGATCAAACTGTGAAATGCAGAGGTAAACGCCGTAGGTATCATCAAACGCAAGTTTACAAGAGTGTTTGAGGAGTGAAGTGAAGATTGCGGAGTGACGTGGAGTGTTTGAGTTGGAGTCGCGAGATCAGCGGAGTAATGGGTTTTATAGTGGCTTGGGTGGCTCGGGAGCAAGTATTGAGATCTTATAGTTTTGTATGTTCATAGGATGACAAAAAAATATGATTGTGTACCTAATTTAGCAAGACCATTGTGTATAAACAAACGGTATGTGCGTGCGAAATTTTTTTTTTTTTTTTAGAAATAATATATTTTTACTCTATTAAGCTGACACTAAACGGATTTAGTAAACGAACAAAATAAAACTTAATACAGTAGTTACACTCCCGGCAATATTACTAATTAAATAAGTTCAAAAACATAACCCAATTACAATGACATTAAACAAATTATTCACGCTGAGTAAGCATTTGATTTGAAAACGGAAACTGCTCATTTTTGTCCCAAAAACGCTGTGAATATTATCACACTCGAGTTTAATAACCGTAAAATGATATTGAACAATAGTTTCCAACAAAGTGTAAATTAAAACTATCAAATCATTGGATTGAACAGATTAGTCCACATCAATCATTGTGTTGAAGTCAAACGAAGCGGGAATATAATGATAGGGCTTGTGCTGTTTTTGTCCTACAATTTATTAAAATTACTATTAAATGTTACATTTTACGTAAAATGGATTCAAAGCTCTGTTGTCCTTACTAAATTATGAAGTCATTTACAATAATTTTGGCTTTTGCATTAGCGGTAATCAGAAATACTACGTACCCTAAAAATATTCGGTACTAAAAACTTATTAATAAGTTGTATGTACTTTTAATCGATATAAAAATTGACACATGCTGTACATTAACAAAACAAAGTTTTAAAAAAAAGCATTTGAAATTGAGATCTTAGGCTGATACCTTTAAACTGTAAATTACCAGTTTTAGGTTTTCGTAAAATATGCTTAGTTTTATCACTATAAAATCTAAGAGTGTACTTACAACACATGATACAACTAAGTGTTTTTAAATCGTTCTTCACAGGCAATAATTTATTTTACAATCTTTCCCCCTTAACCTTAAATAAATTGAGGAATGATCGATTCTGAATATCTAGTTTGCCCATTCTAAAGAGCGAATAGTCTATAGCAGTCCTGCACGCAAGTCAGTGTGCGCTGTGGGAGACACTGACAATGGACAGGAAGTGTTCAGAATTTACTTTACGCTCTCCAGCGTTTTCTTCCTCACAGCCCATATATGTACCCATCAAGGGGCTCGAGCCTACCCTATATAGGGTAATTTGGCCTTAGTCCACTGCGCTGGCCAATTGTGGGTTGGCAGACTAACGACTACTACCGTGATAGTAGCCGCGACTGACGGGTTAACGTGCTCTCCGAAGCACGGATTGAAGAATTGATGATTGAAGATCCTATTAAAATAATTTAATTTGCTCAATCTAAAGTGCGTACAGTCTATGGCACTGCACGCAAGTCAGTGTGCGCTGTGGGAGACACCGACAATGGACAGGAAGTGTCGGGACCGAGTTAGCGCGAACAACTCACATCACTAATTTCATTGTTTCGTTTGATGACTCTCTAATTTCGTTGACAGCTTGCTTCGATGACTATGAGGTGCGAGTTTTTATTGTGCCTTTGTTTTGTTCGTTGGTTTTGTGGTACAGTAATTTTGTGATATGTATTGAACATGAAATAGTGTAATAAACGTCCATTGGTGGGTCTGAAAAACTGAATTTTTTTGCAGTCCTAGGACCGGTCTTGATCCAAAATCATTAATTGTTACCCACTGGTTGCTCAATGCTCATTAAGAAAAAGTGAGCTCTCCAATATAGGTTTCAGAAATAGGCCTACAATTCCTTTTATTTTCTAAACTTATACGTATGGTTCAATTTCTCAGACTTTTTCGCCTAAAAGCAAACATTGTAAAATATTTTCATATATGCATTTCGGAACTAAAAAAGAAATTCTTTGCCATAATCAGTAAAAACGGCCAGATTCAGTTACCTCAAAACACACTCACTTTTCGCCACGTAATGTTGTAAGTAAATCAAGTACTCCTGCAATTGCAACTACTTTAGTAAAATGCTCTAAATATAAAGTTGTCGCTTAAAGTTCTGAACCAAATTTGATGCCAACAGTGCCAAAATAAAACGAACATGTTCAATTTTTGATTATAGAGGTCAACTTATAGCAGTTTTGCTAAATCGAGTAACACAATTGTAAAAAAAGTTGGGAGGATCAAACACCTACACACTTAATCGTCTTAAACTATGAGCCATTGTAATAAAATCATAAAACTTGTGACATCTCGGAACCGATCAAATCGAAAATAGGAAATCGAGTAAGCGATTCGTCATCGAGAGAACGTTCACTAGAACTAGTAGAGTTGTACCGTTCTGTTATCGCGGATTTTTTGGGACAACTCTAAATAAAAAGAAGTAATCACATGCAAAAGTTTTTGACGCATGTGATGAAATGGAAATTATATTATAATTAGAAGTAAGTGACTTATCACTTTATAAGTTCAGTTTGGACTATTGGTGAAAGCTCAGAAATCACTTAGTTTATTTCCAGTAAAACAAAATATCATTCGATTATACCATACCTACTGTTACAATTAGTCATCACAAAGGAAGCACGGATAAAAATACAAACATTGATTCTCATGAAAAGGCTGATAACTTAATGTATTCCATGCCTTTAAGCTGAAATGAATATAAAGAAGCAATAGTCAATAATTTATTAATTATTTTGACAATTGCACAAGCCGCAATAAATAAGTCTCCATTATTTCCTCTGCGTAGACTCGTATTTATAAAGATGAGTCAATACATCAGCAACTCAGGTAGCCGGTCCCACATTGAATCATACATCGGCACGCAACTGAAATAAACCAAATATTTATCGACTTATCGAGTGTCGACATTGCGGCACAGCACTAGGGGTCCTCACGCGTCTCGATAGCTCGGAGGTCGTAATTTAAAATCTCTGATTTATAGCACAACAGTAGCATTAAATTTGTAATCATATATTGATTTACAGCGGCGATAACATTCGCAAAACTTCGCCGGTTAAACAGATAGTTCTATACGAATGCTATAAGAATGTTTTATGTCGCAATTCAATAACCATCATCTTGGTAACTGCTTATAAAAAATATAAGCGGTTTTCAGTGACTTACTGAACTTTGCCGCATGGAATAAAGGATAAGGTTGTGTAAAATTAGGTGTAAAAACTAGTGTTTTATAGAAATATTCAATAATTCTACAAAGATCCGGTAGATACTGTAATTATACTATAATTGTTTCCGTATAGATCTAACTTGATATTTATTACATACTCACGGCTATAAATCCCTAGAAGGGGTAGCCAAAGCTAAGGAACTAGAAATTCCTCAGCCACTTTTGGAAAGTTGAGTGGGAAAAAGATGGCAAAATAAAGGTTGTTAGTGATGGGTCTCCAACCGCATCGCCCAAAAATCCCTTAAAAGCCCCAAAACCGTTAGTCGCCTCTTACGTACACCCACCAGCAGAAATGGGGTAGTATATTTAATACCATATCTAAAATATTGGGGGGAGGCCTATGTCCACCAGCGGACGTCTATGGGCTGATGATGATGATGACGATATCCGACACTACCCTGGTTATATTCATGGGTGATGAAGCCTCTGTTGGTATTGGAATGCTAAATCAGTAATACGAGTAGAAGCAGCATATTTCAGAATCCCACGTATTTGTTTCATACTTCTTCAAGTTTGCCGTGTAGTGCCGGCTTAGAATGTCGCTACCCCTTCCTACCCACGGGTGTCGTAAGAAGCGACTAAGGGTATTTGGACTTTTTATTGGATTTTTGGGCGATGCGGTTGGAGACCCATCACCAAAAACCGTTATTTTACTATCTTTTCCCCACACAACTTCCAAAAGTGGCTGAAGAATTTATAATTCCTTGGCTCTGGGTACCCCTTCTAGGGAATTACAGCCGTAAGTATATGTATGTATGTATGTTCTTTAAGTTTACCACGACAACATCGACATGCTATACTGACAACATAAATATAATGTTTAGTGGCAATGGTCAAAGGACTTAATGTGGTAGGCCAATGTTCATACGGCCTCGTGGGTTTTGAAGTGACGGCCAGGGCAGTACAATGGGGAAACTATTGGTTAAGCAAGGATGTTTGCTAATAAGGTTCCAGTCAAATCACCTAACGATCACTTAAAACCCCCAAAATATAGCTGTGTGGTGTTGGTTTCCAAAAGCACTGACAAATTTCTTCGTGCGGTTGTAGTAATAGATGACTAAGTTTTGCCAGTATCGTTAATTGTAGTAATTTATAGACTCTATGTGGTTGGAGACCCATCACCAACAACCTTTATTTCACCATCTTTTCCCCACACAACTTCCAAAAGTGGCTAAGGAATTTTTTTTTTTATTTTTTTTTTATTTATTTATTCGTTGACCACCAACAGCAAACACAACAAACATGGTACAGAACATACAATTGTTTTACAAAGCCAATGACAGGTGATCACAATTACCGGTTCAAAACAAAAGAGGAACGAAATTAAGGCGGTTGCCCGCGAAAATACAATTCTGATTCCTTAGCTCTGGCTACCCCTTCTAGGGATTTATAGCCGTGAGTATATGTATGTATGTATGTTATAGACTCTACTAACACAAACAGGAAGTAATGTCATGATTATAAAAGTACCACTAAGAAAACCGATGTTATTAAAAATTGGACAAATATCGTCAATGAACCACTTTTTGTTGAATGGCTAAAACAATCTCAAAGTAAACACACTGTAATTGCTTACGATGTAACATGAAATTTTGGGCAATAAATTACAAAATTGTGTACCCAAAAATTTCTTGCAAAACGATTCGTTTGACAGTATATAATTTCGAATGAATTTTGAAATTTACTTTTCGAAACATACTTATCAAAAATTCATTTTTACAACCAATGAAACATTTAATTTAAATCTTTTTGTTCATGAAAACCTCATGTGGGGATTATTACTAATAAACTTCTTTCCTTTATTTATTCTTTATTTATTAGTAATAATCCCCACATGAGGTTTTCATGAACAAAAAGATTTAAATTATGTGATAGTTAGGCGTTTTCAACATTTGCATTCTATCTGAAAAGGTAGACAAGTGGCCTTTCGAATTAGTAATAATTCGGAGGTAGGAAACGCAAACACTACTTAAACGTGTAAAAGAAATAAAGGATAGAAGAATTTCGCACTGGCAGCCAATTGACACGGTAGCTCAGGGCAGAGCGTCGGGGCGTTTACCCGAGGTCGCGGGTTCGATCCCCGCCTGTGTCGAAATTTTTCTTTCCTTTATTTATTCTTTATTTATTAGCAATGAAACATTATTGATTTGATCATTTGTATATATGTTTTATATAATTCATTTAACTTACTTAATTTCATCTGTATAAAATATCGATATTACAACTTATGTATAATTGTTTTGTTATCAATAGTTATTTTAATTTGAGTTTTTCTGTATCTTCTGTATAACAATTGGTAGAAACTTTATAGGTCAAGAACTTCTCTGTATTTTTAACTTATTTGAAATGTTGTGTACCGTTTGTTTCTCAAATAAATAAAAAAATATATAGTCTGGTCTAACAATCTTTTTTTATTATATAATATAGTTCCTGCAACGTGAAATACTTTTATCAGAAGCTAGTTATGAAATGTTCTGAATTTATTAAATTAAACTCGCCTTATCGTTCACCGTGCCGTGTGTGTGTAATGCCGTGTAGTGCCGGCTTAGAATGTCGCTACCCCTTTCAACCCACGGGTGTCGTAACAGGCGACTAAGGCGTTGGAGACCCATCACCAAAAAACGTAATTTTTCCGCCTGTTCCCCACTCAACTTCCAAAAGTGGCTGAGGAATTTATAATTCCTTGGCTCTGGCTACCCCTTCTAGGGAGTTATAGCCGTGAGTATATGTATGTATGCATGTATGTTATCGTTCACGGAGTATATCCCCGAAGAAGTGCAATGTTACTAATACTTCTGATAACACATGACACCAGGTATACAAAGAATCCAAGTTTTCATACTTAGTGCATTCAAAGCATAAGGTGACTGCAGGACTATCGCCACTTAGTATGAAATACTATCTATCACATGACTAACAACAACTCAGCTATGGAAAATACCTCAACATGTTTTCTCGGACCGGTATGCAGCTCGAAAAATTAACCTCATTTATGACTATAGAAAAGACACACAATAAGGAATCCTTAAAGCACTTTTGGAAGGTGAGTGGGGAAAAGATTTTAAAATAAAGGCTGTTGGTGATGGGTCCCCAACCGCTTCGCTAGAAAATCTCTAATATCCTAAGCCACCAGTCACGACACTCAAGGAAAGAAATTGGTAAGTGCTATTCTGTTATCGGTAAGAAATTCGTAGTGCCTAGTGTCGGTGTTCCTAAACGCGCAGACAAATGACCCACGCTGTATAAGAATCACGAAGGTATACTTTCCATACAGCATTTTAATTCTACTAATTTATAGGATACTAGCTTTTTGCCCCGCGACTTCGTCCGCGTGGACTTCATTTTTTGCATCCAGTTTACATAATACCAAAATACCGAAACACTATCTCAACTCTGTGTTTTATATTTATAATCCCGCGGGCGTTGTTAATGACATAAAGGACATCGAGACTTTTTAAGTGATTGTTGGGCGATTCAGTTTGTGAAGCATCACTAACAACCTTGTTTAAACTATCTTTTATTAATCTATTTCCAAAATTGGATGAAGAATTAGCATCTCTGAATACCCTTTTGAATACCTTACCTCTGGCTACACTTTTATGGCATTTATGGTTGTTAGCATATACTCATGAATGATTGATAGATGGATTTCATAAATTCAATCGCACCAAGTTTTATTATAAAATGTAAAAAAAAACTCTATATTAACTTTCATTTGCTATATCAACCCGTTAGGTGTTGAGTTCCAAAAATTCCTTTTTAATTGTTCATAAGAATCATGAAACAAATATACCAAGTTTTTATGTTCAGAAATGAAAATATCTTTAGTAAGTACAGATACGGATAGTAGTTTGGCGCTGCGGCGGCGGCCCGGTGCTGCCCCCTACACTGACCGTTGATGATATTGGGAGAACTTGCAGCGATTGCTCGGCAATATAGGGATGATTAGTGGTGGATCTCCATCCAAAATAATCGCTAAATTGAAGGGATAGTGCTTGTTATTATTATATATAGTGCTATTTTAAGCTAACAAAACTTTTTTTTTACAAAAAGATTGAAATACCTGAGATATGAACCCGGGACGATTGATTCATAATAGTTCTAATTAAATATTCATAGTAGTTAGTTATACCGCTACGCCACGGAGACGTTACCGGGGCGGTGTCAAATTTTTATTACGCTTTATTTCATATTAGTCTTACTATTGATAAACAAATTTGTCATTTAAATGTTTATTTATTTTGATGAAAACTAATGAAACCCCTTCATCTTTCCAAAATGAACATTAACAAAGTGTCTGTTGTGAATTCCATCGATGATAAAAATAATCGCTGCAATATTTTGAGCCATATATGAGTTAAGGTTTTTTGATGTTACTATGAGAACTCTTGCGGATTTCCATAGTTTCAAGGAATCGTCGTCGTTTCATTTAGCTTCTAAATTTACATGTTTATATTCGTTTGCAATATAAGTAGATGTAAAAAAAATATATACGATAAACAAATAGTACATCATCCCTCGGGAGTTTCTTATTTTCGGGGATCCATTATCGTACCATTAAGCTTCTAAATTTTGATTTTTATATTAGTTTACAATATTTTACTTTGTTTTAAACGATACACAGCGCCATCTCCAATGCATCCAGCAAGCAAACAATATTTTTGATATCCCGTGGGAACATATTTTTTTCCAGGATAAAAGTTCCTATCATTTAATTTAGACTTCTAACTACACGTCTGAAAAATTTCAAAGTAATCGGTTCAGTATTTACGGCGTGAAAGCGGAACAAACAAACAAACAAACTCACTTTCTCATTTATAATATTAGTATTGATAACAGGCTATACTTTAAAGAAGTTGTAACGTAAATACTATTAACGAGTACTACCATGTATACCATACATAACGTTACATAAACGTTCACGCCGAAAATCCCCGAAGGGGTTGGCAGAGGTACTGTCACCTGGTGTTCAGAGTACCCACGTTTTGGATGGACAGTGCACTCACGTAATAGGAGGCAGGCCTATCGCCGTTTTGTACAAATACACGGTCACATGACTAAGTACAACTCAGCCATGTGGGTTTCCTCACGATGTTTTCCCTCACCGTTAACAAACTATAATCTACTAGGCGTACTACTACTACTATAAACGTATAATCTTACTAGGCGACTATAGGCCTGCTCTCTATATCGTAAATACAATTGGTGTGATTCATGCAATGATAGAATTACTATGTTTTTCACGAAAGTAGTACGTCATTACTTTCTTAAGTGCCCAGTTGTAAACTTAGCTTTCTGTAGAATAAATTTTTGTATTTTTTATAACAGCTTAAGTTCAGTTGCATTTTTATTCAGTACCAAGTGCAAGCCTCAGGGTTACGCCTAGGGTGTGCAATCTTGCAGCAAAATCTCAATCTCGGTATTTGCAAGATTGCGGACGTCTAATCTTGCAAGATCTCGGTATTTTCCGAGATCTCGCAAACATACTAAGTTTTGTTTTATAGTGACAAATATTTTACTAAAAATGAATAAACTTAATTCCATGAGCGAATTATTGTAACAAAACATATAATTGAAATGAACGGAAATTTATGCTGCTTTATTACTAGAGATTTTGGTGGCAAACTGAAAGTGTCATCACATACACGAGCGACCTAAAATCCTTATAATATCGGGCCGAATCTTTTCAATGGGATAAAACTGCAGTCATAATGGTTCCCCGCTCACGATGCGAGTCTTCATAGGATCTGCCAGCTTTTAGCGCTAATCGTGTTGTGAGATTTTCCAACTTTCCTACTATGAAGCGCAAAATAGTTTCAGCCGTAGATATAACGACACAATACTTCAACTGCCAATTTGATAGGTTGGAACGTTGATTTAGGCTCTAAATCAACCAAAGCACGTCTTGAATTTGTTAAATATTGAGATCATATCAGCGAGACTGGACCAGGGATCTTTGAGTCGAGTACTAACTGCATGTTTTCGCCAAACTCATTAGTTATGTTAAAACTACTATCGACTTTCGGATCTTTAATCGCGTTTTATTACATGGTTTTTCCCATGTCTTCCCGTGATCATGATAACTGAAAAGTTTTCGAAACGTCGGGCTTTATTAAATCATGTCATAAAACGCGATCAAATATCCGAAAGTCAATAGTTGTCTTAATTATAATGTGTAATCGTGAAAGTCATTAGTTATGTACTTTTGCAAAACATTATTCTTTCTGTGATTTACGGAAAAGCTTGACAGTTTTTAATGACTAACTGAAGGCTATGAGCATATCAAAGTTACTGAAGTGCTTTTATAAGCCTATCTGGTTTTATAAGCGACCGCTCTAGAATAGACAAGGAACACGTTGCCTAATCTTGCGAATCTTGCGAGATCTCGTATGATTTTGGGTGCAAGATTGATCTTGCAAAATAAGTGCGAGATCTCGGTATTCCGAGATCTTGCAATACCGAGATTGCACTCCCTAGTTACGCCATTAGTTCGCGTCTTTTATCCAAAATTGCTCATTTTTCATAATTGCCGACGATTTGGTGCGTATCAATCTTACGCTGGCGAATTCCATTGACATACTCAATCTGTTCACATAAATCGTGGCTTAATAAGCTTTTGTCTGGATAAAACTTTCTCTTGAAATAATAAAATAAATGATTTCTTTTTTCAAATTGCTGTGTAGTGTCGGCTTAGAACAGCACTACCCCATTTCTTCCGGTGGGTGTACGTAAGAGGCGACTAGCGGTATTGGGGCTTTTAAGGGACTTTTGGGCGATGCGGTTGGAGACCCTTCACCAACAACCTTTATTTCACCATCTTTCCCCATGCAACTTCCAAAAGTGGCTGAGGAATTGCCAATTCCTTAGCTCTGGCTACCCCTTCTAGGGATTTATAGCCGTGAGTGTATGTATGTATGTATGTTTTTTCAAATATATACTCGTATTTACGGGCTTAAGTCCAAAAAAAGGGAGACATAGCTTTCGAATTAGAAATGCCTACATTTGGAAGTTAAGTAGGTAAAAATTAGTTGGATCAATTTCTTAAAAACAGACACCCACAGACAGTTTTATTGGAAGCCGGCAATACATATAAACATATAACGACACCGTTAGGTCCCATTGGGGTAGGCAGCGACTATCGATCACCACCTTGTACAAAAAACACGAATGTAGTTTATTTGGTCATACATACGGCTCACTCACGGCTATATTTTCCTAGAAGGGATAGCCAGAGCTAAGGAATTATAAATTCCTCAGCCACTTTTGGAAGTTGAGTGGGGAAAAGATGGTAAAATAAAGGTTTTTGGTGATGGGTCTCCAACCGCATCGCCCAAAAATCCAAAAAAAAGCCGCAATACCCTTAGCCGCCTCTTACGACACCCGTGGGTAGAAAGGGGTAGCGACATTCTAAGCCGGCACTACATGGCATAGGCATTTATTTGGTCATTTAAAGTTATTTAATTTCAAAAAGCGTAGATGCAACTACACGATGCTAATATCACAAAAAAAACAATGCGTCCTTGTTATAAGATTCTAATGGGATTGTATACTTATATTAGGATGTATACCTGAGTAGTGTTGGCTTAAAATAACACTAACCCATTTTTTTCTATGGGTGCCGTAAGAGGCGGTGTTGAGGATTTTTTAATTGACTATTAGGCGATGGGGTTTCCTCACTTAATATCCAAAAGTGACTGAAAAATATCTAATTCTGAAGCTCTGGCCTCTCTTTTTTGGGATTTATAGCCGTAATTTGAGTATGTTTGCATGTTTATTTTACAATACTTTATTAGGGTACCCCTGAGAACAAATTAAGTAATGTCTTGCTTAATATGGAAGTTAAAGGAGAAATCAATTTACAAAAAGAACTTAAGGACACTCGGACTGTGTATGAGTAACGTGACTTACCGGGAACTAAAGTTAATATCCTATTGAAAATCATATTCATTAACTATAAAATTCGTAGATTTTTCCTGTAAATTTCATCTAAATACCCTTAAAACAATTTGAAATTAAATAAATTATTATTTTATTCTTTCATACACAATACGTCTCTGCCTACTCCCATGGGAAATATTGATATAAGTATAAGTTTGTATTCATACATGTATGTATGCATCTGTACTGTATAAGGTTCTTCAATTCTTGAGAACTTCTCCTGTGAGGTTTTCCCCTGACGTTCATATTACCCACATCATGGCTTGCCACTGTGTCCATCGCTTTGTACGACCACACTATCATATGATTAAAAATACTTAGTTTAGGATGTCGGATTTCTGGCGTTATTATTCCTCTCATTTGACAACTTAAGGAATAATTTAAGCATAAAACATATATGCAGACCCGAATCAGACCACGAATCCATGCTTCATACCATCTCAAGTCTTAAGTCTTACTTTCTCAAATAAACTTGCAAGTATAGAAGTCTGAATTCCCTTATAATGCTGTGTTGTTTGTCATTCCAACAATATTAAAAACACACAATTTTAGACTAATGACTTAGCGAAACCATTTTAAATTAAGTAAGGATAAAAAGCTGTCGAGTAATCGATCACACACAAATAAAACTTCAGAAAAAGCTCACGAGATCCAGGGAACAAATTAAACGCCTCAGCATGACTTCGAAAGGCTACAAGGGTAAATATTAAAGCTGTCAGTTTTGTGTAATTTGAAGGCTCGTTTTCGTATTGTATGTTGACTTATTGAATGCGGTTTCGAGTTACTTGGAGGTGATATAAAAATCTGTTAATAATCTTTGGTGTTTAAATTTTGTTGTTACGATAAACAATAAGCTAACACTAATAAATAAAGGAAATAAAAATTTCGACACAGGCGGGAATCGAACCCACGACCTCGGGTAAACGCTCCGTCGCTCCGTCAATTGAGTCACCGTGTCAATGGCTGCCAGCGCGAAATTCTTCTATCCTTTATTTCAATTACACGTTTAAGTAGTGTTTTTTCTTTCCTTTATTTATTCTTTATTTATTAGTAATAATCCCCACCTGAGGTTTTCATGAACAAAAAGATTTAAATAAGCTAACACTTCGTTAGTTAAAACATTTTGTAGAGCATTAATATGTGTTATTATTAAAGTTAATTTTTCAAGTGATCGGCAGATAGTATACTACAATTTCAAAATTTTGCTGCTTATGTCGTGAAAGCATTTCGTTATCTATGTAAAATAATTAAACGGATTTTATCTATCATTCGCTCTTTTTAATACTTAAAATGTATACATAGATAAAGAATTATCATTTTCTTAAAATTATTTGTCAGGTTTAGGTCGGTTAATAACAACATTAAAAATATAAAAATAGTTTATGATTTTGATGATAGTTAATGACAGATTTCTTTAAGCATCGTCTCTTTAAAATCCTAACACAGGTCCTAGAAGGAAAGGAAATAGGAATTTCGTTTTAATCCTATTTAATATCTATTTTTAAACATCGGTGACTACAAATAACTAATATGTGTACTTATATTAACCATGTTGACTATTTTGTATCGAGAGACCATGTATGTCTATAAAAATAATGCTTTAAAATTACGTCCTCCAAATTAATCATAAAATATCGCCATTACAATTACAAAAATTAAAGTCATGTAATGACGTGCAACTTCTTAAAGAAATGGAAATTGTGCAAAAAACCGGCAACTTCATTTAAAAGATGACACTAATCGCCAATATGAAGACGTCGTATCCCTAATTGGACGCAATTATTGGAGAAAGGGCCAATTTTCGGCAACGACCAAAAATAATCGACGTAGATTGGCCAAAGTGGTGTTACTAATCGAACCAAAACCGAAATAAAAACTCCTTTTTCAATACGAACGTAATAAAATAACGCAAGTCACGCACTAAACGCCTCTTGGCGCGTCTTTGAAACAAATAAAAGTAGACAAATCGCCGCGTCATCTAACCACGAAATTATTTTCGCCCGACCACGTGTCAAATTTCAATTTAACTTACGTCGAAATTAACAGTGGGCGTAAACAGATTATTGATATTTTCTTCGATAAAAAAACTAATCGATGATCGTACAGAATAAGTTTAGACGTCGAAAAAATGGGCCATTGTTAGGAGTTTGAAGGTTAAAAAGAATGTTAACAAAAAGCTTTGAGTTCATCAATCAGAAGTGATTTTATTGGCGCAACAAAAGAGAATTCGGAACAATGATTTGACTTGTTTCAATTCCACGAATGGTTTTAGATTTTTCATCTTTTAAGTAAGATCTACATCGCATAGTCTTTTGATACAATCTGACGAGTCATTGAAATACACTACGACGAATTTAAAAAGTAAACATAGCAATTTATCTATGTCGTGTATTCCCAAGAGTAGCAGAGGTACTGGATAATCAGGTCATCGTGTCATGGCATCATGCAAATTCTGAAGATGTTTTACACTAGAGATACAGTTATCTCACATTTGAAGTTAGAGAAGAAACAAAGATACAGGCCTGACTCATAACTCAAACTCATGCCTTTAGCTTCTAAGATAGGAACTTAACTAAACATAACGTTCATACCATGAATCCCTAAAGGGGTGGCAGTTCTCTCAAACACAAAGATTTAACAAAAGTATGAGTAATATAAAGTACAATTTTTTGCTCTGTAGCGAGAGCTGCCCGGCTAGTACGAGCGATGTTTAAACTAGTTATCGCGTGGGATAAAGCAGTCATCTCTTACGCACTTACTTAGTATCGTATACTGCGATCTCATTCTGACCGCTATCGTGTCGATAAAATAGCGCTCGTGCTTGCCCTCCATAAGGGCTGCCTAGTCGGGCTGAAGTCTATAAGTAGGTACTAGGTTACCCTGATTTGATTGATTTCTGGGCGATAGTTAATCTCTTATTTATGTATTTGATTCCAAGCTGTTCTGTTTGATGGCGTAACACTTTTTAAGACTATCGGGTGAAATCAGTGATTACTTTGAAATATATGAGTGAATTCATTATTTACAAGAAGTCCTTGGCAGATGTCATGAAATAATGACATGCAAAGATGGATGACGGTGTAAGGTCCATATAATTAATAAATTTTAATTTACGTTCTTTTTAAATATGACATGAATCCGTGCAGTCAAGATTTCGTTTATTTTAATTAATTAGGCTTAGGGCAACGTAAAATGTATTTAACACAAATAATTCCCGTGATAGCTCAGTGGGTGGAATCAATACGTGAACATGGAGGCGGCGTCGTTCAAATCCCGCGTTGGACCTACACCAATGAGGCTTTTATGTATATGTGTTGTTAATATATCATGGTTCTTAAAAGTGAGGAAAAACATCGTAAGGAAACTCACATGGCTAATTATTCATGTGATATTCATGTCTATTCGTACAAAACGGCAATAAGCCTGCCCCTTGAGATACTCTGAACACCAAATAAAATAAATGTCACGTGATTTCCAGAAGTATAGTGCCTCTGCCAGACCTTCGGAGATATACGTCGTGAACGTTTAAATATTGACTATGGACAGTAAATAATTAAGAAAAGCAAAAAATGAGCTGTAGCTCCTGAATGAATTTAATTAATTGAATTTAAACTAGTTGCAATGTGCAAGCAAAAGTATTGAAATATGTTCAGTAACGTCTTAAAATTTGGAGACCTAAAGAAAAATATTATATGTAGGAGGAAAACGTTTACGAAAAGGTTTTATTATTTGTAATGAAAACCAATTCTTTGCATATGATAGTGATTGTTAACTATATTCCACCAACCTGTTTTTTCAATATTATATTTATATAAATAAACATAAACACACACATAGAATAACAGCCATAAATCCCAAAAAGGGGTATCCAGAGCTTTAGAGCTAGTAACTCAGCCACATTTGGAAGTTGATAGAGGACAATATGGTAGAAATAAAGTATCGTTGGTAGTCTTCAACCGCATCGCCCAAAAACTACTTAAAAAGCCCCGTATCCATAGTCATCTCTTACGAAACCCTTGGGTAGAAAGGGGTAGTGACATTTAAGCCGGCAATACACGGTGTAACAACATAAATCTATATAAAAGTAACTTTTGGTTTTTGAGGCGACTAACGGTATTGCGGATTTTAAGGGATTTTCGGCGATGCGGTTGGAGACCCATCACCAATAACCTTTATTTTGCCATCTTTTCCCCACTCAACTTTCCAAAAGTGGCTGAGGAACTTCTAGTTCCTTAGCTCTGGCTACCTCTTCTAGGGATTTATAGCTTATATATGTGAGTATATGTATATATGTATGTATTGGTTTTTGTCTGGATGTTAAATTCCTTCACCATATCCAACATGAAAACAAAAACCCTATTTGTCACCACCAACAACTGATAATTAGCGTCTTGAAATCATAATTCGTAGCCACATCTCCCATGCGCAAGCGCACGAGCCAACCATGATTAATATGGCGACTACACCCTGCCCCACCCCTGCGAGGAACACGAACCTTTGTCTCGGAGCACGTAGGCGCACTCGCATCCTGTCTGCCTTGTCATTTCTTTTTGGTTTCGTCATTGATTGTTATGTGTTAAACGTGTCGCCCTGACTTTGTTTTGGTATGTGTAGGTTGGAGTTTTTTCTATTAAATGTTGTGATGAAACCGAGGTTATGACAGATTAAAGTTTTCATGAGAAATGAGAATTTAAGGAAAGTTTTAATAGTATGGAAGATAGCTGCTACCCCTCACTTACAAGTACAGCTATACCCTAAAACAGCTAGACTAAACTTTCTATGTCGCGTTTGGAAATCAAGAAGTAAAATAAAGGCAAAACTATGTAATTTGTAATAAAAATTGGTTAACTTAATAGCACAGTTTCCTCATGACATGTTCTATTCTATACTATTTGTTTGCAGTTAAAGAAAATTTCTAGGTGATGGATAAATATATTTTTTTAGTATCAGCATAGATTCATTTAGCAGACTTATCAAAGTCTACAAGAAAACTAGATTTATTTTAAATGTAAGGTGCTACAGAATAGTTTTATGTTTCACTATTCCAATAAACATAAGTTTCTTCATTCTACACCATAGTATGAACCCATGAATGGCATTAAAACATGAATGAAATCAAAGGTTACTTAGATACGATCTAAAAGTTCAAACCAACTTGAACTTTATTCCCATGTCTTAGGGTGGAAAAAACTAAAACCAAATATGAAAATGAACAAGTCATTTTAAGTACACATCTAACTAAAGATGGTGTCAGATTAAATAGTGAGAGAATTATGTAACACTTTTTGATTTGATTGAATCCATTCACGATGAGATAACAGGACTGAAATATCATCCTTACATTATAAGTGAGGTTTGTAGAGACAGAGAGAGAGGTTTGCTGTGTAGTGTCGGCTTAGAATAGCACTACCCCATTTCTTCCGGTGGGTGTACGTAAGAGGCGACTAACGGTATTCGGGCTTTTAAGGGATTTTTGGGCGATGCGGTTGGAGACCCATCACCAACAACCTTTATGTCACCATCTTTTCCTCACTCAATTTTCCAAAAGTGGCTGAGGAATTTCTAATTCCTTAGCTCTGGCTACCCCTTCTAAGGATTTATAGCCATGAGTATATGCATGTATGTATGTTGTAGAGACAATAGTAAAAATATTATATTCGATTGTTTTTACTTTTATCATACTTTTATAGTATTTTTATTTTTATGTGTTTGTAAGTGTGGCAATATTAAACACATTTTTAATCATCAGAAGTTAGTGTTATATTGTTGTAACAATACTAATATGTGTATTATGTGAATTAACATATCTGCACATTATTCTGAGTCAAATACAAAATAGTTTCTATGGATTGGTTACTATATTTTGTTCCGGTACTTATGTTAAACCATATTAATTCTCATTTAACCGATAGACTTCCACTGCTGGACAAAGGTCCACTTCTTAAGATTTTTATGTACGTAACCGAAAAATATTTCTAAAACTCTGGTTAGTTCTTATTGGTATTATTGTTCCAAGTGTTGCACGTTGCACGAAGTCGTCAATATACGTATACAAACATACATATACTCACGGCTTTAAATCCCTAAAAGGGGTAGCCAGAGCTGAGAAATTATAAATTCTTCAGCCACTTTTGGAAGTTGAGTGGGGAAAAGATGGTAGAGTACAGGTTGTTGGTGATGGGTCTCCAACCGCATCGCCCAAAAATCCCTTAAAAAGCTCCAAGTCCGTTAGTCGCCTCTTACGTACACCCACCGAAATAAATGGGGTAGTGCTATTCTAAGCCGACACTCGTCAATATTTAGCCTTAAAATAGCACCAGCCCATTTGCTCCCACAAGATTCTGTTATAGTTATTGTTGGGCAATATGGCTCGAGACCCAGTACCAACCTACCTGTATTTTACGAAAACAGCTCTCAAGTGGCAGAAAGTGGCAATTCATATACTTACATATACTCACGGCCATAAATCCCAAAAAGGGGTAGCCAGAATTTTAGAGATTCAGAGCTAGAATTTGAATACAATTAGAATCTCGCTAGAACACATTTGAGAGTTGATAGGGACAAGATGGTACAAATAAAGGATATTTCTATTTCTGAACCTATTATTTACAGCCGTAAGTAATATGTATAGGTAGGTATCTCTTTGTACATTGTACAACAACACGTATCACAGCCTTTATTAGCCGCAAACAACATTATCCAAATTTGTCCCTACCCACCCCCGCTCGATTCAATTAACAATGATTCAATAAAAGATCGGTAATGATCGGTTAGGATCGTGTCCCGCCGATTTATTGTCCGATAACCGACAATTAAATCGTCTTTGTTCACGTGCGATGAGACCTGGGTTCCGCCTGCGCGCGCGACCTCACAAAAAGTACCGTCCTTTAACAATGAGCTAAGAAAGATGGATTCAAAACTTACTTGTTGATGTTTCTATAAGGCAAATCTATGCCTAATCATTTTTCCTTTGCCTAATAATATTTCTAAGGCTGTGTATTCCCGAAGCAGTATGCTTCCGAATATCAAGTTAGATTTCGTTCCCTACAATTCACAATATTATATATGATATAGGCTTATCACCACTAAATTTGAACTCACACCTCCCTGCATAAGAGGCGGTGTTTTAACCCACTGACCAATCAAAGTGTATATTCGTAATCTACTACAAATTTAGATAATTTTATTATTGATAAGAGCGTTTTAAGGCTACATATTGCCGTGTAGTGTCGGTTTAGAATAGCACTACCCCATTTCTTCCGGTGGGTGTACGTAAGAGGCGACTAACGGTATGGGGCTATTAAGGGATTTTTGGGCGATGCGGTTGGAGACCCATCACCAACAACCTTTATTTTTACTATCTTTTCCCCACTCAAATTTCCAAAAGTGGCTGAGGAATTTCTAATTCTTCAGCTCTGGCTACCCCTTGCTGGGATTTATAGCCGTGAGTATATGTATGTATGTATGTATGTATGATAAGAGCGTAGTCTGTCTCAAAATGGCGATTGAATATTAGATTCTGACTAGAACCCTGCCTTATTTTTGGTGGGACATGCATAAAATCATTTGCATCACACCTACACACCTTTAAAGTTCTTCTGAAGATAGTTTATTATTTCTATCCTAACTGCAATATCGGACCGGACCGGGATATATCTGATAATTTGAGCTAATGAGTTAACCCTTAGGGAATCAAACGTAAGACCTCACAAATTTTCTAAGCGTTTAGGTAATAAGGGGACAGTTTAGGTAATCAATTTTAATATCTTAGGAACGTATAGACATTTTTAAATAAAAAAAAAACTGTAGCTATTGTTTGTGTGTGAATATTTTGTCCAGTTGTTATTATATCAAATGATGGTAAGATAATTAAAATGATATTTTAACAAATAAATGCCTCATCCGCCCACCAAGATTCGTACATCCGTTTCTGAAAAGCAACAAAAGTTAGTACAAACAAAAAGTCGAGGCCTCACAAGTCGACGCTTGTTGCATTGTTCCTCGCTATTAGGTGAAAATAATATGTACCTCGCGACGTTATGACTTTATTTTGTGGGTGTAGGTAGAAACGGGGTAAAATAGAGTTTGTTAATTAGAGGTTTTTGAAAGGTAAGGTATTGGAATCAAGTTGCAGAAACCAATTTTTTTAGGAAATATAATGATTACGAATGAAACCTTTGATACAAATGTATGTTACAAGAATACTATTCTGAAAACTAGCCCATTACCATAATATACAGAAAAGATATCCGCAATATTCCTTTACAGAAGTTAAACAAAATTGACTTTAGGCCAGCTGGCTTACGCAGGATAAGATTCATCGATAGTTACTAAATACTATCGTCCCCATCTATGTGAGAATGAATTGTAAATGTTTTGTGTAAATACTTTGATGATAACTTTTAACTGTTTACATAACGGATGTAGTGTAGTTTCGGCTTAGTACTAACTCATAAATAAAGGAAAGAAAAATTTCGGCACAGACGGGATTCGAACCCGCGACCTCGGGTATACGCCCCGTCGCTCTGCCAATTGAGCTATCGTGTCAATGGCTGCCAGCGCGTAATTCTTCTATCCTTTATTTCTTTTAATCCCCACATGAAGTTTTCATGAACAAAAAGATTTAAATTAATACTAACTCATTTATTCATAACTCCCTGGGGTGTCGTGAGGCGACTTAGGGTTTTAAAACTTTTTAAGTGATTTCTGGAGTATGTGATTGGAGGAAGATCAACCATAATTTATTTTTCTAATATATCTTCCTTATTTCACTTGCAAAAGTTGCTTAAAAATGTTAAATTCTAAAGATCTGACAACACCTTTTTTATTGGAAGCCGTGTGTATATGTATGTGTAATGGATTCGATTAATAATTTTAGAAAAGTAACCAAATAAAGCTGTATTCTTAAAACGTTATTCACGTTATTTTTATTTCATACTCTAAAATTGTAAATATGCATGAGCAATGTTTTTTTACACTACTTAAATCTTTTTACATCGTAAATTTTGCAGAAATTATTTGGAAAATACCTAAAGAGGTGGTAGAGTTACTTAACTTCTGAATATCACGTGACATCAAAGTCATCAGTCAGGTGTTAAGAGTACCCACATTTCACTTGAACCCCGTCAGAGCTAACACACTGCCACATGACTAAGTAACACTTCACCATTTGGGTTTCCTCACGATGTTTATCCTCACCAGTAACTACCATGATAAATTAACACACATTTTCGTGAAGTAAATTTACAATGTGTAGACCTTGCTCAGAACTCGAATCCACGCCTTTTTAAACAAGAGGCGGTGGTACTTCTGCTGAGCTGCTAAGGCTTATAAATAACGTTACACTACAGTATCGCGATACATAGTTATACTTTTCCTTCTCAATAAATGTCTTTGCACTCCTTATTACGCCAAGAAGCAAGTAATTCACCGACTCCCCAATAGGACATTGATTTATCGAAGCTTTATTTGATTCGATTGTATCATCAGAATGTCATAAATCCATCTCATACACCCCTCGCATCGGTGGCGATGTTGGCCGATGTTTCCCGATACTTCCCGAACTCGTGATGCTATTATGTCGGCCGCATCAAGGTGATAAATAGGCTTGGGGTAAGATTTGAGCGCAAATATTGTTTCCTTGTTTATTTGGTTTCATATTTTATGTTGACGATACGTTTCTTAGATTTGTAATTGAGGTTTATGTTTGGCCAAGGTGGATCATTAATAGGAAAGGAATTTGCAGGTAAATAATATAAATGACAATAAGAGGTTAATTCTTTAGACATGAAACTTTTCAAGTAAGTGTGAAATCATTTTTTTTTATCGACTATGGCATTAGACAGGCCCCTAAACTAAGGATTGCAACGGTTTCTACGTAATTCGAACAATAAGTGAATTAATGTTAAGTGATAATTATTATTGCCGTGTAGTGCCGGGTTAGAATGTCGCTACCCCTTTCTAGCCATGGGTGTTTTAACCCATTAATGGTCAAAACAAAAATACAAGGATTTTAATGTTTTTTTATTTATTAACTAATTGAAGAAAGTACCGCAAACAATTTAAATGAGAAAAATATTTTTTTTTTTTTTTTAGGTTTTAAAGGGGTGTTCCCAAATTGGCACAGTGGCCACATAAGAGTGAATTTTTTTAAATACTTTTTTTCAATGCACAGCTTTTTCTTGTATTTCTTGCAACCCCAATCGGCTTCTGTAATGGCTATTAAAACAGCGTACTCGTTTCGGAAGCTTTGTAGGTACGTGATCGGCGCCATCAAGTTAAACATTAAAGGACGAGCAGAATGTCTCAAGGGGAATATGCTTCGTCGAAATAGAAGTTGGTCCATGGGTTCTTTCCTAGACTGGACATGTAATCGCTAAGCATTTGCCAAGGCCATATCAAACATAGGTATACAATACCCACCACCATTTCTTGTCATCAACGCCGACTCTGTACAGTGAAATGGAATACTGAAATTGATCAATGAAATGGATTCATCAACTCCATCCAAGTCTTTATAATAATTTTGATATAAATGTTTTTTTTATCGAACCTATAATCGGACTCTCCTCTTGCTTTTTCCTTCATGTCCTTAGCGTTTGAACAGGTACAAGATTTTTTTCAGCCTCTTTCATGTGACTTTCATTTAATATTCGGTTTTCAGATTCTGCGTAGGTTTTTTATAAATTGGATCACGACGGACAGGTTTGATGTTAATAAACTTGGGCTGGCGAATGGGCAACCGCAGTGTTATCAGAAAGAAAACGTTCATCGCAAACAATCATCTCTATGTTTCCAGAAATATCATTTAGCAAGTTAGATAATACGTAAACGTTATCAAAACCCTCTTCTTCGTCGGTGTCAACACTGGGTTCTTGTAGTATTGTGACTAAGTCATACTCTAAAACGTCATCACTGTCTTCTTCTTTGGAATTTATGACCTCCTCTAAACTGTCGTAGTTGTCAAAGCGCTAAACTTACGCCTGCAACTCATTTTCAAAATCTGAAAAATTAAGGATAAACTTAGTACACTTGTGGCCGCTGTACCCAAATTGGAACACCAAAGTTTCGGATAGAAAAAAAGCTTACATTCTTATTATATATAATTAAAAAAAATTGTAAAACATTCAATATATATTCAATCTTATTAATATAAAAAAGTATGATTTTTATTGCACCTAAATATTACAATAATAATAAAAAGCTGTACTTACCCACACGTATGTCCTGATAACAAATTTCAAGAAATTATTATAATAACACCATTAACTTTCATAAAATTTATGTATTGGATATTTATTCACAGCACTTTTAACTGCTCGAAAATTTAATTTTGTTTCAACTGGCATCAATATTTTTCATTTTATCCCCCTTTAATTCAGTGTTCCCAAATTGGCACGGCAACCAAGAATGGGTTAAGAGGCGACTAAGGGTATTGGGGCTTTTTATTGGATTTTTGGGCGATGCGGTTTGAGATCCATCACCAAAAACCTTTATTTTACCATCTTTTCCCCACTCAACTTCCAAAAGTGGCTGAGGAATTTATAATTCCTTAGCTCTGGCTACCCCTTCTAGGGAATTATAGCCGTGAATATATTTATGTATGATAATTACTTCGTATCACTGCCACCACATTATGGTGACATATGGTGTGAATGCCTTGTCCATGTGTAAATATTGATTGAACCCTGTACTTTATGCTTAAAATAAAAATCATGATAATTATATCAGAGTAAAAATAACTTGCTCTTCAATTAAAATTGACATCGCTCTACAGATCACAGATTTTTGTCCAAAACATTTAGGAAATAAATCACTAAAGACAGTAAAAGGTAGCTAGATCGACTAATTTAAATCCAAGTCTACCGCAAGTTTTACTACCAAGAAGAGTCGATCTCGTCTCGCACGGCCGCTGCCATTACTGCGCCGAAATTAAACGCATTTTTGAGAATCACAACGTCACAGACTATAAAATTACTTAAAAGTAAAACATATTGAAAATTATATATCAGTAAAAGTACATACTCATCTAATGAAGTGGACATCGCTCTAGGGATTATAGTATACTAACTAAGCCGGCAAACGTTGTTTTACACTACAAATATTTTTCAGAGAATTTCTAGTCTCTAAAAAAAAATATGTTTAGGGTGGATAACTCTTATCACTTATGAGTTTAAATAAGAGTTATAAACCTATTCTCAGGCCTACCAAATGTATATGCAAAATTTCATATAAATCGGTTTAGCCGGTATAAAGCGTTTTGGAGGAGTTTGGTGACAAATACTATGACACGTGATTTTTATATATTAAATTTATTTTCCATACAGCGTTGATATCAAATGAAGTAGCTAGATCGACTAATTTAAATCCAAAGTCTACCACAAGTTTTACTACCAAGAAGAGTCGATCTCGTCTCGCACGGCCGCGGCCATTACTGCGCCGAAATTAAACGCATTTTTGAGAATCACAACGTCACAGACGATAAAATTGCTGCGTGCTGATTGCCGCTCGGTTCGTGGTCTCTGGTCTATGTGCTTCGGAGGTGGCTCGTGGTGGGAGAGACGGCGATATTTGACGTTGAATGATTGAGAAAACTATTAATATGTAACTTTCAAGTCCGTTGTTCAATTTCCTAAATATTTGCGTCATCATGTTGAGAAAATAGCCAGAGCCCCGGAATCAGAAAATAACTCGCGCCCCGAAATAAAAAGAAAGTAAAAGTAAAGTATCATTAGTGATGGGTCTGTAACCACATTGCCCAACAACCATTTTGAAAGCCCCATACCCTTAGTCGCCTTGCACGACACCTTTCGGAAGTAATGCGGTAGTGCTGTTCTAAACCAATAGCTTTGGAGCTATCGATACAAAATCCATAGGATACTTTGAAACTGTAAAAGAGTTGGTTGATTTAGACCACTAGATTTGCATCCACACCAACCATACTACTACCGTAGACCTCTTCTAACTTAACCCAAAACCCGTAGAAATGTCTCGAAGACGAGAGCATTTGTAGCATCTATCGGTGCACTACGACCGCCGGAGCTTGTCAATTAGTTCTGCTAATGATCACAGAGGTATCCGTTGCATGCTCAAACGCGACTCTTCATCTAATAAATTGCAGAATTTCTGTTATGTAAACGGGAGAGTTGCTTGGAATATTAGTTTTGCTTTCGTTGCAGGTGTTATGTAGTACTGTTGAGCTATTAAATATAGCTGGCAATGAGTGATAAGACTTACAGTCTCGAGCTTAAAACTGAATTATAGATGTGGACCGGTTTTTTCTAATGTTACTTATTTATTTACGCTGTGCGGAATGAAATATTATTTTATAACTAAGATAGAAAAGGGAATGGTATAGTTTGAGACATAGTGTATAAAGAAGTTTTAGTATAATGGGCACCTCTTTGGGATAAAGAACGTGAAAATATGTCAAAAAACTGAAGCTTATTTGTAAAGTGATGATGGCAATTAGAGGTGATCCATTGCACATAAAAGATGGCCATTGGGCTAGACTTTAAGCACAGTGACTATAAAATAACAACTACAAGCTGATCGATACTTCGAGAATAAGCTGCATAAAACTAATACAATCGAAGCTCATATATTAAGATGCTAACAGTTCAACACCAGTCGAGAACTTTATCAACCCTTTATAGAGCAGAAATTTTACTTGACTTTATGTAAGCGACATGATAGTCCAGTGGGTAGAACTCCCGCCCGAAAACAGAAGGGCGTGAGTTCCAATCCTGGGACGGGCCTACACCAATTTGTCTTTTCTAAAGTCATATGTGTGGTTAATTTATCATGGTTGCTAACGGTGAGGGAAAACATCGTGAGGAAACCCACATGGCTGAGTTGTACTTAGTCATGTGACAGTGTATTCGTTCAAAACGGCGATATGCCTGCCCCCTATCACGTGAGTACACTGTCTAAGCAAAACGTGGGTACCTTCTCTGGAAACTAGATGGCGCTTGCCATGTGAGTTCAGGAGTATTGGTACCTCTGCCAACCCCTTCGGGGATAAACGGCGTGAACGTTTATGTTTATGTTATGTTATGTAAAAAATCTACCACTACTTTATTAGGGCTGAGCTTGCTAGTAATCATTCAATCAAAATCAAAAGAGATATTCATTACATTCCCCGATTCAATAATCCAATAAAAACCGCATCGTCACTCCAGTAACTCCCAAACAGCAATAGTTCTATAACCCACAAATGCAATGACTAATAGGCAAGCAATCGATATATTCTGTGTTTTTTCCTCAGTGGGTCTTAGACAAATTGTGTTCGGAGAAGAAATTAATTTGACAAGTGTAGGAGACGGCTAGTGGCCCCCAGACGCCAGTATTTAATTTATTTCGACAGGAAAAAATGTGGTTCTTCGGTAGGGGTCGCTAGTTTTTTGAGAGTTCTCGACATAAATATTGCAAAGTGGTGATCAATATACATTCCCTTTGGGGTAAGCAGGGATCATTAACCTTTAGTGTTGTTTGTATGACTTTCTAAATAGATCTGACTTTAAAGTAAGAAAACAATGGCAATTATGAGCTTTATAAGTACTTTTGGTTTCTTCAAAAAACATTACAATACAAATCAAGGTTCTTTTGCTAAAATGCATAATGTCTATAACGATTCCACATACAGTTATGTGATCGTGCATGCAGTGCGTCTACTTAAACAGTGTGACTAGATCTCTACTACAATTTTGTGCAACAGTTATGTTTAAGAGTATGTAAATAAAAGAAAAAAAATATTTTATTCATTGCCTCAGGGAGTAAAAAGGAGTGTAAACATAAAAGATTAACAAAGAACAAAACCAAAAACAAAATATAATAATTATAAAACAATATAAATAAGAAACAGTCAGAGATAGCATTTCAAACACTACTATAAATTAACCCCTTAAACTGCAACTAACTTTTTTAACTAATAATCACATCCACTATTCTCTTCCATCCTCTATAAAATACACAATTACAAAAATCCGAGTCCCAACCAAGATATGTTAGTGAAGATCGATGAAGGAAAGCTGATAAATAATGCACCCCCGGCTTCCGCGATCATTACATCTTGTTCGCGTCAATATGTGACCACAGCACCAGTGTGAGTGACAGATACAAGGAAACAACGTTCTTTTGCTACTAGAGAGAAATTTTGGTTTGATAAGAGCATATTCAACATAAAAGTATCATTTGTATCTAAAAGACACATTGCAGTTTTAAATTTGGAACTATATGTTGTTGAAAAATAATAATGGCGATTTTTCATGACTGATTTTAAAAGCCAAAGTCAGAGCAATGAAATAATGAGCTACAGAAATATAGAGCTAAACTAGAGAAGAATCAAAAAGTTATGTGTTGATGCGTATTACAGTGCATGAATAAATTCATAGATTTTGTTATGGATGAATAACAGAAACTCTCCCTACCATTAGTCGCTAAAAAATGCTGCCAAAGCCAAACCAAAGCTTCCGCGATCATTACATCTTGTTCGCGTCAATATGTGACCACAGCACCAGTGTGAGTGACAGATACAAGGAAACAATGTTCTTTTTCTACTAAAGAGAAATTCGGATTTATTTATTTTTTTATTAATTTAAATATTGATGTTAAAAATTTAATTATCTAATTAAAAAGTAAATAGATATAATATGTAGGTATGTATAGGTAGATACTGTCAAAACATCGCATTCTTTATTGAAAAATGAAAAAAATAGTAATAAGCAAATTTAACAGTACGAAGTCTGTCGGGTCAGCTAGTGCTAAATAAATGCATCTAAAATACATCTAAAGATTTCTCCGCGATCATTACGTCTTGTTCGCGCCAATATATAACCACAACACCAGTGTGAGTGACAGATACAAGGAAACCATGTGGAATTGTTCTTTTGAAACTATAAAGAAGTCTTCATTTAATTGAAAATAGGATGTTTTAATTACTGGAAGAACTTTTTTACCTAAATGGCGTTCATTGTTGTGTTATCTTAGATTTTTCTCGTAAGAAATAGTTGTGAAACGTTGAAAACTAAGAAATACATACATACATACACAAATATATACAGAACGTATATGAGTAAGGGTATAAAATTTGTTTACCTTTATAGCATAAAACATGGTAGATTTTATGCACATTTAATTCCTCCATAGTTTTCACCCAGACTATAAAAAAAAGTCAAAAAGTTTATTTTTCAAAATTAAGTTAAATACTAACATTTTTGAACGTCAAAATTTTAAATTTATCATTAATCCGTTGCTTCGGGAGGTGTTCGTAAAGAGAAGAAGCAACAAAAAAACTCTTTACATTCACATTTTTTCAAAATATGCTTTGTACAATTTTGGGTTTAACATATTTTTGCTTTATAGAAGATTTGCTATGCGACCAAACCAAACGCTAGTTTGACATACATCTTGTTCCTATCAAAAACTATACAGTTAGACGTCTAGTCCTGGTTCAGAATTTAGCTCTTATTGTTCGCATTTGAGACCCAAATTCTTTTCCACCGAGATACTAGAATCTAGTTACAAATGTAAAAGAGACTTGTTTCATATTCTTAAAACCCCATTTTTTTATACATAATTACATTGGTTCATTTGCGGTACCGCCAGCGTAGTCCCGAGCCCCTCAGATTGGGTTTATAATTTGATTTCGACAAGCTGTCACCCACAACAGGGGCTTTAGTTTTCCATTATAATGTGTGTTGTCTCGCCGGTGAGCGAAACTTCGGGATTAACTGGCTACGGTGAATTTTATGGCTACATTTTATATAATTTCATTTTCTTGTGGTGGTAAGTTGTGGCCATCAGAGTATTTAATGGTAATATACATTATATATATTCCTTGGTAAATTTATATAAAGGTTTGAAATGACAGTTAAAACTGCAAAATCAATGATAACATTAACAAAAATCAATAGTACACAATTTATAAGATAGTGAAAGAAAATTTATTATGGTTGTTAACGGTGAGGGAAAACATCGTGAGGAAACCCACATGGCTGAATTGTACTTAGTCATGTGACAGTGTATTCGTACAAAAACGGCGATAGGCCTGCCCCCTATCACGTGAGTACACTGTCCATGCAAAACGTGGGTACTCTGAACACCAGGTGACAAAGTCACGTGATGTTCAGAAGTATTAGTACCTCTGCCAACCCCTTCGGGGATATTCGGCGTGAACGTTTATGTTTATGTTATGAAAGAAAATTATCTAAGTACTCCTTTTTAATTTTAAGTAGCTTTGTTTTTAGTTTTCTTGATAACAAAATTTCTTCAAAGTCTGCCTTCTTAACGAGGAAAATAAAATGGAAATAATGTATACAAAATATATAAGAACATGAACGACAAACCAAAATGAATGCGTATTAATTAGGGTTCCCTTAACAATAACTGAGGAAGGGTTCCGTTTGGCGACATTTGTGTCAATACACTGCGTAAACCCAGAATTAGCAACTTAATGAAATTTAGACTTGATGCAGTTATTAAAATTATTAAGCAGAAATGTTATTAGACATTTTTACGTTCTCCCCAAAACATGGAACATTGCTTTACCTTGCAATGTACTAACCTAGCTAAAATATCATCAAGTGGTTTTTGAAAGTGACTTCCGTAGATTTTCTAACACGGTTCGAGCCTGAGTACTCTGGTTTTGAGAAAAACGTTACACCTAAACGCTACAAAATGAAGCAGCATTATAAAATTATGATTCAAAACAACGAGTACAATTTAAATGCTCAAAATAAACCAATAACGGCCATATGTGAGTAATTTCATGGCGGCTCTACAAACTAAATATGGGGATTAGAACGAAATCCACACAAATGTTGGTAAAGTTTCACCGTATTATTATCTTATTATACGTTTGCCTTGTAGTGTCGGCTTAGAATAACACTACCCCTTTCTACCCGTGGGTGATCGTAAGAGGCGACTAAGGGTATAGGGGCTTTTTAAGTGTTTTTGGGCGATGCGGTTGGAGACCTGTCACCAAAAACATTTATTATTACCATCTTTTCCGCAATCAACTTCCAAAAGTGGCTAAGGAATTTCTCATTCCAAAGCTCTGGCTATGTATGTATGTAATTAAAAACTCAAAACTAGCTGTGTAGTATCGACTTGGAATAACACTAACCCATTTTACCTGTGGGTGTTCGTAAGAGGCGATTAAGGGAATTTGGGCTATTTAAGTAATTATTGGGCGAATAATCATGCCCCACTTTGTACAACCCTGGGAAACCTCTCTAGCTTCGGTTTCATCCATCAATCTTCTCATACATGCTCTTTTATTCTTCATACTTCGGACGCCCGCTTTTTTGAGCACACTCGCTATTTGGTCCAAATTGGTCCTCTAAGGTCGTTTTCTACTAACATAACCATCCACAGATGTACCATCTGTACTTAAATCACGTACTTCATAGTTTTTTTTTTACAATAGTGAGTTAAAATTTTTACATTTATATAATTCATATTTTTAGGATTATCATAGAAACTGTAATATACTCGTGCCAATCACTAATAATCACAAAAGAATACGCACAGTGCAATCCACTGGGGTATGGATGACAAGTTGAAATAAAATGAAATTTATTGATTTGCAAGATTATTAATGGATTTAATTATCAACTGAAATCGTAGATCATTGAAGTCAGTGGATTCAAAAATCTAAGTAGAAAAGAGCCGTAGTAACCCCTACTTTTGATCGTATTGCTCGCTTTTAGTCTATTTTTCCCAGACAGTCTCAGCCTGCCGTAAAAATCCGACAACTCTTCTATCGTTATGCAATTTTAATATATTTCCAATGAAGTATATTTTCTCCCCCACAAAAATAGCAACAGGGAAATATTATTATAAAATAAATCGCGTATTGTTTAACACGCGGTTGCGGCGTCCAAAAGTCAACAGGGCTCTGCGTCGCCGCGAACAAAAGCATTTGTTGTACGAATTTCACGCTACGGCCGTAGGGTTAAATGTGGTCGGCGCATGGGACTTGATATTTTTAGACTTTTTCGTGTTTGGGTTTACTTATTTATTACGGAATGTTTTTATAGTTCCAATTATTATGCAATATGTAAATAATATGTAAATGCCTCCGTGGTCTAGCGGTTAAGCGCTTGGTTTCAAGTACGGAGGTCTCGGGTTCGATTCCCGAGGGGTGGCAACCTTACAAATTTAATTTGTAAGATTTAACCCCGTTTGGAAGGATATTGCAGGCTTGAATCACCTGATTATCCGAAAATTAAGATGATTCCGTGCTTCGGAGGGCACGTTAAGCCGTCGGTCCCGGCTACTATTACGGTAGTAGTCGTTAGTCTGCCAACCCGCAATTGGCCAGCGTGGTGGACTATGGCCAAATCGCCCTATATAGGGTAGGCTCGAGCCCCTTGGTGGGGACATATATGGGCTGTGAGAGTGAGAGTGAGAGATGTAAATACGGTTATGTCACATTTAGTTACAAAATTTTTGTTTTACGAATGAGACAAAGCACAATACTTTTTAACTTTAAAATATAGAAACATTCCTACAGCTTAGACAATTAGCGTGTCATTATGTATTTATAATAATTAATTTATTTTTAAATATCAAGCATCAAAATTGTATTACACATTGAGAAAAAAATATTCATTTTACATAATATCCAAAATTTTCAATTTAGAATTCTTGGTACATTCTATAAAAACAACTATAATTAAAGTAATCAATAAAATGCAGAATTATTAACGAGTTTTGGCAACTTTACACTTCTAAAATGTTGACACAAAGTACCAAGACTACTGAACCCCTCTACACACCGACGCACGACCACAAATCGCGTTGCAAATTCAGAAGGGTTGCATCACACACCCCATCCTACAATCCTCACTATCTACACCACCACACCGACGACACACACTATATTCTACATTGATGAATACAACGCCTACTACCGTTCTCGCATCTAATTACTATTAGACTTATTTAGTCTGTGGCAAAAAAATTGTTTACTTTTCGCTGTTTGATTTTGGATTTAATTTTTGTATCGAAAATGTTTGTTTAACAGAACTGCTCGAGCTTATTACACGTTGTTCGTGGAAGATAAATAAAGTTTTTGTGTTTGAAATTTAATTTTATAAACTTTTTTTAACTAAATATTATTGACATGTATGCTGACATAAGTTTTTTTCTAAACTTTTGTTTTAATCTTTTAGAATATACCAAGTTTTAATATACCAACCCGATTTATTATTGTTTCCCATTTCGGGGGCATAGAAATGCTGAAGAAAAAAAAGAAAGCGTGGGGCGCTGTGTACCATATTTTTCGTCTATCCAGCAACCCACGCTCTCACAATTATACCAGTATTTTTTGTTCATTTCCGTTTTCAGCTTAAATTAGGAATTGTTTTTCACTTTTCAGTTTGATGTGCTTTAAAAGCGTGTTTTTTAGTTTTTTTTAATCTATATTTATTTTTAACTTTTTAGCACTGAATCATTTGCAATTATTTAATCCTGGCGACCCTAATCAGGATAATGGGATGAAACTATATTATAAATATTATACTGTCCTTGATTCTCGATAAGTGTACAAATTTTAATTGAAATCGGTCCGTTCAAAGTGGGTCAAAATCGAGTTTAAAGGAGTCGGTTACATACATACATACAGGTGAAACTAATATAAGCGTGTTAATTAATAAAAAAATATATAACATAACATAAACGTTCACGCCGAATATCCCCGAAGGGGTTGGCAGAGGTACTAATACTTCTGAACATCACGTGACTTTGTCACCTGGTGTTCACAGTACCCACGTTTTGCATGGACAGTGTACTCACGTGATAGGGGGCAGGCCAATCGCCGTTTTTGTACGAATACACTGTCACATGACTAATAAATGATTATAATAATAATAAATGATTATGATTATTATGTCTGAGACTTATCTATAATGAAAAAAACAATATTAATAGCTCAGTAAGAGAATCATTGCTTCTTATGAAGGACACGCGGGTTTGGGCTTTAGATAGGCCTATACCGATGTGTGTTTTCTTTAATTATATGTTAATTCAAAAAGCAACCGAAATGTATAGATTGCTATTAGGACTCAAAGGTTTCAAAGAGACGGCTCGTTACGTATGATAAAGTTTTGGTGTTAGGAAAGTTAACTTTTATTTGGTGATGCGAAAAGCCAGTCAGGCATTGTGAAGGGCCACTTGAAAATTCGGGCCATTCTTCCGTCTTGGAGTAAATGTGTTTTAGCTGAGATACATAAAAGAGAATTAAATAAATAAATGTTGTGCGCATTAAGGGGACTAGGCCCAGGTTCGCCACGAAACCTAGTACAGGTGGCTATAAACATGAGTAATACCTTTTTAAGGCAGTAAAAATTAGTGTGTATCCGCTGTGTAGTGCCGGCTTAGAATAGCACTACCCCATCTCTTCCCGTGGGTGTCGTAGAAGTCGACTAAGGGACTAGGGCTTTTCCATCTTCGCTCTTACACCAATCCAAGGTCTGCCGCGCCGAGGGATGCATGGCCAGGGGTGAGCCTGGTCGCTAGCGTGCCGCCGTCCCGGAGCTTGGTGCACTCCGGGTACTAAATAACCTTACCTAGTCAAGCGGGGCTCTGGCTAGGTGGACAGTTTACTTCCCTTGCTTCTCGTGGGTCCAATATGTGTTCAAATTTTAGTAAACACGGAGGCGGCGATGTAGCTCGCCACTCATCACGCCATGGTTGCTCACGGGGCGAAAAGTGGGCTAAAGAGACCCGCTTCAGTACGATGAATGTATGTGGAGGAATGTTTGAAAAATTAGATGAAGTATGTATGATTATGAATGAAAGAAAACTGGATTTTCTTTGTGTAAATGAGACGAAGCGTAAGGGAAAGGAAGTTTCACAACTTGGCAACATTACAGCAATCTGGTCTGGAGTCGCTGACAGTGACCGAGCTAGCCAAGGAGTGGGACTTCTGATATCTGAAAGGATGGCTCAGTGTATGAAAGATTACGAATGTGTGAGTCCAAGGCTCCTGTGGATTAAGGTGAAATTGGGACTAGTCCGGATGCGCATAATTTGCGTATACGCTCCGGACATGTCTAAATCCCTATCCGAGAGGGAGGAGTTTTGGAATCTGTTAGACGATGTTGTGAATGGGTGTGATCAGAATGAGAGACTTGTAATGTTAGGAGATTTTAATGGCTGGGTTGGTGTGTCACGCAACGGTTGCGAAAGAGTTTTAGGAAAGTTTGGTGATCAAAGGGTAAATGAGAATGGTGAGAAATTGATTGAGGTATGTTTGGATAGGAATCTTTGTGTTACAAACACGTTGTTTAAGCACAAAGATATCCATATGTATACAAGACAGAGGGGAAGCGAGAGAAGTATGATTGATTTTGTGATAGTTGATGAAAGGCTGAGAGCAAAAGTTGTTGACACCAGGGTCTATAGGGGCACGAACGTTGGCACAGATCACTTTCTCGTTATATCACGATTAAGGGGTCTGTGCACGCGTTGGCGTCACAGGCCTAAAGTGTCAACAACGGATTTTGCGAGAATAAAAGTAGAAAAACTGCAAGAAGACGAAAATATCAGAGATGAATACTTGAGGAAATTGGATGATAGACTAAGTTGCGTGGAGATGAAGGATGAAATGGAAATAGAAGAAGTATGGGATGTGCTCAAATCGACGATGGTTGAATGTGCGACGGAAGTATGTGGAGTGTGTAAAAGGTCAAATAGACCACCAACAAGTTGGTGGGATAAAGTTGTGAAAGAGGCGGTTGGAGATAAGAAGAAAGCGTGGCTAGATTTACTAGCGATTAAAGCTAGTAAACGGATGGATGCGAGTGTAACTGACGATGTAGTGCAGAAAAGTGAAGATGAATATAAGAGAGTTAAGAATGAGGTAAAGAAGAAAATAGAAAAGAAAAAGCGGGATTTGCAAGAGTGGTGTGAGAGGAAACTTTCTGATAATTTCCGGAATAACCAAAAGTTATTCTGGAAGTATATCCGGAAAGAAAAGGGAGTTTCCCAAAACACGAGAGTGAGTGTAATAAGAGATGAACAGGGTGAATTGGCGACGGATGAAAGTAGCATGAAACGGGTATGGAAGAATTATTTTGAGGGACTGTTTGAGAAAGAGGATGCATCGATTTCTTCGCCAATCGACAGTAATGTTGATTGGAACGGGGAGATGGGTGAATTTAGTGACAGCGAGATTAGTATGGAAGAAATAATGAAAGCAATGAAAAGTATGAAATTAGGGAAGGCGGCAGGGTATGATAGGATTACTATCGAAATGCTGAGGGCTGGTAAAGGGTTGGTGGCTTCTTGGTTGTACTTTCTTTTCCAAAAATGCTGGTCGAGTGGCAAAGTTCCACGAGACTGGTGCAAGGCGGTGATTGTGCCTCTATATAAAGGAAAGGGGTCACACCAAGAGGCTAAAAACTACCGCGGCATCAGCTTACTCAGCATTGTTGGTAAATTGTATGCTAAGGTACTGATTGAAAGAGTGATGAATGAAACTGATGAGAAAATATGGGATGTGCAAGCGGGATTTAGGAAAGGAATGGGATGTATGGATCAAATCTTCTCTCTAAGGAGCATCACCGAAAAGTTCTTAGCTAAGAACCAAAAGGTGTATTGCTCCTTCATTGATTTAGAGAAGGCGTATGATAGGGTGGTAAGAAAGTGTTTATGGGAGGTGTTATCCAAGTTCGGTTTGGGGAGTCAACTTATACGTGCATTAGTATCACTCTATGAGGATTCTAGTGCATGTGTAAGAGTAAACGGGGAAAACACTGACTGGTTCGGAATCTCTAGGGGTGTCCGACAGGGATGTGTAGCTTCTCCGTGGCTCTTCAATTTGTTCATGGATGACTGTTTGACAGAGTTGCGTGAAAGTGATTATGGACTAAGAATGAGTGGTTTCATCATTAAATGCCTCTTGTATGCTGACGATCAAGTGCTACTTGCATCGTCGGCAGAAGAGTTGCAAGAGATGATGAATATTGCATGTGAGTCTTTTGTAAGAAAGGGAATGAGGGTGAATGTGGATAAGACCAAAACGATGGTTTTTGAGAGACAGGAAGATGTGACAAAATGCGTGATTGCGATTGATGGTAAGGATGTGGAACAGGTGAAGGAGTTTGTATATCTGGGAAGTTTGTTTACAAGGGATGGAAAATGTGATGAAGATATTGAAAGAAGAGTGAAAAAGGGTAATGCGGTAAATGGAGCAATGAATAGCCTAATGACCTGTCAATCGGTGTCTGAAAAGGCCCGAATGGCTGTGCATGATGCTGTTCTTGTTCCTACGCTTATGTATGGAAGCGAATGTTGGGTGTGGCAGAAGAAGCATGAGAGCAGAGTGAATGCAGTAGAGATGAGGTCCCTCAGAAAAATTTGTAATGTTAGATTATGTGACCGAGTGAGAAATAGTGTTATTCGTGAAAAGTGTGGTGTGAAAGATGATATTGTAAGAAAGATAGAAAAAGGAATGTTGAGATGGTTTGGGCACATAGAGAGAATGGATGATAGAAAATTGGTAAAAGGGATCTATAGAGCTAGTGTGGATGGTAATGTTAGTAGAGGACGACCACGGAGAACACACTTGGACCAAATTGAGAGTGTGCTCAAAAAGGCTGGCGTCCGAAGTATGAAGAATAAAAGAGCATGTATGAAAAGATTGATGGATGTAAACGAAGCTAGAGAGGTTTGTCAGGATCGTGCGAAGTGGCGATCAATAGTCTCTGCCTACCCCAATGGGAACTAATGGCGTGAGTATATGTATGTATGTATGTAAAAATTAAATATATGTGGTCTACCTTTGGCATCAAATGTCATAACGATATCTATACCTATTTGTATTCATAATTATTAGGCATTTTTTCTTTAATTACGTTAAACAACGGAAGCTTTTGCAAAAACAAAATCGAGACAATTCACTCGACCTTTTAAAATAAGAGGCAAAAGCCTTTATTTAGTATTAAACACAAGTAAATGATAAAAACAGTTAAGCTCATTCTAAAATACCTTACTCGGGTGAGCCAACTGGCTTGACCACATCCAACTACTAATAAGTGATAACTTACACAACTCTATAGTTTTATGTCTTGTGTATATTTCTTTGTATAATTACTCCTGTTTCTGATAAACAAACTACAAAAACCAGGTGCATTATCAACCTTATAGTGTAGGCAATAAGAGTCCGTTTGTGCAGGAAACTGATCGTTGGCATATTAAAGAATCTTGTTCGATTATAGAACAGATAAGATAATAAATGTGTCAATTAGAATACGAATGTTGTTTGTGATAGTTGCTAAAGGGCGCCGGTACACTTTAGTTTTTACTTATAAAGATATGTTTTTATTTTACCGCTGTTTTTCCAATATTGGTATTGAAATCGATATGAGACCTAGAGTTATTTACAGCTTCCTGTATCTGAGCTTCTTAATTACTAACTTGCGATATTTCAAAATGAAGAGAGAAAAATATAAAATTATTGATGATGGCCGATATCATATCATATCTGTCGTTTTAGGTGATAGACAACTACAATTTTTAAGTTAATAATAAGTTATTAAGTAAGATACTCTTATACTTTTACGAAAGGTATTTATCAACGAAAGTGTAGATTTTCTTAAATATAAGGTCACTTAATTATGTGTGGGCCTGTGTTTACGGGGCATGAATTAACTAAAAAAAAACACAGTAACAAGAATAAATCATTGTCGTTTTCCGTATATTCTCTAACAGATGACCGTTGCTAACTTTCAGCTAAATGATTTATTTAATTTAAATCTTTTTGTTCATGAATACCTCATGTGGGGATTATTACTAGTAAATAAAGAATAAATAAAGGAAAGAAAAATTTCGACACAGGCGGGTGCTTTATTTAAGTTTCCAGTGATTAAAAAACTTATAAGTTCAAGAACAGCATACAAACAACAAAAAACCATAAAATAAGCAAGGTAAGACAAATCCATCAACTGCAAAGATTTCGTACAAATTTTGTATCCATCCAAAATACGTTCCAATCACCAAGACAACGAAACCGCAGACAAATCCCGGTTATTAATGCTTTTCTCCAATTTCATTTTCGCGCCATATTTTAGGGATGTGACAAACAGCAATATTTTGAGCCGCCATAAGACCGGCTGGATCCCGCGCTATTTCAGATATTTAGCCGGAAAATTCCTCGGTGATTAATCAGTCGGTGCGAGCACTTCATCGTACGATTATAAGCTCCTAAACAGGCGGTGAGGGGCGCTCGGGGTCATTATAAATTAGCTGGTGATGAAAAGGACGCTTTGCTTTTAGTGTTGTGTTTTGGCGAATTGTCGATAGGAAGTTATGTTGCAAATAAATTAAATTTTTTTTTTCACTTCGGAAAGTTATTATTTAGACCAATTTTCTTATCTATTTAAATTTACAATATTAAATTACTGAACATTTTATTCCAAAATGTGTTTGTTATGTCTATCATAATGAGTGCACTGCACATTCATGTTTAGGTACGACATTTATATTTTTAATTGAACTTCAGCATAAGCAATTTATATGACACAAACTAAAACGTAAGTTTTAACCAACTTCCCTTCACATAAGACGACAGTAGCCAAACTATCGATATTAAGCCGAACTTTATCGACTCCCAAACATCACTGTTTAACCCTTCTGCAGTGGGCCTGCATTGCCCGGGGCGCAACGACACAGTTAACTAAATTAAACAGAGTGCGAAGACCATTGCAGGGTTAACTATTCCATTTCATTTATTGCGCTCATTCCCTTATAACCCTTCGTCGCTAATAAAGATATAGAGCCTATTAACACTGACGTACCAACTGCACTTTTAAAGTGAAGCAATTTAAATTTAAGTGGGGTGACAATTTGTAGCTTATTTAGGAAATATATGGGAGTTAAAAAAACTGATCATAAAAGTTTTCAGCAATTCCCCATAAATTATTCGTTTTTGAAAATAATGAGGTTATTGTCCATTAAACAAAACCAAGAATGCAAGATTAGGTATTACGGCTGTGCACTGTCTTAGGAAAACAACGGATTTCTAGACACCAGGTGACATCACTGCGAACAGTCTTAGTACGTCAGCCACCCTTTTGAGGAATTACGGCGTGAAAGTTTAAAATTAAGTTTGAATTTATTATTTGATATGATGAAAACAGTATTTCTATTCTATTATATCCTCATATCACCAATAGACACTCCGGAATGATGTGAACAGTATGGTCTGCCCACCTTGCACACAGATAATAAACGATCTTATTCTAAATTGGTGTCTAGTCTGGATTTCTTACTCAGTCTGAATCCATAAAACATGCCTTTATGTTCATATTTAACCTTACCTAGAATCAACCACGTTGGCCTTCGTAATACTTAGATTCATTCGTCAAATATTAATAAATACTTTACCAATATATTTTGCTCCAAGCTGGAATTTTAGTAGATAGTTAGATTGATGAGCTATTTACTCTGTACTATACTCCTTTGAAAATACTTGCCCTAAGCTATTTCAATAACTTAATTTTGGATCACCTTGTCGCACCTATAATTAACACGTTAGCAAAATTTGTGAAATTGATAGCTCAGTGGGCGACGAATGTCAAAGCGTGGTACAAAGCGGCGATAGGCTTGCTCCTATCATCCTACCACCCTAACACTTAAAACGTCATCTTAACACTGTCCTAATAAAACGTACAATAGAAACTTCAAAAATTAGGTTAAAAAAATATGACATTACACACATTATATTGATCGTTTTTATTGCAATAATGATATTTTCTAAAATAAATTTAGTCAAACAATTTATTGGCGTTTTCCTGAAGTTATTTTCATAGGAGCATTAACTTCGTCTACTATTTTCGAACTACTGAATATTCAAAAGTGTTAGAGCGGAAATATTTGCGAAAATGATAACCAATACATATTATACACGCGGCGCAATGACGGAGCCATATTTGAATTGGTAATGTTTACACGACTATTGGATTTCAATATATTTTTGCGAATAGACATTTCGTTTGCGGATTTCGGCGTTGACGTGTCTATGCGTTTTCTGTGCTCTATGGTAATAAGTTGGTCTATTTCTATTGGTTTGATATAAAATGTTGCTTTAAATAAATATGTTATGAAAGGTTTGAAATAATACGTGGAAAGGACTTCGTATTTATCTATGTATTATCGTTCGGGCTGTTCAATAGTATAAAATATACGTTCATATTCAACATACATAACATAACATAAACGTTCACGCCGTTTATCCCCGAAGGGGTTGGCAGAGGTACCTTTACTCCTGAACTCACATGGCAAGCTCCATCTAGTTTCCAGAGAAGGTACCCACGTTTTGCTTAGACAGTGTACTCACGTGATAGGGGGCAGGCCTATCGCCGTTTTTGTACGAATACACTGTCACATGACTAAGTACAACTCAGCCATGTGGGTTTCCTCACGATGTTTTTCCCTCACCGTTAGCAACCATGATAAATTAACCACACATATGACTTTAGAAAAGACAAATTGGTGTAGGCCCGTCCCAGGATTGGAACTCAAGCCCTTCTGTTTTTCGGGCGGGTGTTCTACCCACTGGACTATCATGTCGCTACTATTATTACGCAGACATATACACAAAAGTTAAATGTTTGCGTAATAATTGCCCCTGTAGCATGAGGCGTGTGAAAGCGAGTATGCCACGTATTCGAGTTACTGACACATTATTTATATATATTCCTCTCAAATGCACAATGCTACGGCCGAATCCAATATTATATAAGGATATCTAAAATTCAAAGCTTCATGATCGCACACTAGAAAGAAATCATAAAAAGACTAAAAAAATATGTGTCTTAATAATTGAACATGCGTAGGTACTATTGTAAATGTTTTACAACCGATGACACAAACAATAGCTATTGTCATTTGTAAGTATTGTTTAGGTGATGTCTATCAACTGTAAACTGCTGGGTGTTGTGTCAATGTTATTTTTTACGTAGGATGACTCTGAGATTATGAAAGAACATACATACATATACTCACGGCTATACTTCCCTAGAAGGGGTAGCCAGAGCTAAGGTATTATAAATTCCTCAGCCACTTTTATGAAAGAACTATACTTTTTAATTAAAACATTACAGCTTTGTTACATTGTAATGCCCTGTCCAAGCAAAAGTGAGTACTGTGAAAACTTAAATGCGGTTCTTTTATAATAACAAACATACACTCCAATTTGATTCATATTTATATGTATATGTAACACTTAATAGCGCATGATAACCGCCCACACAAAAACAGTAGCATCACATGGCATCTAATTGTTTCCCGCCCGCCCTAAGTCGGATCACAGATAAAAATTGGATGAAATAAAACTGCTATCTGTGTAGTGGGCAGTCGGTTGGGCGGCCACAAATCTCCTGGGCGGGCGGGCTGATTGCTGCTTTTTGCCTTATGTCTTATTGAATTTTATTCTCCACGGATTCGGAAAGATTTGTTGGGTTTAACAAGATCTGTTTTAGGTTTTTATTTCGGACTGTAGAAGGGTTGTTGTTTTAAGAAGTTTTATTTTGGGTTGTTAGTAAAACACATGGGCAATAAATTAAGCTGATTAATGTTTCAATTTATCACTTTTGTTAAAACAGGTACTGCAGACTGCTACAAAGAAATTGTATTAGTAGTTGATACTTACTAGGTGCCAAAATTTCAAGTGATGGTCGGAAGTAATGGTGCTCCGCTACATACATTGTTATATTTATATTTATAGTTATTGCTGTTTAATATAACAATTGTTTTTAAATTTTCTGTTCTCAAAGATATCGCAAAAACTAACTTAAAACAATTAAATACCTGTTTTTTTTAAATTCATTTATCCATATTAAATATCTACTCCTTAAACATATCATTTTATATGCTTCGTAAAATTCCCTTCACAGAAGTAGCAGAACCATCATTTCCCGCGCAAACCCGCATTTAGACGACAATTAAAAACGTCAACCGCTAAAAGGTCACAGAAAAAGCAAACAAAAAGTTTAACCAGCAAAAAGGTGAAGACAGACACAAAAAGGTCGTACAGTACAAATGCAAGCTCATTACAGAACGGGTAACCACTGGCGGTGAAGGGAACCTCCTTGGTGTTACAAATGTGTCGAGACGAGCTGCAGGAACAAATATGTGGTCAATTTTATCACTTTATTCTAATGTTCGGTTTGAATTGATTTTTATGTGGTTTTTTATACTTTTATAATAAGTAAATCGTTGGTTCGTTTTTTTTTAATTTGATGCATTTGTTTTCTATTATAATATATGAAAATGATATACAAGGTGATGTGGTATTTTGAATAATCTCAAATGAATACATTTTTACAGGTTTCTCATACGTTCAATTTATTTTTATTCTGTACAGGCATTTTACACTATTATTGTTTTGGTGTTTAAATATAGTGAATGGAAATGTTTGCGGAATGCAAAATCAAAATGATTTTCCAATCCTAACGTTTAGTGTGTGTGCAATCTAAAAGCCTCTGATTCGTGTTGGCACTAACACAATATTTGCAATACTTTGTTGACTAAACGTTTTGTTGTATTCCGTTAAGCGTTTCCACGTGACAAGGAAGTGAATTAAATATTTATTTTAAGATGGTTTAAAAGACGGGCAACATTTTATTCCCTTTTAACCAAGCGTCATATACTTACGGCTATGAATCCCAAGATGGGGTAGCCAGAGCTAAGGAATGAGAAATTCCTCTGCCACTTTTGGAAAGTTAAGTGGGGAAAAGATGATAAAATAAAGATTGTTGGTGATGGGTCTCCAACCGCATCGCCCAAAAATCCCCAATACCGTTAGTCGCCTCTTACGTACACCCACCGAAAGAAATGGGGTAGTGCTGTTCTAAGACGATACTACACAGCAAAGATAAACGACTTATTAGTAATTATCCTTTATTATACTTTCTTTTTCACTCACAATATGTGTAAAATTATCAGAAAAAACCCACATTGTTTATTTTGTTTTTAAAACCATGAGTGCAGTAGCTTGTGCATTATACTTAATAAGTAATTGAAATATTTTGAATTTTTCCGCCACCCCTAATTACTCAAAAAGAAATATGAGAAAACTCCACACCATAAATACGTCCTCATAAAACGGAAATAGGCCCAAAAGTTTGACTAGGACTCATAAATCATTGGACACCGCCCCACGAAAACTGTGAATTCCGGTGTCTGTATGAGGCGCGCCTACTTCCACGAGCCAGCCATATGTCATTTTGGTCAGCCGGCCACTATTTGTCTTGCAAAAATTCGGGAAAGCATCCGAAGAATGTGTTCCCCTTTCGCTGTCTCAGAGGACAGGAATCCGAGGGTGGATTAGAACTAAGTTTGTGACGTTCTTTATTGAAAAAAGACCTTTGTTACGTGACAACCGGTTTATAAATGCTTTCCTGATGTCTTGAATATTTTTTAGATAGGGCGATTGTCGTGAAGTGTTGGATTAAAAATTGCACTAGCCGAACTCTTCCTGTTTTAAGGCGACTAAGGGTTTTAAGAAGGCTTTTAGGGGACTCTTTAAAAAGTGGCTGAGAAATACGAGTAATTGATTGCGAAGGTCCAGCTCCTTCTTTAGCAATCTTTAGTCGTGAGTATATGTAAATGCATAGGTTTTGAATACAACTTAACTGACAAAACTCGGATTATGATTTTTTTAAATCTTTTCAATACTCAGACATTGTGTAGAAAATAAATTGTAAAGTAAAGGAGTATTGGGGATGGCGATTCGACCTAATCACCCAACAAATAATTATGAAATATGACTAAATCATTCAATTTGGTCATATCATTTGAATTTAGGCCTAACACCGTTTTGTACAAATACGGTCACGAAACTAAGAACAACTCAGTTATGTGGGTTTCCTCACAGTTTTTTCATCATCGTTAGCCACCTTGATACATTTTATCCACATTATATCTGCATTAACTTATAATTTATATGTAATGTAAGCCTGTGTGATAGAGTGAGAAATACTGTGATCCGTGAACAAGAAGGTTTGAAAGATGGCGAAGTATGAAAGATAGAAAAGGAATGTTGAGCTGGTTTGGGCACATAAAGAGGATGGATGAAAATAAAGTAGCGAAAAAGATATATAGAGCTAATGTGGATGGGATTGTTAGTAGAGGATGGCCTCGTAAAACGTTTCTTGACCAGATAGAAAACGTTCTTATAAAGGCGGGGGTTCGAAGTGAGAAGAATAAAAGAGCATGTATGAGAGGAATAATGAATGTAAGGGAAGCAAGAGAGGTTTGTCAAGATCGTACTAAGTGGCGATCGATAGTCTCTGCCTGCCCCAATGGGAATAATGGGCGTAAGTATAATAAGTAAGTAAGTAAGTTACTTGTAATTATTGATGACAGTAAATTGGTAAAAGAGATCTATAGAGCCAATGTGGAAGGTTATGTTAGTTGGGGACGACCTCGGAGGACACATTTGAATCAAATAGAAAATGTACTCAAAAAGGCAGGTGTCCGTAGTACGAAGAATAAAAGAGCATGTATGAAAAGATTGATGAATGTGAATGAAGCTAGAGAGGTTTGCCAGGATCGTACAAAGTGGTGATCGACAGTCTCTGCCTACCCCAATGGGAACTATCGGCGTGAGAATATGTATGTATGTATTACTTATAATTCATATTATCCTTCTTTAACTAATAAGTAGTAATGAAAACACCACAATAAACCCAAAACATCTAAACCAAGATCCAGAATAAGATGTCCAATTTGCTGTAAGCCGAGCCGGCCGAGATATTCAAACTGGCTTGTTAGTAAAGGGGGCGCAGAGACACCGTGTATTTGCCTAAGCTGACCACCGGCCGCGGATTATTGATGCGCCTGACACGGACAAACGGACAACCTTCTTATGTTGTGTGCCGTAAATGTAAGCGGGTTGAACTTATTTTATTTATTTTATAATGATGTGGTTTATACTTAGATCTCAGTGATATTTTTTCGGTTTAGTAAGAATATTTCAGATCGTGTTATCTAGTTGTGTGAAATCAAATCCAACTTGAGTTCAAACCCGCAGTTTGGCTTTATAGAATCATATCTACATATAAGTTAGTTAACGGTGTGGGAAAACATCGCGATTATAAACCACATGGCTAAGTTAAACTTATTCATGTTGTAGTAAATTCGTACAAGAACGGTGATAATTTTGCCCTTATCTCATGAGAGCGCTGTCTAAACCAAATGGAAGTGCTGTAAAGACCAGGGTATTAATATGTCACGAGACGTAGAAAAGGCATGATAGAGCAATCAATGATTTTCGGCGTCCACGTTTAGTTGAGTATTACATCAGAATGAATAACTACTATCACAGTTATTAATAAATAAAGGAAATCCCCACATTAGGTTTTCATGAACATAAATATTCATATTATACTATCACAGTTGTTTAAATCTACCCGTATTACATCTACGTGGTAGAGTCTCAAGACTGATTAATTATTACATGGCGTAATCATGATAATCAAGGAAGACAAATGCGGTAAATACCTTCATATTTTCTATAATCGTAAAAATATAATGCTAAAAGAAAAATTGCTGTGTAGTGTCGGCTTAGAATAGCACTACCCCATTTCTTCCGGTGGGTGTACGTAAGAGGCGACTAACGGTATTGGGGCTTTTAAGGGATTTTTGGGCGATGCGGTTGGAGACCCATCACCAACAACCTTTATTTCACCATCATTTCCCCACGCAACTTCCAAAGGTGGCTGAGGAATGTCTCATTCCCTAGCTCTGGCTACCCCTTCAAGGGATTTATAGCCGTGAGTATATGTATGTATGTATGTAAAAGAAAAATTAGTTGACAAGAACTTCACCATTTTTCTGATATGTTTTTTTTTTAAATATTTACTCAGTGTACATTGTTATAAGTTCTACACATGTTTTACAGTATAAAGTTTTAGTGATAGTAACTTCTTGTGTCTTGTTTATCATTATATTTTGGCTAAAAAGACAAATGCATATAAAAAGCAACTCGTCTATTAAGTATGATAATTCTTAATATAAAAATATAAAATAATTAATTTATCGATCTCACCTTCCAAAGGTTGTCTGGAAGAGATCGCTTTTAGCGATAAGACCGCCAATTGTACGTCACTGTATACTGTTTGATCATATTATTATTTTTGTAAATTGGTGTTTGATGTGCAATAAAGAGTTATTCTATTCTTTTTATCTAAGATTGATAAAAAAAAACACGTCTCGTATCGTCAATCAATCGTATTTTAATTGTACAAAACACGCTCATGACTTGCACCACACATATTTAATTCCAACAACTCGCAGGCGGCAAGCTAAGGGTCAGTTTTAGACAAGTAATTTACCTTGTCCGTTACTTTTACCCGATCTTACCTACATCTGAACAGGTCTCTGTAAATTAACTCGTTCTACATCTCATTACAATATTTAGCGAATCAAATTATTGCAAATCTATACATATAATAAATCTGTAGAAAAGTAATTTTTGTACATTGAAGAAATTGAAAAAAAAAATAGCCAGCGTGTGAACAGATAAGTAACAGAACCCATTTCCATCATTTTTAAATTTTTTGTCTGTTTGTCTGTTTATATGTTTGTTTGTGCGCGCAAAACGTAAAATCTACGAATTTAATGCTGAAAATGTTTATATACAAAAATTAAACGTAACTTGAGGTATAACTTAGTTTTTGTTTCATCGAAATCGGTTCACTCTATCAAAAGATATGATTAATTTTGTGAGTTCAAGAAGAAAAATATTACGTTACGCAATTCAGTATAGTACTTGCAACGACATCTTAAGTCTAAATATAGAACTAATGTTGATAGTTGGAATCCAAAGTCCGATAGATGGCGTTGTGCAAAAATAAAATAAAGAACCAAAATAAAATAAAGCAAAAATAAAATTTGCATTTTTTTAGCCCCTTTAACCCCTTATTTTAAAGTCGGTTAAAGTAATAGAAGCTACAGGAAACAAGCTAGGCGAAATTAATACAAGCTGCCAATATCAAGTGAATTCGCCGACTATGAAAATAACTGAAATGCTTTTAAATATTATCTTTACTTAGTTTCTTAAATTAGGCTTATTAATATTAATATATTATGTAAATAGTCTGCCTATTAATAAATCCAATTTGGTGAGCATAATTTTGAAATTCTTAGCCATTCTTCAAATGCACGTCACTTCACAACCAGTTTTCGTGAACGTTTATAATAAAAAACTGAATTTTGGTCTACATTAAACACCAAACCTCTCTGGCTTCGTTTACATCCATCAATCTTTTCATACATGCTCTTTTATTCTTCATACTGCGGACACCTGCCTTTTTGAGCACGTTTTCTATTTGATCCAAATCTGTCCTCCGAGGTCGTCCTCTACTAACATTACCTTCCACATTGGCGATAAAAAAAGTGTCAAGTACAAAGTGGCGATCGATAGTCTCTGCCTACCCCAATGGAAACTAACGGCGTGAGAATATGTATGTATGTATGTATTAAACACCAGAAACATAAGACATCTTTTAAGTTCTACTTTTTTTAACACTAAAATGATGTAGTGACCTTAGTGACTAACCTTAATTTAGTTATATTTGCATATTATACATACATACATATACTCACGACTATAAATCCCTAGAAGGGGTAGCCTGAGCTAAGGAATTAGAAATTCCTCAGCCACTTTTGGAAAATTGAGTGGGGAAAAGATGGTAAAATAAAGGTTGTTGGTAATGGGTCTCCAACCGCATCGCCCAAAAATCCCTTAAAAACCCCCAATACCGTTAGTCGCCTCTTACGTACATCCACCGGAAGAAATGGGGTAGTGCTATTCTAAGCCGACACTACACAGCTACTACAGTGCATATTATGCCACTGATAAATCGATTTAATTCAATGTATTATCATAGTACAACCAACAACCGTAAACCCTAATAATAGTAAAGTACATTTTTTGAGCGGTTTTATTTAGCTTACCCCGTTTGTTTTATTCTTTCTTGAGTGAAATTTAGTAATTTAGTTTTCACCCCCTTCCTGTCAACCGGTTAATATTTCTTTTCGGAAGGAAAAGACGTGATGAGCTCGAAGCAAAGAGTGATGAGCTCAAGGCCCGACCACCTGCGGCCATCAATAATAACTACCTATATATTGGAGGGGTACTGATTTTTCAACATACGTCATAGAACATTTGTCGGAAAGATTGGCTATGTCAGTCACATGAGAGCACATGAACACACTCTTAATAGCCGGATACCAGAACTTGCTGTGGCCGAAATCGGGCGGGATTGATATATGATCTATGTGCAAAATTCCGAAGTGTTAAAAACAAAAGGGCTTTATAAATATATTGATGCATTATGCAGATCTGCTAGGATCGTACAAGGTAGCGATCCTTAATCTTCGGCTAACCCTGTAACTGTATCTAAATAAACACTAATTCAAATGAGATACACACAGTTACGACCTTTTATTATTTCAACTGGATAATGGCTACTGTAATTAATTAAATATCATTATAAAATACTCAATAGTTCCTACATCACAATAAGTGTGCGCATTAGATTTCATTGGTTCTTTATTTTATTTCAAAAAGGTGATATACTCTTAACTAAACGACGTTTTTTTGTTCTCGACAATCACGCGAACGAAGTCGCGGGCACAGCTAGTACTATTTAAATCACTGCGCGTAAATAAATATGTCTGTGTACTGTTTGTAATTAACACTGAATACGTTGGTTCTATATTTATGGTTTATGGAGTGTTGCATTGACCCATAAGTTTTCATTTTAATGTCATGGACGGGTGGTGTCTGCGTCACGAATCTATCTTATCTTGCGATTATCCTTTAATCAATTACAGTTACTATGAAGTTATATCAAAGTTTTTTTTTGTTTTAAGTTTATAGGAATTAATTCAATGCTTCTAATATTTAAGCAAGTTTATCACATGTTCTAGCTTAAATTTTGATCTGTTTTATTTTCAATACGTTTTGCGTACTTAAATACGCCACATACGACTTTAAGAAAGACACAGATGTAGGCTTGATTCGGGATTCAAACTCGCATCTTCAATCTTCTAGCCAGTGCTCTTCTCACCTAGCTACCAAGATTGTTAAGAATAAGTACTTTTGAAATAAGTATAAAAAGGGTGTTCGTAAGTTTCTCATCACAGTCAATCGATTGTGACATTGCTTGGTTAACTCTCTGAGGAGCGATTGTCCTCAACCCTTCGCACTCGATACGCTTTATCTACCCTTTGTACCAACTTTGAAAAAGAGAGGTGTCTCATTTTTTACCATTTAACACGAATGAATCATTTTACCGGTCATCACGGAAGGACTAGGCAGGATATATAAACAATTGAAGTCGAATATGTGATTCGTTACCATTTAACTTTAGAGAAACCATCGCGAGGGCCAAAAATTACGCTATCAGTAAACAAATTATTATACAATGTTACAAGCAGAAATTTTTAAAATGGACTAATTTATATTATATACATAAAACATAATATAACATAAACGTTCCCTGAAGGGGTTGGCAGAGGTACTAATACTTCTGAACATCACGTGACTTTGTCACCTGGTGTTCAGAGTACCCACGTTTTGCATGGACAGTGTACTCACGTGATGGGGGGCAGGCCTATCGCCGTTTTGTACGAATACACTGTCAATATAAATATAATATAAAATATAATAAAATATATATATATATATATATATATATATATATAATGTTATATAAGATAGTCCATTTTAATACATATTATATATAAATTAAAGATGTATTTCGACAGTGCAATTTTGTGCATGTTTAGAAAAAGGCATGTATGAATTGATTCATGTATGAAAAAGAACCCGATAAGCTTATAAGGTTGCAATTAATAGTCTCTGTCTACCTCAACACCGCAACAAGTAGTTTGATTAACAATTCGGTATGCAAAGTTTTACTAAAGTGATGCTGATTACAAAACCATTTCGAGATATTATGGTAAAAAACAATATTTTCTTGAAATTATATCAATTGAAGCTAAGATGACTGTTATTTTATCAAAAAACTGTAACAGTGTTTGACCTTCAATGTTGTTTCAAAGACATACGGTTTTGCAGTTTATTAATAAAATATCGAAAATCATAGGTTTGTTTAGTATAATATCGTAATAATTTCATTTGACATCACAAATTCGTGATATGTTTTGCAATCAGCAACATTTTTATAAAACATTTCGCTTCATTTGCATGTCGCTACGTGATTTTATCGATCGATGACGTCATTAGGTACAAAAGTTGAACAATCTTTAAAAAATCATAACTTTACAATTACTTATTTTAAATGGAAAATATTCAAATTAGTGTTTTATTTTCGTGTTTACTATCAAATAAAAATATTTAATAAATACCAAAAAAAAACTTTGCATACCGAATTATACAGTTATAACATGGTCACTTCATTAGCTACAACATTGGAAATAATTTAAAAGTCATAGCAGAGTACCTATCTACCTATAATCAAGGCTTATTGAGTATAGGTTGATGGTGAGGTAAAACATTGAGATGCAATCAACATTTGCTGTGTAGTGGCTTAGAATAGCACTACCCCATTTCTGCCAGTGGGTGTACGTAAGAGGCGACTAACGGTATTGGGGCTTTTAAGAGACTTTTGGGCGATGCGGTTGGAGACCCATCACCAATAACCTTTATTTTACCATCTTTACCCCACTCAGCTTTCCAAAAGTGGCTGATGAGTTTCTAATTCCTTAGCTCTGGCTACCCCTTCTAGGGATTCAAAGCCGTGAGTATATGTATGTATGTATGTGCAATCAACATGGCTGCATCAAGTTAAATCCTTTTAGTTCAATGGTTCCAGATGTTGAATAATATACGTAAAAAAATTTTGATTGTAAATTTTCCAAATTCTTTTTTACGATAGGAATTAATGTGATGATACCATTTACGTAAATCAAACAAACGTTTTTTTTATATCAGATAAGACATCTCAAAACAGTTCTAAGATACCCTCACTTAAAAAACCTACGGAGCCTCGTAATACAGTAACATTTCACCCTCCGGTCCTTTGCACCCGTATATCTGATGACCGGCCCTTTACACCCGACTTTTGACTTTATTATATCCCTGTTCGTTCTTATCAGAAAATTTAGCGTGAGACATACGCAATGTATTTAGGTCCCCTAGTGTTTATTGGGTCATAAAACTTAAGAAGTTCAGGGAGGGCCCCGGTTGAGACTCGGAGGTGATTTTGTAGTGATGGTCGTTTTGATACTGTTCGGAAAGTGTTTATGTGGATGATAAGTGGTGTTTAGAATATCACGCTACAGTAAATAGTACAGTAAATAGAAGTAGTTTGCCGTGTAGTGTCGGTTTAGAATAGCACTACCCCATTTCTTCCGGTGGGTGTACGCAAGAGGCGACTAACGGTATGGAGCTATTAAGGGATTTTTTGGCGATGCGGTTGGAGACCCATCACCGACAACCTTTATTTTTACTATCTTTTCCCCACTCAAATTTCCAAAAGTGGCTGAGGAATTTCTAATTCTTTAGCTCTGGCTACCCCTTCCTGGGATTTATAGCCGTGAGTATATGTATGTATGTATGTAATAAATAGTACGTAGTGGCTTCCATTGCTGGCTGAGGATAGCAGTAACCCATTTCTTAACACGAGGGTACTACAACTTAGCCGAGAGGCGAATTCGGCTTTTAGAGATATTTAAGTAACTATTGAGTGATGTTGCTGGAGACCCATCACAAACCATGCTTTATATTTCAATGTTTTCCCCAACAAACTTTTTGAAGCCAAGAAACTTCCAATTTTGCTGTGAATAGCCTTAGAATAGCACTACCCCATTTCTTCCGGTGGGTGTACGTAAAAGGCGACTAACGGTGTTGGGGCTTTTAAGGGATTTTTGGGCGATGCGGTTGGAGACCCATCACCTAGAACCTTTATTTCACCATCTATTCCCCACGCACCTTCCAAAAGTGGCTGAGGAATTTCTAATTCGTTAGCTCTGGCTACCCCTTCTAGGGATTTATAGCCGTGAGTATATGTATGTATGTATATCCTTATTTTCTGAGTCCTTACCATGCAAATTAGATCTTTATATTAGTGTTATTGCTACCAATACATCATAGTGCTGTGTAGTGGCGGCTTAGAATAGCACTATTTTATTTCTGCCCGTGGGTGATCGTAAAAGGCCACTAAGGGTATAGGAGTTTTTTAAGTGATTTTTGGCCGATATGGTTGGAGACCGGTGCGGTAACCTACAATCATTTATTATTTGGTAATAATATTTTAATTAATAAATTTATCATTTCCCAACTCAATTTTCAAAAGTGGACGAGGAATTTCTCATTCCAAAGCTCTTGCTACCCAGTTTAGGAATTTATAGCCGTGAGTATATATGTATGTATTGGTAACAGTCAAAGCAATTAGATCCTAAAACATATATAGCTACTGTCTAATCTCTCCACGACCTCACATTAATCAATCATAGTGACAATTCGAAAGTCATACGCAAAGGTTTCCGCTAATCAGTTCTTACACGGCCCTTAGCGTTTTTTGTATCATTATCCAGACACGAAGCAGGGAAGGTGCACCAACGGTCAGCAAACACCTTGCTTGCACCTTGCGTCTATCTTCAGATACTCCCTGATATCACATACCATCTTTTAAAAGAACTTAACTACCAATTTTTGACACGCTAAATACAATCTTATGGCTGTAACTTAAAGTTCAAATGATGTAGTTGGGGTGTAGTAAAAGCCGGAAAGATGCGTTCCACAAGCCTTTTGATTAAGGTTATTTAGCTAAGTGTAAGTAATATTTTTTATTGTTGTTTTACGTTAGTGGATACGGTTGTCGTTCGGTGGGTGAACCCTGTCTAATTTTTGTATTACCGTTGAGATCTTGGGTTGATAATATTGACGGTTTGACGGAGACGGCTAGTTAATTCACTATTTGACTGTCATTTGATGACTTATTTAAATTTTTTGCTTGTCATCACTGGTTTGATGGATTTGTTTATTAATTTGAAGTAGAAGTGTGCGTAAAAAATGTGGATTAACTGGTCTGATGAAGATACTTTATCAAAGTAGAAACTATCATCGCAATGTAGCAAAAATGTAGCAAAGATGATATTGTAAGAAAGATAGAAAAAGGAATGTTGAGATGGTTTGGGCACATAGAGAGGATGGATGATAGAAAATTGGTAAAAGGGATCTATAGAGCTAGTGTGGATGGTAATGTTAGTAGAGGACGACCACGGAGAACACACTTGGACCAAAAAGGCTGGCGTCCGAAGTATCAAGGATAAAAGAGCATGTATGAAAAGATTGATGGATGCAAACGAAGCTAGAGAGGTTTGTCAGGATCGTACGAAGTGGCGATCGATAGTCTCTGCCTACCCCAATGGGAATTAATGGCGTGAGTATATGTATGTAGCTAAAGTCAAAAGTTGTTTTAATTATAATACAATATAAACTTAATACTACTATACTATACTACTAGTCTTGCTATTGAGTAATTATAATAGGTGTAATTTTATATATTTAATTAATAAACTCATTAAACATACCACGTTAAATGTGTAAGCAATATCAGAAGTCGTAAATAATGACTTTAATATTTGATCATTGAACCAAAGTGTTTCTCTAGCAATAATCATTAGCATACAATTAAGTATGTACAAATAGCGGTTTAATTGAGCATGCTTTTATTTACGAGCATAATTTGCGTTTTCATTTCATACGTTTATGGTTATGCATTTGATTGAAAAACAGCTTTTTTGTGACAGTAAAATGGGGAGTTAATCATTGTTTTCTTTTACGGTATGGTATGTTTTTATATAAGTTTGTTACAAAGTATCCTATACTATACTTTATTACCGTGACTTATACTGTAGGTGTAGGTATTACTTACATGACCGGGATGCTCCGTGGGTCGAACACCGCTTATTGTGCAGACGATGAGACAATTTGTCTTTTCTAAAAGCCATATGTGTGATTAATTTATCATGGTTGTTAACGGTGACGGAAAACCTTGTAAGTAAGAAAAGTTCTATTTTGTCCTGTGACAGTGTATTCGTACAAAACGACGATAGGCCTGCCCCCTTTCACTTTAGCGCACTGTCGAAGCAAAACGTGGGTACTCTGAAAACCAGGAGACAAAATGTCACGTGTTTTATAGAAGTATTAGTGGCTCTGCCAATCCCTTCGTGAAATAGACGGCGCGTTAACGTTTGGGTTCAGAGTTTGAGTTAAGATACTTTATTACCATACAAATAACTTCTAACTTAGAAAACGATATGGCAGATTAATAAGGGTTCGTAGAGAATTTACCCTTATATGATAATTAGTACTGTCTTATGGCATTCGTCTCAATATTAGGTGTGATTGATTTAACATAAATGATATAGTTGTATCCTTGAGGGCGATCCCTTGAATTGATGATTCAAAAGATCAATTTTTGATTGATGAGACAAAGACCCTATATTGTACAGTTATAGCTAACTTTTTCAGCTGGTTTAGGCACATAAGAGGATTGGTGAAAGAGAGATATAGAGGCAAATGTGAGTGTTGTGATATCAGTACAAGACAACCACGGAAAGTGTGTAGTGCCGGCTTAGAATGTCGCTACCCCTTTCTACCCACGGGTGTCGTAAGAAGCGACTAAGGGTATTGGGGCTTTTTATTGGATTTTTGGGCAATGCGGTTGGAGACCCATCACCAAAAACCTTTATTTTTACCATCTTTTCCATTCAACTTCCAAAAGTGGCTGAGGAATTTATAATTTCTTAGCTCTGGCTACCCCTTCTAGGGAAATATAGCCGTGAGTATATGTATATGTATGTATGTACAACCACGGAAAACAACACATTAGTTCACATAAAAAATGAGGTGCATAATTCGGGTGAAGAATAAAAGAGCATTTATGAACATATTTATTTTATATAACTAGTCTCTGTTGTTTCTTTACCAAACATATCAAATTTAAAACTACGTCCTATAATATGATACAGTTTTGCCTCGACAATGTATTGTATAGCTATAGTCAGTGTTATCGTTAAGGTAATATAATTAAACAATGTCGTGCCTTTAAGGGTTTTCACAATTAAATTTTTATTAATGTAAAATTAACACCTATTATGTCTGTTGTGTTAACTGCCGGTGTGCCTTATTTAAATAAATAAATAAATATTTTTAACTCACCAAATGTCTTGTGTTGTTTTAATTTTAAAGCCATCACCTAAGAATGTTATTAGCCTAGAAGTTTACGTGTCATAGGTAGAGAAACAATAAAACTAACATTTGCATATTACTGAATGTCAACATATTGACTTTTTCTAATACTTGAAACTATGATATTGACTATCAAAATATTTCGATAGTCTGCGAAAAGATTTTGATAATTTTTAGCATTTCACTGAATTCCTAAAGCAATGAAAATCTGTAACATAATATTCTGCAAACATTACATACAAAGCTCATGTTTTTAATCAATCCAGTACCACCATTATTAAAAAATGCGTGTAAAGCATCCGAAGTGTCCATTTCCGTTATTTTTTTATGCGTAAAGTTGGTTGGTTTGCCTGCCGGGTATTTATTATGTGAAATGGTGTAATTGCGGTCATTGATCATATCACCGACATGTTTATGAAGGTAAAGTGTACTGAGACATTGCCTGCTCAATTTGAGCGAGAAATTATAAGGGCGGTTCGGTGTGACCGTACGTGTCATTATTATTTAATTGCGCTTTTTTCATGGTTCTTTATTATCTTGTTTTTATATAAAAGTAGTAAAATTATTATTGTTAGGTTTTGCTATTGGAACAAGATGTATCGGCTTAAAAAGGCACTACACGCATGATGAGCAGAGCCGAAGGCTGTTATGACTCAAAGGTTAGAAGTGGCGGCCACGTACAGAACGATGCAATAAGAGTTGAAATCTTGTTGACTGCTTCAAGGTTGAGGGTAGCCGATGTATGAGAGCAGCGCAGGATTCATTGTGGAACTCTTTTAAGAAAGCCATTCCACTGCTGGCTTATTATTATTATTAAACACTTTATTGCATACAAATACAATGTTTTTATATAGGTACAGATCATTAGGTCTAAGTACACAAAGGCGGACTTATCGCCTTAACGCGATTTCTTCCAGTCAACCTTTATGGTGTGGAAAAACAAGTACAAAACTCTTAAACAGAAGTCATTGAAAATTAATATGCAAATAAAACCAAACTTAACTAAACACACACAACCTATTTACAACCCTAACCTAAATATTAATTTATATATCCAATATGTATAATAAAATAATTATATTAAATATACTTATTCTTTATAAATATACACACATATGTATATATATAAATATATATATATATATATATATATAATATTTTTATATTGTATAATAAATACTTGTATAGAGATATACTTATCATTATAAAATCTGCCAACCTAAGGTCTTAAAAAAATGAGATTTTAATTTATCTTTAAATATGTTTAAAGATGATGACAGCCGTATGTCAACTGGTAGTGAGTTCCACAAATTGACCGCTTTGACTGCAAAGGAATCACTATATGTAGCACTGGTATGAGAAGGTACGCTCAACATCTTGTTATCCTGTGATCGCAAGTCACGGCCGTGCGAGCATAAATATGTAAACTTACACCGAAGATAATGGGGGGCAGCAGGATTATTGAGGGCATTATATAAAACACATAAAATATGAGTATTCCTCCGAAGTCGAATAGGGAGCCACTTTAGTTGAGCGCGATACTCAGAAATATGATCGTATTTACGCAATCCAAAAATAAATCGGATGCATAAATTCTGGAGACGTTCGAGTTTGTTAAGTAGCTCCTCTGTGAGGTCAAGATAGCTTATAATGATATTTTTTGTTTAATGATTGATATCACCACTATTTGGTCCAATTACTTAGAGTATTCATCTGTCTTAAAAAGAAAAGGTTAATTTGATAAAACATAGTTCGAAGTAATAAGTTACCAGCTACATTATAAATGAAAAAAAAATACATAATACAAAAAGATTGGAATGACAACATCATATAAGAAAATAAGTATTTACAAATTAACAATGGTCTACAAAACAAAAGGTGAAATTGTTAAGAGCTAGTATATCCACTATAAGCAGATAATAAATTGACCTGGGGCCTAATTCTACACGACCATCTTTTCTGTATGTCGGTCTTAGGTGTATCAAAACTGTGGTTTTGGCATTCTCGATGCAAGATTGACAGATGTCATTTGTGTCACCGTCACAATAGTGAGACAGCTAAGATCTAATTTGCTATTCTGCAAGGTCATTTTACGTCACTTTTTGACACATTGACGTATTTGGTATTCTGCAAATTAACGACTTTTTTCAGCATTATGATGATTGAACGAATGATTCGCCAAACTGTTTTATAACTTTTCATTCTCAAGCAGTTCATGTTGCATTAAAAAACCGTTTTTAATTGTATTGTGATCTAAAATCCCTTAGCCGTCATCACTAGACCATGAAAGCCGAAACAATCCAGACAGAAATTCCGAGACAAAATAAAATGTGTGCAAGTAAAAGAAAACGTAAATGTAACTACACATAAAGCAACTTATGATGTACGTCGTAAGAGTCATTATCTTTTGAACTGTGCTATGGGGTGTAATTACTATGAGAACTTGACATTTCTTTATAGGGGTTAGTACTTTCTTACAACCGTCCAACTGTTTTTTTTTTCACTAGTAAAAGGGGCAAAACCTATTTCGCTGTGTTACATCGGTTAGGCTCATAATCCAGAGCTTGTAGGTTCGAAAACTGGGGGAACAGTCATCCCTTTATTATATTCGCCCTGGCTTTGATTCATTATTTCCAGGCTCAATCACATAATTATCTGAAAATTAAGCAGATTCTGAACCTCGGAGGGCACTTAACGCAATTCTGACCCAGTTCCTAGGACAAGGCTGAGAATTCACCAGAGCTGTGCAAGGAAAATATAAACATTAGGAACCAATAAAGTCGCTTGATTTACTTCTCATGAAAAACTCGTCATTCAGAGAACCTAAATAAACAGAATATCTTCGTTACTTAAAATACATTTCCCTCTCAGTTAGAGAAGATGATGATGACTTTTTCTAGTGCCAAGTTTTGTTCTTAACCCTTTTCTTGAAATTGATGAACATTATTTTCCAACACAATTAGTTGATAATCTTGCATACATATATACATATACACGCATGTTATGCGTTTCCATTAATAAGTAGATCATAATGTTATAAATGTTATAGTACTTTTCTTTAATCATCCTTAAAACACAGTACTGAGTAAAGTATAAAAAATAATACATAAAATTATTCGTAACTTATCATAAATGTAAAGGTGTACTACTATATGTGACAGACTTATCGTGAACTGAAGTGTGTTGTTTCCTTTATCGCTATATAAACCTTCTGATAAATCTTTCGCAAATCGACTCATACTATACCCCATCACTTACAACAGTTTAGTTTTTGCCGTGTAGTGTCGGCTTAGAATAACACTACCCCATTTCTACCCGTGGGTGATCGTAAGAGGCGACTAAAGGTATAGGGGCTTTTTAAGTGATTTTTGGGCGATGTGGTTGGAGACCCATCCCCAAAAACATTCATTATTACCATCTTTTCCCCAATCAACTTTCAAAAGTGGCTGAGGAATTTCTTATTCCAAAGCTCTGGCTACCCCGTTAAGGGATTTATAGCCGTGAGTATATGTATGTATGTATGTATGTACTTATGATAGGTCAAAATACTTTAAAACCTAGAGTGAAACTGTGATTTATATCCAAAGTTAACTTAACATCCCTTCAGTAAGTCAAGAAATCTTTTAGACTTGAAATAAAGTGTCTTTATAAGTCGTTTATATTATGTGCGATAACTTTATGAATACTTTAAGTTAGAATAGCATATATTTTATAAGTTAAACTCTGTAGTGTTGATTTCGGTTAGTAACAGCATTACTCCATTTCTTCGCCTGGGTGGCGTACTTAGGGACTAAGGGTATATTTGTTTGGCAATTTGGCTAGATAGCTACCAACTAACTTTCAAAAGTGGCCGAAAGATAGCTGATTCCATACTTCTGCCTTCCCCATTTTTTTCCTTCAAGTCGTCTCAACCTTACCTTGGTTGATAATTTACACATTATTCAAAAATAGTATTTATTATTATTTTGAAGAGTAAACTTGATGGAAAACATGCCGACGAAGATGTTGGGCATTCTAAGTTGATAAATTATTAATTTTACGTTGGGTTATCTTATCACTGAAAGAGTACCTTTTATTATGTACACAAACTTTGACCAGCTATGCTTACATTATAATAATTTAAAGGAAAAACACGTTCATATCTATAGTCTACATCTTCTAATTTTACATCCATAAATCCGTGCTGTTTTCAATCAGGCTGTAATTAAAACGATTTCCTATCGATCAATATGCGTATAGGCTACGGAGAATAAAAAATCCTATACTCACAGAGTAATTACAAACAGCGATAAACAATCCGTTATTACTACAATGTGTAATTCTGCAGAACGGATAACCCTGTCTCACAGCACACTAGATCCATGCGTCATTAACACCACCACCACAAAAAACAGCTAAAACGTATCTTTACTTTATCAACTAACCGAAACCATAATAACCTATTCCAACCACACACATTAACGTTTTTCCAACAACAATTTTACGCACAGTTTAGTAATAAGAACCCGTTATAGAAAAATGCATTATTAAACCACGCATTTCTCGATGGACACCCTTTCGCGATGAAAGAGAATTGTTGCTACACCCTAGCTTGGACCAGGCCACTTTGGGGTGACTTAAATCCGAAATTGGGTATTTCGAAAAATGTGCATGTGTCATTTATCACAACCCTCTTGCTTTAACTCGGGAGAAAAAAACGGACCTAACCCCATTTAAAAAAGTGCCCCATCGCGTCGTAATCCTACAGTCAGACTAGCGGCACACACTAACACTATTAAAGTTTCCTCCTTTTAATACAATGGCGATGGTCGCAAATAAATATTGTATGTGCGAGGTGCGAGATCAGTCACGATAATCTCCATTGAGCACGATCAATGTTGAACAACCCTTTTAATATTACACTACCTTTGTTGCCCAAAATGTAAATAATAAATAAAGTTTTGATTTGACAGTAAAACAAAATCGAATATAACACAGAGAGCTAACGCTCTGTTGATTTCCGAAATCGAGATAATGGTAAAAAATATTTTGGATTTTCTCGGGAAACAATAAATTGTTAGTCACCGTAAAATGAGGCATGTGAGAGAGAGTATGTCCCGACATATATGAGAAATGCTGTTATTTTTCGTGCAAAACCAGGCGGTAAGCCACAAAAATCGTGATACTAGCTCTCAAACGGTCCTATTGTCCGTGGCTATTGTCCAGTTTTCACTTTCTGCCTCTTGCTCAGACACTGGTCTACCTACACCCACGTAAAAGTAAGGATAGCTGTTATAAATAAATGAGTTTCGTACCCAACAGCAATATAGAGACTAACACCCGTTCAAATTAAAAGCCACTTTTACTTATAGTTGGCTGATGAAATTTCAATGAATTGCGGTTAAATTTTTCAATATTTTGGTTAGACAGTGAGCGGCGCACGTGCCGCCCGCGTGCTCCGGTTTAAACCCCCGCGGAGCGCCTCACTCTCATAAGGCCATTTTATTTTTTATTATTTTCATAATTCATATTTCACAATAACAACAGCAAAGGCGTTTCGCACGGTTAGCTTATGAAACCACTTGCGAGGGCGGCTAAAACTTGGCTTACCGCAAGGACCACTTATGGGCCCGTTTTTATTTATACTACACCACAGCGTTGCGTTTTGTGATCCACTTTATCAAATGTTTTCGCTGTGGGGTTGGAATGACTCGGATCATAACTCAACAAAAACTCTTCTTGAGGTTGAAGGCTTATTGTGTTTTTTGGGACGGGATTAGTAGATCACGAGGCCTCTTACCAAGTGCGTCATAAAAGTCTCCTGCGTCGATATCTTTTGCAATAAACCAGATTAAAATACATTTCTTTGTTCTATTGTTTTGCCTATTAGAATGATTAAAGTTGAAATTAAATTAAAAGAAAAACTAATGAGAAACGCAAACACCGTATGATTACCTACATATTTCATTTTCATTTAGTATTTTCTCCTTCCGATTAACCACTTAAGTTTTATGATCTTGTACAATGATGGGGAAGACAAAATATATCTTTGTGCATATTGAGTTTTGTTTTTAAGTGGAATTTTTAGTGTTCCAGGGAGGTTTATCCAAATTGCCGTAACGGTTAGGGCCTTACACGCTTGAGGGAGATTTTTTATTTTAGAGTAATTTCCCATTACGTTTTGTGAGTCAGTATTTTCTGGGGTAAGGGTTTGCCTTCAATTCCTTACACTCGCTTATTTTACTTGTTTTATTTTGATGACAGTTTTTTTTCAGAATCTTTCCGTCATATTATACCACCCCATTGCATTTATAAAATTAAATGTGTGCAATTATTGGAATAAACGTAATTTATTAGATATCCTGGAACGCATCTGCCAGATATTCCATTTAATCTATACTTATAATAAATCTGTAGAGAGGTCAATTCTGTACATGAAATATATTTTCAAAATAACTATCAGGTTGTGATTAGGGATCGATACTGATGCCAAAAATGCAATCAGTAAAATTTTTGTCTGTCTGTCTGTCTGTCTGTCTGTCTGTCTGTCTGTCTGTCTGTCGGTTTGTATGTTCCTTATGGAAACGAAAACTACTCGACGGATTTTAACGAAACTTGGTACAATTATTCTTCATACTCCTGGGCAGGTTTATGTATACTTTCCAACCGAGTAGTAAAGGGGAATTTTGGGAAATTTTGGGAAAACGGGAGAAGTTACTCCATTTTTTAAGCTTCCGTCGTGTGTGCAGCCTTAATGGTTAAACTTACATAGAAATCATGTATGACGGAAATATTCTTCATAAAATTATCTAAAAAAAAATTTTAACAGTTTATGTCTATCTTTTACGGTTGACTCACAATAACACGTGTATTTCCTGATAGCTTAGCAGTTCGGAACATTCTGATTATATTTGTTTACTCTTACGTTTGTAAACCTCTCACTCATCCCTAATTTTAAAAAGGTAACATTATTACCTATTCAATAAAAAAATAATCATAGAAATCGGTAGAGAAACACCGAAATTATACAAAAAATAAGCCATCGCGCCCGTGAAAACCAAATCTGTACTAATTTACATATAACATACTAGATGGCGCCAGTAGTTGCATCCTACATCACGTAATGATTTATTGTTTAGTATAAGTACTTCATAGCGTTTTATTCCAAAATTTGCTATTAAACGGAAATACTGAACCGTTCATTAAAGCGCATTCAAAATCACCAAACTACACTGTTTAGGGAGTGCTATAAATTTAATAAATTGAAAACATTGCGCTGAATTTCATAATGCTTGAGCAGTGACTGAAGAAAGGAACCTCAGATATTTAAAAAAACAACGCTACCCGTGCGAAGCTGGGACGATCCACTAGTATGTAATAAATTAGTGTCCATTTAATAAAGAAACAAAACATTTTAAAGTATTTTGTTGTTAAATACTGTTTGTAAAACAATGAAATCAGTTATACTAAAATGCAAAAAACTGGTCTCGGTAAGAAAAATTGATGATAAGATACTTTTCTCAAAACCTAATTCATACTACGAAGCATTTTAAAATAATGCAAAGGCATCAAGTCATTTAAGTAGAAGTATTAAAGTCGTACAAGTCAACCCTATACGGGAGACACCAGCAGTTTAAATACATCCGATAAAAACTGAACTCAACCCCTCACAGCCACGCGATACAAAAAACAGGACCCCACAAAGAAGTCGAACGGGAGCCATAAAGGAAAATTTATCCGCAAATTAATTTGTAACGTTAGACAATAAAATTAAACCAATTCCAGATACTGCTTTGAGAATTTAATTGAAAACAATTCATTTATTTTAGCAGTATGTTTTTTTTGCACCTTTTCTACATACAAAAAAAACTGCGCTTCGTAAATCTAGATTTACTGGTCTTATTATCATCACCAGAATTACTTGAAGTTTAAAGCACTTTAGCCTAGTGACTCAGTCTTTGTGATAGGTGAATGGTAAATATATATATAATGGTATTTGCTTGCACTGACACATAATAACAACTTTTTTAATAAAATGGAACTTGGATTCTCAGCTATTTTACGGAAACCTATTATTCCATACAAAATTCGATAATTAATAGGGTCATCCACGTAGTTATTTTATATTTTATAATCTTTTTAAAACATGCCTTCAAACCCATTGAGTGCCTCTTTTTTGTAATGTTGTAAATGCAGTTTAATACTTATTATTAGAAAATGGTACATTTTTAAAGTGGTGTACGTATTTATTAGAGTATTTATTTATAATTGTTTACATTTATTACCTCGGAGGACACATTTGGCTAAAATAGCGAGTGTGCTCAAAAAGACAGGCGTCCGAAGTATGAAGAATAAAAAAGCATGTATGAGAAGATTGATGGATGTGTGGAGGAAAAGAGAAGATCTTCCGCCAGGCGGTGGTATGCCTGGGGACCGCGGTCCGACTGTATTAAGTTGGAACTTGTATATATAGTAAACATTTTAGAAACTTCGATTGCGCGATTTACGATTTGTATGGCGAGTCTTGATGACGCGTGTGACGTATATTACTTTATTTCGTGTTGCTGTAGAATGTGATTCTTCTTGCACTGTCAGCGTTTCTATGTAGTGCGCGTCATTGTGTACTGATAGCGCGTCGCTACAGATGTAAACGAAGCTAGAGAGGATTGTCAGGATCGTATAAAGCCGTACAAAGTAGTCTCTGTATGTTTGTCAAATGACTACGGGAATAATAATATAAAAGAGTTGCAAATGGACTAAAACACATAACATTCCTTAGACTTTGATTTAATGTCTTAGCCCTAATTTCTCTTAACCGACAACTATTAATAAACTTTAATCCATGTGAATGTTCCGAAACTACATTTTTAGCTATTAATGTCAACTTTCAAATGGATAGTCTTCAATCTAGTTCCGTGATTTATTGGCTAAAACAGTTGAATTTATTCTCGAGCCTAGATTTTAATAACGGTCTTCATATTGGCCGTGCAAGATTAATACCATTTGTTTATCTAACTTTTTGACAGATGTCTTTGACCGGATTCCTTCCAGCTTTAGAGCGCCTTTGGTTTTTCCGCACCATAAAAAATATAATAAATTTATTACATGCATACATAAACTCACGGCTGTGAATGCCTAGAAGGGATAGCTAGAGCTTTGAAATAAGAAATTCATCGGCCACTTTTGAAATTTGAGTGGAGAAAATATTGTAAGGTAAATATTGTTGGTTATGGGTCTCCAACCGCATCGTTCAAAAACCATTTTAAAGCCCCATCACGATTTCACGGGATGAAATGAAGTAGTGCTTTTCTAAACAGACACTACACAGCCAATTTATTAAGATGAAATTTATATTAGTTATTATTTCCTTGATGGTGTTGGCTAAGCAATACCAGGGCGAAAATATTATTATCAAAAATATATTTTCTTATCACTTTGTCATCTCGTTTTTTTTTCTAAAGTAATATGTGTGGTGCATTTCTCAAGCTTTTTAAGCATAAGACCAAACACCATAATGAAACCCAATGGACTGAGTTACTAAGTCAAGTGATAGTATATTCGTACAAATGTACTAATTTAGTACGAAAAAGTGAAATGTTTACAGCAACCAGGTTATAAAATATCAAGATTTCCAGAATATGAATTTCACTTCTTTTTAGTAGCTATAACGATAGAGTATTGTAGACTTTTGGTTATTTTGTTCCCTGAGACACCGCAAACAATATATATAAGACAAGATTGATGAAAAAATAAAGAATAAAAGACCATGTTTGAAAAATTGATGGATATGAACGATGCTTGAAAGGTTTTCCGGGATCGTACAAAGGGGCGATCGATAGCCCCAATTGGAATTAACGGCGTGAGTATATACTGTAATATTAGACATGTTGGTTTTAAACTACACTTTACGCCAGACACTAGTTTTTAAGAAAAAAATAAGCATAAAATATCTTGTAGCAGATATAAATAGCAGATATAAATGTAATATTGCTTCCTATTTAATGGTAATCCAGAAATTGCTGACTTAAGCTGACACTTAACATAATACAATAATAAATAATGTTATGAAAATATAACGCGCCGTGTAGTGCCGGCTTAGAATGTCACTACACCATTCTACCTATGGATGACCTTAGTGCAATTCTAATTTGAATTTGCGTGAAGAAAAAGTTGTAAAACTAAAGATCTTTGGTGACTGGGTACCACATCGCTCAACAATAACTCAAAATCTCCCAAACCTTAAACGACTATGTTACCAGCGGAAGAAAATGTATTCATGCTATTCTAAGCCGACACTAACCAAGAACATACATATACATACATACATATACTCACGGCTATAAATCCCTAGAAGGGGTAGCCAGAGCTAAGGAATTAAAAATTCCTCAGCCACTTTTGGAAGTTGCGTGGGGAAAAGATGGTAATATAAAGGTTGTTGGTGATGGGTCTCCAACCGCATCACCCAAAAAGTCCTTAAAAGCCCCAATACCGTTAGTCGCCTCTTACGTACACCCACCGGTAGAAGTTCGGGTAGTGCTATTCTAAGCCGACACTAAACAGCCAAGCAAGAAATAAAACTTTATTTGATAAAAACTTACTACTGAACCCCAAGTAATATTAAAAGGTGGTGTGGTGGCGCATATTCAACCCCTGAGATAGATATTTTTCTAAAGTTCCCTTTCCTAAGCTAAGGTAATTCGTGCGGAATTAAAAAGGGAGTCTTGTCGCGGAATGCGCCTAGATCTATTGATTGTTCAATTTTTCCTTATGCCTCTACATTTTATGCATCGTTTATTTCTAATTGAAGATTTTCTTTCTTGTCTTGTTTTGATGTGATTTGTGTTTTAATTTATATCCTTTTGTGCTTTGATATAATATGTTTATGAAATACATTTCCGAATTGACATTACATATTTTTGAAAAAGTATAATACTCATATGCCATGTACAGAGTTATTCGTTCTTTTTAAATTACGTTTTATTCCAGCAAGTAATACAAGCAATGGCATAAATTGTTTACCCATTTGATAATTGACAATCGTATTATAAAAAAAAGAGAAAGAGAGATTTTTTATTTGTTGCTGACTAACAAAACATATACAGAAATTACAAAAAAAGAACAAAATTGATTTTTAAAAGTAAAATAAAACAAAAAACTAAAACAAAAATTGGTTTTCTTTTCATGTCATGGCTTACGTCAGCAACAAAAGAGCACCTGACTCAGCATTTTGTTGTGAGTTATATTATAACCCACAACACTGATTTTCAGTCAGTACTCTTTGTAAGAAGTCTCATCTCCACGATAGTATGGAATATTCAGTTGTAAGACAAGATTTAGATACAAACTGCGCAGTGTGTTTTTGTAAGAGCTCAGATTTATTATATCAAGGTGGCGACTTCTTGCACGTATTTTACATACATACATATAGTCACGGCTATGAATATCTAGAAGGGATCGCTAGTGTTTCAGAATGAGAAATACCTCAGTCAGTTTTGTAAGTTGAAAACGGAAGAAGATAGTTAAATAAACGTTTTTGGTGATGGGTCTCCAAACGCATCACCCAAAAAATACTCAAAAAACGCATAAATAACTTAATTCAAGGTTCCATAGCAACTTGCAATAATACATGCAAGAGCCCAAGTCACCTACAACCTTTCCAACCCTCTTCTTAACCCAAACATTACGGGAAGAGACAGGAAATAGTTAATTTCTACATAAGCAAATTTTTACATATATTTTTTTTAACATTTGTTTAAGAACAAGTGCCTAGTTAAAAAAGGTCACCGAACGATAGATAGCGACACAAATAGATACAGAAATAAAATACTAAGAATCTGAAACAGAACCTCAAAGTAACGGGAAAACTTAAGCCGCATAAAGATAGAGATCGTATTCGTAAATGCTAATGAATATTCAGATTCGATGAGCTTCCAAGGTCGATTCGATACGGGCCAGTGTTGCCAGCTTTTGGATGCAAATATGACTGCGAGAGTCAACAAAGTCGTAAAATCAACAATCATATTCTTAATTTTTTTAATGTGGGATTTTGGAGGCAAACTATAGGCTAGTAAAAAAAATGTATTTTCGATATTAACGTTTGTAATATTCAACGTAAATAATACACACATCACTGAGGGTACTCTCACCACCGGGTTACATGTATGTCACGTGATTTCTAAAAGTTGCAATGGTTCTACCACCCCTACGTGGCTACACAGCACAAACGATAACTTCCCGACTTATAAAGTAACGAAGTTTGCAGAAAAATAATATATGGTAGTAATTCAGATAATTATTTAGTTAGTAATTAATAGGTTTTAAATTGCAATTGAATATTAAAAAAACGATTCTTCATCTTTCACACCTTAAATTTAAAAAATATTCATATACAACAGTTTTTCTTATAATGGTTACGAATACTTATTCCATAATTGAGTACTAAAACCGCAACAAACGGGCCAACCTTGGAAACCTTATATAGCATATACCAAAGCTGCAAAAACCGATGGTTTACAAACAAAACTTTAGAATACCATGAAAAAATCATTAAGTTCTCAAAATTATCGCTCGATACAGCGGAAACTGCACTGAGCTGGCAACACTGGTGACCATATCTGCAGACATTATGACGGTTGTCATACATATTTGCTAGGAACACCTTATTTATAGAGATTATTAAAAATTTACATAATTAGCTTTGGTTTTGAAGCTAATGAAGACGAAAAAAGTATTATCGTAAATATCCACGGCAGGATTAGTGTTGCATCTAGCATCTTGCATAAGTTATTTATTAATTTTTTGCTAACTATAAAAACCTGTTTGACTTTTTTAGGGGCTACTTAAGAAATTGGTAGGCGGTGCGGTTAATCTTCATTTGACATGAATAAGTACGGATATACCAACGGCGATAGCTAACACGCTTACATTTTTCCAATGTAAAGAGCTTATTCCATTACACTTTGTCTTTTCTGATTTCAGACGTCCTTCGAAGTTACTGCCGCAGACGCTTGTTATTCCACTACACTAATTTGTCTACTTTTCAGAAACCTAGCGTTCTGAACGTTATTCCACTAGTCTGAAATCAGATTCTGTGGCTCTCAGACGTTCAGACAAATGGAATAAGCTCTTAAGTAGGATACGCAACATCTGATTCTGAATACATAACAATTTATAAAATACACAGAAACTTAAACACAAAAGTTCACGACGTATAAACCTGAAAGGGTTGGCAGGGGTACTAAAACTTCTGAATATCACTGGTGTTCCGAGTACCCACGTTTTTGCTTGGACGATGTACTCACGTGATAAAGGGCAGGCCCATCGACGTTTTGTAAGAATACAAAAGACAAAGTACAACTTAATTGAAATCTTTTTGTTCATGAAAACCTCATGTGGGGATTATTACTAATAAATAAAGAATGAATAAAGGAAAGAAAAATTTCGACACAGGCGGGAATCGAACTCGCGACGGGGGCGTATACCCGAGGTCGCGGGTTCGTTTCGAAAATTTTCTTTCCTTTGTTTATTCTTTAATTATTAAAGTACAACTTAGCCTATGGATTTCCTCACGATGTTTTTCCTCACCGTTAACAACCATGATATAATTAACCACACATATGACTTTAGAAAAGTCAAACTGGTGTGGGCCGGACCCGGGATTTTAACACTCATCGTCTGCACGATCGGTTTTCTACCCACTGAGCTATTATAATTTTGACATAGACATATATGACATATCGACGCCTTACTGCCAAAACCAAATAAGTGCCCTTTTTGGTGAAACTGAGTTATGAATACTATCATACTTCACTTAAACAGGTCTACATAATGGTGAAACCCTTTTTTTGATTGGTTGCGTCTACACGATATTTTATTTTTGAAAATGAGTTTTAAGTGCCCTTATCTGACACATTTCACATAAAAGTACAGACAAAAACCAATAACTCTATCTTAAATCTACTAATTTAATCATTTCCTTCAAGCAAAACATTTTATTAACTATATAACATGTTTTTGCAGTATTATAATATTAAATTATGTATGGAGATAAACATGTAAAAACCAACTTAACAATGATAAGTGGTATTAGCAGTAGGATTAACTAGTTATCGAATAAGAAATTTCTACAGCTAATACCATTTAAGTGTAGCATAGTCGTTTTTGCTTGTCGCAGCATACAACCGCGCGCGAAAAAGTTATACAGGCAATACCAGGTAAGTACTTGTACATGTTTCAAACATCGTTTTCGCGCGCTGTTAGTTGCAAGATAACCGTTGAGCAAACACTTTGATCAACTAAAGTTTAAATTCTTTAATGTTATTTGCTGTTATTTTCATTCATTATGAGTTCAAGAAGTAAACGACTTGTAAGACTAGCTATGGGAGCCCGCAGCAATACGAAAAAAAGTAAGTGATTCATAATCTTTAAAGTTATTTTGAGGTTATGTTATGCTTTTGGATATTTTTCGATTTTTATTAATTCAAATGCCCTAATGATTAATACAATACTTTGATTTAGAGCACATGTACGAGTGATGTGCATTCATCATCCTGTAAACCCCTGAAAGCCCATCCTTATAGTTTTAGGCTCATACTATTTATTCTTTTTTTTTGTTATAGACGATGAAAGGCCAGAGGTTGAAGGTAGCGATGAGCGTTACAACTTAGATACCGATATGGGAGATGAAGGTAGCTATACATTCCTAAAACAATACATACATACATACATATACTCACGGCTATAATTCCCTAGAAGGGGTAGCCAGAGCCAAGGAGTTATAAATTCCTCACCCACTTTTGGAAGTTGAAACAATATTTTATCATAGACAATTCATATTTCAATCTAAAATAGGTATTTAGAATACTAATTATATTTACTATCATTTTATTTAGTTTGGTTTAGTTATAAAACTCTGAGGTACCTAGCACACCTGTTCCATTTTTAATATAAATTAAAATAGCTACTTGCATATTAAATTTAACGCTTTGTGGCGGGATTTGACTCATGAACCTATCGTATCAAGTACTCAATGCTAGATGTGTGAATACAGTTATCTATTTTTGTAGGTGATAGACATTCGAGATCTTCCGAACTCAACGATTGCCAAATGTTCGTTGCTGATGAAATGGAGCAAATTTTTGGAGACAAAAATGGAAGTGACAACTCTATTGCACGATCAATTCATGCATCCCCAAATTGTCCTGTATCAGTAAGGCGAATTTCAAAAATGGACTGTAATTACAACAGTAGTACGTCTCTGGATCAACTGTCGCTAAACATCGAAAAACCAAACAGACGCGTCTCGGAAACGGAGTCAGATTTGTTTAGTGGTGATTACTCAGATGATGATCCCACATATCACCCAGCTCTGCCAGATAGTAAGTCTTTTGATGACATCAATAACGAAGAAGATCTGATCACGCTAAGCGATTTAGGTGTCAATTCTCCCACAGAAAATTCTTTAGTACACTTAAGTCAACATCCAACACCGAGTACTAGTCGTCAAAATACAAACCATGACGATATACCTTACAATATAGCGTCAATAATACTATCAGATATTCTAGATTTGGTTTGGATACGTACCAAACATTTAACACGTTGGCGCGCCGCAAATCCAGCTGCATGGAAAAGAAATGTTGCTAAAAAAAGGCGGGCAGAGGGTTTATCATACATAACAAACCAAATTGTGAGATCTGCTAAACTTCCCAAGGCCATTGATTGCTCTAAATGCAAATTTAAATGCCAAGACAGCTTTACCGACGAAGATCGTAAAAAACTTTGTAGGGTATATTGGGGCTCAAATTATGTCGGTAAGAAAAATTTTATACTGGCGCACATAACATTGCATTCACCTAAGAGAGTAATAGTAAACAGAATACGGCCTCGACCATACAACTCAAAATGTTTCCTTGATTTGGGTATGGAAAAAAAGCAAGTGTGTCAAAAATTCTTCTGCACTACTTTAAATATCTCGGCATCAGTTATTCACGATGCGATTAAGCACAGAGACGAATTAGGGTTTACTTTACAAACTACAGATCCGCGAGGACTTCATGAGCCATTTAATAAAACACTACCAGTTAAAGTACAAGAAGTTATAGATCACATAAATTCTTTTCCTACAATGGAAAGTCACTATGTGAGAAAAGAATCACAACGCAAATATTTGGACAGCAAACTATCAGTACCAAAAATGTATGATTTATATAAAGAAAAATATGAAAACCCGGTGTCTGAAATTACGTATCGTAGAATATTTGCCACCAAATTCAATTTAGCCCCGTTCATCCCCAAAAAAGACCAATGCCTGCTGTGTAATAAATACCACTCAGCACAAGGAGTACAAAAAATTGAACTTGAAAATTCTTACCAGGAACACATAAACCGAAAAAAAGCATGCTTAAATGAAAAAGATAACGACATTAAAAGAGCCGAGACTAATAAAAATTTTGTTACCTGTACTTTTGACTTGCAAGCCATTCTTCAATTACCATGTTCAATGGTTGGTATACTGTATTATGTGCGAAAACTAACTCTATACAATTTGTGTATTTACGAGACCGCTCTGCCTAATAATGCTTTTTGCTTTCCATGGACAGAAGTTCATGGGAAAAAGGGAAGTGCAGAAATAGGCACAATTCTGCATTATTATCTTTCAAAATGTTTACCATTGAATGTAACAGAAGTGTCTTTATTTTCGGATACATGCAGTGGCCAAAACCGAAATCAGTACGTTGCTGCCATTTTATTATGGACCGTTAATAAAATCGACAATCTTCGCGTTATTGAGCACAAATTTTTAGAATCAGGACACTCCCACATGGAAGCTGATTCCATGCACAGTAGCATTGAACATGCAAAAAAACATGTGGATGTATTCTCCATAACTGACTGGATTAACATTTTTAAGAACGCAAGAGCAAAAGGAGTTTATAAAGTTAACGGAAAAAAAGTTAAGAAAGAACGTTATCAAGTCAAGGAGTTTAAATATAATGAATTTCTGGACCTTAAAAAACTGGCGGCGGAAATGATAAAAAATAAAACGAAGGATACAGCAGGGGGGAAAATAAATTGGCTTAAAATAAAGAGAATGAAATATGTAAAAGGTGATACTAGAATATACTTTAACTACGATATGTCGGAAGATTTTCTAGTGCTGGAGACTACTACAACTATCCATCATCGTGCCGTACGAACTACCCGACGATCAAACCCAAACTCTGTAGAATCTGTGACAACTGCAGAAGAAGATGTCATATTGCCGGTACTTAAACCACTTTACGACCAAACACTAAGCATAAGTACAGCAAAGAAAAAAGATTTATCGAGTCTATGCGAAAAGGGCGTCATTCCAGAAGAGTATCATGGGTGGTATCAATCTTTAAAATGTAAAAATGATGTAATTGATCGGGTTCCAGACGTTGCTGTCGAAGAGAGTAGTAGTGATGAAGATTGATTATGGTAGTAATGCTCAATCAAAATTTACTCGTTTTAATTATTAATTGTTAGTGGCCTACTTAATATAATCGTTTGAACTAAAAACTGTTGAGTCAAATACATAAAAATGGTATCATAGTTGTAATTTGAGATTGATTATAAAATAAATAAAAAAAATGATTCTTTTGTTGAAAGTTAGAAAAATGATTAATATGATTAAATATTATTAAAATACGCATAAAGTGCTTTTATTTAATTGCTATTGTATTAAAATTTATCACAGCCCTCGACCGTAATTGTGAAATTAACATGCGTGATTTAACCTTTATTTTTTCACCACCAAAGTTTGAAAATTGATAAATAAGTTCTGAAACACCATCTAAAGGCTACGGATATCATATGTGGTAAAATTCATACTGATTGGTGTTACACTTTAAGACATTTTGTATTATTTTAGTATGTTTATTAATTTTTGTGTCTTACTATGAACTATTGTGCACTTAAAGGTGAATCTAAATAATATTCTACAAGCAGAACCATGTATGTGACAGGTAAATTATAGATAAATCAGCATACTCTGATTCTGTTAACTTTAAATAAGTTATAAAATATATATTTGTAATAAACTGTAAAGAATACAACTTTAACAATTCACTATTGCAGTATAAACCAATTAGAACACAAATTAACAAAATTTACTTTCTACAGGCAGAACCACTTATATGCATGCTCTTCTCAGTTTAACTATGAATTTCACCTACTTGGCATCATAATAGAGTTATTTGAATTAAATTTTCCTATTAATGAATATATAACTCAAATAAAAAAGCAAACATAACACGCATAATCACTTAAGCTATTGAGTTAACGTCAAAGAAACCTTTAACTTAAGTTTTCTCAAAACAACAAATCATGCAGATAGTTGGTTTTGGCAGTAAGGCGTCGATATATTAACGGCTATATATCCCTAAAAAGGGTAGCCAGAGCTTCAGAATCAGTAATTCTTGAGACGCTTTTGGAAGTTGAGTGGGGAGAAGATTATACGAATATAATAAATGTTTTTGGTAATTCACCTCGTACGTACAACCGCGGGAAATAATGGGGTAGTTGCTATTCTAAGCACTACACAGCAAATTTTGAAAACCCTTCAAATTTAAAGACAAAAAATCTCAAACAATTACACAAGCTTCTGCTCAAAGAAATCGTGATTCTAAGCTCATAACACAATAAAAGTACACAGTAATTGACTAGTACTCATGTCACATTCCTCTGCCGGCATTCCGGTTAGCACGTGTCGATGGAGGAAGCTGATCAACTTCAACTGCGCACGATTGCAATGATTTATTTACTGGTTTTTGCATTTTTAGTTTAGCTGGATAACCTTCTTTAGCTTATTTCTAGATGTGTTTATGGTACTGGTTTTACGTCTGTTTGTTTTAATCAATTAAGTGTTTGTGTTGGGAATGCTGGGTTACAATGTAGACACACCTTTTATGCCTGAAATGGTAACAAAAGTAGATTTTTTTCTGATGATAACGTGAACATATCTTAACTTATCGTGTTCTCTTTTTTCCTGGATATTGTAGTCCAATCATCCATGATTGAGGAAAAGTCTTAAATAATATGCCACTTTTGACAAACACTAAAATATTTTGATTTCCTCACCTTGAGCAAATGTTGAGTATTATAAAAACATAAATATACTCACGGCTATAAATCCCTAAAAGAAGAAGCCAGAGCTACATAATACGAAATAGTTCAGCCACTTTTGGCAGTAATTATATCGAATTTATGGATTCGATCCAGAAGAAGATGGAGAGAGATTTAGAATTAACAATTTTTCAATAAAGTATCTAAGAGTAAAAGAAGGGCAAAGACGGTGAAATGAATTAAAATTTATAAAAACGTAGGTCGTTTCAAATGATTTATATTTGATCAACTATAATATTTTTCATATATTTGCGTAAAATTATCATTATTTACACGTCGGGGACCGAAGATACATTTATTTGCATTTTTAGATGGATACTTGAATTAGTTCAAAGTGTCGAGAGCCACAATTATCTGTGATATTTCAGTATAAAATAACATTATGACCAAGCTTAATTATTCTGCTAGCTGTTAATCCTGAATTTATATCCTTAAAAGTAGTTAACATGAATTACCACTGTTCTCGTATGATAGAATCGATTACAATTAAATAGACTAAGGCAACCCTTTAGGCTACGATAGCTTGCAGTTCGTAATGTCTTTTAGTTACAATATTTATAGAAGAAATATGTAATAGAATCATCAATTTAAATGTCTTCCAGTGACGAAATAAACTTATGTTTAGTCTTTAAGCTTTTAATGTACTTTATCATCCAAATTCTTTCAAAAATACGGGAGTTCCGAGATCCCACGTTTGTCTAGATATAAATGAATGATGAGTGTCTTCATATGATAAGTGGCAGGTTCTATACACATGCACTTTCCTATAACGTAAATTTGATTCAGCTATAAGGGATTCCTGAAAATGATTTTCTTACCATTAACAATCTTGATAAATGCACAATACTTGTCATTTTAGACAAAGCACACTGGTGTAGCCCGAATAAAGAATTGCCCAACCACTCCTCTATGCAAGCCTCCTCGTGATAGCTCAATGGGTAGAACTGAGGATCTTTTCGCAGAGGCTATCAAGGTTGTACCAGAACTTGGATAGACATGGCTTATAGCCTTAGTTAACTGACTCTCTATTTCGAGATCAGATATAATCGGTTGGATAGTATAGTAATACAAAAACGAAGCTAGTAAAACCGTGTGGCAAACTAGTCATCAATAAATTTCTGACACCAACATCCCATAAAACATAATTCGAATGATCCTTCCCCATACTTCGTCATTGCCTTTCTCGAAGTCAACAACAAGTGTACGCAACCTAGGTGCGCGTACAAACCTACCATTACACTTTTGCCAATCTAATTTCAATCTTATTCACTTAATTTAAGGTCTGTAAGTTTGAATTTTAGTTATTTGATAATATTGTTAGGTTGTTACGAAGATAATGCGATTTGTGAGACAGCCGAGCAATGCTGGTAGGTGTGGGCGTAGATTATGACAACTCTTGTTACTCCGTGACGTATTCTTCAAGCATTTGACTCTTATTGTAAAGGATTAGGGTTCCTATTTGTCGCAATTATACTGTTTCTAACTAGTGTTCAATGATTTTGCGTTTTCGATTCATTGATATGTGCTTTTTGTTTTTTATTTTAAAGGATGGCTGGTGTAGCTCTTCCTTGGAAAAATCGGATTCAAATTCTTAAATGCGTTTATATTTTAATCCTATAGTATGACAAACACATCTCTGCTATGTATTAGACAATATACTTTGTATTTGCTACACCAGAGTATTTTTAAAAAACTCGGTTTATCTCGATACATCTTTTTTTTCTTAACTTAGTACAATCAGAAACTTCCAATTCTGAAATGCAGCGGAATAGGCCGACTCAGAATTTCAACTCGCGAACTCCTCTATAAGAAGCGGCGGTTTTCCCAAATTGTAAATGATTTTCTTCATGTTCATGTTTGATGCATGAAAACTGTAAATTTGCATTAAAAATTAATTTGGAACAGCACAACACCATCTTCTTTCTGTATCAGTCTCAAACTAAATGACTAAAAGATCTGGACTTTTTGAGACTGATTTCAATCGCCCAAGGTTCTACGCCGTCATTTTTTTACAGAAGTAAAATCACTCAATCAATAAAAAAACACCTGCAAATGCTCAAGCTCTAACAAACAATAGGCTCATTTTTCTTAAAATAGGTTGTAGTCACAGCGAATGCACGCACGTCACCGCGACGGGGCGCAGGCATGTACGTAGGTGTCCGTCAAGAGCCAGGTGTGGCTACAGCCTTATTTATTGCGTCTCGTGGGCTATAGATTTATAACACCCGGTTGTAGGCCGGGAGGACGTGGTAAGGATTCTGGTGGTTCGGGTTTGTTGCGCATTGAAGGCGAAATATTATAAGGTTTGGCAAGACTATTGAATAATTATAACTTTATTTAAGTTTCAACATACAAACATATACTCACGGCTATAAATCCCTAGAAGGGGTAGCCCGAGCTAAGGAACTAGAAGTTCGTCAGCCGCTTTTGGAAAGTTGAGTAAAGAAAAGATGGCAAAATAAAGGCTGTTGGTGATGGGTATCCAACCGCATCACCCAAAAATCCATTAAAAGCCCTAATACCGTCAGTCGCCTCTTACGTACACCTACCGGTAGAAATCGGGTAGTGTTATTCTAAGCCGACACTACACAGCAAAGTTTCAAGTAAAGTTTTTTTTTATTACTTTAATAGGAATACTAGGTATATTATTTATCCTATATTCTCATTTTTTCTATTTGTCATGATAAATTTCTTGAATTCGACAACAAAACATACGATAAATTTAACAAACTCTAATCACTAATAAAAACTAGTTCATTTCTCACTTAGTTAAAAACATAATTAGGTGTGATTCATCGAATAATATTATAAATGTTAGTTTTTATTGCTTAAAAATCATCTTATATTTTGCATGAATCAGAAAATATATCATTTTCGAATTAAATCAATAGATGGTAAAGTTGAAGATTAATTTTTGATTTAGGTATTTTGTAATCACGCTCCGGGTCTACATCCCATCTCATTATAAATTAGTAGTTTTGTTTGCGCATTTACAACATTGCGAACTCTTGCTGCTGTTTATTACCGACTTTGTTTACGAAGGTCGTTAGTGGCAACCCCGCGCTGTGTTACCAGCTCAATTTTAATATTTCCCCAACAAATTATTGCATTGAGACTCGTAAATATGTATTGACACTGCCAAGAAACTGTTGTTTAAATAATTCTATCACTGAAATATTATGGACATTCTTTTGTGGCGTGTTAACTTTACTGGTGACCAGTTAATGTAATAACTTTCGCAGTAGTGGCAAATTGTATTCCCATTTATCAATACAACCTTTTCCACGATTTTTAAGTCGTAGTTTTATTTCATTATCTTTTTGTTGTTGGAAGTTTTTCAAGTTTTAAAAACTCTTCATGTTTTGCGTAATCAGTAATATTCATTAATTTGTTTTTATTTACATTCTCTCAACGAACAAAAACTTATCACAAGTTAATAAAAATTTTATATTAAATCATTTAACATATTAAAATAAATCCGAGTTGGAAATATTGTTTATTTAAGCAAATAAATAAACAATATTTCCAATATTTGAACTTTTTCATATAGAAGGGTCTCCTAAAATTGTAATTTTTATCATATTCATAGCTGAAGTTTGATTTTTAGTTATCATATTACATATCATTTCTATATGCATTAAACTTAAAGAAAGTTTAATAAAAAATACCCAATCAAGATTCAACGAATATTAAGCACCATCGGTCTAATAAAACAAAGTTACAATTAAGACAACCCTTACTTTTATAGTCTATTTGAACCCTTCCTGTTTAACTGTTTTAAATAAAGTACTCTTCTTCAAATTAGCTCAACTTTCTTCACCCTTATTGAGAGCTTCAGTTGTGTAATAATCATTGATTTTAATACACATTGAAATCTTATAATTTGTTGACATGGACTGCACTTTAGAATAAAAATTATAATAATACATGGTTAAATTATAATATTGGGACACCTTCAATTTTAGATTTAAAGTTGTTTTGTATGACGTCTGTATTTATTAAATAAAATAATTCTTTTTCTTCAACTCTATTGCCATTGAATTTTTCAGTTGTAATTTATTATCACAAGGGGATCGCGGGTCTCCTTACCTATTGGAGTCCCACAACCAACAAACCCTATTCTTTTAATATTCCCCCTTTATACTTTCATTAATAACTGTGTAAATAATATTTTTTTATCATAGTCTGCCTACCCTTTAGAATGATAGCCATGTGTATATGTTTTGATTTTCTAGTCAGGTGGGCCGATAAATACAGGAACATTAATATCAGGTGGCTTGCGAATTAGGCAGTACAACAACTACAGGAATTATTAAGCTAAATAAACCATTCTTGCAATTTAATTATGGTAATAAAACTTTATGAACTTGCGTTCAAACATAAGTTCTAATTTTGGAGCGAGCAAAAGCAAGTTAGCATTGAATTATATTAGCGATGAAGTGAAACTTATCCATATGTTTTTTTAATACGTCTTCAGTTGTACTGATACTATTGAAGCTGAGGTGTTTGCATACAGCACGCGCATATGCTATTCTGATTATTGGATTTTTCTTGTAAGGGATTGGAAAAAACAAAAACCTACGTAGGTAAACACTTATTTTATCCAGAGGGGCATGGATTCGACTCCTCAATTCTTTAATTAAAGTCGGCGCTTAGTTAACGTATCTTTTGCAACCACGATTGTTTCGCAAATTGCAATATTGTCTATGTCAAAACTGTCAAATTGCATACAAATTTGATATCGACAGCGATAATCTCGCAACTTGCGACACAATCGACAGTCGCTAAAGATACATAATCAGGGGCCGGCTACACCAAAGTGTGGAAAACATCGTAAAGAAACCTATATGGCTGAAATATTCTTACCCGAATATGCTGATATACTGAAAATATACAGTTTGGAAAATTAAAATAGCATGACTGGTGATCTTCCGAAAGTCAATGATCGCAAAGTCGCGCTGTGTTTGGCAGAAGCCTAAGAGTTACTGCTGAACAGATTTTAATGAAATGTAATTTAGATGCCTCCGGCTAAATGAACAGTGGGGATATTAGCAGTTGTTAACGTAATTAGTGTGTACTCTACAATTACAGACGAGTTATTTTGGTGCATGATCTAGATTTTAGGATCATCATTAAAACTTAAGAGCAACGCTTTTGTCGGAGTAACACTCTCCAGTCACTAATATTTAATACTAGCTCCTCGGTCTCTTGGTAAGACACGACGTCCACTTTTTCGTCCAAATTTCAGGATGTAATGCTATTAAATAAGAAAAACAGTCACAAAAATCTTAACATTAGATTTTCATATTTATTCGAAAAACTGGCACAGGTACGTTGAGTATGAGAAGTTGGTGGAGATATAAATTAATAATATGGTGATTAAAACACTAAACATCACTTACCTACAAGCTGAAGTACTTCATATAAAAAGTACACCTAGACCGTTATATATATTTTATTTAAAAATTAAAAGGTGTTTGTGCATGTGATGGGATCTGATTTATAAACTATGAGTACTTTTGTGGTGCGGATTACTATTTTACCAATTCAAGGCGTCACATCAAACTCACGTGTTCACGACCGAAGGGGAGGCAGGGGTACTATTTTTTCTGAATATAAGGTGTAATTACTGTCACCTGTTGTTTAGAGAACCCATATTTTGCTTGGACAGTGTACTCATGTGGTAGAGGGCAGGCCTATCGCCGTTTTGTACCAATGCACTATCACATTACTAAGTCCAGCTCACCCATGTTGGTGTCCTTACATATATTTCCTTTACCGCTAACAACTTTGATAAACATAAAATTGTATAAATTAAGTCTTCGCTTCAAATAATACTTCATTAATCTCTAATTCACCTCAAAGAAATACTCATTAGAAAAGATATAGTAGTGTTATGTTAAATTGACACGATACGACATATTATATAATAGTTTGTATTTTTTATGGACTGTATTTGTCTGAAATAAAGATTTTTGTTATTATTAATAGTGCTTCTTTATTATCTCGACCAAAAAATACAAAATCAAAATCAACACTCCATGTTTCTATTTCCGGAAGTACGATGAAATGTATTACAGTCATAAAAAGAGACGATTTCTTAGTTTCCGACATAAAAATGGATGTTGAACGCGTATCGGCCGCGCCACATCAATAATTCAGGATTCGCAATGCTCTTCCTGTATTCGTCTATCTTAGAGCACAATATCAATAACTTTCGAGTATAAATATATAAATTGTGTTGAATTATACTGATCTTGCTTCATGGGATCAATTGTTGTGTTGCCTTTACTGTCATAGTGTGATTTTTCCTTGATGGTATTGGCTTGAAGAAGATGATGACTAGCCAAAAATTATTTTAATGTTTAGTACATACATACATACATATACTCACGACTATAAATCCCTAGAAGGGGTAGCCAGAGCTAAGGAATTAGAAATCCCTCAGCCACTTTTGGAAGTTGCGTGGGGAAATGATGGTAAAATAAAGGTTGTTGGTGATGGGTCTCCAACCGCATCGCCCAAAAATCCCTTCAAAAGCCCCAATACCGTTAGTCGCCTCTTACGTACACCCACCGGAGGAAATGGGGTAGTGCTATTCTAAGCTGACACTACACAGCAATGTAATTTAATGTTCAGTAGTTTTTAAAAATACATGTAAATACTCAGAGTTTTAAATTTCTAGAAAGGGTAACCAAATCCTCAGAATGAGAGATTATTCAGTTACTTTTGGAAGTTGAGTGGGGAACAAATTGTAAATTAAAGGTTGTTTGTGATAGGTATTCAACCGCATATCCAAAATATCACTAAAAAAGCCCAATTTTCCTAAGTCACCTTTAACGAACAAAGAATTCGCATAGCGTTATTCTTAGCCGACACTTCACAGCCATTAATTACTATGGACGTAATTAATGTCTTCAGATAAAATATATTCACTGTACTAATAATAACATAAACGTTATAACATAAACGTTCACGCCGTTTATCCCCGAAGGGGTTGGCAGAGGTACCAATACTCCTGAACTCACATGGCAAGCGCCATCTAGTTTCCAGAGAAGGTACCCACGTTTTGCTTAGACAGTGTACTCACGTGATAGGGGGCAGGCCTATCGCCTAATAACTAATAATATATCTCAAAAATAATAATGTGGCCCAACTTTACAATCAGCTCTTATTTTGAGTTAACAGCAGTTATAATAATTTCTACTACTATGCAAAAGCACAAATTATATTACGTTATAAGAACAGCAAAAACAGGGTTTTTAGTAATAACAAAATAAATTGGCAACCACCCACGCGGCCAAACTCATTGGGTTGTCACAAAAATATATTTTTATGTTTCAACAAGACTGCGACGTCACTAGACATGCACTCAGTTGCAAAATAGTAACCTACCCTCTTATTTTATTATTTTATTTTCTTTCGAAGATTAACAGACCAATACAAACAATATAATACTAATTATGAATACACAATGCCATTTACAAATCTTCACCTATAGAAGGAATTTGCAGGAAACCAATCTTTTTTAATCGCAGTAAAATTAGATTTTTAATGTTTTAATTTAAATTGGTAAGTAAAGTAACACTTGACATAAACTGATTTGCTCTATGTTATAATTATAAATATACACTCCACATATTCATTATAACCAAAATCAAAAAACACTACATACCAAATGCCTTCTTTCTCTCTTATATCGTTCAGACTTTGTTACCATCAAAGATCTTATATCTCTAACTCCAGGACTGCTGTTTCTTATCAAAACCAATATTATCAATCTAAACAAGAAGTGATACTCAAACACACTTTTTACTAGTAGCTCTGCCAGCACCACTCAGTTTCACTTCGGTGGCAATAACGTGTGATTGTCACGCACGTACACATTGCATAAAGCGGCATTACCCCTGCCTACCCCATCCCTCGGCTGGGACGTGAGGATTATTGGGGATAAACATCATATTAGATTTGGGTTTGTTGACTATTTTAGAAAGTTTTTTGCAAACCATATTATTGGTTTTATTATTGTTACTTAGCTAAAGATGGTATATTGCGATTTTGAATTTAGTCAATTTTTTTATTGCTACGTAGATTTGATTTCTACTTTAATTGCATTCATGGAATAGAGATAGATTAATGTGAATGAAGCGAGATATTTTTCAGGCCTCCCCAAAGTATCAATTAAAAATCCTTCTTTTACTACTCCAAGGTCCACCGCTGTGGCTGAGTAAATAGATGCAAATACATAAACATACATTACTCACATATAAACACACGCCATTAGTCCCCTTTGAGGTAGGCAGATACTAGCTTCCCACTTTGAACGATTCAATTAAATATATTTAGCCCCATTTACGTACTTTTCATCAATATTTTCATTCATGCTCTTTTATTCTTCACATTTCGGATGCCTCTTTGAGGACTGGTTAATCAAAACCAAATAAGTATTATTATTTTCGTTGTATAATTTTTATATTTCACAATATATTTCTGAACGAGTAAATACATAATATATTAAGACTTGCAGATCAAGAAAAAAATACTAAATAAGTTATTATAACTTAAATTTATTTGTGACTAAAATGATAATAACCTTTATGAGAGTTGGAATAAAGATGAGATTTAATGGAATTAAGTGAATGGAAAAATTGGCAACTTATTTGCTACTGGTTCGATTTGACATCGATCTGCGGAACATACTCATGTTGGTGCATCGCAAGTTAAAAGCGGTAGCGAAAACGATAAGTGTTTCGAAAATACCTTTTATTTTCTGTTTAATTCATATGCTTTTATTTATGATACTATGACAATAAGGTAGTAAATAGTCAGCTATATATTATTAGTCTATGCTTCCTTATAAAAGTTTAACTGGGTATAGGCTGAACGATGGTAAGTTTGTAACTTTCACAATCGTTGCCTTGAAATATCTATGTTACTATTGTAAGTAAGAGAGTACCAAAAATTTAATATGTTAAAATTTAATTTAAAATGTTATCGCATTAGGTTTATGCTTGTAATGATTTTGTTTTTTGGAATAAATAAATAAATAAATAAATAAAAAACTTTTAGGCTTCGTTACACACCCATTTTAAAAGGTCACTGAATGCCAATATAAATTATGATACGAATTATTTTCTAATATTTATACCTGCTGATATAATCCTGCAATTAATACTGGGCTGGGGCCAGGGGACTATTGACCACCGATCCGATCCTAACAAACAGTTTCTCTCATATTCCCCATCATTCTCATTCTTCTTCTTTATTGCTCTGTTATTATATTCTCAATATAACCTTGGTGATAGATGCGTACTAATCTTGAGTTGGGGCGACACCGAAGTGTATTTTCCTGTCATAGGTTTGGATATAAAGTTGATGAAAAAAATCGTGAGGAAAACCACACGGTTAAATTTTACGGCTATAGGCCTATCCTATATCAAGTTAATACAAAACTATATGTATCGTTATCTTCAGAAGGACTAGCACATCCACCACCCCTCTAAGAATATCCAGCCAAACATCACACCAAAATATCACTACACTACCTCCACAACTTCATACATCTTAGACCACCACCGGCGTATCACAGCGTAATGGGGTGAGCGATCGAGCCTCTTAGCCATTCCGACCACGTAGCGCCTCGAGAAATTACGCGCTCCCGGAGGACGCCCGGTCAATCGATGAACTCGCAACGCAGCCTCCAAACAAAATATGGAACCACGGCTTTCTAAATCATATAAAATGCTAATAATAATACTTTGATATTAACTGCATTGGCTGTATATTTTTTATAATCGCACTAACTAATGTCTTTCAGAGTGTCGCAAGAAGTAACGAAGTTTTTTTGTAGCTTTTATTATGAGATTTTCCCCATCTTACTTCCAAATAGTAGTTGATGGATTAATTGTTATTTTTGAAGCTACTGCTAATCCTTTTGAGCATTTATAGCTGTGAGTATATGTAATTAACTCTAACGCAACTAATCGTATACGCTTTACATCATATTAGCGAAAAAGTGGGGGAGATACTAATACTTATAAGATTACGTGACTTTATTCTAGTATTCTATTCTGTAGGCTGAGATTGTCCATAGCCATTTTGTACAAATCTTTGTGTAAATCTACTGAATACGTTACGATACAAACTATTAATAGTAATAAAGTTTGAGTTTTATAAGTAAAGACTTACTGAAATATAATGAAAAATAAATGCGGCTAAATACAAAATAAAAAAAATATCGTTTATCAAAAGCAAATATTGCAGAACAACGATTCTACGCTAAAGAACAGACCTATAAAGCTATACTCGTACTAGAACAACGTATCTTTAGTATGTATCTTAAAAAATAAAGAACAAAGTATACAATTTTATATTTCTTTGATTTCAGATCCGATAATCCTCGCAAAATATTACACCGTTTCATTTTGAATGTGACTTAAATTTCATTCTTAATTCCTTATAAGTAGATAATTGTAGTTAAACAGTCATATGATTTTATCAACGATAAATTATTTCACCGTTGCAATCCAATATAGCTCAGTTAATTTTGTATCTTAATTATATTTTTTGTGGCCTTTTATAAAAATATTTATACACTCGATTTAATACAAACTTTCCCGCCGTATGTTGCCAAACGGGTGACAGAAAAGTACTGCTTCTGAACATCACTTTCATGACACTTGATCTTCTGTGTACCCAAGTTTTGATTAAACAGTCATAGCACTCTCGTGATCCCTATTATGAGAGTGATACACCTGCAGAACTATCGCGGTTTTTATACGAGAACTAAAAGTCACATGAGTGAAATAATCAGCCATCTGGGTTTCCTCACGATGTTTCCCTTCATCGTTAAAGAACATGATAAATCAACCACACAAATGACTTTGAAAGAAATGTGTGTTTCATTGGTTTAGGTCCGATTCAGGTCTCGAACCCACGCCTCTTTAGTTGAAAAGCGATGGTGCTCCCCGCTGAGCTTTCACGGTTGTGAAATACAACAATAACATGAAAGAATAAAAGATAACCTTCGAAGTTGTAGTGGTAAAGATTGGAACTTTGGCTGGAGTTCGTGAGATATATTTCTATTTGAAATACCTAATACGAACATAAATGTATGTTTCTTAGTTTTGAGTGCAGTACAAGTGTATTAGTCTTCAAATCAATTTAATAATATTTTTAATTAAGCTTGCATTTATACTTAGTTTTAAACATGAATGTTTCATCTGTAATGTTGACATAATATCTAAAAATAGTCCAGTCAAAATAGACATTCCAGTTTGCATTAATTCCCAACAAGCTGAATTTTTGTGTGGGCCTTCAATACGTCATTACAAATGATATGTCAAAAGTCCCCATTGATCCCGCTTGTGCGTTGTTTTTTATTCGAGGTCAAAGGTCACAAATTTGCGTTTTTCGCGTATATCTCTGAAACAACGAGAGTTATCGAAAAATGGTTCGAACAAAGTTTGTAGATCGTAAAATTGTTTTTCTTGTATCTCCACTTTTTCTTGTACGGTGCACTGTTCTCGAATTATGGCTATTTTAAACAAAGAAAACATGAATATGCACTCATACATGGATAGTATGCATCATCGAGTTAACCATTTACACAAAACATATTAAAACATAGTTTTATTTGCCCCATGAACACAATTACGTAAAAAATATACAATTCTGAGCGAGTCATCGAAAACGTGAAGACTTGATTGATAACGCAAGAGTATTTACAAATATTAACTCGTCTGCAGATGTTATCCTCACCAATGGAATTCGTATTCTTCTTGCTATGTAAGGAGCTCCAAAAAAAATGGAATCGATAGACAAGTACAGATATTTGAGTTTTGTGAAAAATACAAGAAACAATAAGAGAGTGCAGTTATCTTGTCTCCTTCCAACATCTACTTCAGCTAATCAACACTTGTTTCGTGTGTTCTACCAAGTGCAAGTGTGGCTAGGCAATGATCTAAATCCTGAAAATTGGGGTTGGAAATTGATCAGTAATAGTTTGGAGCCAATCCAAACTTTACTGCCACCTGCTCCAGAAAAAATACTCAATACAATTTTTTGTAATTGCAAAAAAGGCTGCACAAACAATTGCGGGTGCAGAAAAGTTGGACTGTATTGTTCATCGATATGCACCAATTTTCAAGGCCAATCTTGCACTAACATTGAATCAAATGCTACAGATGAAGATTGTTTCGAAATTGATGAGGATATAACTGATATATCTCTCTTCTTGGAGCAATCTACACACATCGAGCAAGAAGAGTAAGAGGACAATGAAGAAGAAGAAACGAGTGACTATGAAGAATTTGATGATGAATGATGATGTAATTTTCTTGCTGTTGAAATTTTCATTAAATTTAAATAAACAAAAAATTTCATCATTAAAATAGTGTCCCATTACATTCCCTCGATCAAAAATATATTGTGGAGTATTCCTACTGGGGAAACCACTTTAAAAAAAAGCGCCGTGTACACTACCTCAGAGGTGGTGCGGAAATGTGTGCATATAGTTGAAAATACGATGTTCCTACAGTCTAAAATCATGATATCTCGAAAGCAATGCTTTGTAGAAAAAAAGTGTAAAGATATTTTTTGTAGACAATTGTACGATGTACAAACTTTGTTCGAACCATTTTTCGATAACTGTCGTTGTTCCAGAGATATACGCGAAAAACGCAAATTTGTGACCTTTGACCTCGAATAACAAACAACGCACAAGCGGGATCGATGGGGACTTTTGACATATCATTTGTAATAACGTATTTAAGGCCCACACAAAAATCCAGCTTGTTGAGAATTAATGCAAACTTGGATCATAACATAATTTAGTCTATTTTGACTGGACTAAAAAGGCTATCCATAGTAAGTAAATGAAAGACGATTAAGACTAGGTATCGCTTTTACCATAATCATAGCAGATGCACGTACATACATACCCACGCCATTAGTTCCGATTGGGAAAGACAGCTATCGATTACTTCGTACGCTCCTAACTAACCTCACGTGCTTTGTTGTTGCGTACACATATGTTCAACAATAATTAATATTTTAATCTATCCCTGTACTAATACCATATGTATATATTGACAGTTGTGCACGAGTCGTAACGTAGTAAGGAAGTGTTAACCCGACCTTGGTCGTCGCACAGACTGACATTCTGTCATGATTTATGTGTTTAGATTATAATCCACGCACTCGAAGTTGCTAGTTAAATGATACCTATAAAAGATTAATTTTAAAATTGATACTTAAAACTAATTGGTCCGTGTTTATGTAGGCTTGTAATTAAAGTATTTATTTTTGTGTGATGTCGTAAGTAAATATGGAGCAATTTCTAAGTCATTCAAGTGATATTTGGTTTTGAAGTATTTTTTTATATTTATGTACATGTATGTGTGGAAGTTGAGTGGGGAAAAGATGGCAAAACAAAGGTTTTTGGTGATGGGTCTCCAACCGCATCGCCCAAAACTCCAATGGAAATCCCCAATACCCCTAGTCGCCTCTTACGACACCCGTGGGTAGAAAGGGGTAGCGTAATTCTAAGCCGGCACTACACGGCAAATATGAGTCACATAAAATTACAACCGCAAGTATATTTTTATCACCAAACCAGAGAAAATATGGTTTGATAAGTCCACCGTTTTTAGGAGGCAATGCATATCTAATTCCTTATTGTCTGATTGCTGCATTAATTATTATTGTTTGATTTGATATTTCATGTAAAATTCCATCACTTTACAAATCACTTCTGGGCTGTTTTCACGTGGGTAAAAGTATGTACATTTAATTATGATTAAAAAACTGTGTTGAAATTTTATTCCCGCTGTAAGCTATTATAATTATTTGTCGAGAAATTGGTATTAGTCACTCTTTTCTACTAAGCCACATACGCTATTGATTGAACAAAGCAGATTATTTTAACAGGTGACTAGAAGAAATCAAATCAAAATCGTGACAGGAAAAGATTACAATCACAAGCCACCATTAATAGTAGTTGATCACGATTGTGTCGTGATCCTAGCTACTGTGTGATCGGTTGGTGATCCATGTTGATAAGATAACAGTCTGCTAAGAGTTGGAATAACTGAACTAACAGGTCCTATCTTCCAAATATAGGAAGATGTAGTCAGTAATGTTGTTGAAAAGATTGCTGTGGATACATATAATTTGGGATTAAGTTTATCTGAAAATTATCTTGTTGAGTCATAGTGTTTGAGAGACAATTGAATACAGTTGATCCCTTTGTTGATTATAAGATAGAAATAAAGAAAGAAAAGACGTTTATACGCCATTCTGTATATATTTAAAGAATTACGAAATAAATAGCTGCTGCAAAAAAAAAGTCAAAAAAAAAGTCAAAAAGTTTATTTTTCAAAATAAAGTTAAATACTAACATTTTTTGAACGTCAAAGTTTTAAATTAATCGTTAATCCGTTGCTTCGGAAGGTGTTCGTAAAGAGAAGAAGCAACAAAGAAACTCTTTACATTCTCATTTTTTCATTTTTTCAAAATATGGTTTGTACAATCAGTTCATAAACATGTTTTTACTTTACAAAAGATTTTCTATGCGACCAAACCAAACGCTAGTTTGACATAATTAAAATAAATTGTCCATCACAAAAACCAATCACATAACGTGAGAAGAAAAATCCTCACCAGACAATTATTCCTAGGAATAACGAGGGAAGATTTATAGCTTTACGGACATGGTCATGTGCGCGTTGGGTCCTTGTCGTTATGCATATGCATGCTTATATAAAATGTAAAATGACTATTGCTACAAATTATATACATATTAAGTATTTAATAAATAAATGACTCGTGTTTTTATTAACAACAACTTAATTAATTTTGATCAACTTCAAAAATCAATGGATGTATATATGACCAAAAATGGTAGCCAGAGCTAAGGAACTAGAAATTCCTCAGCCACTCTTGGAAACTTGGGTGGGGAAAAGATGGCAAAATAAAGTTTGTGTTGGTGATGAGTCTCTAACCGCATCGCCCAAAAATCCCTTAAAAGCCCCAATACCATTAGTCGCCTCTTACGCAAACCCACCGGCAGAAATGGGGTAGTATTATTCTAAGCCGAGACTTCACAACATAGACAAAAAAATCAAGTAATTAAGATAATTATAAAATGCATCACATAACATAACATAAACGTTCACGCCGTTTATCCCCGAAGGGGTTGGCAGAGGTACCAATACTCCTGAACTCACATGGCAAGCGCCATTTAGTTTCCAGAGAAGGTACCCACGTTTTGCTTAGACAGTGTACTCACGTGATAGGGGGCAGGCCTATCGCCGTTTTGTACGAATACACTGTCACATGACTAAGTACAACTCAGCCATGTGGGTTTCCTCACGATGTTTTCCCTCACCGTTAGCAACCATGATAAATTAACCACACATATGACTTTAGAAAAGACAAATTGGTGTAGGCCCGTCCCAGGATTCGAACTCACGCCCTTCTGTTTTTCGGGCGGGTGTTCTACCCACTGGACTATCATGTCGCTTTATAAAATGCAATAAAGAGAAAAAAACCTAACAAAACCGGAGATGATAGGAACGTCATAATTACAGTTATAGTTACAAAGAATGCGAGTCTACAACTCGATGTGTCTCACCCGACAGAAGATTGCAGATATTCTGAATTCCACAAATTCGCGTGCACCCAAATAGGTTGAGCTAATTCCAATGAACTGCCTTAATAAGTTAATGGCAAGGACTCTGGATCGATAAATATACTCGGAATAGTTTCGCTTCGAGATGGGAAGTCGTGCCTGAGGAGGCGAATTAAATTATAATGTTAGCCACAGATCTTAGCTTGCCTTTGGGTACTACTAACTTATGTTGGGTAGCAACCATTTCGAATACTAAGATAGAGTCATTGATTCTGTTGCGCCGACTTCACTACTAGATTTAATTATTCCATTTCTAGTGTACTATATTTCTCACTTTGTTTTCTAAAGCCGATTTTACGAGTTTTTTTATACGAGTATATTATAAAAAAAAATGTTAAATTGTTAGTGCCTGAGCCTTGAAATTGAAATATATAAAGTTGCTTTAAGATATTTCTTTATGATTATTGGCTGTTAAAAAACATGTTCGTAAATTTAAACTTTGTGCTTCATTCACTAAACTTAAATCGTTTGAACGAAACTGACAAAACGTGACTGAAAGACCACCAAATTGCCTTTTACAACAAAACAAACACTTTATTTCAACAATCCCCTGTAATTTCGACAAACACGCATTTTTTGCGGCAATTTTGGGACCAGGAATTTGAACTAAACAACTAAAATTTAACACCCAAAGAAAAAACCTTCTTAAATATACTTGTAAGTTGGTGTATCACAAGGCACAATTCTTGGGCCAGAAGCCTGAGGCATTTAACATGGTGTATCGACGCAGGACCTTAGACAGGGTTTATGTGTTTGTGGCACGCAATGCTGGCACAGTGCGCGCACCTGGAGGGTAATACTGGCCTTGTCCCGGAATTAGTTTTGCAGTCTTTGAATTAATCTTTATGAGCTTTCATTGTAAATAACGAAGATGACAGCTCGGTAATCAAGTGTTGATTGTAGAAATTATGAAGTCGTTCTTTGTTCTTTCTTTGGATTATTAGGTATGAATTGATTTAGTTAGTACATGTTGTGGGTTAGGATAGCCTTTTGATTCTATACATTTTTGTATTTCTGCGACTCGTTTAAAATACACACTTTGTTACGTAATTAATTTTCAAGTAATTTACATAATACTTATCAAATCTTGATGGACATCGTGTATTAAAGATGCACAGTTACATACTTAAGATAAATGAAAATGTTCTTCTATCTTTATTCCATTATAATACTTAAAATTCAACGAACAAGAAACCTATAGAACATAAATCATAAACATTTATAGATAAGCCATGTAATTAATTAAAGACTAATAGCGAAAACCTTTCCAGATCTGGGTCTTAATGGACATAACACAGTAAGTAAAGCTGAGAACGTATAACAGAAGATATATGTAAAGGTCGCGCCAAATAGGCGGCGTGTCCAATATTTTATTGGATTTAACTGTAATGTCTCTAGTTTGGCGGACGCACAGACTGCACTGTTGAAATCAACTCGGATCAGATTGTTTACGTCGCAGATAGAGACAGCTGAATATACGTGCGGTGGTCGCTTAGTATGGATATGATTTTGATAATTTTATTTTTGCAGTTGGCATGAGTTCAATTCCTGAATTTTTCGGTTAGTCAATCACGATTTTTAATTAGGAATATCTTTTTGCTTACCTACATAATTTAAGGAGTGTGATTACAATTTTCTCAGACAATCTTGAGAAGCAAAGGTTAAACAGGCACACAGACAGGTGTAAAATGCTATCATTAGATTATTTCAAACAAATTATTACAGTGAAAAATAAAATTTTAAAATACGTATTGATATATTTACATTTCCGCAATTAAATATTGTTGTTTCCCTATATCTATTCTAATGGTATAAAGCATTTAACTTTAAACAAAATTTGCTCTGAATCGTACTTAAAATTTGTATTTGAACTTCTAGGCTACCCCGTAAAACTTAAAGTATTTTTTGCGTTGACAAATAAAATAATTCTCACACAAAGGCTACATTTCTAGTTGTTGTATAAGTCATATCCACAGAAACCTCTCAGGCAGCTATTTTAATAAGTTGCTACACTGGTTCAGACATCGGCAGTGGACGACCTTCCTAAGCGACAGGTCAGTCCAAATCCCCACTAATAGAGCAACCAAACACAACTGTATATTCCCATTCAAATCCCACGTCTTTTTAAGTCACATAAATGGAACCTAGCAATTTCACTCAATAGTTTATATGCCTTTAAATTGATATGAAACATAACATATTTATTCAACATTTTTGGTAAATTATACTACTTATTGTTCGCCTTATTATATTCCAATTAGCCAGTAAAATGAGACAGATAAAGCAAAATTAGGAGTATCAATAAATTCTATAACTAAACCCACTGTACCAAACCAAGTGACTATTCAACCTATGGAAATGGAATTGATTGTAAAACATCAAGAGTAGATCTCCTTTACTAAAAAACAGCATGAAATTTAATGCTTTATTAAGAAATAAAAAGAGACACATATGTGCCTTTCTTTTCAAAGCTTAACAATGCAAATCTTCAAATGAACTTAAATTTTACGAGGCCACAAAAGCATCTTTAAAGGTGTTTGGGGTTCAGGTAAATCAATATAATTGAGCTACTTAAACTGTTGTTAACACTTCTTAAGGATTACGAGATTTGTGCGCGTGCGCACTTTGTGTTAAACTTTGCATACATAAGCATAAATTACTCGAAGAATAAACGGTTTCTTGACATTAAACGAAATTTGCGAAAATATCTCAATGGAGTGCATAGCGGCGTCTCATTCATGTTTTTCTGTACATTGTAATTTGAATGGAACGTATTTGGATAATGTGGTTTCCCATTGTAATGATTAAATAGTGGTGCGATCAAAAACTGGAGGCCTCGGGTTCGAATCCTGGGATGACTATATGAACCAGATTAAAGAATATACTTTCGTGAAATTTAAGTCTGTTTAGGAGATTGAAGGAAATGATCCCATAGGTCATAAACTAATATGATGTTTTTTCATCATCGTACAAAAATTTGTACAAGAATTAGAGCTAGGTTGATAGCCAAATAATTATTTCTGCCTTTCGAAGTAGTTGCATGAATTTTCTAACAGAGATAAATGTAACAAATACACGATACATTTTTTTATCAACTCTATACTAACTCAAGCTGTTCCCTAAAACTGTTAAAACTCAGCCATGTGGATTTCCTCACGATGATTACCCTCACCGTTAACAACCATGATAAATAACCACCACATTTGTCTTTAGAACAGACAAATTGGTGTTTGGACCCGACCTGGGATTTGAACCCCTCGTCGTCTGCATGAAAAGCCATGTTCTACTCACTGAGTTATCACTGTTGCTTTATTTCAATACTTTATGTTTTTATATTGAAAATTCTCCAAAAACCATAATAATTAAAGTTACTTGCTATTTTAAAATATAAAACGCAGCTGTTGTCCTGACGACGTAATCGTAATATAGTATTAAATTTGGCTTACACCTTTCATTTTACCAACGGAACATCTTGACAGTACATGTAGGTTTTATTTCTTTAGGTTTGCTGTGTAGGTTTGGAATAGCACTGACTCATTTCCTCCCGTGGATATTGTAAAGGTGACATAGGAATAGGAAAAAACCAAAAATCAAACAAAAACCGCATTTTTTTCTACTTACATTCTAAAATATACACATACATATACTCACGGCGCACGGCCGGGCCCCAAAAAGGGGTAGAAAGCGTTACAGAGCTAGGAACTCCTCAGTCACATTTGGAAGTTGATAGGGGAGAAGATGGTAGAAATAAAGTATCGGTCTCAAACCGCAATCGCCCAATAACCACTTTAAAATACCCATACCCTTAGTCGCCTCTTACGACACCCGTGGGTAGAAAGGGGTAGTGACATTCTAAGCTGGCGCTACACGGCATAAAATTTTAAAAGTAGTTGAGTATCATCTGATTCTTTAGCTCTGGCTACCTCCTACAGGGATTAACAGCCGCGTGTATATTTATGTATTTTTGATTGTAGATTATTTTGAAATGGAAGATATTATACTAAAATATTATACTAAGATATTATGCTGTGCAGTGTCGGCTTAGAATAGCACTACCCCATTTCTTCCGGTGGGTGTACGTAAGAGGCGACTAACGGTATTGGGGCTTTTAAGGGATTTTTGGGCGATGCGGTTAGAGACCCATCACCAAAAACCTTTACTTCACCATCTTTTCCCCACGCAACTTCCAAAAGTAGCTGAGGAATTTTTAATTCCCTAGTTCTGGTTACCCCTTCATGGGATTTATAGCCGTGTGTATATGTATGTATGTATATAAGATATTATACTAAAAATATTGTACCCGTAGTAGTTTGAAAAATGAAAGCTGCCACTTATAGATAATATTGCAAGAAGGTGTAAATCTTTGGTACCGTCAATGAGTTTCTTAACCAAATTTTGGGCCAGTTCAGTTCAAAGACGTCATATATTTATACCATATTGAATCACTGATCGATTATTTGTTATTCCAGTGATATAAAAGTACATTAAAGCCTGATCTTTTATTTTGTGGGATGACTTGAGAGCATAAGGAATGAAATATATCATACAAACACATTCAAAATACTATTCCATTTTAATCAAATAAATTGGAGTCCCAAAGAACCAAAAAGTTATAAAACCATGTAAAATAGGGCAAACGGTACCATATACACACAATTTATAGTACAAATAGTACATGGAGGCTGTAGCGGTCCGGACCTCGGCCGCTAGAACAAGTTTATGATCCAATAAAACTTTGGTCTCGCGTCCCGCGGCGTCCACCGAAACCTTCCGAACTGAATGTACGGTTAGCAACATGGGTACTAATTAATAAGTCATTTAATAATAGACGAAAAACCTAAATAAACCAAAAATAAGCAATCATATGCAAATGACTTTTTTTTTTAATTTTAATAACATAACATAAACATAACATTTTTCTTGCTGTTGTTTTATTAATTAGTTAAATTCCTTTTTTAGTTAAGCCTTCTGTTTCTCTGTTGTTTTCGATGTTCGTTATTTTTATGCATATGTGGGAGCTTGGTATTGGCCTATTTCTGCCTATGTTATTATTTTATATTGTAAATTTAGCTGTAAGCCCCCCAAAGATAATAAAATAAAATAAATAAAACTAAAGAAATTATCTCAAAAAAGGGTAGCTATAGCTTTAGAATTAGAAATTCCTCAGCCACTTTTGGAAGTTAGGTGGGTTTTGGGTAAATTTTTAGGATTTATATTGTTGGTACCCGCTTTTTATGACACCTGCGAGTAGAAATAGGTGAGCGCTATTCTATGCAAATATTACCCAGCTTATTGAATAAAGTTTGGAGCAAAAACATGTGTTTTGGATAGCCAATTGTAATATGTGTGATATTGTTTTTTTATTTCCTTTCATTCATATGCTATTTTCCTTGTTTAAGTAGCTGCTAAGATCTGAAAATAAAATTAAAACACTAGTTAGTATCGATTGCCCCGCTAAAATCGTGTTAATGAAATACTATATGTTTATAATTTTAGTACAAATAAATAAGTCAAGTTGAAAAAACGTGGCCATTTTTATTCAAAATAGCTGTTACGCCACTTTAGAGCTCTTTCTATGACTAAGCTAATCTTGAATTAGCAAAAGATTATTTACTTAAAGTAAGTTTTTTGCTAAAATTCTTCAAAACAAGATAATCTCACAATTAATAAATTCACTAAGCAATCGAAATTGCTAACGCTACTTTACATATTTCGTAAAGAGAACCATAAATTCAAGGTTATTTCGTTATTACAGAGAGATTGTACAACATTTGTGGATGATAAAATGTTATCATAGGCCATAACTCATTCACAAATATATCTTAATATTTCACACGTCGCGACAACTAAGCATCTAATTGCAGCTTGTTTGAATTCACGAATTTCTTGACATCAATTCTATGTTTTATGTTCTTTATCTTTTGCTTAAATATATTACTGGTTTCTCATTTCATTAATTTCCAATATCATATAAATTGCTTTTTTACAATATTTCGAGTGCATAATACAGTATACTATATCAATACATCAAAACTGTGTCTTCTAATGGTATGTTAATTTAATGCAGAATTATCTTAGTTTTGATAACAATGATACATATCCACATACATACATACATACATATACTCACGGCTATAAATCCCTAGATGGGATAGCCAGAGTTAAGGAATCAGAAATTCCTCAGCCACTTTTGGAACGTTAAGCGAGGAAAAGATGGTAAAATAAAGGTTGTTGGTGATGGGTCTCCAACCGCATCGCCCAAAAATCCCTTTAAAGCCCCAATACCGTTAGTCGCCTCTTACGTACACCCGCCGGAAGAATTGGGGTAGTGCTATTCTAAGCCGACACTACACAGCACCAAACATACATATTATTGATATATAGCCAATGTAGCAATAATTTATTGAATTATTTTGGGAGTGCTTTGGATCCATCATCATATTTTTTCTAAGATGACTAAAGGAAGGTTCTATAGTAATCGGTGGTTGACGAAGTTAAAGATAAAAGAAACTCATGAGTAGGTTTTTATATCGTTTTCTTCTCAAATATAGCCTAATCAATTAGAAAATAAATTTAAGTTATATTCTAAACCGTTATTTTATATACATTGATTTATATAATGTAAAAAGGCATTACAAAGGCTGTGTAGACGCTGTGTCTACACCATTTTTTCCGGTGGGTGTACGCAAGAGGCGACTAACGGTATTGGGGGCTTTCAAGGGATTTTTGGGCGATGCGGTTGGAGACCCATCACTACCAACCTTTATTTTACCATTTTTCCCCACACAACTTTCCAAAAGTTGCTGGGGAATTTCTGATTTCTTAGCTCTGGCTACCCCTTTTAGGGATTTATAGCCGTGAGTATATGTATACATGTATGTAAAAAGACATTCACTAATTTATTATCATATCGACCCATAATGATTCGCTCAGAAAACGTAATAGATTATTTTAAATCACTGAGAACCGTTTCAGTTCAAAATGACCTAGATTGACAATTTAAATAAAATATCTCCTAATATTTTACCGAAAATATTTATGATAAATATTTAGCAAGACTGCCTAAAACTAGATATTATTTATTATAATTAGCGGTCTATTTCAAGTTGATAAATGGCTAAGACGGATCCATAAATTTCGGATTTAAAAACCATATTTAAATCTAGTCAATTTCAAGATATTAGTAAGTCGTAAGTCCCATATTGCTTTCACTCAGCGTTATTTAATTTCTAAAGCCTTTCTCCGTAAAAATAGATTTTATGTCTTACACAGTTTGGTTAGAAAGCTAACCCGGGTTGGTTTATATAATTTAACTTGTTTCCGGGTTTTTATTTTGTTGCCATGCCTAGAACAGATTATCTAATAAGAATAACTGTAAAAATCAAGGTGTCTTTTTTAAATTTCATAATGGATCCTAGGCCTAGTTTGAACCTACTTCCCAGTACAAAAAGGATCTTCGATCGTATTTTCTTCGTTTCATGAAAGTATTGTTTGTGGTAAAATTGAATCTTTTACTTTTTTTACCGTCTAGTGCCAGCTTAGAATGTCACTACCCCTTTCTACCTGCGGGTGTCATAAGAGGCGACTAAGGGTATGAGGCTTTATTAAGTGGTTTTTGCGCGATGCGGTTGGTGACCCATCACCAACGATACTTTATTTCTACCATCTTGTCCCCTGTCAACTTCCAAGTGAGGCTGAGGAGTTTCTAGCTCTGATGCTCTGGTAACCCTTTTTTGGGATTTATAGTCATGAATGAAATTATGTATGTATAGCAATAATTTGCAAAGAAGCACGAAATAACTTACATATTCAAAGTTAAAATCATATTATCTGTCTGTAAAAATGTGAAGTTTTCATTCATCATTCTCACATCGTAAATAAGATCGAGGATCCAGTCGCTCAATCTGGTTTATTGAATGAAATAGAAAAGGATAGTGAACTTTTTGTTGGGGCATAAAGGAAAGAGATAAAATCTGGGCCCAAATTCTACTACGAAGAGATAAACTTAATTGAGGATGGAGCAGCTATAAAAATATCTCAATGAGGATTACAAGTAAGAAAATAATATAGTAGGTACTCAAAAATCGATGAATATAGGAAACGCAGACAATTTTGACAGTATAGTTAAATAAGCAATTTTTTTACAGATTTTGTATCTTATTCTATGCTTAAAATCGAACCCAGTTAACTAAACAGAACTATTTTAAAAAGTGGACAAATTAAATAACTAATTAATTAATTTTATTACTCTTTAAAACATTACTACAACTATATTAAACCTCAATGTATGATTGATTCTGTACAATTGAGCAGAATCGCTCCTGTTACAGAGTCGATTTCTTTTCAAGATCGATACACTATAAATCTTTTTGTTGTTTTGTTGTCGAACAAGAAGTAAGGTTTGGAATGGAGACAGGCCGAGCTACTGGGTTTTGTAACGAGATTCTATAATAGAATAATACTTTGTACGTTTATATGGAGCGTGTTTGAATCACTTTATTGAATATTTAAATATAATAGAGGTATTAATTTGATTTGATGTAGGGATTTTTTGTATAGATGAATAATATTAGTGACACAATTTATTACTAAAAATATTAAGTATTATTCAGTTGTAGCATAAAATGTCTTTAAAAATTTTCCTAATAAATGAATGGCTACATAATAAGTATAATTACATATTACGTGAAATCATTATACGTAGAAGTTAGATAGAAATATTATTAAATTAATTAGATAATTAATTCGATATGACGACGTGATAGCTCAATGGGTAGAACACCGGTTGTCGTGCAAGCGACTAGTGTTCAAATCCCGGGTCGGGCCTACACCAATTTGTCTTTTCTAAAGACATATGTGTGGTTAATTTATCATGGTTGTTAACGGTGAGGGAAAACATCGTGAGGAAACCCACATATCTGAGTTGTACTTAGTCATGTGACAGTGTATTCATACAAAACGGCGATAGGCCTGCCCCCTATCACGTGTGTACACTGTCCATGCAAAACGTGGGTACTCTGAACACCTGGTGAAAAGTCACTTGATGTTCAGAAGTATTAGTACCTCTGCCAACCCCTTCGGGGATATACAGCGTAAGCGTTTTTGTTAATGTTATGTTATATTTTATTATTAACTTAGGCTACTACTACTACTAAAGTACTACTAACCTAACCTAACCCTAAACGACCATCGTAACGTGTAATCTAAAATACTAAGTCTAGTCGTCCATACTACAAAAATAGTGTCATCATACAAAAAGGACGCGAGGAATGATTGATTCGCAACGACGTACGCGCAACTTCACGCATATTGAACGCTATTAAAAATCGATCAGCATAATTACACGTGCTATAATGACCTACAACGATAGCTTTAAAGCTCACATGCCAAAGCTTAGGAGACTTATGTAATAGAGCTTTTAATAAAATGATATTTACGTTAATTGATTTTTTTAGGAAAGCAGATATGCTTAAGAAAGAAGTAATTTATTTTAACCTGATAAGATGGGTATGTAATGGATTAACGGCCTGTATGTCTGTCTTTACGTTGCTGCCATATGATAAGCCAAAACTTAGGCTACAGATTTACATTACTATATACATAAATTGGTGCTTCATTGTCAAAATAGAAAATGAACTGTCTTAAAAATGTACGCTAAAGATACAAACATTGCAACGTCTATGTATAACATATGGATTTTAATATATTTGCAAAACTCACAAGACATATTTGGTATAAAAGTTTATGTTAACCAATATTATTTCATACTCTCAATATATCTCTTCCTCTATCTCTTTAAATATTCTCTTTTTACATATTTAATTACTCAACTTAAACGATCACGCCGAATATCCCCAAAGGGGTTGGCAGAGGTACTAATACTTCTAAACATCACGTGTCATTGTCACCTGACGGCACCACTATCCCTGCTAGCATCTAATAATCTGTGAGAGCCCGTTGCGCACCTAACCATTTTTTGAGATAACAACATATACTAATACATACATATACTCACGGCTATAAATCCCTAAAAGGGGTAGCCAGAGCTGAGAAATAATAAATTCCTCAGCCACTTTTGGAAGTTGAGTGGGGAAAAGATGGTAGTACAAAGGTTGTAGGTGATGGGTCTCCAACCGCATCGCCCAAAAATCCCTTAAAAAGCCCCAAGTCCGTTAGTCGAATCTTACGTACACCCACCGGAAGAAATTGGGTAGTGCTATTCTAAGCCGACACTATACAGCTGAGATAACAACCAGTGAGTAAAACCAGATAATTAGTTATTTCTACCTACTATACGCATAAATCATGTTATTCCTTGTATAGAAAGTGCATCACATATTCGTTGGACGATAAATCGTCTTTTAAATGCCAAAAGTCCCGACCGATCAACGTAATTACAGGCTTCGATTACAAAAAATTGATATGTAATTGCGTCCATTTTATTTTGGAAATTTATTTTTTATGTCATGCAAGTGAAACTTTTTGTGCATACAACAATAACTATGTACCGCGGTAACACATAAAATAGCTAAAAATATATTGCTAAGTAACAATGATTTTTAATGTAATGTAATGCATGTGATACGTATCAGCTTTAAATCGACGATACAGACAGAGTTAAAAGAAATCTCTGTCCGCGCCAATTCCCTAAGAACCAGGAATTCTCAATCAGCCAAGTTTCTGCCCAGTAGGTTTCTATTCACATTGTTTGTTTTATAAACACAAATGTAATCGAGTTGTATAAATTCTGCTAAAATAAACAATCTTTAATACCCAGTTAGTATTCTTCGAGTCGCAAAAATTTAGAGTGGTGAAATTGGTGTTTTGTTCAGAAATAGTTTGAGTAAATTTGGCAGCTACGGGGTTTATACGCCGCTACATTTCTCAATCTTTCATTATGTGAAGAATCCGAAAATAGATTGATGAATTTAAAGATTTGCCTATTCCATAATAACAATATAGTCAAGTTGGCTTCCTAAGAATTGATTTCATATAAAAAAATATAAATCGCAAAGAATAATCGTTACATAACCGTACATAGTGAAACCATAACTTCCCTACAATTACAAGTTTATAAAACAAATTAATTAAAAACGAACCCTGATATTTGCGCTTTAAAACTAAATATCGTGCAATAAATAAACAGGCGGACTAGCAAGGAGGTGTATTATTATTGCAAACTCCTTTCGGCCAGGGGCGGTACTAGGCGATCATGCCAACGTAGGAGCTCCCGAGTAATGGCTGGGAAAATTGCACGGTAGGTCGCTGCTATTCGTCTAGTAGACGCTACTGGGCTTGCAAGAAATTTGTTCAACTATCTTTTATTTTTCAACAGAAATTGCTGAGTAAAACTAGGATTTAGTCGAACTGAATTCCTGTATTGTATGGTTTGCGGAGTTGCCAGAATTGTTACTAACAGTAAATCTAATTTGTTGGCTTAGATTCTAATGAATCATTTGTATTTGGATTCAGTTCTTTTTATATTTGTTATTGGAAAGAATTATTAGTAAAAAAGCTTTCAAATCTTATGTTTAGTATATGGGATCTCCAAACTCCAAGTAAATATAATGTCATAAACAATGGGCAAGGGGTTTTTCAATTTCATATACTTGTTTTTTGCTATTAAAAATGATATGATCTTTTTAGTTGCTTTTTTTCTGTGGTGAAGGATAAACTTAAGCTAAGCATAACATAACATAACATAAACGTTCACGCCGAATATCCCCGAAGGGGTTGGCAGAGGTACTAATACTTCTGAACATCACGTGACTTTGTCACCTGGTGTTCAGAGTACCCACGTTTTGCATGGACAGTGTACTCACGTGATAGGGGGCAGGCCTATCGCCGTTTTGTACGAATACACTGTCACATGACTAAGTACAACTCAGCCATGTGGGTTTCCTCACGATGTTTTCCCTCACCGTTAACAACCATGATAAATTAACCACACATATGTCTTTAGAAAAGACAAATTGGTGTAGGCCCGACCCAGGATTTGAACACTAGTCGCTCGCACGATAACCGAGTGTTCTACCCACTGGGCTATCACGGTTGCTAAGCTAAGCATATACCGATATAATATTGTTCTGTGTCACTTCTGTCCATTGTTTAAGTATCGGTGTAAAATTGCGCTATCCTATAGCACACTCTTGTAGTGAAAATGACAGGAGACTAATAGGAGCTCTCGGAATTTTATGATGAATGATGATGCTGCGTATTGTTAGCTTAGAATAACACTACCTAATTTCTTCTCGTCGTAAGAGGCGATTAAGAGTATTGGGGTTGGAGACCCATCACCAAAAACCTTTATGCTACCCTCTGCTCCCCAATCAAGTTCCAAAAGTAGTTGAAGAATGTCTTATTCTGAAGCTATGTCTAACCCTTATAAAGATTTACAGCCGTGAGTATATGTATGTTTGTAGTGATGAACGATCAGCATCATGTTTTTATATGACTACGGTTCCAACTACTTTAACAGGGCTATGAGAATTTAGGCCAAATTAATTTGGAAAGATGAAAATGGTTTCACATGAAACTGCATGGCCGCTAAGTGTTTTATGATAATTCAAATCCAGTTAAATTCCAATCAAGTGCCCTATTTTAAAACTAGTCCATTTAACTTACATGAATTCTAGGTCAGACTGACACGTTTGCTAAACTTTTGTTAGATTTTAATGTTTTATATTTACAAAACAAGTTTGCTGTGTAGTGTCGGCTTAGAACAGCACTATCCCATTTCTGCCGGTGGGTGTACGTAAGAGGCCACTAACGGTATTGGGGCTTTTAAGAGATTTTTGGGCGATGCGGTTGGAGACCCATCACCAATAACCTTTATTTTAAGCATCTTTACCCCACTCAACTTTCCAAAAGTGGCTGAGGAGGAGTTTCTAATTCCTTAGCTCTGGCTACCCCTTCTAGGGATTTACAGCCGTGAGTATATGTATGTATGTATATTTACAAAACAAGTCTCATTGAATCTAGAAGCGAACCTTTTGGTAAGTTTTATAATTGGATTATATTATTTTATAAGACTCATTAATACTTAATACACTTTCTAAAATTATGAATAAGTAGGCGCATTTTTTAAGTATTTCTTACATCTTAGTAGTAGTATCAGTAAAAACATATTCAGAATACGTAGTTTTACATGAATGTACAAAACTCCATATCTGAGACCTGTATGAATGAATGAAAGTTGATGGATAATCAATTCATCAACACAACACAGGGTGGCGAGTAAACTAGTCGAGTGGTAAGCTCATGTACCAGGAGAACATGAGTGTAATGGAAGCTGCCGGCGACCGGTCTTTATAACGACTGCAATACCTTTTAGGGCTCGCGGTTAAGATGATCGTAGGGTTTTGTATGGATATCTTTTTCATTTATTTTATTGTTCTGTGGTAACATTTATGAATGTTTCTAGGTTTAAATACATCTATGGTTGTATTGTTAATTATATTTCATGTCTTATACTACCATGAAAAAAACATTTTAATACCATCAAAGATTCACATGTATTCTACGAGCCCAATATTTTTGTTTTGTTTAATTCTATTCGAGAAATACGTACAAAGTAGTGCATTGTATACAAATAGCCTTATGAGTTAATGACATTTAATTGGGTGAACCCATGTTTAAAATAAAAATCAGTATTATGTTTGTTTGTCCTATCCACAATAAGTAACCAACGTCTCTTTGACATGTCCAGTTTGTCCACACTTATTAAAATCGTCCATCGAGCTGAGCACTCGCATGTATTGCGTTATCCATTACCACTCACAGTATCGCAGACCTCTTCACCACTTATGAGGCCCTAGTAACATTTATCATCTATGAGTTAACTATGATCGTAGATAAACGTTGTTTTATACTATTAATGTCATCTAGTTTCTATATATGGTATTGTCAAGTGTTTTGCGCTGTAAGTGTCAACAATTTCTATCATTTTAAATGCTTGCAGCTATTCTCATAAGAATTTTATGATAGGTCTCACTACGTAATTTTCCAATAAGAAATACGTAGATAAAAACGATTACACTTTATAACTTGCTTGTTCCGTAGTTTTTTAATGCATAACATTCTTTATAGAATTTATGGTTAAAGTATTGATAAAATGTCGTTAAGTTTGTTTGTATGTCATTTTCAATAAAAACTTTGATTGCATTCTTTAAATTGTTAAAAACAAACTACTCAGCCATTGATTCAGAAGATTCATGTTCGATTTCAGGTTATATCTATGGGCCACCTCATTTCATTAGGTATATTTTCTTTCGGTCAGTTGAGTGAGTCAAACAATTTAGAACAAACAATAATTATACTAATTACCTTTGATGTTTTTATTCTCTTCATAAGATACCTTTAGAAAACCATAGGAAATATGCCAATGCTACCGCAAAACTTTGTACAATAAGTAAACATTTCGATCCTTTCAAAAGTGGTATAAAAAAGGGTCAAATAACAAAATAACAACTTCTTTTACCAATGCAACCCACACGCTTGATTACGTTATCTGCCGTGTAGGTTGGACACGACCGGGACTCAAACCTGCTATCTCGAACACACTGCTACTGGAAGCTAAATGGGATTCTCTTGTTGGGTTTAAATAAGAATTTATAGAGGTATATTACTTGGTGAGGCATTTGGATTTTAGTGAAATATCTTCATTTCTTTTTAATTAGATTGGGGAATAAAATGGTTTTGGTTTATCGAAAGTTTTTCCTGAAGTTTATAATAAGTATTCTAGTTGCAATGGTCTTAGAAAGAGCTTGTTGAAATTTCAATGGTTGAATGTGATATTTGAATGAATGGTTGAATGTTGCATTGATGAAATTGTTTGCATAGGCTAAGCTATTACGTTTAAGGTTATCGTGTAAGACAACTCATTATCGCATAGAGTACCTGTATTCTTCTTACTCCTACATAAAAAGTGAATAGTGATGAAAAAATAGCCTAATATAAAATTTAATATAGCAGATATAAGCCGGGTTAATATTATTCAGTTTCTATATGTCATGCTGCGATGTGAAGCGTCGATTCAAAATAGCACAAATACATTTTTTTTCCTGGCTGCCGTGTGAGGAAATTAAGGGTATTGGCTTTTCAAGTGATTGTTGGGTGATGTAGCTGGAGACCCATCGCAATTTTTTGCTATTTTACTATATTTTCACTACAACACTTTCAAAATTGGCTCAGGAATTTCAAATCCTAAATCTCTGGCTCCCTTTGTACTTATGTATCTAAGCATGTCTGTGTCCGAAGAACTTTCAGTTTCCACTTGGAAACTACTTGGTTTGTTAAATCTCCTAAAATGTTACTTTGATTCGATTTGTATGACCTCAGTCTTATTCAAATGTAACGAGTTCTTCTTAGAGATTTTGGTATAGGCATTAACACGACTTTATAATAAGAACAGTTAAAAGTTATATAAAATTTCGAAATCTGATAAAAATTTCATTATAAAATCGGTCACCGGAAGAACACGTAAATGCTCGAAAGCGTTCCGTGCCATACTTCGAAGCGTGTAATTAGATCAATAAATCTCGATGCGTGTGCGCACGCCGCCGCCAAGGATTATTGTTTTTTTATTCATCTCCATCTAGCAGTTGAGATATTGTCAAAGATCTTTTTATGCTTCGCTTTTTATATCTTTTATTACGTCGGTGGATGGATTTAGGTTTTATAATATTTTATATGATGGAGTTGAATGGAATGGACAAAGTCTTGCAAGATTGTTGTTGCAGAGCTTTGCTATAGGAAGAGATGTTTTCAATGGTAGTTAACTATAAGTTGAACATGAAACTCAGCTTTCAACTTTTAAGTGTCTCGTCTAATTGACAAACTAAATTCAATCATAATATTTCCTGATATTTGTGAACCGCTGAAATGTTAATAAAATTTAAAACTTAATAAATGAACACTTAATAGATTTAAGTGAATTTAATTACCACAAAACCCACTACTGTATTGTGATAGAACTTAAATAAATAAAGAACCTAAAAATACAACCATACAGTGTCTTAAGTAGTGTTACAAACACAACTCATCATCATCACTACAAGGATGGTATCAACACGCAAAAAGAAATGAGGAACTGGGAACATAAATAAAATAAATACCCAAGGTCCTGGCATCACCATATCAAAGTCCGGTAGCTTAATTTATTCCGTGTCCCTGTCAAGGAGCGGAATCGTTTCAAAAAGATAAAATGAGAGTACACTTATAAAGGCCTCAATTCTGCATTAATATTGTTATTACTCATTTTATCTTCGAACACACGTCTAAGACTTACGTTTAAAACATTAAAAAACATACAAACGATCCACAACTACTTTATATGAAAAACCAAATTTTTTGTTTCTTTATGCAAGTGTTTTTATTATTATAAAATTTTTGTCACATCAAATTTACTTAGTTTATTTTTGTTTTAACAGTGAAAATCTTAGAAAAGTTTAAAGAAAAAATGAATACTGTACGTATCACTTAATATTTTAAATAAAATGTATTTTTTCTATAATATTTTTTTGCTATTGGATAGAATTGTCGCCCCTATTTGTTCCTTGATGATTGGATGTTACTCTCTTTCCAGTATTTTTGTTTTTACTTGAAAATATAGTGTGGTATTTTAACCTTTACATAAAATGGTATTCATGAACTATCGCCATCTACACTTTAAAATATATAAAGTTCAGTAAAAGGAGTAATTCTTGAATCAGTTCGGATTTATATAGCAATATTTTCTTTGAGTGTTAAAAAATTTATGCTTCATATATTTTGGTCCATCTTCATCTGAATCGCGGCACTCAACATAACTACTGACAATATCCCAACATTAAGATGAAATTAAAAGCGAGCAAAGTAGTGCCATCTCTCACATCTTGTACTAGCGTAAGAGAGACGCAATTACTTTTGCAACTCACTTTATGCTTACATATTATCATCCAATGCTGTAAGTTAGTAGTTGATATCTTTATAATTATCCGTATTTTTCGTATATTATTAGTGACTGTCAAGTTGACAGGGCCATTTAAAGTTTTAAAAAATTTAATTAAGATAATTTTAGAAATAGCGGGAATATAATAAAATTATAATTGTAAAATTGTCTTCTGATCTATTTTGTGGACGTGAAGTTTTGAAATGAGTGTCATTTTATCAATAATGTTTCTGATAGGGCTTACAAAAGTGCCCTAAAAAATTCGGATCAAGAACCCTTTTTTATGTTTTTGGGATCTTATCCGTCAATCAATAATGGAAGTTAAGTTTAAATATAGAACATATACTCACGGCCGTAAATCCCCAAAAGGGATAGCCAGAGTTCCAAAGCTAGAAACTCCTCAGCCACATTTGGGAATTGATAGGGGACAAGATGGTTAAAACAAAGTATCGTTGGTGATGGGTCTCCAATCGCATCGCTCAAAAACCTCTTAAAAAGTCTTATACCGTCTAACTACACCCGTAGTTAGAGGTAGAAAGGGGTAATGACATTCTAAGCCGGCACTACAGAGCCTATAAAACTCACACTATATCGGTATTTATTGTTATTCAATATCTTATCAGATATCAAGACCAATTCAATTCGACTTCTAATTAGAAAGGTTTTAAGAAGATCGTATCACTTATTGGTACTAAATATTTCACGCTCAAAATACCCATTAGAGAAAAGATATAATCTGTTTCGATTAAAAAATCGTCTTTTACACCTTATATCCTATAGCACTTCAGGTGTAGGAATTTTGTTGACGTACAATTCATTATGAATTTTTCCGACTGGACAAAGACCGTTCGGGCGCCCTCGGTACCGCTGGTGTGATGTGGTAGAAGCAGATCTTCGTGAGCTTCAAGCAAACGATTGGCGAGAAACCACACAATACCGAGGCAAGTGGCGAAATCTCGTATCGGAGGCCAAGACTCATTTCGGGTCGTCGAGCCAGCAAAGTAAGTAAGTAAGTAAGAACAATTTATTAAGATAGCATTTATATTAAAAAAAATGAATACATAAAAACTCAATACTTAAGCCATTAGTGCTAATTGGATTGGGTTAGATAGAAAATATTGCACGAACCTTGCAAAATTTCCGATCTAAATCTATATTCATTAATGTTTTTATACATCCGCTTTTATTCTTCATGCTTCTGACGCCTGTTTTATAGCAGAATTACTATAAGGTATAAATGTGTCCTCCGTGGTCACCCTTTACTATCACCCGTGCAACTTTTAAAATGCTACTGTCATAATCGTTTTTCGAGTATTAGGACTGTCAATATATTCTGTACTACCTAGGGTTACTTTTGCGTCTATTGAATATTTATACAATTTTTGCACAACGAATTATTCTTTATCTATTTTAAGCTAAGAACAGTAATGAATAATGTTCTTACAAATTCATCCACCGTTCCCGAAGTAGAGCCCTAAGTAGTTTAGTAGCCTCTTGGGATACACAGCAAAAGGAATATTTTTGGTTGCTTCCTGGATTTACGCTTTTTTTTTAACTATTTGTCTACTTAATTAATTAAAATGGTGTGTAGTGTCGGCTTAGAATAGCATTACCCCATTTCTTCCGGTGGGTGTACGTAAGAGGCGACTAACGGTATTGGGGCTTTTAAGGGATTTGTGGGCGATGCGGATGGAGATCCATCACCATAAACCTTTATTTTTACCATCTTCCTCCACTCACATTTCCAAAAGTGGCTGAGGAATTTCTAATTCCTTAGCTCTGGCTACCCCTTCTCGGGATTTACAGCCGTGAGTATATGTGTGTATGTATGTTAATTAATTAAACTCATCGACTTTATTATTGCCCTATATTGCTTGCTTAGAATTCCAATACCCCTTTCTACCCACGGGTGTCATAAGAGGTCACTAAGGGTATGGGTCTGTTTTAAGTGGTTTTTGAACGATGCGGTTGGAGACCCATCACCAACGACCAACTTTTTGGGATTTTTGGCCGTGAGTATATACAAGTGTGTATGTTTGTACTCCTAGTCAATATTTGTCAATATAATACAAGAACTATGTAAACTGCAGATACATTTAAGACTGAATTAATGGTTTTAAAATATTAATTCAAATATATAATGGTTTTGTACATACATACATATACTCACGGCTATAAATCCCTAGAAGGGGTAGCCAGAGCTAAGGAATTAGTAATTCCTCAGCCACTTTTGGAAAGTTGTGTGGGGGAAAGAAGGGTGAAATAAAGGTTGTTGGTGATGGGTCTCCAACCACATCGCCCAAAAATCCCTTAAAAGCCCCAATACCGTTAGTCGCCTCTTACGTACACCCACCGGAAGAAATGGGGTAGTGCTATTCTAAGCCGACACTACACAGCACAATGGTTACAATAATGGTTTTGTTTGTTAAAAAATAAGACAAGTAAAGCGGAAGCTCTCCTAAAGCTCTGATAAAGTCGCCGACAAAGGCGTCACATTAGAAGCTGACGTTATAAATCAGGGACACTTATCACGTCACACAATTAAGACGTTCTGTACCATCTTACCTTTTACAGCTCATTTAAATCGGTACTGCTGGGTTCCGTAATATATTTTATGGAAATCTCAAAGTTATTTGTTCGAATATATAAGAACATATTCACGGCATTAGGGCTTATTGTGGTAGGCAGAGCCTATCGATCGCCACTTTCTACTATTCTGGAAAATCTCTCAACCTATCAGTCAAAAGAAAAAATTTATTGATCCAAAAACGTTTCATTTTAAAAAGTTTGTTACCGTAAAACTACTATTGTGGATTATTTTTTATTTGAACTACCAAGGTTTCAAAATAAGGTGTTGAAAAACTGAGAATGTTTAGTCATTAGCTAAGTAAGTACATACATACATACATATTCTCACGCCGTTAGTTCCCATTGGGGTAGGCAATTTTCGATCGCCGCTTTGTACGATCCTGGCAAACCTCTCTGGCTTCGTTTACATCCATCAATATTTTCATAATCTTTTCATCATTTTCTTTTCATTTCTTTTTACATACATACATATTCTCACGCCGTTAGTTCCCATTGGGGTAGGCAGAGACTATCGATCGCCACTTTGTACGATCCTGGCAAACCTCCCTCATTTCTTTTTCTTAGTAAATATACCATGTAAAAATCCCAAATTGTTCATTGAAATTTTATGGGAGATAGTTAGAAATGCTATCCGAAGCTTGATAACAAACAAATAAAATGAAATTTACTAACTTTTGATATTGATATTGATTTTCCTTCTTCCTAGCCTATCTGATCTTCCGATCTTCACAAATATGCATAAATTCATTCATATTCATCTAATACCTATTTTCTACTTTTTTCAAACGATTTCTGTTAAGTTCCTCTCTTTTCAATGCAGCAAAAAAATCTGTCAAATATCCATTTCATAACTGCCACTGGACCTCTAAAATCTTTTAAAATACAAGACAGTAAATATTCGAATAACTAAAGTATTCCAATTAGATAAATTGTTGTGGTTCTTACAAGTTACTGAATATACTTATCAACGGTAGCTGAGTTATTCTCATATGTTAATCACCATACCTACCTTCGTATTTTTACCGATCTTTTAATAATTGAAGTAAAAACTCTAATGATATCGCAATTTTGACTACTTAAGACAAAAATATACGTCATACGTAGGTGCTTACATATTTTCACGCCATCAATTCCCATAAGCGGTAAAGTGGAACATCGGTCGCTACTTTAAAAGACCTCTTAGTTTTTTAATTACACCGAATTTTCATATTGACATGTTCTTTATTTCTAGAAACCATTTTTTTTCACATCTATCACTTTGGCACTTGCTCACAATAAGTACTCTGTACAACTGCCAATAGTCAACCTAACTAGATGGGTGCTAAAAACTAAAGCAACACGAAAGATTAAATTTTAATGATACTTTATATTTAGTACTTACTTACTTATACTCACGCCCATTATTCCCATCGGGGTAGGCAGAGACTATCAATCGCCGCTTAGTACGATCTTGACAAACCTCTCTTGCTTACCTTACATTCAATATTCTTCTCATACATGCTCTTTTATTCTGCTCACTTCGGATAACTTTTATATTTAGTGGTGGAATAATAATACTGTTAATGTGTGTTTTTACATATCAATATACATGATGGGGTGCAATTTGTGGAAAATATGTTCCATACCTGTCGCATTAAAACACTTTGTTAGAATGGTTTCATATGATGGTTTTTCTCGTTGCTTACGTAATGTAGTAAATAAACGTACGCAGGAAGGATTGTTTTCAAACCCAGATCTCCTGAACTCAAAACCTAATTTTCGTCCCTATAAGTTTGAAGTTATGTTAAAAGAATATAGCCTTCATCTAAATTACAGTGGTTACCGTAAAATAAAGAATATTAACCAAAAAAGTATCGTACATAAAATACGGTCGATAATTTCAAAACATGTTCCCGAAACCGACTATTCAGTCCCAAAAAGGGAGCAAATAACACTCGAGAACAACAGTCGAGAATCGATTTTGCAGTAACCATTTAATTATTTTATCGATAATCTCGATGCGTCGGGAAGAAAACGAAATAAGACGAGTTCTCGAGTAATCGACGCTTAGGTTTACGCCCAGTAGCCGCCGGCGATTGCGCCAGCGATTTTATCGTCTCATAACAGGATCGATTTATAAGTACCGATTATATATATCGATCGATTGCCTTACACTCCGCTGTGTTATTCGCTTCAATCATTTTCATTCTTAATATTTTTACGAAGTTTATATGTTCTTTATCTTAAAACTGTAATTTGTTATTAAGTGTCGTTGTATCTTATTTTAAAATTTTGAGGTTTTTTTACGTTCAGATTTTTCACAGTACTTCTCATTATTATTGGCAGACTTCAATCCCTCTTTTAAGAAAGGAAGAATATCATCGGCTTAGAATAGCACTACCCCATTTCTTCCGGTGGGTGTACGTAAGAGGCGACTAACGGTATTGGGGCTTTTAAGGGTTTTTTGGGCGATGCGGTTGGAGTCCCATCACCAACAACTTTATTTTACCATCTTTTCCCCACTCAACTTCCAAAAGTGGCTGAGGAATTTATAATTCCTTAGCTCTGGCTACCCCTTCTAGGGATTTATAGCCGTGAATGTATGTGTGTATATAATTATGAAGAATATCAAATTATATTTGAATATCTAAAGTGGTATAAGTTACTCATTAAACAAAACATGCTTTCCAAATTGATCAACCTTATCAACCATTTGACTAAACATAAAATAAAAATTGTATTTGTACCCTAAAACATATTGCCAGCTGAAACACTAGCAGTAGTAATAGTGTCTAAAGTATGATATCTACCATCGACCATCTGCAAAGATAACACTGCGATGCTCAAGTGGTCATAATTTACCCCAAGATTCAATTACAAATTGACAAGTATACGGCGTACGCACTCGCGTTATGCGCTTGGATTATCTCGTCGAATATTTCCGCTTTTTTATTGCACTCCGATAAAATTGTGCTCAATATCGGTTTGTTCGTATGCAAACGGGTTATTGCTTATTAAGATGAGTTTTTAGCTCAACGGGTGCACTCGTTTGTAACTTTGTTCTAGAATTATTTTACATACTATTTCACTTATGATAGCTGAAAGGTTTACATACAAATACATTTTGTATGCTCTTACAGCGAAGCTACTTACACGTTCAGAATATCCATAATACAAAATCACTGATATGAATATTATTTTACAATTTGCAGTATGAAAAGATGCTAAGGTATACTTGATAGATGAAACGTAATAAAATCCAATGTATTAAGTGTAACTAATGGTTACGCTTACTAGTTCATTCAAAAAGTGACGTCAAACGGTCCACAAACAATTAAATTAAAAAAAAGAGGAGACAGCATCGGTGTAACTGAGTATATTGTTTTTACAACAATTTGCATACATTTAACCCTACCGCTGCTAGCGCCATTGTGCCGCAAAGAAAAGGCAGAGAGGGTTTTATTGGAGCAAAAAATACGGAAAACATTAAAATGTTTGCTGAAGATTTCTTTACGAGTTTCTGTGAGAGCCGCGAGGCGGGCCAGAATTAACAGCATCGTAAAACACAGCGTGTTCAATTTATTTACACTTATTTCATCATTTATCGTCTAATTCCTTTATTTTCTTACACTTATATTGCATTAATTTACATCGATAATTTACGTAAGTACACTTTAATGCGAATTAAATTTGCGCTTTTAATAGATTTGATAAATAAACCACAAATAAGACACTCAAATGAATATATAATTTTCTATAACCTAAGCTTTGGTCGATATAAGTAAAAAGCATGTAATCTGATCGTATTGAGTTCTTTTGTTTCCATAGAATATTACATATTTTTTAAATGATATCATACAATATTTATTGTAATTTTAAAAAAAAAACACCCTCAAAAGCGAATGTCAAAACTAAAGTCCGTCATCTTAAATAACCCGTTGCGTCATATTTCCGAAATGTCCCAAGCATAAAGAACCAATAGCAATATCTCTATTTGTTTGGTAACAGACTGACGGACTAGCAAAAAAATTGGAGCACAATATCTTTTGTGAAAAAAGCCCGCCCCGCAATGTGGTCTGGCGGACCCAATAGATGACTTACAGAATACAATGCTGTTATTTGTAACTTAAACTACTCAAAGGGTTAAGTAGTTGCAATTGCAATGCAGGTATTTGTCAAACAGCAAAAACATGCAAAGTCTGCTTATTGTTTATTATTTCATACATACAATCATACATATACTCACGGCTATAAATCCCTAGAAGGCGTAGCCAGAGCTAAGGAATTGAAATCCCTCAGCCCCTTTTGGAAAAGGTGGTAAAAATAAAGGTTGTTGGTGATGGGCTCCAACCGAATCGCCCAAAAATCCCTTAAAATGCCCCAATACCGGTAGTCGTCTCTTACGTACACCCACCGGAAGATATGGGGTAGTGCTATTCTAAGCCGACACTACACAGCTAATTATTATTATTTTACTTTATTATATCCTTCAAAGTATTATGTTGAATGATCCAGTAATTTCATAAGTATTTTTTATTTCAAGTTTTCACAATCTTTGTTCATATTGTGCTCAATATAATATTGTAATAAATATAAAAACTAATCAATTTATTCACCTAAACATGTGTTTGAAATAGCTTAGTATAATGTCACTTTCTAGAATATTACAAAAAAATAAATTTACCTTTTACTTTGCTGGGGAAAATATTTAAATCGATACGATAAAAATAACAAATAGATAATCGAATAGAACGAAAGAAAAAATATTCGTAAGGCGAGAACACCATTTATGCCCTGAACATGTTATAAATTTAACATACATTATTAAGAAATAGTGTATTTATCTATAAAAATTAAATTAAACAACTACAACACATACATTATGTTCTTAATAAAGAAATGTTCACTGGCTCAGGATATTTGTAACAGTACTAGGTACTACAGTAGCAGTAAAATCAAGACAAAAAATAAGATAACATTTATTTTAAAATAACTGTAATGAAAAATATGTACTGGTTATATTATGCTGATGCAAAAAAGTTTTAAAGTAAAATTAGTAGCCATAGTCATACAGAAACCTGTAACTGTTCATCCAAAATTCTAAAGATGATTACAAAAGCGACTTTTCTAAACAAAGATAAAAAACAGAAGCTTTAGCAAAAACCCAAGACCGTTACAATTTTTTCAACGATCGTTTTTAACCCTTTACTAAAAACGCCGTTAGACCCGAACAAAAAGAAACCTAACTGATAGATTATGCAAAATCGTTCGGCTCTTCTTATTCACCGAATCAATTCCCAGGCTCAAGATAAAAAGTCACCCAATCGATATTCACAAAGATGACACCTTGTTTGAATATTCTAATAGTTCCCATGAACTCTTTACAACTGCATCAAAGGGTTACCCTTAGGATGTGCGTCTATAGGCAAATTTGATTATCTCTACGGTGTTCTCACGAACATCCTTACTCACTACGATAAATCTTTGCATATATAGGGTTAAAAAAAACGCTATTAAAAAAGAGCTATCTATCCCTCGCATATGCATAATAGAACATACACACCCAAATTATACGCCAAGGTGACAAGTGCTACGAATCATAAAGTACTCTATTCTTTCCGCCGATAACCCTTGGAAATAATTGCGTAACTTTCTGCGCATAGCCGGGTGTAGTTTTTTCTATGCATACCTGTAGCGCTCGCAGAATGTGGGGACAGTTTATTTGCATTTTTTTTATTTCTCTTCAAATAGTATCTTAACCCTATTCATAATGTCAGGGGTTATGTTGCGCTTAATATTCAAAAAGGGCAGGTACATTCAGCTAAGTATTCTCGCATAAATTATAGTCAGGTACATTTTGGTCTTTTGTCAATAGTTTTGGGGTTAATATTAAAAGGTAGTGAAGTACAATTTTGGTTATAAGAGAAATTGCTTTTATTGATATCTGGCGTAAGAACCATTTTTCCTAAAACGGCAATGGAATAACTGGATCATAGTTTGTTACGGTCTTCACGACTTTATACTTCCTGAGTAGTTAACCCGTTTCTTTTGTACGAATTTATGCAAAAAAGTTGTACCCATCCTATTTTTTTATTCAATAAAATTTAGGGGCTATGCATATTATGCAAATGCGCGCATAAATTTTGTCGCAACAGATTTAGGGTTAAATCTTATAATAGACTTTGCTAGTTCAGCTTACAGTATATTTTTGTTTGTGATTCGAGACAATATTTTTGTGAGAATATAAGGTATGCAGTTTTTTTCATAACAAACGTTTAGGAAATGCATTCTTAATGTATTTTTTTCTCATGATCTTACCGTTACTGGAGGTCGTTTGGTTTTATTGTAAGAGTGACATATGAACCGGGACCCAGGATTTAGATTAGAATATGTAATTATTTCCTTTACGTTTTTCGGAAACGACAAGCCGTTACTTGTATCCTTAAGTCTTCGTTTAGGGTCACGTTTGTTTTGTGGTTTTATTACAGAGGTTTTGTAAAAGCTCACCTTTACCACATGGCTTTTGAAGAACGGAAGGTTAATTTGTATTGATTAATTCAAACCGTACCATTTTTTAGGGTTATTGAATTACATATTAAGACAAAGATGGGTTTTTAGAATTATTAAATTATTGACTTGTAGTTTTTTTAGGATACCAAACGAGAAATTAAATGGGTCATAGGTCTCTAATTAATTTGTGTTCCTTCTGTTGCTGCCCAAAATAAGCCATTAATACAAAATATTTGTTAAATAATAAGAACGAATATTTTTAGTGTTACATATACTTTATTTAAGTTACAATTCTGAATTCTTAAAATATTTTTCCTAATTTATATGTTATTTTATACCTACATACAACTTAGTAGCAATTGCAATAGCTTGATAATATTATCTTCATTCCAATTTTTTTATGCACAAACAATCTTATGCCAGTATTTTAGTAGAGTATGGTTTTGGGAAATATCTTAAACTGAATAATTGCTTTATTTTATTTTTTAGTTCTAATAAGATTACAACACATGTTCGACTACTGATTTGCCTGCATGGGTAGTAAAGTAAGCTTTTGATCATATTTAATATAATGAACCGTGATAGCTCAGTGCGGATAACAACCGCCTTTCTTGCAGAGAGGCGTGATTACAAAATTTTGTATTTATTAAAAGTAAAGTGAGTAGCAATTTCACCAATGTCTCTTTTCTAAAGTCATTTGTGTAGTTAATTTATCATTGTTGTTGGTGATGAAAAACATCGTGATGAAACTAAGTTGAGAGTTGTGCTTTTCGAACAAAGCGGCGATAGGCCTACACCCTATCACGTGTGTATACTGTTCAAACAAATGTGGGTACTGTAACTGCACTGACAATAAAGTCACGTGATGTTCAAAAGTATTAGTACCACTGCTGCCTCTGAAATTTATTGTAACAAAGTGTTATAACTTCAAATGTGGTTCTACCAATATATTTCTTATTTGTATCCAGTATCAGATTTTATGTTTAAAAAGATTCTTTGATAAAACGGTACGGAGCGGTGATAAAATTATTACCAACCTTATTTTTCCATAAATTCACTGTACAGTCTAATGGAGCTTTCTTCAAAGCTGTATCGTTGACGTATGATGAGTATAAAATTACAGTTTGGTCGAATACAACATAAAAATTATAAAAAAACAAAGAACATTTTCAAAGTTACCGAAAAGTTTTATTTTCCCATAATTTGTTATCAACTTTATGAGTCGGAACAAAGCTAATATGTTTTGGCTACCATTTTTTTATCGACGACCTATCTTCAAATATCGATGCGACACAAATAAACTAAGGACCCGTTATTGTGTAAAAAAAGTTAAAAAAGCGAGCAAGGGGCGGGCAGGCCTCGATTGTTGTCGACAGAGGGTTTGTGCAAAAAAATGAGTTCTTTTTTTTTTGCGGCTACGTCACCTTCCATTGTCTTCAATGTATTGTCTTTACAATTTAAATTGTTTGTGTGCTTTCCGGATCAATTTAATGTCGCATACTAAGTTGTTGTTGTGGCAATGGAATATATTGTTAATGATGGTACTACGAGCATATCATGTTATGTGAAAACAACAGGGTTTCTTGTACTAAAATATGGTATGTGAGGTCTGTCATTCTGCTTATGGGATTGCAGCTGTCTATTATAATTGAAGTTGCAAAAGCGAAGTGATGATATTTTATTATTTTGGAATCTAAAATTGTCCTTTATTTACGAGAGCATATTGTTAGTGCTATATATACTGAGGAAAGGGAAGGCCAAGAAGAGCATACATAGACGAAATTAAAGAAAAGTTGGACATCGTGTCTTACTAAGAGATCAAGGAGCTGGCATTGAATAGATAGTACTGAAGAGTGTTACACCGACAACAGTGTGGCTCTTTAGTTTATGATGATGACTATCAGTGCAATATATTGGGTTCGCTAATCAACAGGTGACAAAAATCATGTGATATTCGCCTCCTGCGGCCCCGGGGACCTTTTGCAAGGACGCTTTATTTACGTCCATTGTTAAAATTATGTATATATAACTAGTCAAATAATACCCTAAACATTAATCATTAATATTTTAATCTATTTTATTTGCTATGCATTATGCGTAGAAGATATATGTTAAAATTATTCAAATTGACGTCATCGATTTCATTCGATTTTCTTTATTCTTTAGCAATGTATTTACATAATAAAGAGTTGCAATTGCAATTTCTATGCGATCTGTTAAAAGTAATGTGCAGTGTCATAGATATTGTAGCAGATGCACTGTGGTTATTTTTTTTTTATTTTGGACTAAAATAAATTAATATTGATCTAATGTCTTTTAAAATATATCAAGTATATTAAGTTGTTGTTATGTATTATATAGTAAGTTGTGTTCTTGTAATCTTCTGAAAATATTCTTAACTAATGTTTCTTTTACTCAATACCTGTCACTATGATATAAATATATTTTTAGATGTAGATTATGTGCTCAAAACAGCATTTTTCTTTCCATACATACATACATACATATTCTCACGCCGTTAGTTCCCATTGGGGTAGGCAGAGACTATCGATCGCCACTTTGTACGATCCTGGCAAACCTCTCTAGCTTCATTCACATCCATCAGTCTTTTCATACATGCTCTTTTATTCTTCGTACTACGGACACCTGCCTTTTTGAGTACATTTTCTATTTGATCCAAATGTGTCCTCCGAGGTCGTCCTCTACTAACATTACGTTCCACATTGGCTCTATAGATCTCTTTTACCAATTAACTGTCATCCATCCTCTCTATATGCCCAAACCATCTCAACATTCCTTTCTCTTTCCATTGGTTAAATAAAATTTTCTAAAAGTAAAAAAAATATATTGCATGATTTACTGTTGTTTTGGAAGGTGTTGGTGAAAAAGAAAAAGCAAAAATTCACATATTTTTTAATTTTTGAAATATTATTGATACATTTTTGTGCTTAGCATATATTTTTTTTAAAGATTTTCCGTGCGAACAAACCAAATGCTAGTTTGACATAATTAAACGTAATTTTCCACATCGAAAACCAATCACATTACGTGGGTGGAAAAATCCTCACCAGACAATTATTCCACGGATGCCAATTTATTTTCATCTTTTGCACAACTAAAACGCTTTTGTATCACAAATACTTTATGAAAATCAGCCTCTTTACCCCATTTTAAAATTCCATACGACATGATACTATGAAAACAGCTGAAATAATCAATGCGAACTATCTGCGTATGGGTTCATAGAAGAACATAGTTTTCTTCGCAGTCGCAGTTTGAAGTTACCAATGTCTTGCTTTACGCAATTTATGACTGTTGGTGTCATGTAAGTCCTAAAGAGCTTATTCCATTTGTCTGAATGAAGACGTCTGAAAGCCACAGAATCTGAATTCAGACTAGTGGAATAACGTTCAGAACGCTAGGTTTCTGAAAAGTAGACAAATTGTGTAGTGGAATAACAAGCGTCTGCGGCAGTAACTTCGAAGGACGTATGAATTCAGAAACGACAAAGTGTAATGGAATAAGCTCTTAATGTTGATGTAATGAATTTTGGCCGGTAACAATAAGGTTGGGATTACAGGTACCAAATGTAGTTACAGAAACTGTAATCATATAGCTCTAAAATCTATTTTATTACTTATAACTATTATTCTACAAATATTTTCTATGTAACATTGGGTAAGAATTAAAGCTGAGTTTTATAACAAATTCAAACGTCTCACCCTAGAATTCAAATTTCAGTAAATTTGTAACTAAACCCAGCACATCCTTACAACTATGAGCTACCCAAAACTATATCTTACACCAGGCAGCTGCGCCATTGAGCACCTCAAATATGCAAATTTCTAACCCATAGATGACAAACGCTATAATCAATACAGCATAAAAGAGCGAACGGTTAAAATCACCACATATTTATATGTTAACGCGCATTGAACTGCACCGTAGGGATATCGTTTCATTTCGTGACATTGAAGGAATCTCATTTGCAATGCAAATCGATGACGGGTTAAAAGTATCGGTGTTTGGGGTGATGATGCGAGCGTTCTAGAAAAAACCGTTTCGTTGTTAGTTATTGTTGGAAAATTCTTTTTATTCTGTCAGTTATTTTTATTGTACACGTGTATGTACTTCAGTGTATGCCGTGTAGTGCCGGCTTAGAATGTCGCTACCCCTTTCTACCCACGGGTGTCGTAAGAGGCGACTAAGGGTATTGGGGCTTTTTATTGGATTTTTGGGCGATGCGGTTGGAGACCCATCACCAAAAACTTGACTTCCAAAAGTGGCTGAGGAATTTATAATTCCGTAGCTCTGGTTACCCCTTCTAGGGAAATATAGCCGTGAGTATATGTATGTATGTATGTATGTACTTCAGTACAAATAGTTTGTTTTGCACTACATTTTACGTTTATTCATACAAACTGACAATGGGATAAGATCTAGCTAGGCGCCTGTCTTAAGTACCCTATCCAAATTAGCAGTGGGTACCATGAACACCAAGTATCTAAATGACATCCGATTTCAGTTGATCGTTATTGTTTCCTTTAAAATTTCTCCGACTATAATGTAACGAGACAAATATTATCTTATATTTTAACTGATGGATTATATAGTTTCAGCAAATATTACGATAACAGGTATTTACATATAACATCAAAAGTTCTTGTTTTTAACTTTTTAGGTCGAATATTTTATAAGTAATGTCCTAGAATGTTAACTTATTCTTGAGTGTATATGTCATAGTAAAACATAATATCAAAATATAGATGAAAAAAGAAAACACGAATTCATTATAAAAAAATATATATAATTAATAATTATAATAGCATGACAAAGCATTTGGTTTACAACCTTTTAAATTGTATCACAAATGCACATATTTATATAAACAACATATTGTTTTTTTTTGACTAATTATCTTTATTATAATGCTAAGTTTAAAATTTATACAGAATAACCTTAATCTATGAGTTTTAAATATATATACAAAAGATAGAAATAATAATAATTGATTATATAAATATGTGTACCAATCTTGTGAACACCCTTTTTGTCACATATTGAAAGAAAGAAAGAAGAAAGAAAGAAGAGACATTTATTCACATTTGAACTATTAACTACTACACAGTTTACTTGAATATTAAAATGATATTATATATTGGATATTATAATCCACCGTTCTGTTGCTTATGAACTTATTTACAACCTATAACTTAACTTAACAATTCTAAATATTTTTTATTTGTCCAAATCGTGGACTAAGAAACAGACATAATTACACAAATATATAAATGCTGTGTAGTGTCGGCTTAGAATAGCACTACCCCATTTCTTCCGGTAGGTGTACGTAAGAGGCGACTAACGGTATTAGGGCTTTTAAGGGATTTTTTGGGCGATGAGGTTGGAGACCCATCACCAACAACCTTTACACCATCTTTTCCCCACGCAACTTCCAAAAGTGGCTGAGGATTTTTTTAATCCCTAGCTCTGGTTACCCCTTCAAGGGATTTATAGCCGTGAGTATATGTATGTATGTATATATAAATACTTGCAATAAACCATGACCTTCTTTTTGCTTCACCGTATTTAATGAGAAACTGTCAAGATGTGCGTAGGTTTAGAGCAGCCATTTCTTTTTAGGTGCGTCCGTACTGTCATCAGGTTTTAAAGTTTTTAAACATAGTTTTGGGCAATATGGCTCAAATCCTATCACGAACCATCCTTTTATATCAATCTATTCCCACTCAATGGATCCTAAAGAGATCTATATTTTAAGCACCTTTTTCCAGGTTCCATTACACCAGTTCATTGTACACGTGAGGGTCTGTGTTTATTTTCGTCACATGTCATTACAAGTGGTAACTCCAGTCAAATTGCAGCGATGCCACCATGCATATTCATCAGCGTTATTGTCTCAGCACTGTATTGAATCTCAACTCACAAACCAGACTCCCCTGAACCCAGCTTTCATCGAGACACATCGAAATCACCAAACGATACGAAAGGCTGAAAGGTCAGTTATAGCTGGTCGTGTTATAAAGGTGTGTCCGTAAAATGTCAAGTGAGATCCGTAGAATGTATGCGGCAGGAATATAGTGGTGTTATTACATTGTTAGAAATTATACTTGTGTTGTTTCTCTTATGGTTTAGTAATTTACGAGACGCTGAAAATTATTAAGCGTTGCAAAGTGACGTATTGAGTGAATGGAGTCAGATGTATTGTCTTTGGGGTGGATTGTGGAATCGAAAATAGTGAATTGAAAGTTTATTGATTTCTACTTGAGTTGTTTTGATACAGCATTAGTATTTTATACATCATTATTTATTAATTTAAGCTCAAAGGTTGTCAAGGCTTGAGAAATATTGATGTTAATTAAAGTTATCTACTAATAGTTTGGTACAAACCACACATGCGGTTTATGCAACAAATCATATGTTCCTTGTAAGTAATTAGCATTAAATCGTTCAAAAATATCTTGATGATAAGAGCCCTTGAAGAAGGGCAGGAGTTTAAAACTGATTCGCAGCTTTGTGTATCTTTTTATTTATTATTTCATTTGGAAACATCATACTGATTGGATAGATATTGCATTCCATATTCCACTTTTTAGAACCTTGATTATAAACCATGATCTGTACTTAGAATAAAACGATGCCACGTATAAAAATATGGATATGTTAATGGTACAATGTTTGTGTGTAGAGATTATTGTTAGAACATTTAATTACTAATTATATTGTTTAAAATTTGGATTTCAAAAGTTTCTTAAAGTCCGTTAGACTTTGTATGTTCAAAACGCAGCAATGTGTTTTTCTTCTGCTTTAAAAATCGAAAGCAAATTTTTCAAGGTGCCCCAACAATACCAAACTAATTCGCAAAAATCTTCAAACCGTGTACAATGAAACTAAAACAATTTCAATTCTAATGTTCCTAAAACATAAACCCAACTAATTAACGCACTTAATTAAAGTAAATAAACATATTTTTCCGTTTGTACTGACAGTTGATTACCGGGGCCTTCCGACGTCTTATCTCAAGACGAAAAAACGAAGAACAAGTGCTAACTGCGATAAGAACGCCAATTTTAAGGTTTTTTATTCGTATCTTCTATAATTAGCTCATTGGCGTACAAGTTCTGTGAGGATGTAATTAGGCTCGTGTGTGGATAATTGTTGGTAAGATATAAAATGTAAACTTCTATTGGTCGAAATGTTTGTAGAAATATTTGAGGTATGCAATTGAATTTTATTTTCAATTTCTACGTTTTAAGAGCAGATAGTTAGGCTTGTCATCATGACCTGAGTTGTAAATTGATCTTCCATGATAGTAAAAATCGGTAGTGTTCCTAAATTTATTAATTTAAATTTTCCTAATACTTTGATATCTGAGGCAGTAAAAAAGTTTACATAAATATTAAATTTATTTGCGTATCCATCCTTTTGTCTGGCTTTATGCATTAATACACTCAAAGGAAACTTTTTATACTTTATTTCAAATATCCTTTTCACTTTTATCGAAAAGGTAGAATATCAATGCTGTATTCTAAAAACAAGGTTACAACCTAAGTTCTGTACTTGTCTTTTCATGCTTGACATTTTCCACTAAGCAGGATTGTGTAGTTAAGTCCCGCAGAAATATTCTCACTAAATAATAGGCCAGTCAGCTTAACTGACGTGACGAACAATCAAAGAATACCAATCATAAATTCCATGGCGTGACACATGGATGGCAACACTTACAACAATGGTTAGCGAATGTCCTTTTTTGTTACGCTGTTGGCAACACTGACGACACGTCTTCGCGATTCATCATGGCCGCCGGGGTCATTGACCGATGTGACAAGCTAATCATTGTCAGTCAATACTTTAAATACATGAGGATTAATTTCAGCGATATTTTAAAGTACATGCATGTAGCTGCGTAGTGTCGGCTTAGAATGTCACTACCCCATTTCTTCCGGTGGGTGTACGTAAGAGGCGACTAATGGTATTAGGGCTTTTAAGGGATTTTTGGGTGATGCGGTTGGAGACCCATCACCAACAACCTTGTTTTACCATCTTTTCCCCACGCAACTTCTAAAAGAGGGCTGAGGAATTTTTAATTCCTTAGCTCTGGCTACCCCTTCTAGGGATTTATAGCCGTGAGTATATGTATGTATGTATGTAAATGTACGGCTATAAATCCCAAAAAAAGGTAGCCGAAGCCTCGTAATCAACAATTCGTCAGCCTTTTTGAAAGTTACTTGGGAAAAGTAAAGTTTCGTTGGTGATGGGTCTCCATCTCCAGCTTCATCATCCAATAACCATTTAAAATGCCTCCTACCCTTAATTGCGGTACCCAGATACGCGGTACAGTGCTACACAGTGAAGACACTAACAGAAAAAGACTAACTTGGTATTTTAAATAGAACATATCAATGCTAATAAGTCTGTAATGTAAGGTTATGTGATCGTGTGAGGAATGATGTGATTCGTGAAAGGTGTGGTGTAAATGATGATATTGTAAGAAAGATAGAAAAAGGAATGTTGAGATGGTTTGGGCACATAGAGAGGATGGATGACAGTAAAGTGGTGAAAGAGATCTATAGAGCTAGTGTGGATGGTAATTTTAGTAGAGGACGACCACGGAGAACACACTTGGACCAAATTGAGAGTGTGCTCAAAAAGGCTGGCGTCCGAAGTATCAAGGATAAAAGAGCATGTATGAAAAGATTGATGGATGTAAACGAAGCTAGAGAGGTTTGCCAGGATCGTACAAAGTGGCGATTGATAGTCTCTGCCTACCCCAATGGGAACTAACGGCGTGAGAATATGTATGTATGCGTGTATGTATATCAATGCTCACAATATCAGCTCGATAAGTAACAGAAAACAGAAATTATGGTTACAAATAACATGATAAAGGATATATTCCTTAATTTAATGTTTTTTTGACATGAATTCCTCATGTCAAAAAATTCCACATGAGGAATTCATGTCAAAAAAACATTAAATTATGAGATAGTTAGGCGTTTCCAACATTTGCATTCTATCTGAAAAGGTAGACAAGTGGCCGTCCGAATTAGTTAAAATTCGGAGGTAGGAAACGCAAACACAACTTGAACGTGTAAAAAAGAAACAAAGGATAGAGAAATTTCGCGCTGGATGCCAACTGACACTGTAGCTCAGTTGGCAGAGCGACGGGGGCGTATACCCGAAGGTCGCGGGTTCGAACCCCGCCAGTGTCGAAATTTTTCTTTCCTTTAATAACATCTTTTATTTATGAGTAATAATCCCCACATGAGGAATTCATGTCAAAAAAAACATTAAATTATGAGATAGTTAGGCGTTTCCAACATTTGCATTCTATCTGAAAAGGTAGACAAGTGGCCGTCCGAATTAGTTAAAATTCGGAGGTAGGAAACGCAAACACAACTTGAACGTGTAAAAAAGAAACAAAGGATAGAGAAATTTCGCGCTGGATGCCAACTGACACTGTAGCTCAGTTGGCAGAGCGACGGGGGCGTATACCCGAAGGTCGCGGGTTCGAACCCCGCCAGTGTCGAAATTTTTCTTTCCTTTAATAACATCTTTTATTTATGAGTAATAATCCCCACATGAGGAATTCATGTCAAAAAAACATTAAATTATGAGATAGTTAGGCGTTTCCAACATTTGCATTCTATCTGAAAAGGTAGACAAGTGGCCGTCCGAATTAGTTAAAATTCGGAGGTAGGAAACGCAAACACAACTTGAACGTGTAAAAAAGAAACAAAGGATAGAGAAATTTCGCGCTGGATGCCAACTGACACTGTAGCTCAGTTGGCAGAGCGACGGGGGCGTATACCCGAAGGTCGCGGGTTCGAACCCCGCCAGTGTCGAAATTTTTCTTTCCTTTAATAACATCTTTTATTTATGAGATATATTCCTTGTTTACATAAACTAACTGAAGATATTAGTTTCATTCCGGTCTTAGTTAGCCTCTGCCGCTTCTATTACTTTAATTCACAAACAAATCCTATTCTCTAGTTTCATCTTCAGAATCTGAAGGATATTGAAGTCGAAAATTAATTAGTACAAAGGTAATGCATGAGCATAGCATTATACATTTTATGGTATTTCATTTAGCATACGCACAAAGCCATAGCCAGAGCTAGAAACCCCTCAGACACATTCGGAAGTTGATAGTGGACAAGATGGTAAAAATAGAGTATCGTTGGTGATGGGTCTCCAACCGCATTGCCCGAAACCGCATAGAAAGTCGTATAATCTTAGTCACTTCTTACGACACCCGTGGGTGGAAAGGGGTAGTGAAGTTCTAAGCCGGCACTACACGGTATTTAATTTAAGTTTAAATTAATCACTGCCTAATTTTTTCCTTATATTAGATGTTAATTTTTTTGCTTCTTAAACTCAATATAACAATATATCGTCCATTGTTATTAAACTTTTTCCAATTCGCACGCACATCGGATGTCGACACTGATTTATAAAGCAGGCTGTTTCGGTTCGATTCCCGCCGAGAAAGCAAGTATAGTTTAATGACGAGCTGTCAATGGTGATTAACAGTTTACTTGTAATAGTGATAATTACAAAGATGACTTGATAATGGCGACAACCTTAGGATTGCTAATAGCAAAGTGATAATTACATATTTTTTACCGTCGAGAGGAAATAGTGTTGCTTTTTGTATTTTATTGTAATGTTTACGTCATGAATGTTAATAAACTTGAATGAAATAAACAAAATTAAATTAAAAATAGTGAATTACGTTTCTTGGCTATTTGCCGCAATCATCAATGCGGAATAATAATAAAAGGTCATTGTTTACAAAAAACCGTTATTTGTGTTATTTTTACTATCTATTCCCCACTCAAATTTCCAAAAGTGGCTGAGGAATTTCTAATTCTTTAGCTCTGGCTACCCTTTCCTGGGATTTATAGCCGTGAGTATATGTATGTATGTATGTATGTTTACAAAAACTAAAGAGTATGCCGTAAGACAATGGATGAGTGAAGGATATAAAGAGATTGTCAACCTCATTGTTCATTTACCACTAAAAATCGTTGTAAACTTATAAAACCCTAAAACATAAACAAGTTGTAACTATTTTTAGCCGAACCCACATGATATAAAACTAAAAATATCAAACACACTTTTCTACATTCTCATTACATATCAAGCAAGTTTTAGAACAAAGGCATCGTCCAACTAGCACCTGTAACCTAACCTCGATAGCCAGTCAGCCTTACTCCGAACATTACCACGCTCACTGCCCACCTCTACCGGTCAAAAGTAATTACGAGGCAGCGATAAATTATAACGGGACCCGAAATGGAGCCTCTAAAACCGCCATATGCGAATGTTTCAATCATCGTGCGCTCTTTGTGAAGATGCGCTTAGTTTTGTTAGTAATTATTTGGACTGTAAATGAATGATTTTGGTGTCATTACATTTTTTGATACCATAACATACATACACTCACGGCCATAAATCCCAAAAAGGAGTAGTCAGAGCATCAGAGCTACAAACTCTTCAGCCATATTTGGAAGTCGGCAGGGGACAAGATGGTAGAAATAAAGTGTCGTTGGTGATGGGTCTCCAACTGCATCGCCCAAAAATCCCTTAAAAAAATCCCTCAACTTCCAAAAGTGGCTGAGAAATTTCTAATTTCTCAGCTCTGGCTACCCCTTTTAGGGATTTATAGCCGTGAGTATATGTATGTAGGTATGTAAAAGTAAGAATGGTTGGCGATGAGTCTTTAGTCATGTCCCTTAACAATCAATTCAAAACTTTACCCTAAGTCACCTTATATTGAACCATACCCGCAAATAAATGGACTTTTGCTATTCTTAGTTGACTATACAAAGCTTTTTAATGGGTTTTGAAAGAAAGAAAGAAAGAAAACAATATTTATTCGGTGCATAGGATATGTAAAACACACAAAACAAAAAATAACATTTGTACAACACATAAAACGTACATATACATACATATACTCACGGCTATAAATCCCAGAAAGGGGTAGCCAGAGCTAAAGAATTAGAAATTCCTCAGCCACTTTTGGAAATTTGAGTGGGGAAAAGATAGTAAAAATAAAGGTTGTTGGTGATGGGTCTCCAACCGCATCGCCCAAAAATCCCTTAAAAGCCCCAATACCGTTAGTCGCCTCTTACGTACACCCACCGGAAGAAATGGGGTAGTGCTATTCTAACCCGACACTACACAGCAGTAAAACAATACATACTTAATAAAACTGAAACACAAAACTAAAAGTTTTGTTTTTCAGTTTTGAGTTTCCAATAGCTTTGCTAATTATTTAACCATCCCAGTCCCCTTCATCATCTTTTACGCCACTCTTGGGAAGTGATGATGTATTGATTATCTTAGCCAACATATCCACAGCCACCATCCATTAACATACATACTCTGCTTGAATGACGTCAAATTATAAGCATGCACTGCATAAAGCCTTCTGCAAACTGGTAGTTGTTATTTCTAAAACAATTTAGTTGTTTGTCTGACATAAATATATTTTAACTAATGCTTTTAAATTGATCTCCGATATCTGAGTTTACGACCCATATTTTATTCTATACGCTATCCACTTGTTGTTTCAATGGCTTTGATTTTTATATAGAGTTGAGATTGTTGTAGAAGTGGCACGTTTCAAATAAGCGTTGGGGCCTCGCATTTTGGGAATGGGTTTAAGTGATTGGTAATTTTCATAGTTTGAAAAAATGTTATTTGCTTTGTATTCATTGTAGAAATGTATTTAAACTTAATATAACTGATTTAAAATAAATTTCCATTAATTATAATTGCTTAAAATTTTTATCCTTCAATTATTTCGAATATGATATATATAGTTATGGTTTCGCTAAAAATCTGTATTTTATCAATATATTTAAATTGCCAATACAAACATATTCCAGCCAAATTACTTTATCCTTCATAGCCCCGCTAATAACAATCATATATTCAAAACTATTCCATCTAAACATATTTCACATATTTCTCTTGCCACATCTCCTCTTACATAAGTCTACAATAGGCTCTACCTTGGCGCGTCCCGAGCCGCCATATTTCACGTCGTTGAAGGCTCAATGCTAACAGGCACGGCGCTACCGCACTGCGCATGCGCACTACCGACCGTAGCGCTCGTGCGCACTACATTACATAGCGATTTCGCAATTCGTTCGCGCATTTGTATGCCTGATATTTGGATGATTTTTCGGTTATTATGTTTTAGTTCTGGAAGCTACAAACTAATGTGTTTTTTATTACCGTCCTCCATGCATAATATAATAAATTGCAAAGCGAAACAGAGCTTTAGGATTAGATGCTTCAGCTACTTTTGGAAATAGAGTAGGGAAAAGTTTGTAAAAAAAAGTTTGTTGGTGAGTGTTTTTACCCACATCCCCCAATTATCAATTAAAAACCCCTCATACCGTCAGTCGACTCCTACTCCTACACATATTACGAAACCCACGGGAAGAAAAGGATTAGTACTGGTTGCTATTTGTAAACCGACACTATACAATTTTTTATACTATGATGTCCAGAAGTATGAGTACCTCTGTCACTTCTACAAAGATAACTTTAAGGTATAAATCAAATCGAAAGGCTATTTATCCGACACTAAAAATCTTATTCATCTTAATATACCTACTAGTAACTAAGACATAAACGCGTGGTCAAAACTTAATCTAAAAGGAATTAATCACTGCTTTCTTTATTCTCTAGTTGTTGTTTGTCAATTTTCAATGAAGAAATTTCTCATAATGATACATTTCATAAAGACAGTAATATCCCAAATCTTCTATACTAAAGTCTGCATTTACCGCCACATAGTCCACTCTACGACTAAGGAAGATTTGATTTACGGAAGATACTCGTATCTTAAAAGACAACTAACGGGGTTATATATCTGTATAGTAGGTGATGTGTTGGAAAACCATCAATAACTTCCTTTCTTTCACCATAGATTCCCCTCAAAAGCTCTGTTTCTTTCAGAATTTTTATAAGGAATATGATATGAATGTATGTTTTAAATGTTAAATATCACACAATTCCTTGAATACTAAAGATAATATTTTATATTGTAATAATATCAGGCTTGCTATCAACATTTTAGGACACAAATAACAGAACACAAAATTTATCTGACAGAGCCTCCATATCAAATATATAACGCTAAAATGTATTCACAAAGCTCATAGCTCCTAACAAAGACTAGTTCTGTCTGCGGCCGTAGAAATGGGGTTACATTGCTGGCTGTGCAGCCTACACCGACATTCTCCGTCACACCTACACAGCAATGTATCTATATCACACTGCTCCGTAAAATATAGCTTTTAGTTCTATTTATGATACTAAAACTTATTAATTATAATTGCTTTTAATTATCCTGTTCGTGATTTATTGGTGCGATGTTGTTATTACTGTATTTACTTAATTACTTGTATTCATGTTTTTATTACAGCAAAGGGTTATCTAAGTCTAAAAGTTACTAGTGGAAATTACCAAGAAGTTAAGGATATATGTTGTCTAACCAACCTCTTTAGCGTGGTGCATTATGGCCAAGTTACCCTGGCCATACCTTGGCCAAGGTAGGCTTGAACCCCTCGATAGGAAACGATATGGACTTTCATCAATGCATCCTTACAAATAAATTAAATTAATGTGTTTGTTTATAAGCGACATGATAGTCCAGTGGGTAGAACACCCGCCCGAAAACAGAAGGGCGTGAGTTCCAATCCTGGGACGGGCCTACACCAATTTGTCTTTTCTAAAGTCATATGTGTGGTTAATTTATCATGGTTGCTAACGGTGAGGGAAAACATCGTGAGCTGAGTTGTACTTAGTCATATGACAGTGTATTCGTACAAAACGGCGATAGGCCTGCCCCCTATCACGTGAGTACACTGTCAAAGCAAAACGTGGGTACCTTCTCTGGAAACTAGATGGCGCTTGCACTGTGAGTTCAGGAGTATTGGTACCTCTGCCAACCCCTTCGGGGATAAACGGCGTGAACGTTTATGTTATGTTTATGTTTGATTATAATAGTCAATATCAGATTATCAGATCTTTAATTTCTCTAATACTCGTGCTCTTCCACCGTCTATTTATTTATCACCTCATCCAAAATACAACCTATACTAGCAATAGATCTATCTTAAAAATGTCTATACTACCCATATTCTAACAACTATAAGAAGTTTTCGTAACTATTACCATAATAAGAACACTTTTTTGAAAAAGTTTTAAAATAAAGTATTAAAACAATATCATAGGTAATAGGTTTACAGCCACATCGTCAATCACATAATAGACCACAGAACCATAAGTGTTTTTCTAAGCTTTCACTACACAGCTACCACCCGAACTACAAATAGGAAATAACCCAAGAAATAAACCTTGCCAATGCGTAGGTAGTAGGTAGTGGTAGTAGGTAGTGGTCAAAGTAACAAACCTTACTATAATTCCGTCACCAAAGCCCAAGGCTATCTGCTATCTTTCAAACTGTCGGCCGCAACCGGAATTTGTCATTTCAAATAACTCTGTTATATAATAAATATACTTGATAATATATTTGACACCTTGTGTAGTTGGCTAAGCATAACATTACTCTATTATTTTGCAGGTTACGTATGATAAATACGAGGGTATATAATAAAAATATCCAAGATGTTTAGGCAAGTTTCATCTTTAACTCATCACACCGTGTTTACTTTTCAATCACTGATCTACATCATAAGAATAAATTAGTCATATTTATTTTTCAGACGCCCTATCTAATAGTTAATGTGCATATCTTTGTAAATATGTTTTCACATGTTTGTTAAACTACCTCAGACAATAAATTTTATTTCTATTTAGAAAATAATCTATGTAAAATATTTTTAAGTATAAGTTTTCCATTTTATAAATAATCATTCAATAGACTGGCAAATTTGCTATTCTATCTGAGAGATCACTATGCTTGAAGTGGCATCATTACATATAAAGTTAGCAGATATACTAATTTTCTACTCATCACGTGACATGAAAGCTAAAAATGACAGTGATCACAGCCCTTTAAAATCGAACTTTATACTTTAAACCAAAAAAATCGTTTTTCAGCCGAAGCTTTCCAAAGTTAAAAAAGGGGTATTCAGCAACCCTTAAAATCGAAGCTGTTAAAATGGGACCACAACATCAATTCACTGCAATTCTCAACTAACCAAATAGCAGCATCAAGTGTTACCAAACCCTAGAACCGTGACACAATCTTATCAGCAGCACTTTAGATCTGTACAATGCGACTGGAGCCAGATAGCCGCTGTCGCAACGCAAGGTTGAACGTATGATATATTGTTGCTCGTGTCTTTAGTCTAGTTTGATATTGCTAGTGTTATAGTTCTTGTTTTACTACTTAGTTGTAGTAACTTACATAACTATACTTCAGGACGTAAAAATCCAGGGATTGGTGGTAGCAAAGAGTATCTTCTACCGATCAACTAAAGGTCGGTTCATATAGAATAATTTTACACTATATTTTAATAATAATGCTATCTGAATATATATTATGCAGAGCAAATATCAAAATTTGGTGATATAGCTAATTAGTATTGATTCCCACATGAGGTTCTCATTAACAAAAACTTCCAAGTTAGCCAGGGTGTTTTGGAGTTGATAGGACATACGGATAATTGGCAATGGAACCAAGTAAAAATCAAAACACCCTATCCAACTGGAAGATCATCTCATTCCCATATTGTTTTCAAGCTCATCCGCTTACATACTCACCAACTAAACACCACCATATTTTACTCTCGTTTTCTCGTAACTGACTAGTTTATGTGTCCACATCTGAGCGTTGAGATAAATCTCGGGCTCGCATCCAAACCTTGATGCGCATGCGCAATAGATCTCGCCCGATATGGTCCGGTCCACAGGTGCGCGCGCGCATACATCGTTGGTGACAATCGTGTGACGGTTCGGCCCTGACTTTTTGTCACGTTATAATGTAATATTTGATATTAACACGTGGAGTCACGGTTTAAATTGTAGTTGGAGATTATACTTACTGCTGTGTTATGAGGGTGCTTCGATTTGATTTGTTCGGTTAAGATTCTAATTTTAACTCAAAGTTGAGCTAGCGGTTTAAGTTAGGGTCAGGTAGGTTAATAGATAAATTTTATAGACTTTGACAAAGGATAATAAGCCTTATAGTTTCTAAAGCTTACAGCAATAATTATCCCGACCAGTTTTACTAACACTGATCAATATTTTTATCCAAGTCCTATGTTTTTTCATTAAGGTGAGACATACACATGTATATCAGGTAAGTTATTTTTGCTGTGTTGTGTCTTTCGCGTAAGCTGTGTAGTGTCGGCTTAGAATAGCACTACCCCAATTCTACCCGTGGGTGATCATAGGAGGCGACTACGGGTATAGGGACTTCTTAAGTGGTTTTTGGGTTATGTGGCTGGAGACCCGTCACCACAATTAGTTATCTTTACCATCTTTTCTCCACTCAACTCCCAAAAGTGGCTTAATTTGTTATTCTGAATCTCTGGCTACCCCTTCTAGGGATTTATAGCCGTGAGTATATGCATATAAAAATGTTTCTTTGCCTTTCTTCTAACTTCCTGGTCCCAGCTATGTTCGCTCTGTATATCTTCCGTTTAAAACTTAACAATTCTTCGTATATAATGAAACCACAAAATTAATAAAGAGATATGATCTATCAAGGCGTCATCGCAAATGAATTGAGATTTCAAACCAATAATGGTACTGAGCACCACCCACAGTTGATAACAATAGATGAAAGACATATTACTTTTTAATTATAGCTGGGATGGGTGTACGTTGATGTAAGATAGCGATTTTGAAGTTACGTACATACATTTACTCACGCCATTAGGTCCCGTTGGGGTAGGCAGAGACTATGGATCGTCGCTTTGTACGATCCTGACAAACGTCTCCAGCTTCGTTTACATCCATCAATCTTCTCATACATGCTCTTTTATTCTTTTTCAAATTTCGGACGTCTGCCTTTTGATTAGAAGTTACTGATAAATTAATTTAGCTATTGAAATCTCTATAACATTCCATTAACCGTTCGGTGCACAATACGAAGGTCTTGGGTTTAAATACCCTCGAATAAAAGTTTATTTGCAACTTAAAACTACTACAATAGATGCACTTTTTAAGGATCTATTACATAATTTGTAACTTTTTTTGATGTATTAACAAATTAAATACAAAATGGTAATCTCCTAAATGCCCGACGATGACAATTCCGTAATTATTCCTAGCAAGATCATCCAAAAACATTGACTAAATTAACAGATTTTGAGACTTGGTTTTGTTGTTGTTTGTGCCGTGTAGTGTCGGCTTAGAATAACACTACCCCATTTCTACCCGTGGGTGATCGTAAGAGGCGACGAATTTCATTCCAAAGCTCTGGCTACCCCGTAAGGGATTTATAGCCGTGAGTATATGCATGTATATATGTTTTATTGTTTCTCGTATGCTTTTTATTGCAGTTTTTCAATGTCTAAATGAAACAGTGCTATTTTTATTAATTTAGATAGCCATTGTTAGTAAAATCGTTATAAAATTCGCTATTTTCTAACACCGCTTATCCTCACATAGTTAGATGGGCCATAGACTAAGTAGGGGCGGTTGTGGGTTCATCTCTTCGCAGATCGATCATGTTATGACAGCTTTGCCACACTCTCGCGCACCGCTAGCGGTCATTACACCTTGTTAGGGGCTTAGGGGTAGCATTTGCTATTTTCATCAATCTATGATATTTTAGAAGGTGGCATTATATTGATAGAACTGGTGCAATTACTTATTAAAAATAAAACTTTGTGCTTTTCTGAACTGTTTTTTATTTCGTTTCTACTCTTAAAGGAGGAATAAGTAATAGTATGGAAGTAAAATATATAATTTAGAATACTTATTCGAATTTTGTTCTTGACGTTGTTTCAGATTTGATTATAAAATATGTACAAAAATCAAAGATAAATCATGACTTCATATGAATAAAATAGTAAAATATCTATAAAGAAGATGCAAAGCACTGACATATATACACATATTCTTTGTGTTAATCTCTTAAAGTATAAGTGATAATGTTGCATATTCTACAATAGCAAGTAAACAACAGACGTAAATGTAGCCAAGTGCCACCAATTACAAGCCCAGCTACCTCTTTGCTGTTTTATCAGCTCCATCTATGTCAACAGATCAGACTTGCTTTGCAACTATAGTTTCCTGGTACTCGTCGCAGAAATCTGATAGCAATTTGATGAAATCTCGGAAAAATAAATCTTTGAAAGTCAAGGACGAACGTTGAATTGTTTTTTTGCACAAAACATGGGGTATAACATTTTTTTAAATGAAGTCAAAGAAATGAAAAAATTACATTTTTTTTTTTTAAGTGCATAATAGTTTCTTTTAAAGTATCGAAATAAATGGTATTACGCAAATCATCACTTTTTAAATAATACATACATACATATACATATACTCACGGCTATAAATCCCTAGAAGGGGTATCCAGAGCTAAGGAATTAGAAATTCCTCAGCCACTTTTGGAAGTTACGTGGGGATTAGATGGTGAAATAAAGGTTCTTGGTGATGGGTCTCCAACCGCATCGCCCAAAAATCCCTTTAAAACCTAGGGGTTCACCATTCACCCACCGGAAGAAATGGGGTAGTGCTATTCTAAGCCGGCACTACACATCAAAGAAAAATTAAATAATCTTGCGTAAAATCATGAAAAATATAGCGACTTACAATAAGCCTACTCTATTTTACCATACGCGAAAGATTCATGTAGCGGATAAATACAAAAATCTGACAAAGACTGTCACGGCGGACGTGCTACGATGGATGCATTGGATTACTGATAAGAATAGTATCGAATTTATATCAAAAATCCCCTTTATACCGAAGATTTTATTACAATTTTCACTCTACTCAACTCATGTCATCGTTCACACATAGTAGTTAGTAGGACTTCAATGCAAGTTGTGATTGAAATAGATTGAGCTGAGCTTGTTAGGTGAACCTAAGTCTTCTTCCTATCAGTGCAGTCGGTCGTAAACTTAAAGGCGAGCTCTAAATAAGAAACCATATTTTTTCGTTTCGTTCGTAAAGTTTTTCGGTAATTATTTCTCAATGAACACATACACATACTCACGGCTATAATTCCCTAGAAGGGGTAGCCAGACCCAAGGAATTATAAATTCCTCAGCCACTTTTGGAAGTTGAGTGGGGAAAAGGCGGTAAAATAAAGGTTTTTGGTGAAGGGTCTCCAACCGCATCGCCCAAAAATCCAATAAAAAGCCCCAATACCCTTAGTCGCCTCTTACGACACCCGTGGGTAGAAAGGGGTAGCGACATTCTAAGCCGGCACTACACGGCAAATCAACACAACACAAAAATGAACACTTAGCAATGTCCACTTGATCATTGTGCCAAATTTGGTTGAAATCGGTCGAGCCGTGAAAATATGGCCTATCCGCGTATAAACGTTAGAACTTATAAAAAGTTACATTTGATACATGACATCACGAATATTATGTTATACATTTTTTCCTACCTATCAATAACACTATGATTTTCATATATTTACCTCGCGTGACGAAATAATAATAGTAACCCAATAAAGAAATCAATACATGCGTGTTAATGGTACAAATATTCAAATAGAATAACTATATTCACTGTTGACGTGAGACCCTCTTATTACCATTCGAATCATTTAATTGTATTGTTCACACGTCTTTTTTTTTCATTTAAATTACTTGGAAATATCTTAAACGTTGTAAAATTTTTACTAAAGATTTCATAAAAAGAAACCATTTAACAAAAATACTAACTCCCGATTTCTGAACTGAGTATTCAAGCTGAGAACAACTTAAGTATCGTTTTGTCTCATTCATTTGTTAAGATTTCAATGCGACAGAACGATACTTAAGTTGTGGAATAGCTGGAATACTCAATTCAGTTTTGTTTTGCTGCATATACTTTGTTATATTCAGGAAAAGTGACTAAAATAGACTTAAACAGAAAGAAACTAATTAGTATAATTGGTAACCTGTTATTAACTTTCAATGCTGTCTAGTGTCGGCTTAGAATAGCACTACCCCATTTTTTTCCGGTGGGTGTACGTAAGATGCGACTAACGGTATTGTGGCGTTTAAGGGATTGTTGGGCGCTGTGGTTGGAGGCCTATCACCAGCAACCTTTATTTTACCATCTTTTCCCCACTCAACTTTTTTTTAATTCCTTAGCTCTGGCTACCCCTAGTAGGGATTTACAGCTGAGTGTATATGTATGTATGTATTAACTTTCAACAACTAACCTTTCATTCATAAATCAAAAACAATATCCCCGAAGTGGTTGGCAGAGGTACAAACACTTTTGAACGTCACATGGCATTGTCACATGGTGTTCAGGCTACACACTTTTTGCTTAGCACGTACTTGGCCTCACGATGTTTCCCTTACCGTTAACGCTACCATAATCATAACCAATGGACGTCAACTACATATACCTCCTACAAAAACCTTTTCACCCACTAGTTTTGCTACTCTATGGGGTTCTTAAAATCTTCCCAATCGAAGTCTTTTGTAATATATAGTATTTTTAATATTATTTTGTAGGTTATATCATCATCGCAAAAAAGATATTTTTAAAGGATTTCATATCATTCCGTGCACAAACAAAATCATAAAACATTTGGTACAAAACTGCAGTTGACTTTACCAAAGTGCGATTAAATATAATTTATAGCGAAAAAACTTTTGACAAAAAATACACAATAGCAGAAAATGGAAGTCCAGGGGCGCAGTAGTAGCTCCTCCGATGCATATCTTAATGTGGGAACTGGTGCCTCGAATACCGCCTTTTAAATTGTCTATGAAACCTCCTATATGGGTATAGCGATGTTTGGAAAATTTCCATTTTTGTTGAATAAATGCTGTGTAGTTTTGGCTTAGAATCACTAACATATTACTAAGCGCAGGTATTGAATGAGACTGAATGGGGTTTTGGAGTATTATTATTATTAATCTTTATTAATATAAATGGTTACATTTAATTATAACAAAGCCCTGCAAAACTGTTTTACAGTAGTTAAGATATAGTTCAGCGATGAGGTTACTGTCCAATCACCAACTATCCTTTATGGATTCTCTCACAGATGTACTAATAAAACCTACATCTATGGTATTTAGTACATCTATGGATTCTCTATTCAACTTTCAAAAGCTGCTGAAGAATTCTTATTTCCAGGCTCTGGTTACCCCTTTTTAGGATTGATGGCGATGAGTAAGAGTAAGGTTGCATTGATGTAGTTTGCGGTTAAAATAGCCTACATCATTTCAATTTATCTGTAGGTTGTTTTTTCGCCGCAAATGAAAATATGGGATTTGCATCATTTACAACATGCATTATAATCTTTGCATTTCCACAATGCCTTTATAGAAACAGTTTTATTATCTTCTATAAAATCTCAGCACGTTTTTTTGAGAATTAAACGTAACCCATTCCATCCTTTCACTTAAAACATGGCGTGAAGTGACATCATATTATTGCGGTAGTCTCAAGGTATTGAATTACTAAAAATGAAGATCTGATTATAATTTCTAAAAAGAGCATGGCCTTTGACCCAAAAAAGCAATCTTTGAAGAACCATTTGTCGAGTATAATATCTTCCCATACAGCTCTGAGCACGTTCCACCGCATCCTTTCCTTTGTCAGAGCTTTCATTATTTATAGTTTATGTTTCATATCTAACTTAAAACCAAAACCAGTTTCAATAACGTTTCAAATATTTATAACTTTAATTGTTTCCCATGCAGGAAAAAAATAACAATTTGTTTAGGTAAAAGTAATATTTTGAGTGCCAAGAAAAGTATCACATTCATTATATATACCCATAACTTTCGGGTAAGCAGACTACCGATCACCACTTTCCGTTTAAATTGATCAATATTTTCATACTAGTTCTTACACCCTTAACACTTCAAAAGCCTGCCATTTAACCACATTCTCTATTTCATATAAATGTGTCAGCTGTGGTCCTTCTTATTCTCGTTCCAAGTTTTTTTTACTTGACAAGAAATCGTCAAATACTGACAGGAAACTTCAGCTGCCTTGCTTACTTTATTTTTATGGAAGATTAACTCCTCGGGAAGCTATAGTACTAAATTATCTTCGGCGGCAAAATACACATTTAAGAAAACAAATTTACTTATCACTAGCAAAGATTATCAAGATATTTATAAAAAAATAATGTTTGAACAAGAAACGATTATTTATTTGGCGTTATAAAAAAACAACGAAATCATTAAAACAAATCAGCAATGACAATGACAAACTCAAAACGAAATCCCATCTTACATAACACAATCAGCGTTCACTTAATTTTAAACGAGACAAACAAATCCTTGTGTCACATACTCAAAATACAAATTACATATTCTCTTGCAACAGTCTTTATTACTTGAACAATAAAGACGAAGGTCCCGTAAATGATAATGGCGATAAAATGGTAAAACAAGATCCGATTAGTTAAGTTTCTATGGCCACAGCAGTCGATTCCTTGACAATAGTTTGGTATCAGCAGTCGAAATCAGAAGCAACAATATGGCTATAAATACTCGGGTTTATTATGATGATGACGAGATCCAAATGATAACAGATCATCGGAAACTCTAAGATGATGATAAAAGATCTGGGGCTGCCAAAGAACCTGTAGATTTGTTGATTGTTGACGCAATGTTAAACAATTATCGTATTACACTTCGTGACGCGATGGAGCTAGTGACGTTATATACAAAGACACAGTAATTAAATAAAATTTACCAACATTGCCTGAACTAAACATTAACGATAATATAGGGACAGGAGGTAAGTTCGCCTTCAGATCTCGTTACAATTTGTGACCTGTTTTTAGATCAGGTACACACTTTTTGCCTGACCTGAAGAAAATTTTGCCGGGTAGTGCCGGCCTAGAATGTTACTACCCCTTTCTTCCTAAGGGTGTTGTCAAAGGCGGATAAGACTATGAGGCTTTTGTAAGTGGTAAGTGGTTTTATAAGTGCGGTTGGAGACCCATCACTAACGTTATTTTATTTCTACCATCTTGTCCCTTATCGATTTCCAAATGTGGCAGAGGAATTTCTAGTTGTAAAGCTCTGGCTACTCCTTTTTGGGATTTGTGGCCGTGAGTACGTTTATGTAAGTATGTATAGTGAAATATTATGAGAGTATTATAGTTAAGTTTTTACAAGGACGGTAGTCCGATGATGTTGTAATAAGAAAAAATCTACGTGAGCGAATTCAGAGATATAGGTCATGATCGTGCAAAGTGGCGATCAGTAGTTGCTGCCTACCCGACGGGAATAATGGGCCTGAGTATAAGTACTCATAAAGTAGGTTAAGATCTATTCCGGTAGTAATTCTAAAACGGCAAATAAAGGCCACGGTCGGTGAGATTCCGAATATCGATAAAATTCAAAACAACATTTGTCAGGAACCGTGAGAAAACTTGCACAATGTCTAATCCACTAACATCCATGATAAATTTTCTTACGTAATTGAGGCAATTAAAAGTTTTGACTGCTATTAAACTTTTGTTACCGTACAATCTTTGTTTAGCCTTTCCTTGTTTTAGGTGCGTATTTTTACACCGAAAAGAGCGGAAAACGTAGAGGTTTATCAAGTTAATATCATCAATCTAATTAAATAGCTGACGTATGTGACAGCGCGTGAATTTTAACATATTAAGTACGGATTTTTATATTAAAGTAGTTGGTTCAACCAACTTGGCATAGTATGTGGAATTATTAATAAGGTTAGAGTAGGAATTATATAACAAAACTTTTGAGTCAAAACGCTACATCCTAAAATCTATTGATTACTTGCCTTATTTAAAAATATAACTTTGTTTGAGCATACAAAGTATACAATTGCCTTCCCTCTGATTTATGCAATACATACATACATACATATACTCACGGCTGTAAATCCCTACAAGGGATAGCCAGAGCTAAGGAACTAGAAGTTCCTCGGCCACTTTTGGAAAGTAGAGTGGGGAAAAGATGGTAAAAATTAGGTTGTTGGTGATGGGCCTCCAACCGCATCGCCAAAAAATTCCTTAATAGCCCCAATACCGTTAGTCGCATCTTACGTACACCCACCGGAAGAAATGGGGTAGTGCTAGTCTAAGCCGACACTACACAGCACAATTTATTTATGCAATCTTGGCTTAAAATAATGGTTTAGACTTATCCATCCAATATTACTATTAATAGTAGCTTAATAAGATGTGTAATTCCGTTTTAGAATAGCACAACCCCGTTTCCTCCTGTGGGTTAAGAGGTTAAGTTGCATCTATATCATATTTAGGCTGTTTAAATGTTTTTTGGGCTATGCAGTTGAGGACCCATCACCAACAACCTTTATTTTACCATCTTTTCCCCACTCAACTTCCAATAGTGGCTGAAAATTTCTTAGTCTAAAGCTCTGTCTACTTCTTGTAAGGATTTGTAACCGTGAGTATATATATTATTACATATTTTATTTGGATAGTATGAAGAATAAAAGAGCATGTATGAAAAGATTGATGGATGTAAACGAAGCTAGAGAGGTTTGTCAGGATCGTACGCTGTGGCGATCAATAGTCTCTGCCTAACCCAATGGGAACTAATGGCCAGAGTATATGTATGTATGTATGTTCATTTGGACTGTCAAAGTCGACCAAAATTCGATTCATAAGTTTTTTTACCATTGCCTCTGTATTTTACCTTTCGCAAAATCCAAATTCAATTAACAAGCGTACAGTAAGTACAGATGAAGCTAACAAATGCCTTATCTCCGTATATCTACATCTGGGAGCGAGGCATTGTTTTGGATATCATTTCCCACATGTCGGCGCCTCGTAACATTGACCTCGCGGTGGATACGCCAGATTATGGCAGGTTGATAACTATTTTATTTATTTTTATTTCGGTATGAATGAATGAATTCTTTGGTACATGCGTGGTTCGTTTACCAAGGTTGTTAATGGTGTGGGAAATTTATATGGGCATATTGTTAGAGAATACAGTGGATAACCCTTAGATGAAATAGTACCTCTGCGAATTCCATGCAAGTACGTGGAGCGGCGTTAATGCTATGTTTATTTATATTATGAATTTATTATGTGTGCAAGTAAATAGTAATGTATTTGTGTAATATATACGATAAATAACAATATTTATCTAATTAAATAATCATAATTTGGGTGTAACTACTATGTTTGGTTGTGTATTTTTAATTAAATGTGTCTTGCCTTGCAGGCAGAGCGGATTCACTATAACCATTTGACGAAAATATAGAAAAGATGATGGAATTAAGAGATTCAGATATCGTGTGCCAATAACATAGCTCGAAAACAAGTCCCTTTTTTCACTTGCTGTAATGATCATTTACAGAGCAAAGCGGGAATAAATAATTACGCCGGATTTCTGAATTAAGTATTCAAGCTGAGAACGACTTAAGTATCGTTTTGTCTGATTCAGTTGTTAAGATTTCAATGCGACAGAACGATACTTAAGTTGTTCTCAGCTGAAATACTCAATTCAGAAATCGGGCGTTATTCAACTAAAACACTGACCTATCCTTAAACCACTTCTACTATTACCTAATCGTCATGCTTAAGGGTTTATGCTATGTAGCGACGAGTTATAAGTACACAATGACGCACACGAAATGCAAGACGACAGTGCAAGAAGAGACACGTCACACTCGTCATCAAGATTCGCCATACAAATCCTACATCGCGGTATCGAAGTTTATAAAATACTGAGCATATATAGAAGTTCCAACTCAATACAGTTAGACCGCAGTCCCCAGGCCCACCAGCGCCTGGCGGAAGGTCTTCCCTTTTCCTCCACATGCTATTCTATAGAATACGAAGTATTAAGAATCATAAAGAAAATTAGACATAAAAAATGCGCTAACTTTTCCCTGGATGAAAGATATTATTTTAAAGCAATAGAACAGTTTGTATTAGCAATCATCACCTAAGAGGAAAAGTAATACCCTTATAGCAACATAATCGAGGTCGATATATTTGGCAGTAATTTTGAAACAGTTAAATCAACTTTTATACGCAATTTTGTATCTTCTTTAGCGCAGCGGTAGTAGCAGTTAACTATAGAGTATGTCTTATCATGTTTTCTATATAGTTATACCTTTATATTGTTTTATTATTTTTTTATATTAGGTACATCCTATTATATGTTATGTATGATTAATTATATAAAAAAAAAACACTATTGTTAGCATAATTATGAGTGTACAACCTTGTGCTTTTTATTATTATTAAGTTTTGTAACAGTGAAAACTGATAATTGACTTTTAGATATACTTTTAAGTTGCTAATTAATTATAACTAGCTGTAAGTTTTCCGTAATTATAAAATAAAATAAAAATAAACCCTCTTCACATTCAACAATAAGGAAATACCTTTTAGTGCAGTCACGACGTAGATATGGCCTTACAAGGACATTTGATGTATTTCTAGTGTAAAACATGTATCTGGTTATATAGAAAATAAACGAGTTGCAAGAAAAAACACTCATGAGTGATCGATATGACCATATTTATAAAGCAAAAAATAATACTACTGGAAACATTTTACGATTTAGTTACAATGTATAAAAAATCTTAAGTTTTTTCTATTGGAATATAAAGAATTATTTTATTTTATTTTGAGCAGTCTAAAAGCAAATAAATAAAAAATTAGCTACTTTTTTACTTATTTTTTAAGTTGACCAATATAATTGTCAAATGTTGAATTAGTTCCATTACTGAGTCATCTACACAATTGACATAAATTTCTTTATAAAATACTGGAATCCAGTGATAAAAAGCAGATTGCGGAGGATAATATAGTCATATTTGCCGTGTAGTGCCGGCTTAGAATGACGCTACCCCTTTCTACCCACGGGTGTCGTAAGAGGCGACTAAGGGTATTGGGGCTTTTTATTGGATTTTTGGGCGATGCGGTTGAAGACCCATCACCAAAAACCTTTATTCTTACCATCTTTCCCCACTCAACTTCCAAAAGTGGCTGAGGAATTTATATTTCCTTAGCCTTATTTGGTCATACCAAAATATATTTTTTACTATAGCCGTGTAGTGGCAGCTTAGAATGTCACTACCCCTTTCTACCCACGGGTGTCGTAAGAGGCGGCTTAAAATATGGGGCTTTTTATAGTGGTTTCTGGGCGATATGCGGTAGTAAACCCGTCACGAACGATACTTTATTTCTATCATCTCGTACCCTATCAATTTCCAAATGTGGCTGAAGAGTTTCTAGCTCAAAAGCTCTGGCTACCCCTTTTTGGATTTATGCCCGTGAGTATATTTATGTGTCCATGTACAAATATATTTTTTGCAAGATCAAAAGATTTGCGTATGAAACGATTGACATACTTTTTACTCTGCTTTAAAAGATAGTGACTTGAGCTTTTGCAATGCTCCAACGTATCTAATGGAAATCAACTTCAATTCGTTTAGTCAGTTAACACTAAGACAAACCAAGCACGCGATGCTTATCCTAATAGAAACAAATCAACAGGTAGCGAGCGGTCTTCTATCATTTACACAATTATCTTTCATCTATTTAAATACCTTCATATTAATATTTATAACTTAGTTCATTGAGCTCACTTTAACTTATTCAACATTATATGATGAAAATACCAAAACACACTTTTTTGCATTTAATCAATGGCTACGTAAAATTGTTCGTTCATCTACAGGGTGCTTCAAAAAAGATACTCAAGAAAATGTGTAATGTTGAGTGCGCGATCGATTACAAAATCGATAAGATTTCTATTGCTTGAAGTGTTGTCAATAGATGAGAGTAATGGCGGCCGTGGTACTATTGTGTGACGTCACACCGCGGGACGAGCGTGGGCGCGCCGGAACCCCGCTCACCTTGAGCGGGCCCACCAATTCTAACAGCTATCGCAAACCCACTAACCAGCCATAAAATCTGAAATGAGTAACTTTATGAATTATTCATTCAACGAAGTGATGATTTAAAACCCAGCTAAATACTCTAATAACACGAACGCTAATTAACACATGAATTCTCGACACCGAATTCTGAGAGCAGCCTGTATTACTACGTTACTACGGGTATTTGTTTTAGTAATGAACATTTCGAGTTTTAAATAATAAAATTTATTCATAAGTTGGCACTTACCATATCTGAGTGTGCCTCCATATGTATGAGTGTTAAGATATTCTTTATAGGTCTAAGTCAAGGTCGCTCAAAGCACACGCTGGTTCCGTTGTTTTGCATAATATCGAATTATTTATTCGCTCCGCACTAAAACTGTCTGCTATATGTTTAATTTGTAATTCAAATAATCTTCTTTAACTTACCGTTTGGTTGTCTGTCTTACTGTCTGTGATGACCGTAAGATTTTTTTCTATTTGTATAATGAATGCGTTTGGTTGCTATTTTGTTGTGACGTGAGCAATTATATCTCGTGTGCGTTTGATTGTTTTATTAACAAGTCATTATGAAGGTGAAATATGACAGTCTTATTAACATCCACTAGTTGCTGGGGTCGAAATTGATTTAATACAATTTTATTCACTCATTTACATGTAGTTTATTATTTTATGAACAGGTTAGAAAATCTGACGGTGTTTTAAAAGCTATATTACTAAGAGATTATTCATTTATTATCGGCATACTCGTACCATATCAAAGAAGTATTAACTCTTTTTATTTAACAGATACAATTAACAACATTAGAATGATTTCTTTGTAGTTTAATTATTTATTTCACAGACATGTCACACATAATCCTGAAGGCCAAAACGTATTTTGTTTTAAAGTAAAATAAAATAAGACATTCTGTTAACCATTTATCTGTATTTTTTTATTTTATATATATATTATGTAAGCTTAATGCAAAGAAGTACAAAAAAGTCTTTATTTTCATGTATAATTTCTTTATATTATTGATACTTTCAAGACAATATTCCTAAAAACACCAACGTAGATAAGATGATATGATGAGATGAGCACATAATCAGGTTGAAAACCGGAGGCTTTTGTCTTTGAATATTTTGCATATTTACGAGTGTTACAGCAAGTGTCGCTTTGAGGTAGGTCTGAGTTCAACACAATATAAATTGACAAATTATACAATTTGTCAATAAACATAACAAAGTTGAGATGTGTTGGGTAATCAAATCTTGCATAAAAACTGAATTAAATGAAGATCAACAACTTTTAAGTTTCGTTCGAGTTTTTTTAATGATTTTTGAAATTAGCTTCTAAATACAATTAATAAAAAAAATCGAAATCGAAGAATCATAATTTATGGAAGCGATTTAAAATTTTGTTAAGCAGATCTTTATTATTGCTCAGCGATTGTATCTAGTCAAGATTTTATTTTCATGAAAGTATAAATGACTTCAATTATTATAATTCTTACACATTTTCTTATTTTTAAGTCAAATCTAAAGTTTCAAGTTTAACGCCTAAGTTCCTTCTTAGAATGTCACTACCCCTTTCTATCCAAGGGTGTCGTAAGAGGTGATTGAGGGTATGGGGCTTATTTTAGTGGTTTTTAGGCAAAGCAGTTGGAGACCCATCACCAACGATACTTTATTTCTACCATCTTATCCCCTATCAACTTCCAAATGTGGCTAACGAGTTTCCAGCACTGAAGCTCTGGCTATCCCTCTTTAGGATTTATAGCCGTGAGTATATATATGTATGTAAGTATATAATACATACAGGCAAAAATAGGTATATTTTATGTGTCTTCAATTGTTAAAATGTCTTCCTTGTCATTCAAGAAACGAGTCAGCTGACCTTATCGTGACATTTGATACTGCGCCGTACTTAACCGTACCCCTTCAAAGAAGTTGGTAAAGAAAACATTGCTTTTAATTGTAGTATGATAAAATTACTTTTTCATTACTGAATGTCGGTTAAGACCGTGTTCGTTTTAGTGCTCGGAGCGTTCCGAAATCGCTGATGCGTAATACCGCCGCGTCAATTAAGAATAAGGTTGTCTAAATAAAGTTTTTCTACTGAAAAGTTTTATTTATTTTAAAATTAATAATGTTAATTTCTCATTTCTTAGCTCTGGCTACCCCATCTAGCCGTGAGTATGTGTATGTATGTATGTATGTTCATGTTGTGTCAGCTTGAAAAAGCAGTACCCCTTGTCTTTTCATGGGCGTAGTATGCCGTGACAAAGGGAGCAAGGGACTTTTAAACTTCGGTAGGTGGTTCAGCTAGCGATTTCAATTTTACTTTTATCATTATGTTTCCTTCAAAAAAGCTGAACAATTATCGTATCTGAATAAAGTTAAAAACCAAAATAATATTTTTACTGCATAAACGTTGGCTATTCCATTTTGGGAATAAAGCCGTTTTAATCCTTTCGCTAATTTTACATAACAGAAAACTGAAATAAATATTCAATACTATTTTGTAAATGATATTTTACATAATAAATAGTACTGTTTTTTAGTGTGTAACACATACTGTATTTTCATTTGGGTATTTAGTTTTAATAATGTTACAATGGTTAGAAATATTTTAGGCTTAACCATAATCTAACGATCACTTTCCAGATTTCTACATAAGTGTTTTCTAGATCATAATATTTTTATTAAAAAGAGCCGATAAATATATTACTTATTGAATAACCAAATAAATAATAAAAATCGCAACGTGCCAACCCTTTAACAAGACAAAGTAGCAAAAACTGATAAAACATGTTCAAATACTCTGCATGTGTTGAGTTATGGTTGTACCGTGACGTCAGGGGTACCAAACCGTTTTACATACATACATAGACTCACGGCTGTAAATCCCTAGAAGGGGTAGCCAGAGCTAAGGAATTAGAAATTTCTCAGCCACTTTTAGAAAGTTGAGAGGGGAGAAGATGGTAAAATGAAGGTTGTTGGTGATGGGTCTCCAACCGCATCGCCTAAAAATCCCTTAAAAACCCTAATACCGTTAGTCGCCTCTTACGTACACCCACAGGAACAAATAGGGTAGTGCTATTCTAAGCCGACACTGAACAGCAAACCCGTTTTATCTAGCTTATTTAGCTCACTAAGTTATACTTGAGGTCATTCAAGATGATGCAATAATATATTACCTCAATTAAGATATTCATTACTAAATACAGAATCTTCCGACTAAACAGATGTGCAAGGCATGAATAAGTTAATTACTTTTTATTTTGGAAATTGGTAACATAGAGTAGGTTAATTTATTTAAAGTTTAAGCAAAAATATAAATGCATTTTTAATATCAGAAATTGTTAGTCAGTTCTTGAATTAAGAAAAATGGATTTATTTAAATAAATCGAGATCGGAAGTCTAAAATAATATAGTTTAAAAGTAAAACGAATACTTTTAAAACTTTCTATTATTATTTAATAATTTGGATGAAGACGCATCAACTTTTTGAATTGTTCCATCGTTTAATTCTTAATTCTGCAAAACAAAATTGAGACACATAATGTATTGGAAAAAAAATTAATCAAAAAGTTTGACTTATATGAAATTATAGCCATTCTATGCATTCTTGTTACCATTGCGGCTTATATTGTGCCCCTTAGGGGTCTCGTTGGGCTCTACAATTGAAACCTTAGTCGTGTTGGCAATGACTTCATATAGTACTTTATAATTGCATAATTAAAGCACATTTTTTATCATGGTTGTTAACGGTGAGGGAAAACATCGTGAGGAAACCTACATGACTGAGTTGTACTTAGTCATGTGACAGTGTATTCGTACAAAACGGCGATAGGCCTGCCCCCTATCACGTGAGTACACTGTCCATGAAAAACGTGGGTACTCTGAACATCAGGTGACAAAGTCACGTGATGTTATTAGTACCTCTGCCAACCACTTCGGGGATATTCGGCGTGAACGTTTATGTTATGTTATGTAATTGAAGCACACTTGAATATCTTACTTTCTTGAGAAATTTCGCTAGAGCTTTGAGAGTTCAAATAATAGTGTTTAAACAATCTTAAACCGCTTTAGGAGAGATGTTTCTTATTAAAAACGCACATATGTATATGATATGTGTACAATGATCTGTATCGAAATCAAAAAAATAAAACATAAGTTTTCAATATATCGTAAATTTATAGTTTTATTAAATATAAAATATTATTAAATGTTCACAACATTTAAAAACCAAACAACATTTATACACCTCGCATCCAACCGCATGGAGCGCCATAATTCACGAGATACAACATGAAATTCCATGCAAAAGAAGACACACTTACGTAAGAATATTATCGAAAGCCGACTATACCGTTTCGATTTCCTAAACATAAAACCGGGTACCAGTGAGTTGCGACACAGCTCCAATGAGGCAACAAACCCGACATTTTAACGTTATCACTTGATATTCGAATAAAAACGTTTTTGTCCATATCGCTATCGGAGTAAAACGCCCGTTTGTAATTATGCCGCTGGACCGTTGAACGCAGGCGTCTTTTCTCATAACTTTGACATGTTTACGAGACGCGGCGGCGGCGGTTTTTACCTGTTCAGTGTTGGCGGTAATGCGGTTGCACGGGCGGGTCTTTGGACGCGCGGATGTTTGGTCGTTGGGTTTTCATTGCTTTTTATAGAATGGGGTCTTCTCAGGACCCGAAGGGCAAGTAAAAGCGCTATTTTATCGACACGATAACGGCTAGAATGAGATGGCAGTATACGATACTAAGTAAGTGCGTAAGAGATGCTTTATCCCACGCGATAACTAGTTAGTTAAACACCGCTCGTACTAGCCGGGCTGCAACCTAAATCAAAAGTTTATGTTATATTTTAAATAAAAATGTTATTGATGAGGAATAAGTCTAAACAGTTTTAGAATTTTGCATTTTCTATAAAAAATATTGTACTTTTGTACATTTGAAATTTTTGGTATTATAAAAGTTTCTACTACATAATTATAATCATAATCATATTTACAAAAACTATAAATGATCGGTCCCCATATAAAAAATACATACCTTTTACACTCTAAATAATCACTGAAGAAAATATTAACAGCGCCGGTTTTTTACGCGCCTCCTAACCGCTCGTGCGATTATAATAGACAAGCAGAGTACCGCTTAATATCTAGTGCGTAGGATCATTCGACCATACTGCGGTATATTTATTGGCAAACTTTAGACACCTGACCATAAAAATAAAAATTGTGAAACACTACACACCATTTAATTGAGCAAGCTGAGAGCTCTAGTAACCAATCAAAAATGTCTTTCGGTTCGGATTCGTTCGCGGTGATAAATGAACCATATAAGTTTAGAGTTGGGACACGTAACGGATGATATGAAACTAGTTTTCACTGAGATTTTATTGTGCAATCGGATTAAAATTCCGATTTTTGTGGTAAGAGATTTTAATTAACCTACGACAGCGGCCATTATTTCGAGATTTTTCTACAATATAACATATATAACGTCACCAACGAAAAGAGAGAGGGTAGAGCTATTTTTGACTAAAAACACATGAGATAATAAATGAATGGGAATCCAAACACAACAAGAATACTTTCAAAGTCTTTTCAATTTACACAACCGAATTCGCTAAGAGAAACAATCGTATATGGTTTAATATCGAGACTTGGTTTTGCTAGAAAACACACATACAAAAACTCACGGCTATATCTTCCTAGCAGGGGTAGCCAGATCTTCAGTATGTAATACCACAGCCACTTTTCGATGTTAAGTAAGAAAGAGAATGGTAAATAAATGTTATTGGTTATGGGTCTCCAAACGCATCGCTCAATACCCTATCACTATCACTTGAAGAACCTCAATACCCTAGGTATGTCTCCACTTACGACATCCGCAGGAATAAATAGGTTAATGCTTGTCTGAGGCTGACACTACTAAGTCACAATTATTTCATATATTATTTTTATGTACTGGATGCCTTATAATATTTATACGGTAAAATCCATTGCGTTATTTATTCTCATGGTTATAAATTTCGTACAAAAAGATAAATTCCTAGCATAAAAAACAGAAAATATTTGAAGTTTGACAGTGATTTCTTAGAACAAAGCGTAAGACATGAATTCCTCGTAGCGTTAAAAGTATTGATATAAATGAGTGAAAAACCACAAATAAAAAATGAAAGAGTTGAACACGCTATTGACTGAAACCTGTCAATATTTTTACACGTTAACGCATCAATACTTTTTCTACGCCACTACTTACATCGAGAAATGTACTGATTCTCAACAAACGTGAAATAACAAGAACTATCGCAACAATTTCTTGTCCTCTTCTGACACAAAATGGAAAACGTATTGGAGAGAACGAGAGGAATATGATTTGCTCTACTCAAACGTGTATTAATCATATTTAATTTCATAGAATAAATAAATATTGAATAGTAAAGATTAACTTTTTATCGACAATAACTCTGAATATATCACAGGTTTGCGTACACTTCTATAGACATTAATGGTCGCAGTGTCTTAATGTGTGCAAATTGATACATTAAATTAGCAAGGTATGAGCAGACAGAATAAATTTGTGGGTATAATACAGCACTAATCTGCAGTAATTCGATGATTACCATTCGGTTTTTTATTCTTGTATCAATACAATATGGTTAGCTATACGGCTCATCTTATAAATAAATTATTAAATATGATCAGTAAATAGTGAAATTTTGAGTTTAACGGATGCCTCTTTTTAATCACATTGCTTACGCTATATAGACGTTGATATAACGTTAGCTTGGAATCCATATACTCAACCAATTTTGGAAGTTCAAAAGAAAAATAAAAACAAATTAAACGATGGCGGGTCATCGCCAAACATTGGTCATATCGTCCAAAAAACATTTTATTTAATCAAAAGCCCCAAACTATCCTCATACTAAACTTGCAAAAAGGGATAGATCAGTGCTATTTTAAGTCAATACTACACTGCTACTATCAGAATATAAATTTTCCTCCCTCGAAAGACATACCTCTCCAGATTTCACGCTATGGTGTCATAAAAGGGACATCAATGCTTTGTAATGATAAAATTATGTATTTTTCAGCAGTAATCCGAGCAATTACCAATTAGTATTCTTATATTCTTGATATCACTTTCTTTGCCTTATTTCAGTACAATTAACTAAATTCAAATGTAGGTATGATTCTTAATTCAAAGTTAAGCGTTTGGGTAGGCCTATTTTCCTATTAAACACAAAATAATATTTTAAATGAGATATACGAAAATAATTTTAGATGGATATCTATTGCTAGACATTTATTCGCTCTCAAAGATCTTTATCTGCAAATCGTGTCCTCTACTGTTAAGCAATAATCCTGAATAAGCAGAGATAGAAAGGAGTATAACAATGCGAGAGATAACCATTTTATGATTTTTTCAATAGAACTATATAGAAAAGGCAATAGTTGGAATGACACAAACAACACACAAAAACATAACTGAAAATCATACAAACGGAAAATTACTACACGACTAAAAACGAAAAACCACCATTTCAACCGTTGGTTCTCTTACTATGTGTATGAATAACCATTTACTGTCCTTAAAAGGTTGTATAGCAATTAAAAAGTTTATTTAGTGCTGTCTCGGAGGCATTTCCCAGCATATGCCTACCCGTCCGGAACCGGCGAAAACAGATAAAAAGCGTTTTACCATCACGGTCAAATGAAGATATGTAATTAGATGTTTTTGCGAGGTATAGGCAATTTTTTCTCGACTATATATGGACATAGGCCTGAGCCAGCGCACACGAGACTGTAAGTCAAAATAACTCAGCAGAAACACAAGTGGAGCGAAATTCTGAGATATTAGACAAACACGGTTCGTTTCACATTCCGTATTGATAGCGAGTCATTATCAGTTATCTTTGCTCGTATATTCTACTATTTTATTGGTTGCCTACACATGAGAAATAATAAGAACAACAGCGAGTGGTACATTTAAAAAATAATTAGTAAAGTTAATGTTTAAGTCGCTCAGGCACATACAGTAATAAATGATTGGCAATAGATATTTATTTATGTATGAATAGTTATATTAATACTCCGTCAATGGCGAACAATCACAGAGGAACCATTGAAATCAAACCAGGAATAGCTAAGCAAAAGAAACAACCAACCATGTTGGCAAGTGAAAGGACAAGTATGAAATATGATTGTGCAAAAAGTGCTCAAATTGATCAGGATCATAATTATAACGTGGCTATCAATATTTCCTATTTGCTCTTATGGCAAGGGAACTGATGATGTGAGTATAGTTTCGTATGTACCTCGATTGAAAATATAGAATAATACGAGGGGCATGCCAATAGAAGTAAGATGCTCTTTTCTCATTTAATTGACACTAGCAAGCTATACACCATATTGACATATTTGAATGTAGAACACACTTCTTTTATTTATTTTTTATTTGAATGAGCATCATTTTTCCAAAAATCTGGAGGGAATTCACTTGCAACAATGGAGCTCAGTCGACGTGATTTTCGCGCTATGATTTATTATGACTTCAAAAAAGGTTTAAAGCCTCAAGAAAGTTTTGAACTTTTGGCTTCTACTTTTGGTAAGTCTGCTTGATCCCGAGCAACAGTATTCAATTGGTTTGCTGAATTTAAAAGAGGACGAAACGACGGACTAGGAGATAAATTCAACGGAGGCGAGAAAAAAAACGTATATGATATACTGACTGGTAACGACACATGGCTGTATAACTATGATCCCGAATCAAAGCGACAGTCGACTGTATGGTGCTTTGAAGACGAGCCAACTCCAACGAAATGGCGCCGTGCACGAAGCACACAGAAACAAATGGTCGCCTCGTTTTTCTGCCAAACGGGTCATATTGATACTGTTGTGCTAGAGAATGAAAGAACGGTGAACTCCGAATGGTATGTGACAGTTTGGACTCCAACAGTAATATCAGCTTGGTGTGACAAGCGACCGAAGTCAGGAATCCGGCACCTTCTCTGGCACCACAACAATGCGGCGCCGCATACGTCTGCCAGAACACTAGACTTTTTCAACTCGAGAAATGTGTCAATTCTCCCTCACCCGCCATATTCCCCTGACCTAGCGCCTTGTGATTTTTACTTGTTTCCAAAAATCAAAGAATGACTAAAGGGGAAGAGGTTTAAAAGCAAAGAAGATGCGCTGGTTGTCTATAATGTCGAGATTTCTGAGGTATGAAAAGAAGAGTGGTCACAGGTATTTTCCATTTGGTTCAGACGTATGGAAAAGTGTATACGTCCTCAGGCAAACGGTGCAAACTTTGAAAAGATCGATACTTGTAATAAAGAATAAATTTTATAATTTTTGAGTATCTAGTTTCTTTTGGCATGCCCCTCGTACTATGGTTACTTAGTGTAAAGATTGTTAGTTTTAAATAAAACGTATGTAGCTCATTAGGAGACACCTATGGGTATGGGTAATGTAATAAGTTTACTTAGCTTCTTTACAGAATTATTTTAAATCATGGATTCCTACTAAAGGACAATATGAAAGAATAGGTCCAATGTTTTCTTTTTATATTAATTTGATACAATATGTGTAGTGTAATATTGTATGATTATAAATGGCGATTACGTTTGCCTCATATCAGTATATAATCAAATAATGTACCCAAAATAAAACGGGGCCACGCGATGCATGTTTAAGGTCAAAATGACACGCTCTTGACCAAATCGCTGATCGATTCTAAAATAAAAACCTTCGGCGTATCAAATTAAAAACGGCGATCGAGAATATTTTATAACAAAATTCCCATTTTCCTTCAAATCGGCAATAAATTATTTCGCCCGAGGTGCGTCTGACGGAGAGCCGGCCACGCAACGCGTGTTAATGGCGATTAAAAAAATAACCACCAATTATTATGTAAGAAAGTTGAGTCAAGCCCGAAGACCCCCTAGGGACTCTTGAATTACTTGTATTAAATAAAAAAAATGGCTAACCAAGACGATCACAAATAAATAGGAGTAGAGGATGACCACCGGTAATTATGGCTAATAGTGATGCTCGGATCAGTGGACACCCTCGCTAACGGTACATAACATTCCTTGGTTCATCGTAAATGACATTTATTTATAATCGCTGATAATAATATTTGCAACGCAATTTTGTGACGGTTTTATAATGAACAAGTCACCAGTACGTAACTATACAATGTTGCTGCGAATTACGTCTTAGGACATTTTCGAACATACATACATACATATACTCACGGCTATAAATCCCTAGAAGGGGTAGCCAGAGCTAAGGAATTAAAAATTCCTCAGCCATTTTTTATTTTTATTTTATTATGATATACAACAGCACATTTAGAAAACTTAAAAATAATTTGTTATAAAGAACTACAAAATTTCTTAGCCAATGACAGGATACCACTTAAGCATTAAAATATAAAACAGAATTAGTAACATTCTTACTGTATAACATTAAATTTAAATAAAAAGAAAAAAGTTTGCTTAATGAAAAGAGAAAAGAATAATAATACCCTTACTTAACACTTATACGACAATAATAAACAAATATATAATATATTACATATAGACATACGAATATAAATAAATTTATATGAGATAGATAAAAATTAAGGTACGTACACCCACCGGAAGAAATGGGCTGCTATTTTAAGCACTACACAGCAAATGAAAATTTAAAGTAAAGTAGAACTAACCTATTCTCATCAAGGAGATTCTTATTGGCGATTCGCACGGGCATTGCTCTAGTATGATGAATATAACTATAAAACGTGTGCCGTGTAGCGCCGGCTTAGAATGTCGTTACCCCTTTCTACCCACGGGTGTCGTAAGAGGCGACTAAGGGTATTGGGGCTTTTTATTGGATTTTTGGGCGATAAGGTTGGAGACCCATCACCAAAAACCTTTATTTTTACCATCTTTCCCCCCTCAACTTCCAAAAGTGGCAGAAGAATTTATAATTCCTTAGCTCTGGTTACCCCTTCTAGGGAAATATAGCCGTGAGTATATGTATAAAAAATATGTATCATTCTATTGATGCAAGTTCGTAACTCAGCTTAGTAGATCCAATAACCTTGTAGAGTTTACGTATACAACATTGCTTTCTCCTCTTCATCGTCTATGCACATAAATGAAATTGAATTGTCTATTTGTAACAAAACTACGTTTCTCTGATATTTTGACAGTCTTTTTATTCCTTTTATTTTGAAATGATGACTGATTTTGACGACGCGCTTACTGGTAGAAAGCTGATACCCGGAATGCTAGAAGCAGATAAAATAAGACTTAAGTTTTTTAGTCTCATTCGTTACTTTTTAAGTACTCAAATATTTAGGTTTTAGTGAGCCTTTGCCGGATCGGGCAAAAAAAAACGTAAATTTTTAAAGTATCGAAATCCAACAAAATGTTAACAACAGCAATACCATACAAACTCCAGGACACACTATAAACTCAACTCCCATCAAATATGATTGTCAAGCTATAAAAGTCAACCGAAGATTTGATCCTCAAAGCGCATTGACAGACGATCCATTACCGTCCGAGTAAGGAGTCGATCGAACGTAAACGGTACAAAAGCAGCCATCAACTGGTAGCCGTTATAAATAAACGCTCTGGAACCAAGTGGAAATTGCTAGAAGCAGTCCTATTACACGTAATTCAGAAGCTGCTCTTAGCATATTGGCTGGCTTACTTATAGATTGATACCATGATTCCTCGATAGTTCTTGGTTACTTTAATGATTAGTCGTTTTACATAGAATAAGTATCATGTCTTTGTGTTACAAATCTAAAATTTTTACCTATGCTCATGGCTGTGAATAAGAAAAAGGGTAGCCAGAGCTTCTGACTTAAAATATTTTTCATCCATATTTGGAAGATGTATGGAGAAATATTGTAAAAGTAACGTATCGTTGGTAATGGAACTCCAGCTACTTTGCCTACAATCTTTGAAGGCCCCATACCCTTAATCATAATTTACGACACTCGCGGGCATATATGGGTTAATGCTATTCTTAACCGCTACTACACAGATTCATTACCGAAAGAGTGACACAAATGACAATAGACACCTAAAGAATAATAAATGCGTATTTATTTTCTATTCCTGTTCTTCAGTAACCTTAGTAACTGATGGTCAATAATTCTGAGCTTTACATTTCATTCATCATCACGGTAGCATCAACACTTATAATGTTTACTTCACCATGCTCTGTAATTATTGCTATGAATTGTTGCCCTTGTTTATCAACATCACCACACTTGGCCACCGAGCAAATTTATTTGTAATTAATTCAATGTTTCTCTTACGGGACATCAAGGAAAGCTGCACAAAGTTAGAAATGAAACTAAATTATAAACTTATTCATAAAGCAGCGCAGCGTGTGGAATTTCCTCACAGCTTTCATTCTTGAAAAAAGCTACTTCATCATAAATACCTCCAAAATTTATCAAATATTAGGCAAATCGCATAGTGTAATAATATTAAATTAAACATGATAGACTTCTCATAAATAAAAGATGTTATTAAAGGAAAGAAAAATTTCGACACTGGCGGGGTTCGAACCCGCGACCTTCGGGTATACGCCCCCGTCGCTCTGCCAACTGAGCTACAGTGTCAGTTGGCATCCAGCGCGAAATTTCTCTATCCTTTGTTTCTTTTTTTCACGTTCAAGTAGTGTTTGCGTTTCCTACCTCCGAATTTTAACTAATTCGGACGGCCACTTGTCTACCTTTTCAGATAGAATGCAAATGTTGGAAACGCCTAACTATCACATAATTTAATGTTTTTTGACATGAATTCCTCATGTGGGGATTATTACTCATAAATAAAAGATGTTATTAAAGGAAAGAAAAATTTCTACACTGGCGGGGTTCGAACCCGCGACCTTCGGGTATACGCCCCCGTCGCTCTGCCAACTGAGCTACAGTGTCAGTTGGCATCCAGCGCGAAATTTCTCTATCCTTTGTTTCTTTTTTACACGTTCAAGTAGTGTTTGCGTTTCCTACCTCCGAATTTTAACTAATTCGGACGGCCACTTGTCTACCTTTTCAGATAGAATGCAAATGTTGGTAACGCCTAACTATCACATAATTTCATGTTTTTTGACATGAATTCCTTATGTGGGGATTATTACTCATAAATAAAAGATGTTATTAAAGGAAAGAAAAATTTCGACACTGGCGGGGTTCGAACCCGCGACCTTCGGGTATACGCCCCCGTCGCTCTGCCAACTGAGCTACAGTGTCAGTTTTTCTTTCCTTTAATAACACCTTTTATTTATGAGTAATAATCCCCACATGAGGAATTCATGTCAAAAAACATTAAATTATGTGATAGACTTCTGTTCTTTCATTATATTTTATACTGTGTCTTACTGTCCATTTGAATTAACTACTATCTTTAATTAATTATCTACGATCAAACATACATGAATTGTACGCAAAAATAATGATATAGCTTACAATCTTAATGCCCAAAGAAATCATAATATTAGTACCACGTTCAACTTCAACCACACAGTGAGCCACAATATGTAAACAAGAGCATTATTGATGAGATGCTAATGAAACAAAATATTTAATTTGGGGTAATAAAGTCGAAGCCTCTTGTAAATCAGTAGCTCCGTCATAAATTGTAAAATAAACAGTGCAATCGTAAAAAGAATAAGCACAATAAGCTGGGCGTCGACAACAGATCATTCAATTATACGCCTTTAACACTTATAAACCGACAAATTAACATGTCATGAATATTATTTAACTTTTTCACCATTATGATAATTTGCTGTGGCCCTAGAATTAACTCAGAGCAGAGAATACGGATCTTTCCGAATATTTGCATACATTACAATACTAATTTCGATACTGGCCCGTGCACCGCAAAAAATACCGGAAATATTTAGTCATATTGACTCGTGCGCCGTTTGATTAATAGATCCACTGAATTGATCTATTACGCATAGAAAGATCATTATAAATATTTATAAATGCTAATTATTATATGTTTTTGTTCTCTTTTGATGTTAATATTTTGAATGTTGAAACTTGTAGAAGTGATACAAAGACCTTTGTGGGTATAGGTTAAAGATCGCAAACCTTTAATCCTTTTGTATTTTTAAATAATATTGCATAACAGTTAAAGCTATGTTACTTCCTGTTATAGTTTTAAATATTTTTAGTAAATAAATGTATATTTAATAAAATACTATTTTTTTATATTTATATTTAAGTAGACAGGTGAAATATTATTGCTACGTCCTTGAAGGGAACACATATCTCCATTTCTGTACTTTATGTTATGTAAATTAAGATATTATGTGAATTCAATAAAGAACAACACGGTAACAAGGGTATTGCTTCCTAATAACAGTGTTACCAAAAATTGTTGCAATAATCCAGATTAATAAAAATACCCTGTTTGTTAAAATGATAAACGTCAAGATAAAAAAATATGTATCGTTTATTGAACACTTTGATGTTTGGCATAAAGACAAATTTAATGCCATTTGTAGTTTTAAATTTTAAAGTTTTAAATTTAAATAGCAACCCTTTTTCTATCTAAAAAACATGTCAAGTAATCTGAGATAATAAAAAAACACTGTGGTTTCCATAACATCATCACCACATATATATATCACCATCTTTTCATATCTCATTTTACAAAATCATCTGAAAAACTGTTAATTCTATAGCTGCAGCTTTTTAGAATAGTAAAGAATATAAATTTCTTTATACTCAGTAAATTTCATGAACTAAAGTTTACATGCTCAATGCAATTAACACTATATGAGTGATGACGTTTGGTATACACCAGTGTTCTACTTATATGTGCACTACTAATTAGTACAGGTAGTAATTAATAAGACTTTTGATCTTGATTGCAGTCTCGATGTGAAAAAAACGAATCAGATTATTTTTCTTTGCAGAAGTTACGAGTATACTGTGATAGCTTGAATAATTTAATTGTAGGAATATTTGTTACATACATACATATACTCACGGCTGTAAATCCCTTAACGGGGTAGCCAGAGCCTTGTAATGAGAAAATCCTCAGCCACTTTTGGAAGTTAATTGGGGAAAAGATGAATATTTGTTCTTCCGCGGTAAATATCTAAACTTCCAAATGTATATCTTGGTTTAAAATCCAGAATCCTAAAGGACTTTAAACTTTTAAAGTTATATTTTTAGATTCTAAAGATTCGATAAACTATCGAGTATATCGTACAAATTTATTTGTTTTTGTCGCGTGTCTAAACTATGCGGGCAAAAACACTTGATATATTTTGAAAAAAAAAATACTCTTTAACTCCTTTAGATGTGCTTAGTGTTAATGCTTTGCTGTTTAAAATAAAGTAATACAATAATAAACAATTAAAAAACTTTATTACTCTTAAACACATAAAAAGATTGATGGATGTAAACGAAGCTAGAGAGATTTGCCAGGATCATACGAAGTGGCGGTTCAGTCTCTGCCTACTCCAATGGGAACTAATGGCGTGGGTATGTATTTTTAAACAGGAAATTTTAAATTACGTTCCATCATTTCACACTGCTTTTACTGTGTCGGCTTAGAATTTGCTGTGTAGTGTCGGCTTAGACTAGCACTACCCCATTTCTTCCAGTGGGTGTACGTAAGAGGCGACTAACGGTATTGGGGTTTTAAGGGATTTTTGGGCGATGCGGTTGGAGACCCATCACCAACAACCTTTATTTCACCATCTTTTCCCCATGCAACTTCCAAAGGTGGCTAAGAAATGTCTCATTCCCTAGCTCTGGCTACCCCTTCAAGGGATTTATAGCCGTGACTATATGTATGTTTGTGTATGTAGTTAAGTAAAAATATACATACAGAGACGTAGCCTCTAAGAGGCTTGTTGTCAACTAGGCAATGGCAAGTCATGTGTGGTATTACACTTCCTTGGAATCTCCTCTCTGCGCATTTGATCACAACGGATAGAGCTCTAAGAGATGCACAATATTGTACAAACTAAGCAATTATAGGCGGGAGCATTTCTGGTATATTATGTAGTGACAGCCACTTACCGGAAAACTGACGACTTGAAAGTGAGCTAACGAATTGGTACAGCTTGCAAGTTAGAATGGATGAGGACAATGTAGAGAAAGAGAGACTGTATGCTTATATCAGATGATCCTGATTATTTCATTGTACAATCCTCGTTTTGTCTAAACCATGATGTATGATACGGGCCAGGCAGAACTTTGAAATAAGCTATTTCGCACGACACTTAGTTTTAATTCATAAATTGTCTACTCTCATCAGAAACCGTGGTCTTTCACTGAGCATAGTTGCTCAGTATAAAAAATAAGTACGTTCATATATTGCTTTGTATAGCAAAAACAATTATTATCGTATGATAGCGATTATAAGATACATATGACGTTTCCTTGTGGGTGTGGACAGAAGGTAACCTTGATCGCGACTAAACATTCTTGTGATTGCAAAACTATTACGCAGTTAGGCGTCGGTACTATGATACATGTGTCAGTATTCGTAATTGATTAACTAAGTGGTTTGTTTTATACTTACAATTTGTTCTGGCTTTGTATTTGTATATATTAAGCGATCGAATCGGTAAGAGAGGTTTTATGGTGCTTTAAAATGGAACCTTTAATAGGCCTGTAAGAGTTTTGAACATAATACTGTATAAATTTATATTTCTTTTTCTTTTATATAATCATATAACTTATCATAAACGTTACATAAACGTTCACGCCGTTTATCCCCGAAGGGGTTGGCAGAGGTACCAATACTCCTGAACTCACATGGCAAGCGCCATCTAGTTTCCAGAGAAGGTACCCACGTTTTGCTTAGACAGTGTACTCACGTGATAGGGGGCAGGCCTATCGCCGTTTTGTACGAATACACTGTCACATAACTAAGTACAACTCAGCCATGTGGGTTTCCTCACGATGTTTTCCCTCACCGTTAGCAACCATGATAAATTAACCACACATATGACTTTAAAAAACACAAATTGGTGTAGGCCCGTCCCAGGATTGGAACTCACGCCCTTCTGTTTTTTGGGCGGGTGTTCTACCCACTGGACTATCATGTCGCTATATCATATATATTTGTGAATATTATTTGCCTTATATTATTCTTTTAATACACTTAACGCCAAAGGATCCAAAGTTCTTTTCTTATGTCTATGCTTGTCGACGTATAGAATGGTGTCAATTTCCATTTATATTAAGTTTTCATAAATCATGTGACTAGTTCCTACATTATGTGACTAGCATGTTGTGTTTTTGGTTTTTATTATGTTTTTCCGTTAGTAATTTTCTGGATATCGATATATAAATATATGGATGGCAACGAATAAATTGATTACTTTCTATTTTAATACTTTTAGTGTCGTTCATTTTAAATTATTGGTATTCATTTGCTTATCAATTTGCCCCATGAAACAGCTTCAAAAAAATCTTAAAGTGTAAGTCATGAAATACTGCTACGTAAATTATACCCATGAGCTTTAGTAGCGAATCCAACATAGTAACAGTGCCAATTCAATGCCTTCCATTAGTCTTTTCCATAGTTGGAAAAACACCATACATATTTCATCTAAGCCATCGTGTTACGTCAAGCCACATTAATTTGAGTGTCAAATCTGTACCGACTGGTCTAACAGGTTGTCATATGACAATGTCAGAGAGCTTCGAAAGAACTTGATATTATCATTCGACCTCGAATAGGTTTTGTGGCTCTTTGTAAGGTTGTTGGCAAATGAGAGACAGTGTTATATAACTAGTTGTACTACATAATACTCGTTGTCGGGCTAGTTTGAAGTTGTAATTTGCCAGAATAGACAAGATAAGATGTAACGAAGCAAAGATTACCTCAATGTTGTCTGTGTAACCTTCAATAGCAGGTTGATGAAATCCTAGGTGTCATTGTGTATCTGTAGCTACAGAATTTTTCGGGACGCAATTTATCTCGAACAACATTTTCAAAACTAATGTATTTTTTGCATATTAGCATAATAATTAGTTTAAATGGTGCCAAAATTTACAAAAAGAAATAGTTTTGTTAAAATAAAGCTTCTAAAGTTTGGACGTGAATTGAAATATTTTTTGAGAAATTAAACAAAAAAATAAACCTATAAACTAAAACCCGTCCCTACGAGGAAACGGAGAAAAAGAAAGCAATTTAGATAGAAATGAAGAAATCGATGGGTCATATTTGCCGTATTTGGTTTTAAATCTTAACTTATCATTTGATATCAGTACACGGATTCAGTTGTAACAAAATGAAATTTTAGTTTGGACTAGTGGATCGTCCCAGCTTCGCACGGGTAGCGTTGTTTTTTTAAATATCTGAGGTTTCTTTCTTCAGTCACTGCTCAAGCATTGTGAAATTCAGCGCAATGTTTTCAATTTATTAAATTTATAGCACTCCCTAAACAGTGTAGTTTGGTGATTTTAAATGCGCTTTGATGAACGGTTCAGTATTTCCGTTTAATAGCAAATTTTTAAATAAAACGCTATGAAGTATTTATAACAATCTAAAAAATAAATCATTACGTGATTTATAATGCAACTACTCGCGCCGTCTAGTATGTTATATGTAAATTAGTAAAGATTTGGTTTGGTCACGGGCGCGATGGCTTATTTTATGTATAATTTCGGTGTTTGTCTACCGATTTCTATGATTCTTTTTTTATTGAATAGGTAATAATGTTACCTTTTTAAATTTGGGATGAGTGAGACGTTTACAAACGTAAGAGTAAACAAATATAATCAGAATGATCCGAACTGCTAAGCTATCAGGAATTACACGTGTTATTGTGAGTCAACCGTAAAAGATAGACATAAACTGCTGAGGATTTTTTTTTAGATTATTTTATGAAGAATATTTCCGTCACACATGATTTCTATGTAAGTTTAACCATTGAGGCTGCACACGCGACGGAAGCTTAAAAAATGGAGTAACTTCTCCCGTTTTCCCAAAATTTCCCAAAATTCCCCTTTACTACTCTGCTGGAAAGTATACAAAAACCTGCGCAGGTGTATGAAGAATAATTGTACCAAGTTTCGTAAAAATCCGTCGAGTAGTTTTTGTTTCCATAAGGAACATACAAACCGACAGACAGACAGACAGACAGACAGACAGACAGACAGACAGACAGACAGACAGACAGACAAAAATTTAACTGATTGCATTTTTGGCATCAGTATCCATCCCTAATCACCACCTGATGGTTATTTTGAAAATATATTTCATGTACAGAATTGACCTCTCTACAGATTTATTATAAGTATAGATTTAAGATTTTTGGTTTTTTATTATTCTGTTGGTTTTAGAACTTTAGTAGTTTGCAAGTGCAGAGAAAAAGCTCAAGAATATGTTTTATCGCGAACTGCTTATTTTTCAGCTATGACGAAATAAGTTGGTACAACGATGATGAACATGATAATCAAAAACTCTTTAATTAAAATACTGTACTTTAAAGCTTAAAGGTACGTATAAATTCATAAAACTTCAAGCCTAGTGAACTCAAAGGCTTGACCATTTAGCACCCTCAGTAATATAATTAAAAAGACCCAAGCGTCACGCCAATTAATTTTCCAAAGTCAAAACTGGCTCGTACCAGTTTTAGGCAGTCCGATACGGTGGATAACTTTATGGCCTCAGACGAAGAAGCTAAAATTACATACGAGTTCACTCTTACTAAGAGATTTATTGATCTAGGCCTAAATTTCTCTTAACTGTAAAGTGATGGTAATTAAAATAACACTTTTAATAGCAAGCATATTTTTAACTGCTGGTTTATTAAGAATCATGTCGTATTTCATATCCTCTGTGTTTTGAGAAGTAAGGTAATTGTCTCATAATAACAATGGTTGATGAATTTGGTGATAGATCTCCTGCCCTATCCCCCAGCAACCACATAAAAGCTCCAAAACGTAAGAAATGGGTGGTACTCAGCTGACCTTGCTAACTCAAAATGCTTCATTTGTAATATTATTCTAGAATTTATTCTTTATTCTTAAATTCTTTATTTATCAGCAATAATCCCCACATGAGGTTTTCATGAACAAAAAGATTTAAATTATTCTAGAATGTTCAAACTCGGAAAAAAATATCTCGAAATAATATTCTTGCATGAGTGATACATTGGACGTTATGGAGATATTTAAAGGAGGCTCATCATATATATAGGATGGATGGTTATTAGAAAGATTATGATAATTTGGGCTTATTCCTATTTAAAAAAAATACCAATACCGTATACATAATGTGAGTTTTGAAACATGATTCTTTTTCTATCTCTGTCTGTTTTGATTATTGTTCATCTCATTTACATAGTATTTTAAGTCGGGTCCATGTTTATAAACTTTGTACTATCTAAGACAAGCTTACTTACAATTACATTATTCTACCAAACTTCAAAAAATAAGAATATCTAATTTTGAAGCTCTGGCTTCCCCTTTTTAGGATTTACAGCCGCGAATATGTGTATGTATGCATACAAATATAATTGTGCTTTGAAGATTTACTCTGTGATAAATTGAGGAATCAAGACTTTATTTAAAAATCTTATAAGTCAATATTGTTAATTGCCTTCACTTCTTCAATTTCCTTTTTAATTATGTCATTTCTTTACCACGTTTCTTTATATATTCTCACTTTTAATTAAACCATCATCAAATAGCTTATTAGAGATACCTGTTTGCCTTAAGCAATAGTAGTTTATCAGGTACGGGTACACCATCAATCGTGGGTACACAAGTTATTTACGCACAAATGTCACTTCGTAAAATATGGTATATGGGCTGCGCGGGCGCATGATACTACTAATTAATAATGCTCGCGGCAATCCTACCGTTTATAGGGTCTCGTGTTAATGTGTTTCTCAATGTTAATACTGCATATTAGTTTCTTAATTATTACTGTAATTTACAATTACCAATGGTTTTACAATACGTTTGTTTGGAATGCAAAATGGAGTTTTTTAGTCGGTAAAATAACTTAGTTCATTTAATATGAAAGTTGATAAGTATAAGTAATGAAATAGTGATATAACGAAACATAGTTATCATTTTCATAGCATCGACCATAGTTTTTTTTTTATTTCTATGTTGGTTTTGTGAAACATTTAAGATGATAGTGTGGGATATGAAATCAAAGTATTGCTGCAGATACATAATAATATGTGATGCCGGTAATCTGACCACAAAGAAGTTTAATGGATTAAATTTCTTAGTTTTAAGCTCAACGTGAGATACAACATACACATATACATACGTATACTCATACTAACGCCGTTAGTTCCCATTGGGGTAGGCCGAGACTATCGATCGCCACTTTGTAAGATCGTGTCAAACCTCACTAGCTTCGTTTATCCATCCATCGATCTTCTCATACATGCTCTTTTATTCTTCATTCTTCGGACGCCTGTTTTTTTTAGCACACTCGCTATTGGGCCCAAATGCGTCCTCCGATACAACTAGTACCAATATATGGGCCAATACAGTACCTACAATCCATCCACATGAGCACTAGATGTTCTTTGTATACACGTAGGTTTTTTTACTATATTTTCATACAACACTCATCAAATCCAGCTTAAATCATTTAGCCAAATAAACGAACCAATCAAAGTTTCATATTTACAAAATCCAGCTTTACTAATACTGAGTATTAACTCAGTTTGGAGGTCACACGGCCTGATATCAATTAAACATGAAATTGAGAATGCAGTAGTGTGGGTTGCTAGGTCAAATAACACCATATGCACACCAAACTTATCTAAAATCATAGCCTCCAGTTGCTTGACATACTAAAATTATACCCCACAGCATCATTAATATTAATTACAGGCGTGAGCTATTAATTTAAAAGAATATTCAAAACTGTAATTAAATCAGTCTTGTCAGCTTTCTCCACGCCTAGTTTAAAAAAGAAAACGTAAGAAAGTACCGAACCAAGTGTTGCTAGGTAAGATCTAAAATTTTGGCTAAACAGTGTATTCTTTTATTTTGTAATAAAGTTACGGAGTACATTAAGCAAACCAGAATCCGTGACAGGCGAAAACGTAATTAACAGCGGTATCTCGATCAAATGGGATCCCTCTATTTTGGACAGTTTGACGTCGGACATTGACCTCGCCACGTTAAAGGTCCACACAAAATTCTTATAACCTTACGGATGTACTCATAAAAATGAAGGCATGTTAAAGAAAGTTATGTTCCAATTTCCAAAACTTGGTTCGAATCAATAACTTTTCCAGATTAGGCACATTGATAAATTCTTTCAAATTAGCCCTTAATGCCATAATGCAAAACCAACTATTACAATTATAACAACTCTACTTTGCAACAGATAAAGAATAATAAGATACAAAAATGATTAGTTCAAACAAGCTAAGCTAAAGATATCATAGTTATCTTTCATCAGATTGAGATCACCAAGTAAAACAGCAGAATACCCGCAGTTGTTCGTTACCGTACATCCGATGCTGCTACCGTTGTTGTGATATCGTTCATAGATAAAATCAATTTATTATAATGCCAAAGATGGGATTATCATCTGTGGGAATCAATAAACGATGTGCTTTGATTAGAATTTATTCTTAATTATACACCATTTGGGAAGAGAAGTAAATTTCGGATTGCAATAGATTAAATTTACGACCAATTACTTATATTTTTGTACGATGTAAAATATTGACGTAAGATATGATCTTAGGGCAGGTTGTTAGAGTTATGATTTTCTATTTCGAGACAAGCATTTTTTTCTGATTCATCGTGCACATTTTACTTAAAACTGTGATAATTGTTAAAAATTGTCCTTAGGACCATTGAGGCTAGGGCTCATAATGCCCATGTTTTTTTTTCTGTATTAAACGTAGCTTGCACTGGTGCTGGATTGCTATATAAGTTATCTTTGGCTAAGTTCAGCCTTTTTAACCGAACCAAAACAAATTTAATAAGTGACTTCTTGTTTGCAAACTTTGAAAAATAAACCATGATTCGATTTTAAGGACGACTAAAGACTCCAACGTCGTCACAGTTACACTTTGACTAGTTCTATCAAAATAATATTAGTAGCATAGTTTTGCATAGAATTTGACATATTAAAGATTTTTCAAGGTTTTAAAATATGTAGACAAAAGCATGGAGCCAACTCCTAATTTCAAAATATCAATCTAGACGTTCAATGCAGGGTTATGGTTTGTTAAATGTAAGTTAATTTGCTATTTACAAAACATATTACATCCAAACAATGTCTGCAATCAAATCTATGACGATGATACTATGAGCATACAACGGTAATTTAAAAAAAATATCTTGTCGTTTTATCGCGATGAAATTGTAATTTATGTAACCAATCAACAGAAAAATGATGAAAAATATTTCAAAGAAATATATATTGAAGAAGATTCGAATAGTCTGATTGGCTAGAGACAGCGATAGTTAATAGGCAATAAAACACATTTGAAATCCGATTATACCTATATTTTGTCTTCTTAACGATGTCATGGTCAAACTTCTATAATTCTTTCAAAATGGAAAATTTATGTTTATTGTAAAATCGTCTGGTTTTTTTTATGTTAGCTAGCGTGCATCGACTAGTATATTTCGTCGCAAAATTCGTCAATAAATTTGATATCGGCTCATTATATTTCTGATAACAATCTCATCACACAAAAGAATAACAAAAACCACTCACTATTTATAAAGTTATTTTCAAACTATTTCAGTTTGTGATAAATCTTTGCTTTTGCAACAAGTTTGATTAAAGTTATTGCAACCTTTTTAACATCTCTCCATACTTTCGTAGTACACACTTTGAGAGGAAGCATTTTAAATATTATACCAAAAAAATAAAATTTGATTTCTCGATGGCATCTAGTAGTCGGCATTGACAAGTTGAAATCAATATTTGCATATACTTGATGCAGCGAGTACAGCGTCCGACAGGTAATGTGCGAAGCGTGCCGTACTGCTCCTTATCTAAACAAACAGAAGATGGGTTCGATGACCTGCTGGCTGCTACCGGCCAGTAATAAGTCAATGGAACTATGAGTGATATAGCTCACTGGGGTACTTCAGGGTTACGATTTAGGTCCAATATGATTTTTTCATTTATGCGCTTAGCTCATTTACTACGTGTGGTAATAAGAAGTTCACAAATTGTACGCATTTTCATATTATTATCAATTACTACGTATTCTTGGTATATGTTGTAAAACATATAAAAACCAAGTAATCTGTCCAAAAGTAATATATATAAGAAAAACGAAAACAAAACAAAAGCTCAACCCAAATATATGCCATTATTAGACAATCATGAACTATAATACAAAAAGATATTGTTTCGAAAACAGGGTATTTAAAATACGGAATGGATGTCGCGTAGGTGTAACTAGTTGACAATTCTTCTTTAAAAACCTACAAACCGAACATGGTCTTTTATTGTTGGAAAAAGATTAGTTTTAAGTGTTTTTGGAGTAACTGGAACTATGTTGCAACAACTTCTATTGAGAACGAACATGAAGACGGAAATATATAGTTTGGGACGAGTTTTCAACAAGCTTTCACTTTTGCTGCATGGTAAAGAACACACATATAAATGCTAGTAACTCTTCGAATGGTATTATAGGAAAAAACAGAACCATTTATCTTCATTTGTTATGTTACAGAATCAAAAATATTTAGCAATTATATTGATACTCAATGCAATTCAACACTTTTGTTAACTAGATATATATAATTTAATTATATGTCCTCTAATGTATTAAACATTAGTCTATTATAAAAAAGTAAATTAAATGCATAATGATTCAAACATAACATGGTCTTGTAAAAAATAATATCCAAGCCTCAAATCTATAGTATCAGTTCAAAATTTCCTACTGTACATTCTAAGAAGTAGTAAAGAGCCGCCGCTTTTCGGTGTTGGTAGATCCAAGTCAATACGGAGACAATTGTGGACTCAGAGGCTAATTAAACACTTTTGTCATTTCGATATTGTACCTGTGAACTGTCAACCGCCGGCAAAGAATACATTTGTACAGATACGAAAGTCAACATAGATAGGCTAGTCTTGGGGTTTCTAGCATATTTTTTTTTCCAGAATTAAAACCAAAGCGCTTTATTAGCTCTCCATCTTCACGAAATTTATTATTATTAAAAATAAATCAATAAAATATAGAATTGCTCTAAAAAATATCATTTTTATATTGTCTTTATCATTATTCTTCTTAAGCATTGGTAATAATACGAAAACGCAAAATGATTCTTATAAAAAAAATATGAAATGGACCCTACGACAACCTCAAAAGATAATTTATAAACGGTGTAACAAAAACCCCAAAAAAAACTTTTGAATAGTTGTTCCGTTTTTCAGAAATAGTATAAAATATTGGTATATGAAAATCAGAACAAAAAGAGAAACATCGATTACGATAATATAGTGAAAACCTAATTTTAAAATAAAAAAATACAATCAGAACTCTCTAATCTCATCTGTTTTGTGCTTACCATTGCATCCCTGCATACGGCAGCTCAAAGACAAAGCAGTACATTTAAAATATTGACTCAATGCAAACGCAGTCGGCCGTTCTTACCCGCCGCCACTGCCTCGCTGTTTACCCAAGATGTCTTACCAAATATTCGATACCGGGAAACTAGTTTAAAGAAAGCATTACGTGTAACATTTACTTATAAGGACAAATCATCAATAGTATGATCAACGCAACCCTATCTCTACATATTATGTGTATGTATGTAATGTATTGAAAGATCAGTGATAGATTTATTTGATAGTATTACTACTACTGGTACTACTTCATAGTATACTTTTACAGTTTACTACTTCATTACTTTATTACAGTTTTGACTTTATCACATTGTTTCTGCCGCTACAGATATAATTGCAGACATGATTTTAAATCCCAAAATTAACCTGCATGGTGAATCTTTCTATTTTTTATGTATGATGTTAACTTTTTTTAAGCAGTATATCAGTAGGTAAAATATTCATAATTAAGTTGCTCATTTTTGCGTTATTGGTCTTTAGCTATTTAAAACAATCAACACAAACTTGTATATTAAAACTAACCGTTAACCGATTAGATTCACACACATAATCAAGTGCGACATTTGACCTATCGGTTGGTAATATTTATTGCTTCCGTTGCGATGACAAACATTTGTAATTGAGCGGTCAGTGCGGACAAAAAACTATCGAGTTACAAGTCCGAGAAAAGTGTTGCAACTTAAGAAACCTAATACACCTATGACGGCACCTATAGTGTTGTTTCCGAAAATGGTTCCGTTAAATTTGAGATTGACCGAAGTGTTGATTGTCAAAAGAATGCATCGGCAGGTGGAATACTGACCACCGGTCATCGGGGTGTCAGATTACATGGCTCTTTTCAAATTTATAAAGCGGAGTAAAGCTTGTCAGGAAGTGATGCGGTAGATTTAAAGAATTACTTTTAACGTCCTGACGGGAACATATACGGTCATTGTCGAGTATGAGAACTAATAGTTTTGCTTTGGTTAGATGCTTTGACCGACTCTCTAAAGGTGAATTCGAAACATTCAACGCAATTGATCATATCCAAAAAAGTTACAATATACATAAGAATACCAATTTAATTTCTTATCATTATTTTAAATTTATTTATGTATAATGACAATATTTTTTAAGCAATTAATCAGTATTCCACTAATACGTCATCTGATTTCATCTGTATAGGAAATCATTATAGTCAAGTCCAAACTGTGTAAATCATATTTAATAAAACATCGTATTTGTAACTTGGATCTGATTCCGACTCTTTATATTACGTCATCCATGCTATGATCAACATAAATGACCAACAATAATGAAGAACCAATAGATCCAGTAGCAACAGTATTAGAAAATTACGCGTATCAAATTGTTAGAATGAAGATTCAATGTTCGAAGTTTAATGGTCCCAAAAGCTGGAATCCACCTTTTCAACGTTTTAGTGATATCTGTGTATCAAAAGAAGATAAATATCGTACATTATTGATGCGGCTTTTTTTGATGTCAATTTTATCCCATTGCTTTAGACGAGTCTTTCCTAACCGGTCCAAACACACTGTATGAGGTAAATTATTTGGTTTCTTCTCTTAGTTCAATTTATCGTTTATCAGCTCGACTTCCCTTTCGCGTTAATTGTAGTTTTGTTTTATTTTTATTCATACCATGTTTTAAAGAATTTTTAACTTTATTTTATTTTGACTGGAAGCACAATAATAAATTGGACACATGTTAAAATATAGCGAACCATTGATATCGCTATTTATCGTATAATTACAAAGATACGAAAAAAATGTTAAACAATGTACAAACAAAAATAAGGTTACCAAGCACCTAAATATTATCGCTTATATCTTTTTTATATTTTCCAAATTCCTAAAGACTGAGTGTCTCTTCTAGCAATGATATTAACAACAGAACCTATTCAATGTCAGTAACTCAGTAGGTTGGACATAGTTGCACAATGAAAGCAGCACACCTTTGACAGGCGCGTGTAGGCAGTTATGACGCTGAGGAGGGCTGCACCACGCGCCGCCTTCAGTCTCCAACTCTTGAATTTCCTTAGCTTAAACTTCATAATGTAATTGAGTCCGAACAAAATCCGGCCCACTATTACCATACAATGGCTCAGTCAGTTCCGTCGGGCCCTCCAGGTCGCCGAGGGCAAAAAAACATTACCACTGTTCTACGTTCTACATTCAAAGTGGTATAACTTTCTATATGTTGTCAACCAATTGTGATTTTTAAACGCATTGTTTCTAGAATCAAATCAGAATGAAAAACATTTTGTCTTCAATGCAAGAAGGTTGTCAGACGTCCATCGAAGGCAGCACATTGCGAGCTCGACGATAGTTTGACGAGTGACGAGGCTCTGTAAAAACAGGAGTGTAACCTACCTTCCGTCGGAATGGCTCTCGCTTTTGACTTATCACCCACTGTTGTGTACATGCCCACAAACATACATTTACCAAAGAAAAATGCCAAAATGGTCCTTATTCTTAATACTTAAGGAAGTTACGTTGAAATGGGATAGTGACTTTGTTTAACGAATCCTTAGTTTTTGCGTCCCATCTCGACGTTTCCAGATTTATAAGTCAACTTTTTAGTCAGATATGTGTCGTTTATTTACGTTACTGAGTTTGTCTCGTTGAAGAGTTTTGTTTTTGACGTCGCTGACTTGTTTTATTGAATTCCGATGTTTCATTCTTTCGTAGCTCCCTCATTGTGCGAGGATAACAGTAATTATTTTTTATTTACTTCTTCAAATTTTGAATTGGGTTACAGCTTGGTTTTGGCATGCTACCTTTTACGTTCGCGACTTGATCCGGGCATGGAATCCGACGCAGGCATTCTGTGGGAGATGGCTGAGATAATTAAGACTGTTTTCTTATTAACAAAATTGCATACCAATCTCAAAAGTAATTAATAATTAAATGACTTCTTCATTTTCTTTCATTGTTCAATGCGAATGAGATACCAATATTTTCTCACAATATATTTGGGCCTTGATCGAACCTCAAATTTTGGAATGTAAAATTTAATGCGTCAATGAATTGTTGGTTTGTATCAATTGCACATTATTTCCCACCCGATCAGAAAAGTCAATCTACTTATTCCCTAAATAGCAGTCTTACACAAATATGCCGATATATTGCCATCAAATTATAAAATTGGATTACAATGTCTACCCAAAAGACGTTTTGGCTACCTCCGCAGGAATACATTAGCTCCAATTTAAAGTTTCAATCGGTAATATAATAGCAATCCAGTAAACTAATAAGGTATTAAATTGTCAATTAATTTGAAGCAAACCTATACAACCCAGTAGCTAGATGTACTTGTGATTACTTTATATCTCAGTTGTGTTGTACGTGATCAAACCGAGTAAAGACCCCGTTTTTGTCTACACACGCCAGGTCTCATCACTGTTATGCTAACAAGCATTTCTACCGCGACGTCTTCAAACAAAACCAAATAAGTAGGAAAAAACTACGTTTATGTCAATCCGAATCACAACGTTTTACCATGCTATAAATTTTCTTTCTGATTTAGTATGTTTATTTAGTATTTTGTTTATAGCATTCATAATTACAACTCTGCATGGCTTTTAACCGACTTCAAAGTTGAAAAAGCAACTAAAAATAAACAATCAAGTACTAAAAGTTTTTTTATTCAATATGAGTACTGTGATTAATACCTTAGAAATTTCTTTATTCCACACGTGTCAGTTCAACCTACCTAAATCTTAAAATTGTCTTAAATTATTTTTTGAGTCGGTGCCAGTCAAACAAACTAAATTCACCCGGTAGGGTGATAGATGGTAATCTATCTCTGATTATTACATCTAAACAATATTTATCTATCGCCTACCATACCATGTAGGTATCCTACGTTGTGCATGTACATAATGTGCGAAATACACACTTATTATCAATTATCACGCAGGCTTGCTCCGACTCACAAATTCGTCATTGAGAAACGATTTACTTCGAGCCACATGTTGAAGCCCTAAAGTGAATAGTTGTAGGATTTAATGTACCAACTTCCAAATGTGGCTGAAGAGTGTCTATCTCTGAGACTCTGGCTTCCTTTTTTGGCATTTGTGGCCGTGATACTATGTATGTATGTATGTAAGTTAAAGTACCAAGATGTAGACACCCTAGACCTAGAGACGCCTTTTTATACTCACTAAGTTTTTTTTTATACAAAATCATATTGTAATTTCAATACCTACTGTCTCGACTAAGTTGAAACATTACTTCTGGTATCAAACGAACGTCATCAGACGTCCGGCGGTCATATACGGCGCGGTCGGGAACGTGTGCTGCATGACTATTAATGATGGACGAATCTGTGACATCGTTTCATGCTTTACTAGCTTGGTTTAAAAGTTACTCTTTAAATTACACGATTAATTCTCAACTTAACTGAAACTAAAAAGTTGGGATAGCTAGTTTTACTCTAGAACATCACGTGACATTGTCACCTGATGTTCAGAGTACCTTCCTTTTTCTTGAACAGTGTTTTCACATGATAGGGGGCAGGCATATCGCGGTTTTGTACGAATACACTGTCATATGACAAAGTACAACTTAAACATGTAGGTTTCCTCAAGACGTTTTCCCTCACCGTTAACAACCGTGATAAATTAACCACACATATGGTTTCACAAAAGGCAAATTGGTGTAGGCACGACCCGGGTTCGAACCCTCATCGACTGCACGATAAGCGGTGTCCTACCCACTGAGCTATCACAGCTATTAATTCGTTTAAGTATATATGTAATTCGATTGGTTATGCAAATACCACTGATTTCCATTCGGTACGATCTTGGTAAATCTCGTTTGCTTCTTTCACGCAGGTTTGAATACTTGTGTCATTGAATATTGACGAGTGTTTTAGAAAATTAAACGTGTATTTTGCACATATGCACTACAAAACGTAGTTACAACTATATAGTTGTGATTATATTATCACAACTGTAAATTCTTAAAGTCAGCTTTAGAATTGGAAACAAGACCTACTTCTAAAAGTTTAGTGAAGAATTAATAAAAAACGGTTGGTGTTGGTAATGGCGTCATGTATCAAAATCACTTCAGAAGTCTCAAAACTCTAAGTTGCCACTTATGACTGAAGTGGGTAGGTGCTATTCCAAGCTGATCCAACACAGCTTGTTAATCTAGAAAAATAACTTAGTAATTAACGAAGTAAAAGAGCATGTATGAGATTAATGATCGTATTAACAAAGTGGCGAACTATAGTCTTTGCCTACCCCAATAGGAACAACGGACGTGAGTGTAAGTAAGTAATTATTTTTAAATGCAGTCATTATATGCTCAAACCGTGATGGATTTCGTCTAAATACCAACTTCCCAGAATAATAATATACGCATTTTTCCAATATATCATCTTCTGACCCCATAAATTAAAAAAAAATCCACTTTAAATATGATGATATTCAATTAACGACAATGATAGTCCAGTGGATAGAATACCCGCCCGAAAACAGAAGGGCGTGAGTTCCAATCCTGGGTCGGGCCTACACCAATTTGTCTTTTCTAAAGTCATAATGTGTGGTTAATTTATCATGGTTGTTAACGGTGAGGGAAAACATCGTGAGGAAACCCACATGGCTGAGTTGTACTTAGTCATGTGACAGTGTATTCGTACAAAACGGCGATAGGCCTGCCCCCTATCACGTGAGTACACTGTCTAAGCAAAACGTGGGTACCTTCTCTGGAAACTAGATGGCGCTTGCCATGTGAGTTCAGGAGTATTGGTACCTCTGCCAACCCCTTCGGGGAAAAATGGCGTGAACGTTTATGTTATGTTATATTATGATATTCAATTATAAATATTGCAGTTAAACATATTTCAAGTTGTCATAAATTATTTTGATATTCGCTGCGAAGTTGTGATAATAATATATTTTCATGTTGCATCATTTTATTAACCAGTAATAATATAAATACAACTAGAATGCAAATCCTTCGAAGCCTATTTATTTGAAAAGCAGCTGCTTAAACGGAAAACCCACATAGCAAGCTCATGCATTTAAAACCCACTCATTAGCTTCAATCCTTACTTTTAACATCTGTCCTTATTTACTTTTACCTGTTTCAGTAAAGGGTGGTCAGCTGGGACAAAGATTTTGCTGAACTATTATTTTACGAATAAATACAGTAACATTATTGTATTTTTTAACCTCTATAATAATTAATGTTTCTTTTATCATAGTTACACGCGAATGTCAAAGCTATGTATTTCTATTCAAATATATCACAATAGTTAAGATAAAAATGAGAAACATAAATACATAGTCACGGCTGTAAATCCCAAAAACGGGTAGCCAGAGCTTCAGAATTCGAATTATTTAGACTTTTTTGGAAGCTTCCAACCGCATCGCTCAACAATCATTCAAAAGCTCGAATACCCTAAGTCACCTACTAGGAACATCCGCAGGAAACAATGGGTTAGTGCTATTCCAGGCCGACACTATACAGCTTTTTTATATGATTTCGGATCAGGATCATTTAGCAAATGAAAATGAATTCTGTTATATTTGTGCATCTCTCCATCAATGTATACCTACCCTTTTGAAAATAAAATGTTTCGTTAAAATACAACAATACAGGCATGTATTTGCCTGATCTGAAAAATAACATATCGCCGTTTACACTGTCACATGACTTAGTACAACTCATCCATGTAGGTTTGCTGACGAAGTTTTCCCTCACCGTTAACAACATACTTACATACATATACTCACGGCTATAAATCCCTTAACGGGGTAGCCAGAGCTTTGGAATGAAAAATTCCTCAGCCACTTTTGGAAGTTGATTGGGGAAAAGATGGTAATAATAAATGTTTTTGGTGACGGGTCTCCAACCACATCGCCCAAAAATCACTTAATAAGCCCCTATACCCTTAGTCGCCTCTTACGATCACCCACGGGTAGAAATGGGGTAGTGTTATTCTAAGCCGACACTACACGGCTAACAAATAATATACTATATTAATAAGTTGGGTAGATCTCTAGGGCAAGCTTATGACTACAGTGGACGAACCATTGGTTAAGAGTACGATGACTATAAAGTGACATAATCAGATGAATGCCAAAGCACGAACATAAATCTATGGGTATATCCTTGAAAAAAAATACGATGATTCTGAGATAACATTACAATCAATATTTGTAGTAGGTTAAGTATAAAATTGCGACGCAGTAGGTAAAATATCGGGCCATTAACAAGCCATACATAGAACAATAAATAACTATTCGTCGAACAAACCAGCCATGCGGGTTGCCAATGATTATAAATTATGTAAGTCTGTTTTAGTATTTTTTTATTCACACGACTTAAAAAATATTCTTATTTAAGTATGTTTTTTTTTGTCGTTCTGCTTACAATAAAAAAAATAACATGGCTTAGGGTGATGTCTTTTCATTTTCAATTTAAGAAATTTCTAGGTTCTATTTGTTTTTGTAATCACATTAACCCAAGGGTTTCGAATGAGAAAAAAAATGAAAAACTAATAAATGTGAGTAATATAAAATATGTATTATTTATTAATTATAATAAAAGAGAATGAAAATAGAGTGTATTTGTGTATAGATATGAGTGAGAGTATTATAAAAGTAAGAATAAACAAATATAATCAGAATGCTCCGAACTGCTAACTATCAGGAGTTACGCGTGTTATTGTGAGTCAACCATGAAAGATAGACATATGATGTTAGGGGATATTTTTTGGAAACTTCAATATCCATCTTAAAATGGATATTAGAATATTGCTAGATACTAAAAAAAACATACTTATGCTACAATGTTTTAAGGTATGGAAATTATAATTTCATACATAATAAAATGAACATAAGAACCAAATCCAATTCAAATATTTTGCATTTTCGGCGACTTTTTGAAATCGTGACAATAAATGTCTCAAAACAAGTTTAAAACTATTATCAAATAAATAATGGATGGATCGTACATATAAAAAAAAACTTAATAGAAAAAAATGTCTTCAATCTAAAAGCCGACGGCACGCTGCGTGAATTAAGATCCAAGTTTTAGAAATTGCCACTTAATGCTTGAACTATTGAGAAATGAGTGACCTAGGATCTCGGACGATCTTGTTGCAAACTTGATTAAAAAAACAGTCTAGTGCAAGTCACTTCTCGGATTTTGGGTTCCGTATATTCTTTTTTCTTACGTTACTTCTCAACCCTAACTCAATCGTTCACGCCGTATATCCCCGAAAGGGTTGGCAGAGGTACTAATACTTCTGAAAATTACTACTATAATATTAATAATGAGGATTGTGACAGGTTCAACCAGCATTTCCCCTTCTGTGGTATTAATTTGAGGCTATTAAAAAATCGAAGCGGCTTTTTAAGTGAATATTGTACGATGAAGACGACGTTGAAAACTTGCAATACTTTTGAAACCCTGAACAAACATTTTGTCACAAAATTGCGTAGTGTTATCTTAATGTTTAAAGCTACTGTGTAACTAAGTCCTGTTAATTAGAAAGGGAAGCAGTAAAAATAGTTTAAATTCATAATTTAAGTGACATAGCACACCGATTGATAATCAGAAAAGTAATTTTGAACCCTAAAAGCGAATAGCCAATTGGCAATCAGTGCGACAGCTAGTTTGGCAACTTCGCTATCGCAACGTATGTTTTAAATATGTTGAAAAAAGCAATATCACTATATCACGCGACTTAATTCAATGAAAACTTTGATAACCCGAGTGTGTGTATGACAGTAACAATGTGATACGAGCATAGACAAGCTTAAAGCGCAAGCACACATAAACACACACACGCACAAACACAAAAGACACACAGTTTAAAAATAATTATTTTATTTGGCCATTAGTATTTCTGTTACAATAAATGTTCAGTTTATTTCAAGTAAAATGTAAAACATATAATTGGATCGATATTTTTTTATATTAAAAATTCTACTTAATAGATTAAGTACGGTTTATTTACTCAATAATAAAAAGATGTATAAATATGACTAAATTTAATTTGGAACAATACACTCTCCTAGTGTATAAGTTATCGAACCATGGACAAGGCGGAGGAATGTCGTTTCTAAAGTTCTAGATTTACCAATTTGGGATTATAGGTGTTTTCCTTTACTCTCATATGTATCGTTGTGTGGTGAATTGATGGCGACTTAGGGACTTTAAGTGATCATGACGATCAGCCTCCTGATTACGTATATTTGCGAGTGACGATTGTGTCGCAAGTTGCTCCATTGTCGCTGTCAATGTCATAAATTTGTATGCGATTTGACACTTTTGACAGCGACTATATTGCAACTTGCTACACAATCGCGGTCGCTAAAGATACATAATATGGGGGGGAGCTGGCTAGAGACCCATCCCCAAACATTCTTTACATTAAAATCCTTTTCAATAAGGAAATCATCATCTATTTTTTGAAGTTGCCTTGGGCGGAATGATTATGTCTGAAAAAATACCATAGTTATAGGTTCCGCAATTTAAAATGCAAACTTTTATACCTAAACAGTCAACATGGTATGTTGCAAGGTGACCGCGGATGCGCTGTCACATTAATTTAAAAGAATGTTATCACAAGAGCATAGATTATCCAGTACATGAAATAGTGTAAAAAGGTGTATTGACAAGTAGTAGGAACCGGATAAGTAGGCAGCAACATACAATTATCAGGCCTCGTAAACTAACGCAAAATAAAATAATGGCGGAGTGTATTGGACCGGAACGTTGCGCTCTATCGTACTGCTATTATTTTAATACTGACTTACAAAGAAACTGAAAATAAACGGCTGTTAATGCTAGCTTGTTAATTGAACATAGATGAAGCGTTTACAGTGTGCCGTGTAGTGCCGGCTTAGGATATCACTACCCCTTTCTATCCGCGGGTGTCACAAGAGGCGTCTTAGGGTATAGCGCTTTTTAAGTGGTCTCTGGGCGATGTGTTTGGAAACTCATCACCAACGATACCTAATTTCTCCCATCTTGTCCCCTATAAACTTCCAAATATGGCTGACGGTTTCCAGTTCTGAAGCTCTGGCTACCAATTTTTGGGATTTATGGCCGTGAGTGTATGTATGTATGAAGCGTTTACAGTGTATATCGCTGAAGGTAAGGAAGCTGTCTGCGGCGGGCTTAGAATAGAAGTATCCCAATTCTTTTCGCGGATGTCCTATGACTGGAGACCCATCACTATCATTTATTTGACAATCTTTTTCCCACTCTACTTCTAAAAGTGGTTTATGAATCTCTAATTCTTAATCCTTGGCTACCATATATGGCAGTATATAATGTTTTTATGTAAAACAATATTGATGACTTAATATTATTTAGCTAACTGTGAGGGATCACGACATTTACTTTTACTGATAACAAACCTTACTAAACCTTACTGCTGTGTAGTGTCGGCTTAGAATAGCACTACCCCATTTCTTCCGGTGGGTGTTCTTAAGAGGCGACTAACGGTATTGGGGCTTTTAAGGGATTTTTGGGCGATGCGGTTAGAGACCCATCACCAACAACCTTTGTTTAACCATCTTTTCCTCACGCAACTTACAAAAGTGCCAGCCAGCTAATTAAAAATATACATACGGAGGTGTAAGCTCACAATAAGATTCGCAACAATTGTGTTTATTCTCTCAATGTTTAACAGTGGTCTTAGAAATTTTAAGCCCAACGCTTTAGCTCTATTTGTGCTAACCTTATATACCATAGTTGCAAAGTTAAAACCACATAAAAAACAGGATAAACTAAGGTAAAAAAAAACGACGGAATAATTTAAAAGTCAAACATCTCATTGGGCCATGCATTCAACTTTACTACAAACACCAATAAATATACATTTTACTGTTATCTCCGAACCTTCACCGACCGGTATCGAAGCGAAACTATTCTAATAAAATACCATAAAAAACCAGAAACCAGTTCAAATTTGAGATAAAATGGGAAACTCAGTGGTATACTCTGTTATATGTGAACTACTTATTTGGGTATTATCGTGGGTGGGTACTTTGTTCGAAACTTGTGTATTTGTATCATATCATGCTTTAGGCTCAATAGGCTATTCGGTTTGTGGCACAGTTTTACACGTGTCATACATAAATAAATAAATACATGGACATAACATACACAAATCAAGTTAGCCCCAAACTAAGTTAGACATGTATTATGGGATACTAACTCAATGATACCTACATACATATACTCACGACTATAAATCCCTAGATGGGGTGGCCAGAGCTAAGGAATTAGAAATTCCTCAGCCACTTTTGGAAAGTTAAGTGGGGAAAAGTTGATACAAGTACAAGGTTGTTGGTGAAGGGTCTCCAACCGCATCACCCAAAAATCCCTTAAAAGCCCCAATACCGTTAGTCGCTTCTGACTTACACCTACCGGAAGAATTTGGGTAGTTCTATTCTAAGCCGACACTTCACAGCAATAACTCAATTATATATTTCATATAATATAACACCCATAAAAATAACAACCAAGACTAAGAAACTCATCACATTAATGTTTTTCTCAGCGGGGATCAAACCCGCAACCTCCGGATCGAGAAGTTAGTCACCTATCCATTTGGCCACGCATTTCGTCAATATATAAGAACGGAATAACCACCGTTTCTCATGAAGGATACGCAGTCAATTTCCTACACTAATTTAGCACAATCACTTAAAAAGCCTCAAACCCCTTAATCGCCTCTAGAGGCACTTGTAGTAACAAATGGGTGAGTGCAATTATTCTAAGCCAACATTACTCTGTTACTTACACCTTCTTACATTATGTAGTTAATTGTATGCGGTTAAGAATAACACAATGTAACCTTACAGCAAAGCGGAAAGTGTTAAGTTATAATAAGAACGAACCCGTAATTAAATATTAATATCAAATGCAGATCTAAGTTGGATCACAGACATGAAACACAGTTATTACTTGAGAACGACATCGAATATATATAATTATGTTGATGGCCGAACGGAGCTGCCACACACGTAACCGCAAGCTTTTAATAAACGGTTTTAATAATGTCATCATTCGAGAATTGCAAGGTGCAAGTAAATATATTCACGCTTATTGCAGTAAAGGTATGGGTTGAGCAACGGAATCGTAGTATGAAGTACGACAAATAAGATATTGGTTGCAATTTATTGTAACGGTATCCATAGTTTCAGAATTAATAATTCGTCACGATATTCGAAATTTTAATGGGGAAAATACTGGGTGAGATGAAGAGATTGATGATGGGTGTTCCGCAAAATCGCCCAACAATCACTTAAAAGATCCAGAATCCTTATTCGTCCCACGATACCCGTGGGCAGAAATGGGTGAGTGGTATTTTAAGCAGAATCTATACAGCATAAATTAAACAATTTTTGTAATCAATTGTATTTATCTGCCATACCTAGTTACGTAGTTATATAAAAAAAAGTGTGTGACCAGAAAAATAATTTACCTTACTTTGATGAATTCATAGCTTGATAATAAGCTCCTAAAGCGCAATGATTGTTTCCTGTAATGGAAATCAAAATCAGGACTTCGCGTCCTTAAATCTATATATGTATAATTTATAAATTGTAAAAAAACGATTCCTTTTCTTCCCCGCAAGAGCACTATGCGAAATAACTAAAATATACAGGATACAACGCACTCTCAGAACGAAAGAGGTTCAATTCAAAAATAGTGATATTGAGTTACAATCCTAGAGACACATAAAAAGGTATGCTCAATCCGATTAATAGTTAAACAAAGGCACTAATTGTTAAAAAAACAGCATAGCGAATTTTCCGACTCTATAACAATAAGTGCCGTTGTTTTAGGACATACTTTTTTATGTCTCTCTATGAATGTAACTCAATATCACTATTTTTGACTTGAGCCTCTAATAATGAAAATATCAATTAATGAACAAGCTTGACGAGTATTAATACAACTTACATTGAAGCACATTTTTATACCCTCAACTGTTACCAAGCCACATAAATATCCAGTACCGTATTCGGAACAAAAAGCTACAGTTAAATCAATCTATTTTTCCCTGGATCACCGGGTTTTTACGTATGTTTTTACTTGAAATTCACCGGTCCATTGAGTCGTTAACATATTCAGCATTACTGGTAACACCATTAAAGCATTAATCTTCCATTGTAGCAAAATAGTACGAGAATGGTCATCCAAGCAAAACTATGTGGTTCTAGTCCGAGCGCTAAATTAATTACTCTCGAGGTCGGTTTCCCGCGCAAATCTTCTACACAAATAAAGAATTAAAGTGTTTGTTTGTACTATTTATAGCCACATTTATTGTATGTGTATAAGATACATATAACACAACTCTTTTTGGCAATGGTTTGTCAGTTTGTTTTGGCCAATCTCTAAAATGGCTGGTTCCTACTTTGACATAAGTTTAACCTTAAACGTTATTCAAAACATTTCATTAATAAAAGCTTTAAAAATATTTAAATATCGGTAAACAAAATACCCTTGTACTTACTTTAAATTGAATTTTGTAGTAATTACTTTAGGAACACAATAACATATTATTAAACAATACTCATAAAAAAAGCAAAACGATAAATAATAACAACAATCTGATATTATGTCCCCTTCACAACCACAACTTCTTAACAACTAAAACCACCTGATCGCACAAAAAACTGATTGGCAGCCTAATGAACACACATAACGAAGTACGTGTAAGAATGACACGATTTTCGCCACCCGCTCCCGGACTACCGAGCCCCATAGAGACTGGCAGTCGCGCGCCGCTTGCGCCCATCATACTCATTACAAAAACAAAAAACTTAATGACAGCAGAACTATTTTAATCAAGACCGATTCAGCCTTTGATTGATATGACAATCAAAGTAATTATCAAGTGAATTTCATCTACGGTGTTGCTTATAGTAATGGGTTCTAGGTATGCCAATTTTAACGTGCTGTAAGCTCTATAAAGTGAGTGATATTCAGCAAGTCGCTGTTTGTTTTTTGCAATTAACGAAGTCTTTAATCAGAATTTCGCGAGCACTAATGCGGAGCTTCCACGCGATCCATTAAAACATTTTGTTCTAGACTTCGTTATCCGTTTAATTTGATAGTATTACGAGTAACTCGTTATTTTTATTTGGCTTTAAATGTATCTAGTTACCAACCAAATGAGACAAGTAATTAAACACCTAAATAAAAATATATCAAAATATTTATAAAATTAAAATGATGATAAAGTTTTATAATCATCCTATTACCTTTATGTAGCCGTGTAGTGCCGGCTTAGAATTTTGCTACCCCTTTCTACCCACGGGTGTCGTAAGAGGCGACTAAGGGTATTGGGGCTTTTTATTGGATTTTTGGGCGATGCGGTTGGAGACCCATCACCAAAAACCTTTATTTTACCATCTTTTCCCCACTCAACTTCCAAAAGTAGCTGAGGATTCCTGAGCTCTGGCTACCCCTTCTAGCGAAATATAGCCGTGAGTATATGTATGTATGTACCTTTATGTCTTAAAAAAGGATAGCCAGAGTTATAGTGAGAATTAGAAGTAACTCTGCTTCTTTTGGAAGGTTCGTGTGAAGAAAATGTTAAATAAAGTGTCCGCGATGTTTCCAATCGCCCAAAACTCACCTCGGATCTCCGTATTATCATTCACCTTGTAAGACATCCGGTTGAAGAAATAGGTTAAAGCCATTCTAAGCCAACACTACACAGATACAAAGCCCTGTTGCGTATGTAAGCAAATATATATAGTAATATCAATTTCTCATATGACACGTACAAACATGATTTCATAAAACAACACCCCAATAAAGATAATCGAATAAAAGGAAAGGGGAATCGGAATCTTAGTTCGCGTAATAAATCGTCAATATACGCAATCGCACCTGACTGCGGTTTCGTAAATCCATACTTTATGAAGATGCGTCGCTCTTACTATGGCATAGTTTTGTTTTTTGTTTGTATCATTTTGCGGTATTCTAGATTTAGGATGGAACGTTGATTATGTTATGGACTTTTCATTTTGCAAATTTTTATTTAAAAAAATAACAGATTTATCAAGGTTGTAATAAGATATGAAATTATTTAAAACGTAATAATTGTAAATGATTTTCGTATCATTAACTTCAATCGAAATATGAAAAGAGCATTCACACTCTTATAATTTTAAAAGACTCAGTGGAGTGTTAATTGAAATCCGGGTACTTTCTAATACCAAAATAAAGACATCATCATCACCACCCATTAGACGTCCACTGCCTCCTCCTCCTCCTCCTCCATAGGCCTCCTCAAAGATCTCCACAATGATCGATCTTGCGCTGCCCACTTTCATTGGCATATCGCAATTTTCACTAAGTCATCAGTTCACTTACTTGGAACTCTACTCATACAGAGGGCATCCGTTCTGCGTGCAAAGTTGAGTTTTTAATTTGGTAATTGCTAAAAACATATTTTTCTACATACATACATACATATACTCAAGGCCACAATCTCAAAAAGGGGTAGCCAAAGCTTTAGAGCTACAAACTCCTTAGGCACATTTGAAAGGTGATAGGACATAGGCAAGATGGAAGAAATAAAGTATCGTTGCTGATGGGTCTCCAACCGCATCACCCAAATACCACTTAAAAAGCCCCATATCCTTAGTCGCGTGGTAGCCGTGGGTAGAAAGGGGTAGTAATATTCTAAGCCGGTATTTTTTTAGAAAAAGAAAGAGACAAAAAAGAAACCTTGCGTTTTCTCCTACCATAGTACGTGAAGGGTGGCATTGCCTTCATCCTAGAAGTATCATAAAACATAGTTGGCAAGTTATGTCTCCCCCGACAGCGATACCGCAAGTACACATTTCAATATTTGATGCGGATCCGATGCAGCGCCAATCTAGCTACCTCTAATCTGTATTTACGAGCAATCGCTATGATGCTTCTGAGTTTACTCGGAAACATGCTTTTGGGGTTGTATTTTGTAATTTTTTTAGACTTTATATCTTAGTCATATTTAGCACAGCACTCATGTTTTGCTGGTAGAGGATTGTTTCGCTAGACATTTGAAGACTAGGTTAAATAAGATTCTATAAGGCAGGAGTAAGAAGTAAGAAAATATATAACAAGGATGCGAAGGAAAACGTATGTGAAGTTTTTACTTAAGTTATAATTTGTATAAATTATCGATTTCTTCTAAGTCAAAAAAGTATACTAAGATCGGAATTAATATCTTATTTTTTGTAGTAACTTTAAGTAGTAATTGTTTTTACTTAAATTGCAATAGTTTTAAAATTTTATCTATTTGTCAAATATCGTAGATGAAGAAAAATAAGAAAATCTTAAGTTTCTCTGAACCAGATATAGTACTTAAATAAGTATGCTTTGATTTACTCCATAATGTAACAAAATAAATCTTCACACAGCAAATTACCCTCAGTACCAAATAAAACTCAACAAAATCCTTCAAAACTTTTAATTAATAACTCTTTAAGTAAGAAGTAAATACAAATAGACGGCCGATGTTGCCAGTTTAATAAAAGTGCTCGTAAATTGCTGGCAACAGATTCCGTGTAGCAGACCTAGTTATATTTTTTATTATTTTACACTTTCCGCTTTTTGCACGTCGCACCGCACCGTGATCTCGCGAGCCGCCAACTATGCTTTTCGAATGTATAGATCTGACAATTGTTTAATTAAATTTTACAAATTAACATATAAAAATACAGAAATAATGATATTTATTTTATTTAACATGTCAGTAATAACGCTTTCTTTTAATTATCTATTGTCTCTTAGAAATGAAGTATATTAAAAAATAAATTTATATGATATCAAAATAATATAGCTGTGTAATGTCAGTTTCGAATAGCACTACCCCATTTCTTCCGGTGGGTGTACGTAAGAGGCGACTAACGGACTTGGGGCTTTTTAAGGGATTTTTGGGCGATGCGGTTGGAGACCCATCACCAACAACCTTTATTCTACCATCTTTTCCCCACTCAACTTCCAAAAGTGGCTGAGGAATTTCTAATTTCTCAGCTCTGGCTACCCCTTTTAGGGATTTACAGCCGTGAGTATATGTATGTATGTATGTATCAAAATAATAATAATATGTGTGTGTGTGTTTGTGTGTGTATGTGTATATGAGTTAGTGTGCGTTTATGTGGCGTAGCTGTGTGTATTGTAGGATGTAGGACAAAAAACTTAATTGTAACACATCATAGTCAAAGTAGTCTAACTATCACGTCATATTTTTATGACGCGCACGCTCTCGCGCGCTAGTTCATTAGACCACAATACTATTGTAGATAACCAAAATATTATTTATAACTACCCAACTTTAAAATAACGCTCTGCTCCTACCTTACCTAGCTGCTAAAAATATATATGTCTACAAAATTGAAATGCAATAATTAATTAAATATATGGGAAAAAGCTAGTACCTAAGATACAGTCCCGGCCTAGTTTAGGTACTAGAATTTTATTGTTTTGTTTTGTACTACAAGGTCTACAAGCCACAAGAAAAGACATTCTTTTGTTATTCTACTCGACCTCTTAATACGTCATAAAATCTGTGTGTAATCTGTTACTTGGCCAATAAATCTTTGATTTTTTTATTTTATTCATTTATAATGATATATATTGAAAATACTGGACTATATATATTGAAAATCAAAGAGACATGAAACAAAACCACATAAAATAGATTCCACTTGATTAAGGTACAGCGTGAAAAGATATTTATCCTGCCAACTCTACTAATTTAATAGAGCTATAACAGCAACCCTTTCGCACAACGCCGACCGATAATGAAATCTGCCAGAGAAATAAAAAGAAAAACTCTTAATTAAATTTTCTTTTAGGAAATTTAATAAACGTAGGGGTCTTGCAGACCAGCTGTATGGCCATAAGGGTTAGTGGAAATTAACGACCATTTTATATCAATAAGATTAGGTTTATTTTAACCCTTTGTAATAAATCTTATGAGCTGTTTTTTTCTACAATAGTAAATTCAAAATGTGTACTTACTTCTGAATTAGACGTTTTTGCATCTTTATGATTTTAAATGTTATGTTAATTTAAGCGTTATCATGAAGCCTTTGCTTCCTCTATGCAGCGAATAAATGACTTTCTTCTTTTCTTTCTATGATTTCATATTTCATTGGCTGCAGAACAATATACCTACATATATAAAAGATAAAACCCACCATCCTTAATTTTACAGTCTATAATCATAAGTAAAGTCTATAATAGTCCCTTTGCAAATTGAACTTTTACTAAAGTGTTGAAGTCCTTATTCTGTAGCTCTGACTACCCCTTTTTGAGATTTATAACCATGAGTATCAATTGTGTATGTTGGAATTTGTTGTACCCTCTCCCAAAGATCTCCCCAACGACTAATCAACACTATGCGTTACCTTCACCAAGTCGCCGGTCCACCTTGTGTTGTGATAGATAGTCCTGCCTACCGCTATCGATAAATCAGTTTTAATTATTTGTTATTCTAATCAGTTGATGTATTCAAGGAGACCAAAAGACAAGCGGCTACTCATAATTTTACATTTTTAATGACTTTATATAGCTTTTATAACGTTTGATTTAGTACCAATACAGCCATATCAGCTTAATAGAGCTCTGCCTCAAAGTCTCCACTAAATGTTTGAACAACAACTAAGCGTGTAAGTAATCGAGCAAATTTAAGATATTCCTACCGGTTACCAAACATAACATAACATAACATAACATAAAAGTTCACACCGTATATCCCCGAAGGGGTTGGCAGAGGTATTCTGAATATCACGTGACTTTGTCACCTGGTGTTCAGAGTACCCACGTTTTGCATGGACAGTGTACTTACGTGATGGGGGCAGGCCTATCGCCATTTTGTACGAATACACTGTCACATGACTAAGTACAACTCAGCCATGTGGGTTTCCTCACGATGTTTTCCCTCACCGTTAACAACCATGATAAATTAACCACACATATCTCTTTAGAAAAGACAAATTAGTGTAGGCTCGACCCAGGATTTGAACACCACCAAAATATGTATATATGTAGGCACAGCATTAATTTCATATCTATTCTGCTCGATTTATTATGACTTACAGTAGCACTGCCTACCCTATTAAAGATTTGAGCTAGAAAGTAAGGCTTGAACATGAACAAGGCGATAGCAAAGTTAGGTCGGTCGCGGCACAAAACAAAGAAAGTGCATTTTCGTTCGCTGTAATCGTATATTATTTGGAGCACCATACATTATTCATAAGCGTATCATACCAAGAGTAAGGTTCATCTGGTACAGTTAGCACTGAAACGTTCAAGAGTGGTAAAAACATTTTAAATAAAAGATTCACAGAATTATACATACATACATATACTTTATTTTATTCTGTGCCGCAATTCAGTACCAAAAACATCCATTTATGAACAGTAAGGTGAAAAGTAGCCAATTTTACCTTTTATTTATAATTTTATAATTTTCATTCATTTATAATATATTTTTTTGAATTGTTGTGTAATGTTTCTTTATTTATTTCGATCCAGGGTGGTTGTGTACAGCCTCGGACTGAGATGTGTGGGCTCAATAGTAGAAATAAAAAAAAATAAAAAATTGTAAGCCTTTGCCCAGCAGTGGGAAACAAATTTGGTTATATAAAAAAAAATTGTATCCATTTTATTCGATTATTTGATAGTGTGTCATAGTACGTTTTCGGGGTTTTTGCTCCAAATTGTTAAATTATCATTTCGCCTCACTCATATAACATTATTACTGAAATAGCACTAATAAGTCATTAACGCTTTTCTGCACATCGCATCTCTATCCATCATAAGCTGCCTTTTCCATTGCTACTTTTATCATACATTTATATTTTCTATATTTTATCTTAAGTGATAAAACTAATATTTATATATAAACTGTATTTTGACAGTGATGTATGGGGAAATAAACATACATACATACATACATATACTCACGGCCAAAAATCCCAAAAAGGGGTAGCCAGAACTTCAGAGCTAGGAACTCTTCAGCCACATTTGGAAGTTGATAGGGGACAAGATGGTAGAAATAAAGTATCCTTGGTGATGGGTCTCCAACCACATCGCCCAAACCCACTTAAAATAGTCCCATACCCTTAGTCGCCTCTTACGACACCCGTGGGTAGAAAGGGGTAGTGACATTCTAAGCCTGGCACTACACGGCAAAAAAAAATATCACTTTTGTGGGTACACCACTGGTTGGTAGAAAAATAACAAAAACTGTGCAAACACTGATTTATCAAGTTGAAATGGAAAATATTGTATATCTATACTTATAATAAATCTGTAGAGAGGTCAATTCTGTACATGAAATATATTTTCAAAATAACCATCAGGTGGTGATTAGGGATCGATACTGATGCCAAAAATGCAATCAGTAAAATTTTTGTCTGTCTGTCTGTCTGTCTGTCTGTCTGTCTTTCTGTCTGTCTGTCTGTCTGTCTGTCGGTTTGTATGTTCCTTATGGAAACAAAAACTACTTGACGGATTTTAACGAAACTTGGTACAATTATTCTTCATACACCTGCGCAGGTTTTTGTATACTTTCCAGCAGAGTAGTAAAGGGGAATTTTGGGCAATTTTGGGAAAACGGGAGAAGTTACTACATTTTGAAAGCTTCCGTCGCGTGTGCAGCCTCAATGGTTAAACTTACATAGAAATCATGTGTGACGGAAATATTCTTCATAAAATTATCTAAAAAAAAAATCTCAGCAGTTTATGTCTATCTTTTACGGTTGACTCACAATAACACGTGTAATTCCTGATAGCTTAGCAGTTCGGATCATTCTGATTATATTTGTTTACTCTTACGTTTGTAAACCTCTCACTCATCCCAAATTTAAAAAAAGGTAACATTATTACCTATTCAATAAAAAAAGAATCATAGAAATCGGTAGATAAACACCGAAATCTATACTTATAATAAATCTGTAGAGAGGTCAATTCTGTACATGAAATATATTTTCAAAATAACTATCAGGTGGTGATTAGGGATCGATACTGATGCCAAAAATGCAATCAGTAAATTTTTTGTCTGTCTGTCTGTCTGTCTGTCTGTCTGTCTGTCTGTCTGTCTGTCTGTCTGTCGGTTTGTATGTTCCTTATGGAAACAAAAACTACTCGACGGATTTTAACGAAACTTGGTACAATTATTCTCCATACTCTTGCGCAGGTTTTTGTATACTTTCCAGCAGAGTAGTAAAGGGGAATTTAGGGAAATTTTGGGAAAACGGGAGAAGTTACTACATTTTTTAAGCTTCCGTCGCGTGTGCAGCCTTAATGGTTAAACTTACATAGAAATCATGTATGACGGAAATATTCTTCATAGAATTATCTAAAAAAAAATCATAAACAGTTTATGTCTATCTTTTACGGTTGACTCACAATAACACGTGTAATTCCTGATAGCTTAGCAGTTCGGAACATTCTGATTATATTTGTTTACTCTTCCGTTTGTAAACCTCTCATTCATCCCTAATTTAAAAAAGGTAGCATTATTACCTATTCAATAAAAAAAGAATCATAGAAATCGGTAGAGAAACACCGAAATTATACATAAAATAAGCCATCGCGCCCGTGACCAAAACCGAATCGTTACTAATTTACATATAACATTCTAGATGGCGCCAGTAGTTCCATCCTACAACACGTAATGATTTATTTTTTAGATTGTTATAAATACTTCATAGCGTTTTATTCCAAAATTTGCTATTAAACGGAAATACTAAACCGTTCATTAAAGCGCATTAAAAATCACTAAACTACACTGTTTAGGGAGTGTTATAAATTTAATAAATTAAAAACATTGCGCTGAATTTCACAATGCTTGAGCAGTGACTAAAGAAAGAAACCTCAGATTTTTAAAAAACAACGCTACCCGTGCGAAGCTGGGACGATCCACTAGTTATAAATAAAATAAATAAGCCATCGCGCCCGTGATCAAAACCAAATCGTTACTAATTTACATATAACATACTAGATGGTGCCAGTAGTATTCTACATCACGTAATGATTTATTTTTTAGATTGTTATAAATACTTCATAGCGTTTTATTCCAAAATTTGCTATTAAACGGAAATACTGAACCGTTCATCAAAGCGCATTTAAAATCACCAAACTACACTGTTTAGGGAGTGCTATAAATTTAATAAATTGAAAACATTGCGCTGAATTTCACAATGCTTGAGCAGTGACTGAAGAAAGAAACCTCAGATATTAAAAAAAACAACGCTACCCGTGCGAAGCTGGGACGATCCACTAGTTAAAAATAAAAATCTAAATTGTACTGCTAGTAGTAATGAGTAAAACTGTCTTATGGTAGAAATACGAAGAAAGTTACAGGTAAATTTTTTGGTAGAAGTTTTTATTTTGTTGTTTTGCACATAAACTACTACTTTATTCATTGGCGTCCTGTTACTTTCACGAAGTAGCCGAATCATCATGTGAGAGAGTTATCCACGCTCCGTCGTCGTCCGGTACATGGGCGCTACGCCAAAACCTCAGAGCTTCAACTATTAACCCGTATTTCCTTAAAAACCGTAACATCAAGTTATTTCAAGATATAATCATAAATGTTCATGTAAATCAGTATATATATTTTTTAAATCTATTAAATTAAGGGGTAGCCAGTGCTCTGGAATTAAAATTTATCAGCTGCTTTCCGAAGTTAAATGGATAAAAGATAGCAAAATAAAGTTGGTTGGTGATGGTTTTCGAACCATATTGCCAAATAATTCCTTACAAGGCCCCATAACTTTATGACAACGTCTACGACAACAGCAAAAAAAATATGAATTATTGATTTTTTTTAAAGCATGCAGAGTTTAAATTGTTTTGCCAACCGTACAACGTTAACGTCGAGGTTTCAGTTGCTCAGTTATCATAGGTTATTGTAGCTAAGTGTTTATTTAAATATTCCTCAAGTAAACCGGCAATACCTCTGCCTATCTCCTCATCTTTATATTTCAAGGTAGCGGTTTCTTTGTCCCCTACATTATTTTTGTTTACTGAGCTGAATCCTACAAACTTTTTACACATGCGGAGGGGCCTTTGTGGTCAAACGCTCGGTTCAAAATTCGTAGGTCTAGGATTCGATTCCTGGGGGCAAAATTTAAAGTTTAATATCTAAGATATAACTTAGTTTGTGCAGTATGTCGTGTAGTGCCGGCTTAGAAAGTCACCACCCCTTTTTACCCACGAGTGTTGTAACAGGCGACTAAGGGTACTAGGCCTTTTTATGTGGTTTTTTGGCGATGGAATCGGAAACCCATCACCAACGGTAGGATATAGGTAGGTAGGATGGTAGAAATAAAGTATCACCATCGATACTTTATTTCTACCATCTTGTCACCTATAAACTTCCAAATGCGGCTGATGAGTTTCCAGCTCTGAAGCTCAGGCTACCCCTTTTTGGGATTTACGGCCGTGAGTATATTTATTTATTTTAGTTAAGTGAGACATACCGATTTTAATCAGCCGATTCCGTACTTGGAAGTGCACCTGTAGCCGCCAGTTCCAGCTATTATCACGGCAGTAGTTGTTTATCTGTCAACCCTGCCAACGTGGTGGACTATTACCCAATCACTCTATTCCGGATTGGCTCGAGCCTTTCAGTAGGGACATACAGGTGAAATGATTATATTCTAAAGGATAATGTTCAGAAACGGATGAATCAATTCAGCTAAATTTTATTTGCTTAATGGAACAATTAAGTAAAGAATTCTTAGCGCAAATTATAATAATTGCAGCACGTGAGCAAAAACTAGTCAGTTGAATAGCCAAGATAATCACATGCAAACGCTACTGTATGCGGAGTATATACCATAACTGTCTTATTAAAAAGAGAATCTAATACATATGATTATTACGGAAGCAGCTGAACCATGGTAATTTACTATAAATTTCTTATTATTAGAAAGAATCTGCAACCAAAACTGTGAAAAAAGAAGCAAAATCTTTATTCGATGTTTCAAAATTCAGTATTTGAAATATGAGATAAAACAAATAACAATTTGGTATTTTTTTAAGTCAGAAAATTTACAAAATCTTTCGTATCTATTAATGACAGCATAAATTCAGGCGTGACCACCTTTTTCTTAACCAAAATAATAAACTGGCAAACCATTGCAACTCAAAACCGAACCAATCCATCAACCAAAACTAGTACAACCACTGAGACTGTGAACCTCTTAGAAAACAAATGGGCTGACAGCACAATCGGCAGTCGCCACACACAACACGTCACGTCCAGCCGATTCCACTAAACAACGGTTGACGCCGACGAACAAAACGTCGCTACCAATTCAGGAATACACCTGAGCGGATAATATCCGTCTAGTATTCAACACAAATCGCTCAGGTTAAGGGATAGACGAGTTACAATTGAGCTGTACTAGATTGTGTTTGAGGAATTGTAAATTATGTTTTGTAAGGGAAACTATATTATAGAATCGATACGAGTTTTGTTTGACGTGCTAGTGCATCAAAAGATAGGTGTGGGATTTTTTTAATAGTTTACGGTATATTGACAGAAAATTAAGTATATACATACATACTCGTACATATACTCACGGCTATAAATCCCTAGAAGGGGTAGCCAGAGCTAAGGGACTATAAATTCCTTAGCCACTTTTGGAAAATTGAGTGGGGTAAAGATGGCAAAATAAAGGTTGTTGGTGATGGGTCTCGAACCGCGTCGCCCAAAAATCCCTTAAAAGCCCCAATACCGTTAGTCGCCTCTTACGTTCACCCACCGGCAGAAATGGGGTAGTGTTATTCTAAGCCGACACTACACGTCACTCATTCTTCATCATTATTATCAGCCAAAAGACTTCTTCTGCTGAAGTAAGGCTCTTTCAAATTTTTCTGCAACGACAGATTTGTGAAATCCATTTGCACAACTTTCAAAACATTTCTGTGGGTCTGCAGACAGACGTCAATAAATACATCAAATGGTTTCAAATGTTCCAAAAACGAATGTCAGTTAACTGTTTCATTATTTGAAGGGTTTATTGAACCCTTAAGTGCGCATACAGTGTATGTGGCCTGTACATTGTACAATAGTAACGTATGCCCGTCACGTACCGACGTTTTCGGTTGCCGTCGCGTCGGCCAAGTAGCCGAGTGTGGGGGGCCTTAGCCTGGTTTCCAAATTGGAAAAAAATGTTTGATTGTTCATGATAATTTATTTTTCACGATATAACTGAAAAATTGTTAAAAGATCAGTTGAAAATTATTTTGTAAATATGTTCTTATATGAAATGTGATAACGAATGCAGTGAATATGTGTAATTATGTACATACATATACTCACGGCTATAAATCCCTAAAACGGCTGGCCAGAGCTTCAGAATTAGAAAATTATTCAGCCACTTTTGCAAGTTAAGTGGGGAAAAGAATGTACAATAAATGTTTTTGGTGATGGGTCTCTTTAAAAGCACCTTACCTTAGTCACCTCTTACAATCACCCATGGAAAGAAATGGGGTTGTGTTATTCTAAGCCATCAGCAACAATACACAAAGACACATATTTTTTTATGCAGCCTGCATTACAGTGTCCCACTCCTGGGCAAGTCCCGCCATCTCCGCCGCCTACCCTTACGCCGCCCCGGTAACTGTCTTGTGGCACCCAGCCTGTAGCGATCTTTGCCCATCTGTCTGGGTGCATACGACTAATATGATAACATATCATGTATATTAAAAAAGTTAACATTAAGATTAAAGTCTATAATACTAATAAAAATATAACGAATGTTATAACAGCGTTTATATAAATTTATAAAAATAGCGTTTTCAGGAAAAATAATTTTGAGTGTTTATTCAACGATAACTGGTTTAATAAGGTTGCAAATTGGGGACAATCCATAATTATATCTAAACGTATTAATTTTTTTTCAGAGATATCAATAGTCCTTATACTGGGCCACCAATTGATACCCATTAAATCAGCAAACTAAAAAAACAAACGGTAGCAACCTACACAGTCAAATAGGGACAAAATCAAGATCAACCTGCCCTTGAAACGAAAGCCGCTTGCTACAAAGTAAGTGTATTTATATTCGGTACAACAGTTGTCATGGAGGAAGTTAAATAGTGGTAAATTTGTATTCATTAGCGAACCCGCGAACGCTTATATGTGAGACGAATGGAAGACCGCTGCAGCTATGCGGCGACACGGTTCCATTGTCAGTTTTATCGGAGACTTTGAACTAATTGCTGGTAGAACAATGTTGAAGTGATAATAATATATGTCTTTGATCATTCAGTGTGTCCATATTACATCGATGACCCGTATAGTGCTGGCTTAGAATGCTACTACCCCTTTCTTCTCCCGGGTGTCGTAAGAGGCGACTAAGGGTAAGGGGCTTTTTTTAGGCGTTCTTGTGCGATCCGGTTCGAGACCCATCACCAACGATACTTATTTTCTACCATCTTGTCCCCTGTCAACTTCCAAATGTGGCTGAGTTTCTAGCTCTAAAGCTCTAGTTAGCTTTTTGATCTTTCAGTGTGTCCTTATCATATCGATGACCCGTTTAGTCTGAAATCAAAGACGAAAGTGTATCCATACATTTCTACTATTTAAACTTAATAATTTTAAGCTTTAATCGCAGTTTTTCTCTGGATTATTTCGTTTAAGGCTTGGTATCAGTAACGGTTAAGTACAAAAGAATAATAATAAAACATTTGCTTTCAAATTATAACACATACTACGATGAAAGGAGTTAGTCTTTTGATTTACCTATTATACAACCAAATTAGAAAACACGACAGTCTTACGTAGAAAACGACATAAATTTCTAATTACCGGCTCTAATCACGACAAAAAAATCGTTCATCCAGAATCGTCATCCCATGGACACTTACCCCATACAAGCCGGTCAGATCCGGCTAACACTCGACATTGTCCTACTCGTGCAACATTTATACATATTAGACATGCCACCAGATAGCCGCCATCGTGGGATACCGTTGTCCCTAACGATACATCATCTATTATGTACTTAAAACCATGGGACTTATCTTAGTAGCAAAGGTAGTAACAAATCTCCGTCTGTGCACTGTCTGACAAATGAAGTAGGAAGTTTTATCAATCATATTTACGCCATTTTAATCGCTATTTGTCAGTTTCGTTTTTTGGAAAATATTATTAACTTCTGGTTACAAAGAAAGCAATTGTAAATATTATTAATTGTGTTAAGTTTCTATGTGACTAAACTCATAACTATACAAAGAAAGTCATTAGTTAAAAAGTACTCTAAAGGAAAAAAAATAACAAAAATTCATATAGCTGAAAAATCTTAATACAAAAAATGCCAAAAACATTATCAAAATAGCAGTAAAATTTAAGTCAATTAGCAAGTACCCTTACTTTTCATTCGTGTCCAATCGCCTTGACGTCTCATTCATCTGATATTTTGTTATATAAACTGCATAACCACAGTCTAAAACATTCACACAAAAGTTGATGCTACGTATCAAAGTATGCGTATGCAAATAGTTAGAGTAAAATTTAGTCTGTGACATTTTGCAAGGGATGTATATGCGTGGGTAGTAAGCAGCGATGACGTAACATTTTGCATGGCTACAGCTCTCTCGTTGTGATAAATCACGCACTCGACAGGCGAACAAAGCCGGGTAACGCGCCGTGTCCCCGTGTCTTTGTAGATTTTGAACGATTTCGGTTTATAATCATTTTTCATTCGTGATCGCTGCAGCGGGATTTCACGCCGATCAAAACTTTGATTTTAACATTTAACATTGTAGTTAGAACCATAATAGCCAGCTCTTTTGTATCCAATCAGATTGTCAAATTACTGGAATCGAATTGATTCGCGTGTTCAAAATTGTCAGGACATAACCCTTGGGCTATGAGTTTATACATAAATCGCATGTTTAAGAATTTGAATTCTCTAAATTTCTTGATGCATTTAATAGCATAACAATCCTTTTGATGCCCTCCAACTCTAAATCATTTAGAATAAATATAATTCCTTCCAAAACTAGTATTTTATTGTTATATATTCAATATTATTGTCAAAATTTACAAAAGTTTTACTTTTGGGACAAATGTGAAATGCTTTTTAGTATTAAATACGCAAGAACATGACAATACCTCTTGTTGTTTATAAAAAAACTTAGCCTGAGTCGCAGCGTACCCTGATTAATGATGTAACTGACAGACCTAATAATAAACTTGCTCAAGTGGAGGCCTCTTCTAAATGTATTTGTTTTTCTTATAAACGTTTAACAATTTCAATTCTTGAGATAACCAATTTAGTTCCAATCAATTCTTTTCTGAATAAGGAATAATCAATTATTTTGTTTAATTTACGCAGAGCCGTAAAGCAATAAATTGAAAGATACAAAGGTTATCAAAGGCTTTGTTTGAAGTGATAAATTAATAGGTTTCAAACAAACCTACGTTCAAGTGAGAACGTGACCAAGTTATGATTACAATCCAAGTTTTCGTGCAGATTTTAAAACGAATCGCAGATTAAAATATTTAATTGAAATAATTGTAAGTGTACGCTATTAACAGTTTAAAAAGAATCCATAAATAACAGCTATGTGGTTGATTACATGTTATTACGAGTAAAAACCATTATAACGTCAATATCTCAACAAACATTATTTTTTACCCAACGCAAGTAAGTAACTGATTTGTGAACTAAAAGTTTCGTGTATTGCTTTGCTCTATTCACGTAATAACGTCTATACATAGGTATGTGCAGTGATATACAGTGAGTATAAGTAGGTATTTATCATGGTTGCTAACGGTGAGGGAAAACATCGTGAGGAAACCCACATGGCTGAGTTGTACTTAGTCATGTGACAGTGTATTCGTACAAAACGGCGATAGGCCTACCCCCTATCACGTGAGTACACTGTCTAAGCGAAACGTGAAAACTTCTCTGGAAACTAGATGGCGCTTGCCATGTGAGTTCAGGAGTATTGGTACCTCTGCCAACCCCTTCGGGGATAAACGGCGTGAACGATTATGTTATGTTATGTTATAAGTAGGTACATATACTTACTGCTATATATCCCTATAAGGGGTAGCCAGAGCTTCGGAATCAGAAAATTTTTAGCCTTTTTTGAAAGTTTTTTAGGGAAAAGATTGTATAATAAATGTTATTGGTGATGGGTCTCAAACCGCATCGCCCAAAAAGCACTTACAAACCCCAATACCCTAAGTCGCCTCTTACGATCACCCATGGGAAGAAATGGGGAAGTGCTATTTTAAGCCGGCACTACATAGCTCTACGCTATGAAATTGTGAGATATACTGATCAACTAATGCCGTTAAACTCGATAGGCGATCGCCAAATCTCTAGTTTTTATTATCTCTACGACAAACACATACGTGTGTGAATCTGCATTAAATTTATTTTACGAAATAAATAGGTCACTTAAATATCTTATGGAAATGTAATAGTTAAAAAGCATCCTATTCATATAAGTTTACTACAATAATTTATCTCGTAACCACCGTGAGAATTCCAGGGGTCAATCTCACAACAAATTGTAATGCAAATCAAAAAGCACATTTTGGAAAAAAATACAGGAAAGTCACAGGACACTTCCATGTCAAAATATTCAAATTTTCACAAAAATTGTGGGAATTATTCAAATAAATTCAAATCGGAGTGTACTTGACCAAAACCTGTTTCTGTGGGCCGGGGGAGCTCTCTTTCTCCCCTTTCCATTGCATTGTCCGAATTCCCTATCATGTACCTTTATGATACAGCTGACGTTTTATACAGATGCAATGCTGTGTTGCAATTGTTTGTCCATTATGGATTAACAAAGATGTGCTAGCATGAAACGTTTCTGTTATTGTTAATATATTTTGTTATAGGTTGGTAGATTACTGTAGAATGTTTTAGTGATATTTTGTATATTTTTATTGTATCAGTCACTATTACATTATTGAAAAATTTGGTTTATTCAATTAAAAAATATGCATATTTTACGTCCTGATTACAAAAATATAAAGCATACAATATTAGCTTAAAGTTTAAACTGTTGTTAGATTCCTACGTTCCTCGTGTATTTAAATCATAATAAATGTTATTTTAGTAGATAAGAATTTCGAACAAACACATCTCAATTAGGATATTATCATCTGCATTTTTGTTTTAAACAAAATATTATACAGAAAATTTGGAAGTTAGTTCGACACTCAATCGCTGAAGTTTACGTCTTACCCACAAAATTGTTAGCATATTATCCTATTTGGCTACAGGCACATTTTTGTACAGTCTTGTTACAGACATATATATATATGATCTCGCCATTTGTTGCTATTGGGGAAGCACAGACTGGCGATCGCCTCTTTATGTGTTCTTGGCAATTGAGCAATATTTACATTTATTTACAGTTGTAAATGTATAATTGTACAAAATAGTGATTCTTTCTGGTATATTTCATGTAAACTTATTAAGGAATTAATTTACACACACCATTAACTGACGAACTTTTTAAATTTTGGTATAGTAAAAAAGGTCTAAAGACAGAATTTCTATATTTGCAAATCATTACCGTCAAGTACCATAATGACATTAACATGTCTTAGGCTATCATTGCTGTGTAGTGTCGGCTTAGATTAGAACTACCTCATTACTGCCCGTGGGCGTTCGTAAGAGCCAATAAGGGAATTTGGACTTTTTAAGTGTTTTTTGGGCGATTTGCAGAGCCATCACCAATATATAAATAATCTTTGTTTTACTATCTTTTCCCCACTGTACTTCCAAAAGTGAGTGAGGAATTTCGTATTCTAAAGCTCTGGCAACCCCTTTTAGGGATTTATAGTCGTGAATATATGTATGTATTTCTTAGACGTACTACTCTCATTTAAATAACTAACTGGGTAAAGACGAGTATTATGTACTTTTGAAAACTGAATACATTTTTATTTTTTATTATTTACTCAACTATTCTTTGCTTTGAAACGTTGGCGATACATTTAAAAACATAATTATGATAATCTTTAAAACTAATTATCAAATCTGCAAACTTTTACAGAAACGTTCCGTTACAATTACAAATATATGCAAATTTCGTCCTTGGGTCCGACCGGCTGTATTAAAATAATTAATTTTAATATATTCAAAGTGTATTCACTTTCGGGCAGCGCATTCTGATTGTTTGTACGAAACTAAACAGGCGGAAATACAGTCTAAATTTATTAAAAAGAGAAACAGGATGAAAGACCTGCGCACGCGCCTGCAGGTGCATGATCCATATTCAAATCAGATTTAAGGGTTGTTGCTGATTAAATTTGCACATATTAGTATTCTATCACAGAAAATTAGTTTTCTATTGTAATATAATATGATGTGTTCAGCACAATCGTCTTTCTTCTTACTTTAGCCACGTATATTCGGGATAATGAGCGTTTGTATTTTTAACTGTTATCTAAAAATGATATTGTTCATATCAGCATTCAGTAGTGATGTGTGATCTAGGAAGCTGTTCTTGCCAATAAGTTTTAGTAACCATAGTTTGGTAACTATAGGTATTATATAAACGTAGCCATGTTTCTCAAACAGTACTTCTCACATTATAGGGCAAAATAAATGAAAAAATTAAACCAATTTTATTTATCTACAGTAATATAAACACTTGTTAATATTGTCACCCTTCTAAATTATCTTCTACCATGTGCATTCACATGTAAATCAGATTTTAACACCACGTATTAAATACTTGACTAAGTTGAGATTAGCATATGCTAATCGTGGTATGAACGAATTATGATCTCTTTTTATATTGGTCAATAAACTTTTTGTTGCATTAAATTAAGAAATCAGTGGCTTGCCATTGCGGTGACAGGTTATCTTCGTTTAAAGGCCTCATCTGATATCGTAATATTTTGTAGGCTTGGGTCCATATTAACGGCAACATCATTACTCACGGCTATATTTCCCTAGAAAAGGTAGCCAGAGCTAAGGAATTATAAATTCCTCAGCCACTTTTGGAAGTTGAGTGAAGAAAAGATGGTAAAATAAAGGTTTTTGGTGATGGGTCTCCAACCGCATCGCCCAAAAATCCAATTAAAAGCCCCAATATCCTTAGTCACCTCTTACGACAGCCGTGGATAGAAAGGGGTAGCGACATTCTAAGCCGCCACTACAGGCTAAATTGATTTGGAAGAATACTTTTTTTTTCTACTACGTATTGTTATCATTTGTGGTATCTTTTTTTTTATTCCTATTTTATTTTCTTTGGAAGATTTACAGCATATATAGGTACATAATCTAAACAATAAAGTAAGAAACAATGCGATGCCAATTAGAAATTGACAAACAAACGAAAACTTGTCAAATTTTTCTTTATTTATTTTTGTGTTGTTTTTATTTATTTCTTTCGTTCTTTAAAATAGTAACTTGAAGTTATGGGACTCCGACACTCTTTCTTCAAAATTATATCATAATATTTAAAAATAAACGTCATATTATAATATTTAGAATCAGTTTTGAAACAGTTTGTCCCAGTAACCACTTCGTCGCCAGGTGTTTTACGAGTAATTATTTGGTAAATTATCCACGGTTATGATAACATGTTCATACCATTTGCTCAACTGTAGTCTACTGCACTGTTGTTACAATAAATGGGAAGGAGTCTCGTGTATTCCTAATTAATTTCCATATGTACATATACTCACGGCTATATATCCTAAAAAGGTAACCAGAACTTCATAATTAGAAATATGCTTTTCTTCGAAATTGGGTATGTAATGTATGAAGAATGATTCCTTTTTATTATAGTTGTTACAGATATAGATAATTTTCATAATTTATAATATTTTTATTGAAGAATGTAGTTGAAGCTCATGAGCTTTGTCAGGATCGTACAAAGTGGTAATCGATAGTATCTACCTACTTCAATAGGAACTTCTTCTCAGTCGTAACAGTCTTGACAGAGTTGTCGTGGTCGTTATTATGGTTGGGTGACCCGCCGCACAATTCGTCGCTATTCCTCTCTGAGGGCTGCTTTTTTGGTACATTGGTACAGGGGGTCATCCAGCGCTGCTTTGATTTGGTCCGTCCATCTCATTGGTGATTGACCACGCATTTGGGTGCCCTCTACTCTGCCCTGTACCACCAGTCGCTCGATTGACATGCGCCCGCGTCGAGATATATATCCGAAGAAGGTTAGGATACGAGCTAGGACTATAGATAATAGGCGCTGTGTGATACTAGTTCTTGGAGGATTGAGTCATTGGTACGGAACTCTGTCCACGATATCCCAAGCATTTTCCTCCAGCACCACATCTCAAGAGCATCAATCCTCTTCTTCTCGCTTTCCCGAAGCGTCCATGTCTCTGCAGCATAAAGAAATATGGGGAACACAAGCGTTCTGACTATCCGGGTGTTTGTGGCTTTAGTGATGTTACGGTTCTTCCATATTTTCCTAAGTCTGTCCATAGAAGACCTTGCAATCGCAATAGGAACAGAATGCGTCAAATTATTCACACATCTATTTTGCTCTAATATTATTCATGAAATTTAAACGCAGAGGGTCTATAATGAAATGTTACAGTATTATTACTTTGGTTCAATTTATTTAATTAAGTCAGAATTTTCCAATTTCGAGAATCTCTTATTTTTACCCTGCAGTAAATATAAAAAGGATCTAAAACAAGAACAAAACATCACCACCTTTTAAAAGCATTTAGTTAAACACTGCTAGAATAGTCGCATTCACCAGACCCCTGTTAAAAGAATAGCTCATTAGATCCGCGGTCTCCGTTCTACATTGAATGATTTGTCTGTGTACCCGATTGCGGGGGACGTAATAGAATTAGCACTAACTTGATTTGTAGCCCTTGTTGCAGTTCTAATGAATGCTTCGTGTCCTTTAAACTTTGCGGGACTTTATTTTATGATTGAATTTCATGCATTTTTAACACCAGGAATAAAGGACCATGAATAAGATTATAATTCGAGAAATAGAAAAATTTAAAGTTATATTATGTGCAACTATATGGTGGTTTTAAATATTAAAATCACCATTGTGGTCTTATCGATAAAATTATATCTTTCAATTTAACTCAATGTAATGTACCGAAAACTTCAAAACAAAACCACACCTATCGATATCTTTCAACATTCGTTATATAAATTTAAATTTCTTGGTTCTAATAAAGTCAGTAGTTCGATATTTGCAATAAAGTAACGCACAAACTGCAACACAATTTTTAACGATTATACTTTTTTTAACCACAGATGTTCTGCGTCTTAATCAGTGAATTTAGTATATAAATTACATTTATTAAAAATTAAATAAATGAATTGGAGAAAATAATTTAATGTTTTTTGACATGAATTCCTCATGTGGGGATTATTACTCATAAATAAAAGATGTTATTAAAGGAAAGAAAAATTTCGACACTGGGGGCGTATACCCGAATTAGAGAAAATTTAATTTTTTGCCTATTTTAACTGTTAAAAATTTGAGGCTGCTCGTTCTATGCATTCATCTTTTAACAAAAACTAGATCTAAAAATCAAGATTGCAGCTCAAATAAACTTTGTTTCAAATTTGAGGTAAAATTACTCATAAATTTGTGTTATAAACTTACTTGAAAACAACTCAAAGATCCGTTCCTGTACCATAATGAAAACAAACATCTTAAAACGCCAGCTCATTTCATTAATGACGTCACATCCCCAGCGACCGCAGTTGCGGCTTTGCAACCAGCAAAACATAGACAATTCCACATGAGTAAGCTTTACTGATGTTCCTTTCATTGTTTGTGATAAATATTCTTTTCAACAAGTGTAGCCAAATCATTTCCTGATACTTTTGGCTAAATCGCACGAGGGTGATGACCAATATAAAGTAATTTATAGGTTTGTTGAAATGGATTTTGTGAAGTCATACAGTCAATGAATACTATCAATTTTGTTGGACAAATGGCATGAATGGTTATCATAGTTTCTATTCAGAAAATTAATATTTACGCTGAATGTTCATTTCATGTCTCTTAATATTTTATGATAGTAGTGAAGGAGCTACAAATGGTATACCTACAATCCAATCTAGAAATTTTCAGGTAAATGTTGTATATTTTTTGCCATAATAATAATATCTGAAAACAACCTTTTTTAGGCTAGGTTTTTTGAATTACATGGGTATGTATAATTTGATTGGTATCTTATCGACTGATGTCAAACGTGTCTTGCAAGTTTTATGACCAATGAATGGAACAAAAATCTCTTCACGCCAGAGTCCAATCACACATACCATCGAATACTTCTGATGTGACCATCATTCACGACAAAAACAATAAAAGTATGGACAAACTTAATTAAAATAACAACCCAATAAACAGTTTTAATTTAATCGTCCAACACTTTGGTAGCAAGCTGGAGCTCGTCGATCATGGCTGCGATATGATCGCGGATGTCATTGACATCCTCGTATTTAATATCGGTTTTATTAAACGCACCTACTACAATTTTGGTTTTGTAAACTACCCACACAGACGCGAACGCAAAGCTTCCTATACTAGACACGTGAAGTTGAATTATTCGGTAACGTCCTAAGCACCATCACACACATGTGAAGAATTTACTTTAATGTCAAAACTATAAAGTTGATTTTCGTTTGCTAGGTGAATACGATATGTGATATTAAGGTTAGTAAGTTATGTTTTGTAATGTGGTAACATCTGCCTTTATTTACGTTTTGGCTCCAAAAGTGCGACACAATGGGCGCACCGAATCGGACTAACTTTACAATGGGAGGTTATCCCCCGCCGGATTGGGGTGACCGCATACTCTCCGTCTAGTTTTATAGTAGCTATGACCTATTTATGTTTTGATTTTGATATAAATGCAAGTATGCAAGTTTTTATAATAATTTTCATTTTTAATAATTTATAATTTATTTCAGCATAAAGTAATTACACTTCAGTTACACTGAAAATTAAAACGGCAAAAGATAATCTCACATAAGGCCGATGGTGTTGACTTACAAAATGCAATTCCCAAAAACCACTCGGAAAGTCAAGCAATCATAGCCACCTTGTATAAGACCCACGTAAAAAATAGGATAGTGTCTTTCTAAGACCACTCTTCAAAGCTACTGCTTAGCATAGTAATAAGTTTATTTAAATATAAATTTAAAGTTTTTATATCATTTTGCTGTGTAGTGTCGGCATAGAATAGCACTACCCCATTTCTTTCGGTGGGTGTACGTAAGAGGCGACTAACGGTATTGGGGCTTTTAAGGGATTTTTGGGCGATGCGGTTGGAGACCCATCACCAACAACCTTTATTCTACCATCTTTTCCCCACTCAACTTCCAAAAGTGGCTGTGGAATTTGTAATTCCTTAGCTCTGGCTACCCCTTCTAGGGATTTATAGCCGTGAGTATATGTATGTATGTATGTTTTTATATCAATTGCATATTTTTTAAGATTTGATAAAATTGATTTTTTTAATTATGTTTATATTTATCCTAATCTATCACAACTAAACATTTTAACTCATACAAAAACGTAAATATTACATGTATGTGCGAATACATCTAAGAATAAAACGTAACAGCTAAATGTAATATAAACTAAACATAATTTGCCAAAACAGCAATAAATATGCACTTGACAATTTTAATGTACAAATTAACCACAACGGTGCAGTCAAATAGTTTAGCTCCATATGCGGCCAATATACGGCATATGGCTATGGCCCAAAATGCTCCCTTGTGTGACCCCGCCCGCGATTCACGACAAATTACTGCTGAAGAGATTGCCATCGACATGAGATGTACAAACTGTCCAATCCATTACAGACAAATGGCGTTATTTAAACCCGCCACCGGGTTTAAAAGCTTTGAGTTATACTGGGTTTCGCTAATCGAAGATTATTATCGGAACAGATTCAATCAAAAATGTTATTAAAAACGATTTAGTTCTGAGCAATATTTTGTATGGAAGTCAAAAGGTATGCAATTCCTTTTTTTGTGCACATACGGCTATATTTTGATTGCTACATTTTTTAATACTTAATAAGATTTCCTTAAATTTTCCTTTCATTCAGAAAAGGAAAGGTTACCCTGAATCTTTATGACTATCTTGCCTTTGACCTATATTGTCGCCTACAAACCTATATTGTCAAACGAAATTTGAATTAAGTTTGACGCTATTCTTTAAAAAGACACGAATAATAAATTGAATAGAAGTTCTTCTTATTGTTGTCTTATTGTTAAAATACAATCAATGGTTTGTATCGCGGACCCAAATAAGATAAGGGTTAACAATCGCAAGTAACCCTCATCGACCACACCCCCGTCTATTTAGCATAATACGATATCGGGATGCAGATGCTCATGATGTCTTAGACTTTTACTTTCCACTTCTTCAACTTTCACCTCAGGAGGAGTTCATTTACATGTTTTTATGAACATTCGATAGAACACGTGTAACCGGGCAGAGATTTGATCGCGACATGTCGCGGGGATCGATCTTCCTGCACGATTGTGCTGCACAAAGGTTGCGTGGGCGCATTTCATTGTGCGCACGCTAAACGCGCTCGCGAGGACTCCTTTGTCCATTGTCTGTGCCGGCAGAGGGTGGCACTGTGACACATTTATTTTTGGATAACTTTTTTACATCACCCATTGTATTGGAAATTAGACATCGGCGCAGAGTTCACGAAACACGATATTATCGTCTGAATCCCTCATCGCTGTATCCTCCCTAGGCTCTATTGTATCTTCGAACTTCAACCGTTTCTTCTAAATTATAATTTAACCGATCCTAAACATCATGCAAGGACTATTATCATAAAACTGGTTAGCTTTCCATTTCTATGAGATCTCATCCCAAAAAAAACGTTACAACTGTGTACAGGAATATTTTTCGATCGGATAATTGATCAAGCTGGACCGTTACTGGATCTCGCGGCTATCAGCTGATTATAAAAATTCCTTTCATCTCGCGCATGATGAATGAGCGTCGAAGTTGCGTTTGAAAGGGCGGTCATCGCTAGAGATCACAAAAAAGTTGTTTTAGGGCTGGTTTTATAATGTTTGTGACCGTTTTATCGATGGTCAGGAGAGGCAGCATCCGGTTTTATGCATTGATCTTGACAATGCTGCTCTATGAGATCGGAAACAAGTTTAACGTATCTTAACTTAGCGGTGAGTAACGTATTATAATAGTGTTTATCCCTGAATACTTTCTAATGTTCCCAAAAACTTGCACCTCGGCATTAATATATGATGTGATAAAAAAAAGTCAAATTTTAATTTATATCCCACTCCATTAATATTTTAACTATTCGAAATTCAATATAACTATACTCATAACTAATGTAACCTTTTGCTCTATGGCTTCTTACACTAAAATATTTCTAGACAAATCATTAAGATAATTTATGCCAAATTCATAAGCTTCTAGCTTTCTAAATGTTTTTACCAATTTCTTGTAAATCAAAGATGAACATAAATGTAGCTAGTTTCTCGTTTCGGATAAGCGAAATCAATTTTTGGACGAAGTATTTTAATGTAAACTAGAAGCTGTTATAAGCCAAATTATTAACATAAAACCACTAACGGATTTTGTTGAAACCTGTTTCTTGCATATTAATGTTGTGATCTATTAGAAATTCGACGATACATATGAAACGAATACTTTTAATATTTAATTTAGCTCGAGATACGTGCGAGATCTTTTTATGATATCTCTCAAGATATAGTACCCCTAATTGCTATCAATTTGCGCTATCTAAGTTATAACACCATATTTTGCTTAAATAACGAAAAAAGACTAATATATTCGTTTAAGAACATTTGAAAAGAAATGAGCAGCATTTTCGTAAATCTAGATCATCTTTACTTTGAAAAATATCGTAGGGGCATTGTTTCATCCAGATTTCGACTGCGGGGTTCGATCAAAAGATGCCGTTATTTGGTTCACATGGTCGAAGCATCCCTTTCTCAAAACTGAGTCAAGTGATCAAGACAATGCGGTCCCCTTCTGATACACCACCCGGCTTCAAATCCAGGTGATGCTCATCTTATAGAGAAAATGACAATAAGATCTTTATACTGTATGGTCATTAGATGAAAGATTGTCTGACGCAAACTTATAAATCGAACATTCGTTGGACGATGACAATAAGGTCTAAACTTTGAACCAATCTTACACATCTGGATCTTAGCTTTATTGATAAATCAATAATTTAATAGTATTATGCGTTTTACTATCTTTACATAATATTAAAATCATTTTTCTTAATTTTTAAAAGTAATCATATTAATTCCTATCCTTTTCTTAATTAACATGCTGTTTTCTTATAATGCAAATAAGAATTGAGTTCTATTTAAAAACTTCGTGTGTTTTAAATATTTAATAAATAAAGGTAGATATCATCATAATGCGTTCATTTATATCTCACTTGTACTAATTTAAATAAGAAATGAAGTTTTTAGAACCGCACCCGACAACATCAGCGCGAGTTGACAACTGCAAAATTTTAATTTATGCAAAGGGGAAGTAGAAATAAAGAAAAGATTATCCACCTGAGATGCGCATGCGCCGCGCGCTTGATTGTTTGCTATAGAAAAGTGAATCCTGCGCAGGTATCCGTGTTGTTGCCACTTTTATGAATTAATTACACGAATATTTACAAAACGCGGTCGGCACGCGCTAGTTCTGTGAAGGGTTTTGTCTTTTATTGGAATAGCTTGAACCATTTTTTGTAGTCAAATGCTGATTATTATAATTTAAATTAAGCGTTTGTGATCCTAGTCGTAACACTTAATTATGTCAATACTTATTCAAATGTGTACTAAGGAGAAATCATTTTTGCTCAATTATTAATACGTTTATTTGTGTTTTAACTGTCCAGGCAAGTGAAAACATATCAGATATTACAAAAAGATTTCTGATTTTATGCTGAGCTGTTAAGCCTGTACAAAAATCAATATCATTTATTTCCAAAAAAAAAAAATTTATGGCTTTTGAAAAATCATAAACAACACGTACCATAAGGTTTAATATCGGTCTTGAGATTGACGATTGAGGGGTATAGTTGAAAATAAACCCTAGAAAAACCTAATCACATATTTATGACTGAAACCCATGTTTGCTTGAACAGATCAGTGATAGATAAGATAGTATTTATGTCTAACAGTCTTCCTTTAATAACAGTTTTATGTTCATTAATACAATATGAAATTCAATGCATGACTTTATTTATTATTAAATATTAATTTATATATATTTTATCCACAAAATAATAAAATTAGTAACCATGAGTAAGAAGTTTTAGCGAGGGGTGACAACACAACCACAGCAATAATTATAACAGGTAATTACAGTGCATCGAGATGTAAACATAAGCTTCCCTGTTTTACTGAACGTGCAACAATGGATCCAACTTTAGAAAAACTTACGTTCAAATCAGCCTCAGTGTAGAGGGTTCCGTACTTATTTAGATATATTATAGTATGAGGTTGAGTTTAAGAAGAAGAAGAGAATTTACAACTTAATATGAGCTATTATCATGCAACATTTTTAAATATACTTTGTGAAATTATATAAAGCATATATAAAATTATTTGTATATATTTTTTAATTTATCGTAAATTTTAGATGTTTCTACATCTAACATATGCGTTGTTATATGTATTAGTTTTTGTTTTAAATTATTGATTGTTACTAAGTGGCAATCGATAGTCTCTGCCTACCCCAATGGGAATAACTGGCGTGTAAGAAAGTAAGTATTGATTGTCAAACATAATAAGTAATTTTATAGCAATGAAATGATTTTCTGACTTTAGTTTCATAACAAAGTTTCTTAAATAAACAATGTTTAACATACTCTGTCGAAAGTGTAGTGTCAGTTTAGAATAACACAACCCTATTTCTACCTGCGGGTGTTTGTAAGAGGCGACTAAGAGTATTGGAGCTTTTAAAACAGTGGTTGGGCGATGCGGTTGGAGACCCATCAACAAAAACCTATATTTTACATTATTTTCCTAACTCAACTTTCAAAAATAGCTGAGATTTTTTAATTTTCAAGCTCTGGCTACCCCTTCTTGAGATTTACAGTCGTGAGTTTGTATGTCTATGCAAAAATCAAAATATGAATATTTGAATTATTTTCCTATATCCTTAAATTACTTACGTATTTTGTCTTAACATAACTTTCGTTATTTTCCTCTTTTTAAAACTAACTTTCATCAGTTTAGTACATTGAAATTGTTGTCACCGGACCCCAAATAACGACATACATGAACAAAAGCTAATTATTTTTTCACAAATGCTAACGACAATGGCGAATTGCAACAGTTTTGCCACCCATCGCGCAGTTGGATTTGAACTACTAATTATCAGCTTTTCACACCTTGCTACAATGACTCTTTTCTTTTCATCTTATTTCTCTCATATTTTTTAGTTATAGCATTTGTGATGAGTAATGCAGAAAAAATGCATAACAGAATATGTATAGAAAAAATAGTGTATAAAAAACCGGTTTTGTTGACTCAATATTTTTAATTTTTAATATGAAGTTCCTTAAGGCCACCTTTATTTCTTTACCACGAAAAGTATTACGATGTAAAATTTAACTATTATAAAACATTGAGTTCTAATAAGAAGGTGTATGGATAAATACCTTATCATTCGATTATTCATTAAACATATATTTGCAGATTAACCACTTACGATTTATTTAATATTCACGATCACGAATCATTTCATTTTTTTTTTGCTTGAGATTTTAAAAAGAAGTTAGGCTTGAGAAATGACACATTTTTATCGTGTGAAATGTCGAAAGAGAAATTGTGAAAGATTCTTAGGGCATATAATACACGAGTTCTTGTTAATGATAGTACTTATTTGTGTGCCACTTGTGTATGTAAATTATATGTAAATATATCTAACCCACGTTACAGTGACTAAGATTTGCGGATTATTTATTAACGTTATTATAAATCAATTTGTTTTTTTATTACATTTTCCGTGACGGATTACAAGTCGTTTTGCACAAAATTTATGGGTTCCTAAATTGACTATACCCTTAACTCAGATGTTTGAAAACAGAATTTACTGAACGTGTCCATGCAAAACGTGGGTACTCTGAACACCAGGTGACAAAATCACGTGATGTTCAGAAGTATTAGTACCTCTGCCAACCCCTTCGGGGATATTCGGCGTGAACGTTTATGTATTATTATGTATTATGTAATTTACATGATATAATATGTTTATGTATTTACTGTAGTACTTAGGTATAATTGCATTATAGTGAAACTAAATTAGATAAAAAGATTGATGGATGTCAATGAAGCTAGAGAGGTTTGCCAGGATCGTACAAAGTGGCAATCGATCGTGTCTGCCTACCCTAATGGGAACTAACGGCGTGAGAATATGTATGTATGTAAATTAGATAATCAAAAGTATGGAGATATTTTGTAACTCATTAGAGTGCATAATAATTCTTATTACAGCAGATAAATTTAGCATTATTAAAGAAAACAAAACTAATAAAGGCAAACTTAAATTACTTTATAAGTGAATTAACTAAAATTCTGACTTGATTTTTGAACATTTTGTTTACTTTTTTAATTATATCCAACAAAATGTCATGAGCAAATCCATGGCTGATTAATACTTTATTATGCGACAGTATATTCATAGAAAATCTATGATGTAAATGCAATGTCATAGCAATACGTGGGTTGGGTACTCTTAACACCAGGTGACCAAAATGTCACGTGATGATTTAACATACATTAGTACCTCTGTCACGCCTTCGGGGATATACGGCGCGGCGTGAACGTTGAATTTGAGTCACGTGATTGTAAATTAGTAGAGTAGACTAAAAAAAGCATATTTTTTTGTTATATTGACATATTATACACAGATCAAGCTAGCTCCAAACTAAGTTAAACTTGTATTATGGGATATTAACTCAACGATATAATTTAAATTATATAAATACATATATAAATAACATCCAAGACTAAGAAACAATCATTTATGCTCATCATAATAATGGTGCCCTCAGCCGGGACCTATCCCCTCGGCCACGGACGTAGTCTAATATCATCATAAAAAAAATCATATAAAAATTAACGACTTATTTATTTATTTCTTTTCAGGTCCTCATGTTTGATATGACGAAGCAGTGTTTCAGGTAAATGACGGACAATGGTCCGGCAGGTCAAAGGTCCAGGTCTTAGCGTCCGGGGCGCGGCGTCATCGCATTGTTCCACATCATGACACTGATGACTGAATTCAACTAATGGATTTTATAGCAACTGTTTTTACAATAAAAATGTATGTTGAGCCGTTTGCGGTTTTAATTTATTGTTCGGTATTAATATTTAAATGGCTGCTCGATTGATGTAATATAGATTCAGTAGTTTTTGACGATTTTAGAGTACGATTTTCAACTATGAGAAAGCAAACCCATTTCCAACCAATTCTCCCATGTTGTGTTCACTAGAATAAAATATTAGAAAAACTTGTATAGGTTTTTAATTTAAGAATATAATGGAACACACGTGGTTATAAAGTAAAAAGTTTTTTTTATTAAAATACGAAAATGCTCCAAACCTATTGAGTTTCCACAATGTAATGTAGCCAACAAATGTAATTATTGTAAATTTCAGCTTGATTTATTTGATGAAGCTTAGTCAAGCCAGCTCGACCTAGATTAACCTGTACTAGTTCAATCTTTTAATTTTAATCTTTGGTTTAAATCAATTTATATTTATTAAAATTATAAAGAAGTTATATATTTTATAACGACATTTTCAGATGTATGTTTCAATCTCAGCCGATATGCGTCCATCGCAGGACAAAGTCTTCCCCCTAACATATAGGTTCAACTTCCTCAATTTGTAGGTTTGCGCTGCCCTCACCCCACCAGCAACAATGCATCTACAATTGATACAAATTGTCACGTTCTAAAAATTATATTTTTCAATTGCATCTTCAGCTAACGACATAGCAGTGATCCGACACTGACATTCCAACAATAGCGGAGCCACCGCATCAACAATCCAAACAAAATTAAAACCGGATTCCCTAAATCCCGTTCTTTTGCAAACGAAGAAATTCTGTTTTCGTTTTCTATTCCATTGTTTGTTTTTTCAAGCCATTGTTGACTCGAACTTTGGAGCGACACGCGCGCCATTTTTGCACAGACTTCTCCATTGTGTACCCAATGACATCTGATGGACTGCCCCGAGCTACCGACTCCCAAACTATTCGTCAATAAATATACACCGACAGCCGATACAAATAAATATATATCTCCGACGTCTTTTAGAGTACGATTTCGTCATCCAAATTGGATTCCATCTGCAAAATCTTCTCGGTCAACCATCGCTGCAAGCTATGTCTGCCCAATAAAAAACTCTACCCCTTTTTCTTACCTGCTACATCACGTCTAGTTTTAAGATCAAAACCTTGAATAACACTTAGATGCATAACCTAACCTCGCTAATTTACGTAAGTATAATAAAAATCAAGGTTTACGATAAAATTAAGCACTTTACGATCATCAGTTTATTGCTCAAACTTTGCAAATGTGTCAATAGAGTTCATAGAGTGGCCATTAACACGTCTAATTTGGAATCCTTCACCTTTTGAATCACAGAGATAGTCATTAAGGATGTTCGGTAATGTCGTCCGGGCCAAGCGCGCCTTTGCGTACGGCTCGCCAATTATGTGCAGCGCACGCGCCGCCAAAAAAACTACCACCACCAGCCATCGCAACCATTTTTTAAAAGCTCCAACTAAAATAATAATGCAGTAACACGCGAGAGTATTTGCAAAATGCGATCTGCGAATTTCGTTTTCAAATTCTTGGGCCATCGAGCTCCGTTTGGTTTTTTATCGGGACTATTGTCTGTTGGACTTTGAATTTGTGTTTCTCTTTTATTGGTAGTTTTTTGAAGATTTGTTGCCTTTATTCCAGATTTACTGTTATAATAAGTTGATGGGAGTTTTTCAGCCAATTATGACAAATACCATTTCAGGGAGGTATTTAATAAAGATGCCACTTGCTTAAGATGTATCTCAGTATGAATGTATTGTATTATATGAGAACTATAATGATTGAGTTAACGTTAACATTCTTAGGTGTAGAGAGTTTACTCAAAAATAGCAAACCAAGGTTGCTTATTCTTTTTTATCCATAAAAATGAAATAAGACGCAAAATCAAGTTAACTTCCATCAAAAAGCGACTTGACTAATCCTTCTAAAATAATGATCAGACGAGGTTTTTGTGGTGAACACGTTTAGTGCCCCCGGCGTGGTAGGGTCGCGGACCATGTCGGCCCTGTCATTACCCAAAACGATCCTAATAATATAATAGTCCTGTCACAGCCCTTTACACGATAAAGTATTTTACGAAACGACAATTTTCAAATGCTTTAATAGAGGGAGAAATTTAGCATTTTATAAAAAATATTCGAAGTTTATTTATTTTTCTTGTTTCTGTTGTTATTTTTATAGTTTAATGGCGGGTTGTTATAAACACTTTTATTTTTGTTACATTTTGCTACGGAAATGTTTATAAAACAAGTTATCGTTGTTATATAATAAAAAATAGTTGATAGCAGGCGAATATTTAGATCTTGATCCTTATCATTATGTCTAAATTATAGACATATTAAGTATCGCCAGTTTTTTATAATTACCTTTACTTCTTGATTTTTGTGTTGTTCTGCCCGTGACTTGTGACGATTGGATACCCACAACCTTAATTAACAATTTCTCTCCCCAGAAAACTACCAAAAGGTTCTAATAAATTTCTCAATCTTCAGTTCCGACTAACTGATTTTGGCATTTATTATATTGTATATACATATGTATCTAAGAATAACAAGTAAATAGTTTGATTTCCCGTAAGAAGCTGTTCATTTCTGAAAGTAAGTAAAACAGTTCTAGTTCTAGACTGACACTGTAAAATCTTCTAAAATAGGTCACAGCCATAAGCGTTTATATTCTAGCATCACACTGCTCACTATTTTTAATCTCGATAGAAGGTCTTATTCCATTAGATTACGAATCCAACTGGACTCAGCCATCGCGGTTTGAGTTCCCATATATTTATAATAAATTACGTTTGTTTTTAGTGAAAACATACACATATAAACGTCTGCAGCCCCCATCTTAATGGTAAAAAGTGGTTACAGTGAACACTAGGGTCCGAGGTCACAAATTGTTTATAAGATAATAAGGAAAGTTAGTCATGTATTTGTGTACTCACGGCTATAATTCCAAACGCGGTTAGCAGGACTTCAAAATTAGATTTTTTTCAGCTACTTTTAAAAGTTGATCAGGGATAAACGGTAGTTGGTGATTAGTCTCCCAGCCGTACCTATTGATAATAACCAATACTCTTAGTCACCTCGTACGATTCACGGGCACAAATGGGTAAGTGCTCTAATTAAAAAAGTTTTTGATCAATGATCAAATTGGAGAGTTAGTCTATTCGGCGCCAGAGTCCATCCAAATAAGCAGTGTATATCGTTCATTACGGCCGTGCGGAGGTGAGAGATGTCGGCGAGCGCGCCGCAGCGGGGACTCCCGACAGGGTTGCCAACCCCGCACTAAATTATATTCCGGTCATTATTTTAACACGTCCACACAGCAGGTCGCTATGTCAAATTACTTACCTGTATCTATCCGAAGTTAATCGATGGCAATTGATTGCTTTAGTTCCACTACGTACAAATCGATTTATAGAAACAAAGTTATTTTGATTTTCAATTTTGTTTAGTTTCATGTTTACTTTACAAACATCTAGTGAACCTAATTTTCTTGGTTTTCAAAAGCTTCAATTTTAGTTCATCAAAAATGAAAGCATAAATAAAATAATTGTTCCAAAAGTTTGTCGATAATTTATGCAATCTTGCAGAAACGTTGAAACTAAGTATCCATGGCTGCTGTCTCCGGGGGTCCAAGTGGTGTCTGATCGCGTTGATTTGTGTGCGGTCCCCTGCCGGCCGTATTTGTACAGCAAGTTGCGTGGGCTGACCAGCTATGATGAACAAGTATCGCGGACCTCTGTTCTTCACTTTTACTTGTATCAAACCGGTGTCAATCTTTTATCATGATTTTACTTGTCTTCATACCTGATATAGATTAGCTGCTTGTATCCCTTAGATCATTTAACTCTGAATAATTTGTCCGTGAGTTATTTATATGATTTTTCATTCTCAATATGAAAACATGCAAGGTAAATATGATAACTTTGAACGTAATACAAAGTTGTTATAGTAACACTATTTTATATATATACATACATATACTCACGGCTATACATCCCTTAACGGGGTAGCCAGAGCTTTGGAATTAGAAATTCCTCAGCCACGTTTGGAAGTTGATAAAAATTATATATATACATAAAAACATATACTCACGGCTATAAATCCCTAGAAGGGGTAGCCAGAGCTAAGGAATCAGAAATTCTTCAGCCATTTTTGGAAGTTGTGTGGGGAAAAGATGGTGAAATAAAGGATGGTTAATAAAGGTTGGTGATGGGCAGGGCCGTCTTAAACTAGGCTGGGGCCCTTGGGCACACAAGAATTGGGGGCCCTTTTGGAAAGTTAAAATGCGAATTATAATGACATTTTTTACTAATAAGTATGAGTATGACCACTTATTACAGGTAATCTCATAAAGGTATTATATCTCTATGGGTAATTCAATATAGTATGATATAATATGCCATTAAAAAGTTTGTAAAAAAAATAATACTTTATTTGCGAATATAGGTATTTGACATATTAGATGTTACAACATTTATTTAGACCATGCTATATTCCACCATCTGTGGCATGCAAATCTCTTAAAAATTTCAACAAATCAGAATTTAAAATTATAATGTAACACAGCGACACTTTTTATAAAAAACAAATAATATAATCGTTGGAAAAAATTGTAAACTTAAATAAATAAATACATTGGTAAAATAAATCAAATCCATACACTTAACAAATAAAATCAAAATGTAATGCTGCTGGTTTTTAACACGTTTATATTAGCTTCACCTGTATGTATGTATGGTATGTTAGTATGTATGTAACCGACTTCTTTAAACTCGATTTTACATACATACATACATACACGTACTCACGCCGTTAATTCCCATAGGGGTAGGCAGAGACTATTGATCGCCACTTCGTACGATCCTGGCAAACCTCACTAGCTTCGTCTACATCCATCAATCTTTTCATACATGCTCTTTTATTCTTCATACTTCGGACGCCTGCCTTTTTGAGCACACTCCCAATTTGGTCCAAGTGTGTCCTCCGTGGCCGTCCTCTGCTAACATTACCTTCTACATTAGCTCTATAAATACCTTTTACCAATCTCCTATCATCCATCCTCTCGATGTTCCCAAACCATCTCAATATTCTTTTTTCAATCGTACTTACAATATCATCTTTATCACCGCATCTTTCACGAATCACGTCATTCCTAACACGATCACAAAACCTTACATTACAAACTTTTCTGAGGGACCTTATTTCTACCGTATTCACTCTGCTTTCATGCTTCTTCTGCCACACCCAACATTCGCTGCCATACATAAGCGTAGGGACAAGAACAGCATCATACACAGTCATTCGGGCCTTTTCGGACACCGATTGACTAAACATTAGACTATCCTATCCAGTGCTCCATTAATCGCATTACCCTTTTTCAACACACTTTCCATCTCTAGTAAACACACATCCCAGATTTGAAACACTCCATTTTACCCACTTTAATCGGACCTACTTCGGATTTTTTCGTCTTTAGAGCAACCCACGCTTTTTCAAGATTTTCACCTTATATTGGGAAATATTTTTTAGTTACATATACGTACGGCTATAAATCCCTAGAAGGGGTAGCCAGAGCCAAAGAATTAAAAATTCCTCAGCCACTTTTGGAAATTTTAGTGGGGAAAAGATGGTAAAATGAAGGTTATTGGTGATGGGTCTCCAACCGCATCGCCCAAAAATTCCTTAAAGGCCCCAATACCGTTAGTCGCCTCTTAAGTACACCCACCGGAAGAAATGGGGTAGTGCTATTCTAAGCCGACACTACACAACTTTATTTTTTAGTTAAACTATATTTATTTGGTGACGATTATGATGACGATTTCTTTCTGGATTTCTGTTGACTAAAATTTTCTAATCGATATAATGGCTACGCCATTATACGATATATGCCTTGTAAATACCTTCTGATAAGATCACTAATTGTAATGTGCTCGACAAAAATGTTTTGAGAATAAATGTGTGAGAGTAATTTTCGGTCCTTCGGGGCCCCCTTGGGATTGGGGCCCTGGGCCAGTGCCCCGTGTGCCCTTATGGTAAAGACGGTAATGGTGATGGGTCTCCAACCGCATCGCCCAAAAGGCCCTTAAAAGCCCCAATACCATTAGTCGCTTTTTACGTACACCCACCGTAAGAGGAAGAGATATTATAACCCGACTCTACACAGCTTATATTATAAAAGTTAAAGTACTGACTAAATTGAAATCAAGGAAGCTATCAAGAATACTTCTTCATTTAAAATAAGATCTAAATTAAGTTGAATGCGTCGAAATAATTAGAAAACGTTGTATCTGTAAGTAATGAGTTTCATTATTATCTTAATGGCAGTTTAGTAAAATAAACTCCAAAGTAAAAAGATTGGAACCGGTAAACCCGTAAAATAGTTAACCAAATTTAGTGGAGTTGCGCAAGAGCCTAGCGAGCGCGTGGGATCTATGACACCTCGCAACGGGGGCCCAACACGCCACAGACTAGAACCAACCGACGACTCGTGCGCTCTGACGACGTTTCACCTTATCTACTAAATTTATTTAGACTGTCACTTTATTGCTGTGGATTAAGAATCTTGTTGACATAAATTATTATGTGTACAACCGCTAAAATATGGCCAGTGTCTGAAACATTAAAGACATTTGAGTCTAATTCTGTGATTTATGTTTGTGAACGCACAGTTATAAATTTGTTCGGCCTGACCTTAGACCAGCTATTTGTTGACAAGTAGGTATCTATTTATTAAGAAACGTGTACGCTTAAAAATGACCTTAGAACTTTTGCTGTCATTTTTTATTTCAATTTACAAATGTATCAATAAAGGCCTTAAATAAGTTGTCTTACATTACAGTAAAATATTCATAATAGGATGATGGCACTCTTGCAAATTTGGACGTAGACAAAGACAGTTTTAGTGCAATTTTGTTGCTTTTTATTATATGACTAGAAAAAAATTCTATAGTCATTAGCGTGACGTTAATGTCAAATTTTAAATACTTCGAATATTTTGCATATTTTTCTTTACCACAGTGATACAGACATCACTATTATTATCGATATCACTAAAATTCTATGGAAACGGCAAGGCTTAACAATATTGGTAGGGTGCATTTAGAGAGTTAAAAGTTGACACTCGCTTTATATTAACTCTTTTAATTTACAGATTAGAAAACCCAATTACGTACCAGCTAATAAATTAAGAAATAACGAACGATGATGAGCTGCAAATGTAGTGTCCGGGATATCTGCATATTGATGGCATTTTTGTATCAATTCTAAGACTGCCACATTCTTCGAAACTAGTATTAACACCTTAATGAAGTGGCCGCTAATATATGTTTAAGAATTTTATCGATCTGAACTTAAATGAAACTCTAGAATTTCCAGCAAGCTGTTTGAGAAGAACGCTATGGTTAGCTTTCTCTACAGGTTTTGAATTAGTCGTCCAACTGTGCTATACTAAAATTATCAAATAATTTGCAAATGACATGCTTCGATACTTATGTTTGACATTTTTATAGATATAAACGAAATTTACTACTTTTCTAAATTTTATATGCTGCGGGATAAATCTAAAATGTTTGATTGCTTTGGGTTTACGTTTATAGATGGCGGAAATCTAATCTTAGTCTCTTTTGGAAATTGAATCAGTGATTATGATTCCTAGTCGGACAATTATGAATTTTTCATACAAAGTGTATAATCGTATAAATAATAAAAAAGGAAAAACATGGTAAGTCTATTCAAAACCAATTTAGCCTAGCTAATATTAATTTCTCAATGTAGCCAAGTCTGCGAAACAAATATTATCACTCGCTCTAACAACCCCTAATAAACAATCTGAAGCGACATCACCCCAAAGAAAAAACCACAGAAAGATGAAACAACAGTATAAACTTGAATGTTCATTAAAAAATATTTTTTTAGACATATCATAACAAAAATAGGCCATATGAAATTCAGCAGTGCAATTTTCAATGATATTAATTTTCATGTGGTGCAAATTCACCCTTGACTAAACACTGTTTTGCATTCGTTGCCTTGGTTATTGCATTTGCTTGCAATAAAATTGGTTTATGCAAATACTAATGTAAATTTGAGTGTAAATCAAGAAATATAATCGTATTTTTAGCGCTATTTTCTCTTAACTTTATAGAGATCACAGATAATGTTCTAAAATGCTTACAATAAATCTGCGTTTAATAGAGTCTGGTTTTTAGATTTCGCAGTCTTGATAAAATACAAACATAAGCCGACTTTTTGTTTTGAGTGTTTTATCGGTTTTGCAAACATATCATTCAAGATTTGCAGTTTTTTATCTATTAAAATATTTGCATATATCTAAATTAACTGAACAAAATTTGCAGCATTTAAATCTGGCGGCAGCAAAATAAACAAAAAGCTCATTGACTTCTAAAATTTGGAATCAGTCACGTCATGTCCATGTTACTTTTTTAATTTCAGGATGATAAATTTGGCTTTATTTTTCAAAGTTGATAACTAATACCAGCATCTGTATAAAAAGAGTAGAACCCGGATGTTGACCCAAAATAATTTTACATTACCAAGTCCTTTCTTTATTTTAAACTCTACTTTCAAATCGCCTTAGTCACCTCGTACGATACCATACGGCATAATGCTATTCTTAGCCATCACTACATTTCTTCTTTCCATTTCATGAGTCTTTACTACAAAAAATATGTTGGACGATCCATAAACATGGGTGTAATTATTTTATCTGGTGTATAAATTTCTCTAAATCAACCATCAAAACTTTAATGGTGTGTTCTCAATTACTTTTTTATAGTTCCAAGCATGTAATCTATGGAGTAATAGAGTAGAGCCCATAGATACTTACCTATTATGTGACCGCGCGCAGGGTACCTTCCTCATCACAAATATTGATGGTTCACATTAATCACATGGTATTTGGAACCACCTGCTGTTTTGTTTGATGACTAGTATCTGTCAAATTAATACTATTTTTCAATGTTTCTTGTATGTTGACTTTTGACGTATTGCGCATTTTGGTTTTATAATCTTTTCATTGTTGGTCAGTGTCCGTTGTTTGTTTTAATGGTGGTTTCGTATTATATAAGAAGATTCTGAGTACTATTTAAAATTAAGGGGACTAAACAAATGGTTTAGAATTAAATATAAATATTTTTATCCTTGGGTGTTGTTGGAGGTTAATAAGGGTTTTGGGACTTTTCAGTGTTGGTTTAGCAATAAAGCTGCTGCTGTATTTCCTTAAGCTGTTTTTCCTTAAGCTAGCAAGATATTATGTGTGAAGATTTGTGAATGGCTAAAAGCTAATCATTAAGTTTCGTATCAAAAAGTTTTAATGCTGTAAATCTTCTGAATAAAATAAAAAATAAGGCTTGCAACCTATATCCAACCATCCTAGATATGTCAAGAAAGTTTTTATGAGCAAGCAAACATAACTTATTACATTAGCCTTAAGAAAAGAAAAATTGTATTCATATAAACAATATATACATGTATAATATATATGTAGCTTTTCATAATGACTCGTTTATCTAAATATATTGGCAATACAATACGTGGGTACCTTCTCTGGAAACTAGATGGCGCTTGCCATGTGAGTTCAGGAGTATTGGTACCTCTGCCAACCCCTTCGGGGATAAACGGCGTGAACGTTTATGTTTATGTTTATTGGCAATACAGTTTGCATCATATTTAAGGTTCAGTTTAAGCAAAAAGTGTGTATTCTTAAAATTTGTTTAAAACGTGTTGCTAGGATTTCCCATCACAACTTTCATGTTATACCAGCATAAAATAGCAATTTGTCACTGTTAGCAAATGAATTTAAGTTTAATGAGATTATATAGAAAATAAAAACCACTTGTTGATAACAAACAATTTATTACAAAAAAGGAGTTCAAGAGTTTATCGCCGGTGATTCCTTTCTTCAATTCTTCATCAGGGACACCCACTGAACGCTGAAAATAATTAAAAAGGTATATTAGTGTTACTCTTATTACACGTGATATAGTAAAATTATCTAATTACTAGTCTTAATTGTCTTGTGCCGTGTAGTGCCGGTTTAGAATGTCGCTACCCCTTTCTACAACCACAGGTGTCGTAAGAGGCGACTAAAGGTATTTTATAAATCTGGGGCATTTTATTGGATTTTTGGGCGATGCGGTTTGAGACCCATCACCAAAAACCTTTGTTTTTACCATCTTTTCCCCACTCAACTTCCAAAACTGGCTGAAGAATGTATAATTCCTTAGCTCTGGCTACCCGTTCTGTATGTATGTTAATTGTACTAATATTTGAATAATCTAAATAAGCCATCAGCATAATGGCTGCTATGTTGATGCAAAAAGTTACCATATAGCAAAAGCTACTACCAAGAGGATCACTACTGCCCCGGTTTAGATACTCCGCTTCGGGATTCAATAACCATAAATGTCAAGGGAACCAGCATTGCTATGATATGTATATGATCATGGTGGATATTATGGCTAAGTATTATTTAAGTATTAAGTACAACCTTTACAACTTTTATAGCAGGCAGGAGCCATGAGCTGAATTCCTGGGTAGGGCCAACACCAACGGGTGTTTTCTTGAGTCAAATGTGTTGAAATTATTAATGTTGTTTAACGGTGAGAGAAACTATCATTACTGAGTTAGTCATGTGACAGCATTCACACAGAGCGACTATACGCCTTCTACGTAAGACGTTAATACACTATCCAAGCAAAATAAGGATATTCTGAACAACAAGTGACAAAACTGACACTTTATGTCACTTAGGGGATTTAAAATCAACGATTGAGGTAATCGAAATGAGTATTCAATACTATTTTTATTTGACTTCAGCACTGTTAGTCATAGACCTCCCCAAAGAAACTCAGTATTAACAAATCTTGCGCTGTCCATGTCCACTGGTTTTTCTAGATATTTCGTTGGTGCACCTTTTGGAAGACCTACGTCAACACATGGCCACCAGTCATAAGATTTTAGCTCAAACTGTCCTAATATCTTCTACAGTTCGTTAGTAAAGATTGTTTTTTTTCCCTCATCTAATATTTCTCGTGTCAGTGCAAGCATTCTTCCCAATTATCGATAGTTTTGCTATGAAATTATAAGATATTAACAAGAATTGCCCCAAGGCAAGTTTGAAAGCGGAATGGTGTGCGTGTAAGTCCGCTATAGAACAAATAACGCAGTCATGCGTGTAAAATTGATACCACTTGATTGATGGCTCGAATTTGCAAGTATTGAAGTGATTGATGTGTCAATCTGATTTACAGTTTAATAGTTATCTTTACACTTTTCTACACATACATACATAATATTATATACTTGATGTCATGTAAACGTGGCTTGGCCTGTTCATAATGGTTGTATTTACTCGCAGGTAAGCCGTTTGTTGAAAAAATCTGGTGTTAAAATATAATCTGTCTTTAAGGATCAAGTAGTTAACATATTTGCTGTTCTAATTCAACTGAAATGCGATCATAAATCCACTTACATAGGCAAAGCAGAGTTTGAACCTATCGTCTGCACTGCACAATCTTTTTGTCTGGACTGTGTTATATGTATGTAAATTTCAGGAGACAAGATTAACATTAATGTCAATTAACATTCATCATAAAAAAAAACACCTTACTTTGATGCTATGATTTTTTACTATATTATTTTATAGGGGTGTGTAGAGACTATAGACGGACACCTCTTTGACACTGACAAACTTCTTACCTTTATCTTCTCATACATACTTTACTATTCTTTTCAATCCGTACCTACTCCGAACTTTTTTATCGGTCTTGACAGGTTCGACATGGTCGTACTCTGAAGCATACATACATATACTCACGGCTATAAATCCCAAGAAGGGGTAGCCAGAGCTAAGGAATTGGAAATTCCTTAGCCACTTTTGAAAAGTTGAGTGGGGAAAAGATGGTGAGATTAAGGTGATGGTGATGGGTCCCCAACTGCATCGCCCAAAAATCCCTCAAAAGACCCAATACCGTTAGTCGCCTCTTACGTACACCCACCAGAAGAAATGGAGTAGTGCTATTCTAAGCCGCAACTACACAGTAAAGCGTTTATATATAAATACATGCGAAAGGAGAATGTTATATACACATTATGATTATAAGTTCTGTGTAACACATACAACTATACTGTCTCCATCGAGTCTTTTTTAAGATATAAAAGGGGATGTTCAGATGAATATGACACAATGAGTGGATAAACAAAATAAATTCATTTTCTTCCTTCTACTTATTGTGCCAAAACCATTTACACATCCAATTTTCTATTCCGTAGCGCCAGTGCCAGCATTAGTGTTAGGTTTCACATACATACATCCATATACTCACGTCATTAGTTGCCTTTGGGGTAGGCAGAGACTATCGATCTGCTCATACACTTTTTTTTATTCTTCGTACTTCCGACGCCTGCCTTTTCAGCACACTTACTATTTGGGCCAAATGTGTCCTTCGAGGTATTTCTCTACTAACATAACCATCCACATTGCCTCTGTAAATCGCTTTTACTAATCATAATATCATCCATCTTCTAAGGTGTTTCACATAAGTTTAATGTTATAAGAATAAGCTTTTTGCCGTGTAGTGCCGGCTTAGAATGTCGCTACCCCTTTCTACCCACGGGTGTCGTAAGAGGCGACTAAGGGTATTGGGGCTTTTTATTGGATTTTTGGGCGATGCTGTTGGAGACCCATCACCAAAAACCTTTATTTTACCGCCTTTTCCCCACTCAACTTCCAAAAGTGGCTGAGGAATTTATAATTCCTTGGCTCTGGCTACCCCTTCTAGGGAATTATAGCCGTGAGTATATGTGTATGTGTATATGTGATATTTTTAATAATCGTTAATAGTGATATGACAATCCACCGACGACAACGACATATCGTTGGTTGAACTCGTATTATATAACAGCGCCATCTGTCGGCTAATAAATACAAGTCAAACCACTGTCAGTTGCAACTGTTATCCGCCATCTTTACAGCCAGTTCCGGTGTGTAGTTTATCATGTCATCGCAGTATATCGAAGGTACTTTATTTGTGACACTCGTAATTATGCGACCGCCATATTGGCAGTGCGTTTACACCGTGTTGGACAGAAAGTTTTTAAGAAGCTAGACTCATTTACTGAAATGATGATAAGCTGTGTTGTGTCAGCTTATATGAGGATTAACACATTTCTTTTCTCGGGTGAATTACTAGGCGACCAAAGCTGTCAGACTATTAAGTGGATGTGGATTGGGAGATTCATCAGTAACCATCCTTTTCCCCCATTTATCTTGCAAAAGTGGCTGAGAGAAATTTCGTATTCTGAAACTCTGACAACTCTTTCTGAGGATTTATAGCTATGAGTGTAGTGTAGTGTTGGCTTAGAATAACACTACCCCATTTCTACCCGTGGGTGATCGTAAGAGGCGACTAAGGGTATAGGGGCTTTTTAAGTGATTTTTAGGCGATGTGGTTGTAGACCCGTCACCAAAAACATTTATTATTACCATCTTTTCCCCAATCAACTTCCAAAAGTGGCTGAAGAATTTCTTATTCCAAAGCTCTGGCTAGCCCGTTAAGGGATTTATAGCCGTGAGTAAATGTATGTATGAGTGTATGTATTGTGAAAACTTCATGGAACTCAGTTAGCGAAAACATACGAGTGAGTTTATTCTCGGTCTAGTGGCCATATGTCATACAGTGTTATTGGTAACAGAGGTTAAGTGATAATCATATTAATTGCTATCATTATCCTGGCTGGTACCAAGGAACACATCTTAATATGTGTTTTTGCTTACATTGGATGATAGTAAGACTAACGGTATTGGGGCTTTTAAGGGATTTTTGGGCGATGCGGTTGGAGACCCGTCACCAACAACCTTAATTTTACCATCTTTTCCTCACACAACTCTCCAAAAGTGGCTGAGGAATTTCTGATTCCTTAGCTCTGGCTACCCGTTCTAGGGATTTATAGCCGTGAGTATATGTATGTATGTATGTGGATGATAGTAAAGTGCCGTAGTTTACGATTGAGTGATGTTGTTTTTATCCATCGCCAGATTCCACAAACATAATTTCCTCGATTTCAGGTATCATTAAATTAATTATAAAAAACATTTATCTTTGATATAAAATAAATATTTTTAATGAACCCGACACAAAAATAATGAAACCACATAACGATTTTGACACTATCATAATCATAAGACCGTAAAAGGATGACCAGGTGTATAAAATACTCCAAAGTGCCGAAAGTTGGTCACCACTCGCCCCTCTGCTCAAAACATATACAATTATAAGCCACGGTAATTTTAAGCCACCATTTAACGTTTCCACCTGTTATCACTGGAACGGTGACATCCAATTATATATCTTGTATTACGCACTATCGTAAATAATCGTTCTTATGCCTTTTAGGTTCATTATATCTTGTACATATACTGTACTGTCATATACTCACGGGTGAAAAATTGCAAAAAGTGAAAGATAGAGTTTCGGAATCAGAAACTCCATAGTAACTTTAAGAAGTTACATAAATACATATACTCACGGCTATAAATCTCTAGAAGGGGTAGCCAGAGCTAAGGAATTCGAAATTCCTCAGCCACGTTTGGAAAGTTGAGTGGGGAAAAGATGGTAAAATAAAGGTTGTTGGTGATGGGTCTCCAACCGCATCGCCCAAAAATCCCTTAAAAGCCCCAATACCGTTAGTCGCCTCTTACGATCACCCACGGGAAGAAATGGGGTAGTGCTACACAGCAAACAATAACTAAAAAAGCCCTTTATGTTGCCTCCTACGACAACCCACAGGAGAAGTCCACATGTAAAATATACTCTTGCGACAGAGCGTTTTGGTACAAAACGTTGATAGCCCTACCCCCTTCTTTATCTTATAAATAAACCCGTCCGGGCAAAAACTGGGTACTCTGAATATCAGTTAACTTGATGTTGTGAGAAGTTCTGAAGAATTTGAACTTTGTTTATTATATTTTAAAATTAAGTGCTAATGACCAATTATAACAAGTTTTTTTTTTATTAAAGCTTATTTTCTTAAAAAAAATACTTACCTAACATACTTACCCTTTTCTTTCGTAGGCATAGTTCCCCCATCAATCATTTGAGTCAAAATCATATCAGCATTCTCATCCTTATATACTTACTTATGATGAAGTCAATTTTTATTTCATATGATATTCTGTTATTTTCAAACAAAACATGCAGGATTTATGAATCGGAAAAACCATTGCGTTTTATTAAGAAAATTTATTCTACTCGCTACCCCGTTTTAATACGCATAACCATGTATACGTATGTATTGTTCTTTGCTTACAAGATTATACAAGTGTATTATCTCCTAATAATGTCGGCTTGTTTTAAAGAAATTACGTTACATTGTCATATGACCTAAAAAGTTTGTCCTAAAGCAAAATTCATATCTAATTACTTTTGTTTATTTTTATGCATTATTTTTCTTGCTCTTTTCTCTTTTATTCTCTCCTTCCAAAAATAAATAGTGTTGTTTTTGTTACCGTTTAAGAGATTAAAATATTTTAACAGATGCTATACTTTTTATTATCACAACCTTTTTACATTAAACTCAAATGCTGAGGGGTCCATCAGAGTAATTTAGTAAAAGATTATTTTGTATAAAATAATAATATTTAATGTTAAAAACTATTACTTATTCCTACTATACCCAAACTAAATTAAAATAATAGAGCTGCAACAAATTACAAGTTCATTCCTCTGTCACGCCATGTATGTACGGCGGCCATTATCAACCGACCTTATTGCAGGACTGAAAAAACTTATACGAACTCAGTAATTAATCCTTTACAAATAACATACTCTGTGATATATTGTGCGGCACGAGGACTGAAAATTACAGACAAAACTGATCTTTATTACAAAGACATTAAAGCACTTGAACATTAGCTCTCATTCGTCCTCGAGTGTTCGCTGCAAACGCCTTAGCAGTTCAAGTGTTATTTTTTTAAATACTAACTAATTTCTATAGTTCTTAAGTCAGTGCAGTAAGACGTAGTTTTGAATACCTTTCATTATGTGACCTAGTTTTGGTTTGTAAACTGTAGTGTAGACGTGTAATTTCTTTACGTGAGATTTTCAAATAAACCAGAAATAATATCGCAGTGCACATAAAAGAAAAAAAGAAAAGCTATTAAAGTTATGTTGGACTATTTTTTTTCCCACAATTTTATAATTCAACAGTTCATGGTTATCGTATCAATAACAAACAAATACCATGCATATGATTTGGCAATTCGATGTATAATAAAATTCCGAAAAAAACCCGAACCAGCAAAGTAAGGTCGGCCATAATCGTAAAACAATTAGATTAGAATAGCTGCGAGGCAAACCGCGGAAAACTGCTATTAAATACGATAGCCGTGTTATTAAATTACTTTTAAACATGTATTATTTTCATGTAATCTTTAAGTCGCATTGGCTGTTGTATCAAAAAAGAGTATCACAAAATGTGAAACAAAAACAAAATAAATGGGACATATCAGGTTTTAGAATATTTTTCCTTAGTTCCATTCACTAAAAATGACTGAAATCAAATAATAAATGTTAAGTTATTTAGAACCGATTACTACTTATGCATATGTTAATTCAAAGAAAATGTATAAGATACTTTTTTTATCGAAATAGTATTGTAATTCATCGCATTATAATATCCTCTACAATTATCTAAATGAAATGGAAGCAAAAACTATTAAAGACAGTAACCTCATAGTAACATATCAACATCAACCTACACACCGACAAAATGAGTTTGATTGATTCTAATTAAAGGTTCTTTATCTTGACCAACCTGCTTGCTGCCATTGCCAAGAGACTGGCCAGTGAATTTAACCTCTATTTGCATTTCCTCATAAAAATAAACATTGAAAAATTGTGCGTATGTGTGTGTAAGAAGTTTTTGATTTTCTATAAGACTGTTTACTAGAATCTGTTAACTATATACAAATATTTTATTTTAGACGTTTAAAACAAGAAAAATCTACTAATAAATGATTGAGGCTATCATATTATTACTAGTAATTATAAATATAAATTGTTATGGAGAGAAGAGAAGGTATGTATTCCCCTCTTCTACAATGACTTTTCGGAATTTATAGCAGTTAAATTATTAAAACTTATTTAAGTACAGACATGAACTACAACACAATTGAATTTACCCAATATAGAGTAGCCAAAACTTTAGAACATATAATTTCTCTGCCATTACTAGTGAAAAATATGAGGAATTGAACCATATTTATTGATTCGTACTTTTAGAAGCCTCAAACTTCTAAGATAATTTACATCAACGTGAAGAAATAGATTAATGCTTTTTTAAATCGGAACGGCTTTTCATCCCGATAGTTTTATAATAATTGGTCTACCAAACAAGTAAGCGTTCCCAACCATAACCCGAACAACTCATAACCAATAATTTGCATCGAATTGACAAACAATATCATTATGTAAATTAAAACTAACGATTCAATCAAATGAAATCGAGAGCGAACCGAGAACTCGATAGATTAATTATGAAAATGAGGCATATTTAACTGCAATCGATTTTTAATCGAGTCAAATATTTACTACTTTTTGTTGCGAGGCATTTCGCTAAGACTGGTAGTCTTGCGATAATTAGTATGTCTATGGTAAAATATGCTAAATTAATGCAAGTTTTTTAGATTAGTCTCAAACTAAATAATTACAGTCTTTAACAAGTATTTTACATAATCTAGATAAAACAATTTATAAAAGATGTATTTTGAGAAGATGTTAGTTTGATTTATATATTTTCACTTCAAAATTGTTTTTCAGTTTAAATGGTATTTGAGTGATAGTTTTTGCAATTTCTCCTTTATACATAATCACGTATTGTTTTTTTTAAACCTAGTTATGCACTACTCTCAACTGTCTCCTGACCTATCTCTATGCTATATCATTTATCGCTTATTATTCAAATATTTATTACAAATCCATATTCCTCTATTTAAGTCACACAATTAAAATCAATAAAATATTCCTCCTTTCAAAAAAACACTTAACATTACAAAATAAAACATTAAACCCTTAAACGGCACTTACAATGTGATCCGTCTAGAAACGTCAGTTACAAGACCAATAACACAAAATAGCATCTAATAGAATAATGGCTTAGCATCAACACATTGGGAGCGTCCAATTGTTGTGTCTAGACAGACAAATGAGGAAGACAGGATATTGTTAGATGATCACCAGCGGGTTCCCAGGCTTAACCGTGTTGGGTTCATCTTTGTTCTTATTGAAACTGGTGGAGAAATAATTCCTACTTACTGGTCTCCGTATATATTTCCTTGTCTTGTCCTTTCGATTCTTATTTAAGGGTTATATTCTGTTTCAGCTACATTTCTATATTCCAGATTTACGTATTTTTGCTGTGTATTGTCGGCTTAGAACAGCACTACCCCATTTCTTCCGGTGGGTGTACGTAAGAGGCGACTAACGGTATTGGGGCTTTTAAGGGATTTTTGGGCGATGCGGTTGGAGACCCATCACCAACAACCTTTATTTCACCATCTTTTCCCCACGCAACTTCCGAAGGTGGCTGAGGAATGTCTCATTCCCTAGCTCTGGCTTCCCCTTCAAGGGATTTATAGCCGTGAGTATATGTATGTATGTATGTATAAATAAGTATCAGCCAAATGAATGGTATGAGTGCTTATTCTATTTAATACCTAATCTTTTTTTTACGCTTATCTACCAACTTATTGACTTGACTATAAGAAAACGCTGTAGTTTGAATTCACCTTAAACATTCAATAAAAACCTCACGAGAGTTGCAATATTCATAAATATTTTCAAACATGCTCTTTTATTTCTACATACTTAAGAGGCTTGCTTGATTCACATAGCACATTCTCTATTTCATCTTAACGTGTCCTCCGACGTAGTCTGCTACTGACATAAACATCTCTACTGGCTCTATATATCTCTTCTATCAATAAGTTTTGGAAGATCCGCTCCATGTGCCCAAACGATCAAATATGATATATACTACTTCAATTCCTGGATGTCATAACCAGCCAGCTGCGCTCTCCCACATTTATATCACAGCGCCATCTATTGGTTTGTTTATTAAATTAGATCAAAACAAACCCTCAGCAAAAAACTTAATCATTTTAATAATTATCTATTATTTAGACAAGTTCTAATTTGGTTAAAGTTATCTTAATCTAATTAATTTAAAATTTTACCGTTTGAGTTCAGCATTTACATGATCAATATAAATTTCCTTAGTCTCAAACGTTTATTATGTAATGTAAACTATTTACTATATCGTCGATTTAATACGAGTTAGAGTTTACTAACTTTGGAGCTATCATGATCTATGTAATATGACATACATACACATATATATACTCACACCGTTAGTTCCCATTGGGGTAGGTAATATGACTGTATGCATTTATAAAAACACTCTATCTCCTACTTTCTATAATGATGTTATTCTATTGTAACCCAACACAAGACAATTACAATTGACTAAATACCAAACAGGACATAGTGATGGCGTGTAAATATGATTATTGTCGGAGATTCGTGACAACTAAAAGAGGATATCTTTACTTTTTGCCGCGTAATTATTTTCTTCTTCATGGGACCGCAGTAGCGTGATAAGGTCTTCGTAGGGTCATGGACCATCATTATTTGTCACAAATATTCACACGGTATCGACTTATAGGATTTATTGTTTCTTAGTCATCTTTGTACATGCGTTTTTTGTGCCATACCTTTAATATAGCTAGGCAAATTAGTTGATAATTAGCAATAAGATTTAGGGTCATATGTAATATGTTTGATTCTTGCAATTTGGTAGGCCTAGAATAGCACTACCCTAAAGCATTCCATGGTGTCGTGCGAGTTGTGTATGGTATCAGAAGAAATATATTCTAGTACCCTTAATTAAATGCAGTTATGATCGCATATTATGGACAAACCTGACTAATAGAGTGACGGCATAAGGATAATGAATGAGGGTTTAAGATGATGCAATTTCATGTTGGTTCTTTGATCAGTGTAAAAGATTTACTTAAACCTCTGCATCCCCAAAATGTAACAGAATAACGGAGCAGGGTGATTGTAAAAGTAATTAATAGTATGGTACAAAGTACAATATATAATAGAAAATATACATTATTATATAACGAAAGTTTTTTTCTATATCAACCATTGATATAAAATCATTTGCAATGCTTTCCAAGAATTATGTTTCTGTAGTAAGGTATTGATGGGAATTCTATTAATGTGGTTAATAGATTTAACAGTCAGTTAACACGCTATCAATAGTCTGATAATATTTTCTGATGGCATATTCGTTGCCGTGTAGTGCCAGCTTAGAATATCACTACCCCTATGGGTGTCGTAAGAGGCGACTAACGGTATGGGGCATTTTAAGTGGTTTTTGGGCGATGCGGTTGAAGACCCATCACCAACGATACTTTATTTCTACTAGCTTCCCCTATGTGGCTGCGAAGTTTTTAGCTCTGACGCTCTGGCTACCCCTTTTTAGAATTTATAGCCGTGAGTATCAAGTAAGTAATATGTTATTGTAGTGTAGGCTTTGAGGACGTTCATAGGTGTTTATTTATTGTATTACATTTTCTAAACCTGGCTAGGAATTTGAAAATTTAGCAATTTTATTTTGAAAGCATAGTTGTACGTACTTTTATGTGCAGTAACGTAACGATGTAAGAAATTATTCCCAAAAACTGAATAATTAAACTCCTGTCTACACCAACTTTGAATATAGTCGTGAAGTTATAAATCTATGTATAGGCAATTGATGAATTCGATTAATGTCAACTAGGTCCATATAACCTCATGAATAGGTGTCAATTGCCTTAACTGGGTCATTAGACCGATTGAATATGCTATACCATAGGTGATTTAGATACCCGCGATAATTTGTTAGGGTATCTGATTACTCCTTTACAGATACAGTCGTTAAGATGGTTTCAAATGATAAAAACATAATATACAACCTATTTGGACGTCAAATAATAAAACTGTGTTTTGGATTTGAGATAATTTCTGTGAATGAGAGAAGTTTTTTAGTTCAATAAACATACCGCTCATTTCCATCAGAATCGTATAAAGTGGCAATCGATATTCTCTGCCTACCCCAATGGGAACTCATGGCGTGAGTATATGTATGTATGTAAGTAGGTTTCGTTAGTTTTACCAGCAACTTATAGATTTGCAAATTTTAAGATCCTTCTAAACGGCTTTTTTGCATCTCTTGCTTTGAATTTTATCACATTTATTATGCCTTAACACTTTATCAAACCGTTTTCTATCTGAAAACAATTCCATTGATTTCAATAGATATTGAGCTCTATTTCATGTTATTTAATTATCATAATTTATTTTAGTGTAAGATGACCAACAATACCAACAAGGTACCAACAAAAAATACTATTAAAATGTTTTTAATCACATAAAAAATATGTTAACCATTTAAGTTCAAAAGCAGATTTGGTTACGTAGACAGTAATTCAATTAAAGCTATTATTTATAAAAACGAGTTACAGTTATTGTAAGAAGAGTTCCAATTCTCATAAAACTTCAATTGAATCTGTATTAGTGTCTCATTGATTACGTTTATTTAATGACTACAAGGTAATTGTTAGTCGAAAGGTGACAAGTGCATGCAATCGTATATAATCATGGCTATATTCTCAAAAAGGGTAGTCACAGTTTTGACAACTTAACTATTACATACAAACTACTACTACAGTGGTTTTTCTAACTGAAGACTATCCCATTTTAACAAATTATATTTTTTATCGATTATTACAAATCAAGCAATATTGTCATTTAAATAAAAAATATAGTTGTATATTGAAATAAATAATAAAGGCTTAGAATATCACGACCCTTTTATTTCCATGGGTACGAGGAACTTAAGATGTTTGGGCTTTTAAAATGATTGTTAGATGATGTTTGTTTTTCAGATAGAATGTTTTAATTTCTTATTCTGAAACTCTGACTACCTTTTTGGGATTTAAAGATAGATTGGGATAGATATATTGTGTTACGCGTAGTGAAATATATCGACGCTTCTATAATATCCCGTAACTATATACTATATATATATATATAACTATACATCATTCCAAGGAATGTCTTAATTATTTTAATCTAAATCTTAAAATCGGTGTTAACCGGATGGATAATACAAAAATAATTTAGCAGAATAAGGCTTTAAACTTGCCAACTTGGGTCTCAATTATTCGTACATTAACTTTGTTTAATTAAGCAACGGCCAAGTCAAAGATAAGCACATCCGAATGATAACTTGAAATTCACTTATCAGCCACAACTTAATTGACACTTAAAAGAAAAACTTTGATTAACTGTAATTACTAGACGAGGAATTACATTCACGAATTCTGATATTGAAATTACTTTAGTATTTCTAAATATATTTGATACAACTAAGGTTTTTTACCTAAGGATGCACATACTTTCACATGCAGTATATATTTTGATAATATTGCGCCTAAATCCCTTATTTAATGATTATTTTAATTACGCATAACAATTACATTTTTTTTAGTAATTCCATGCGATTTAATTTATAACAATGATTATGTAGTATTTTTGTTACTCCTGAAGATTAAGTATTTCTTCTTAATACTGACTTACGATTACTTTTAATCTATTAAAATTTTGTAATTTTAATATAATTAATCCATGTCTTTATAATTCATACTAGATATTTGATGAAATAGTTCGCTTGGCGAGTGGAGTAGAGGATCTCTTTGGAAGGTTTATGTCAATCTGAGGATTTTTATTGGATGGGATGATAATTAATCAAAAAGTATTTGTGTTAGGTTATATAGATTTAAGTAATTTTTACTATCACGGTATTCAACGTAGAAACAACAGGTTCCAACTCTCGTAAGCTACGAAATTAGTTTAAACATATACTGATATCTTTTGACTATCTTTACATCAACCCATAAACCGAAACTGTCCTTCCCACATAAACATGAAAAATATTGATCGAAATTATAATGAAGTTAAAACTTTACGGTTTTACACCTTGCAGTGTTGTAATCGTGACCAAAAAAGTAGTGACGAAAACGGGGCTTCGAAGGCGCATAGTTTGTAGGCCGTAAGGCGAAGCCGCGGGGCTCGAACCGGGACCGCTCGCGGCGGGACGACAACACCATAAATTTAATCCAACATGCTTCGATAAAGGTGGCCTTTACGCACCTGCCGGAGAGCCTCTCGGAAATATTTTACGGTTAAAACGCAGAAAAATATTCCGATATTATACTTTAATGACTTTGTTTCTTTTGTGTCGGTTGATTGTGGTTGTGAAATATGATGTTTGAAACATAAGTGTTGGTTTAGAAAAGCTCTTATCTATTTATTGTATAGCAGTCGTGTGAGATACCAAAAGATCTGCAGTTTTTATAATTATTTGTAGATTATAAGTTATACTATAGGAATAATTGTCTGGTGAGGATTTTTCTTCTCACGTTATGTGATTGGTTTTTGTGATGGACAATTTATTTTAATTATGTCAAACTAGCGTTTGGTTTGGTCGCATAGAAAATCTTTTGTAAAGTAAAAACATGTTTATAAACTGAAATTGTACAATCCATATTTTGAAAAAATGAAAAAATGTGAATGTAAAGAGTTTCTTTGTTGCTTCTTCTCTTTACGAACACCTTCCGAAGCAACGGATTAACGATTAATTTAAAACTTTGACGTTCAAAAAATGTTAGTATTTAACTTTATTTTGAAAAATAAACTTTTTGACATTTTTTTTTTGACTTTACTTTATTTTACAATGTTTTACATTACTAATTTCCAAAATTGGCCGAGAAACAAAATAGTTCCGAAGCTGTGACTCCCCTGTAATTTTTTAAAACTAATATTCTTCTAGCAATAAATTGTGACCCATCAAAACTGAACACATCTGGATAAAATTGTGCATTTAAAGTTTTTCATATGCATGAAAACATGCTAACTGGCAGAACATTATAATTTTGAACACTCAGCAGAGAATATAATGCACAACCATTTCCTATATGTATACAGCTTTTTCTTGGCAAAATTACTCTTTAAAATGCCTAACATATAAAGAAACATAGACAAACTATAATATGCAGACGAACAATTTTCATATTGTGGCAATACTTGCAGTATGGTTATATCTTGGAGATATATATTAAAATTACAATAAAATATGGAAAACTAACTACTAATACCTCATCATGTTCCATATAACATAACATCATGCCCACAATCCCATGATAACGATAGAGGCAAAATGTGGATACTTTTTATAATTCTATGCTACAAAAAATTACATGGAGGATATAAATATATCCTTTAACCACTCCTTAACGAAAATACGTCGCAAAGTTGCGTGTGTATACCAGACATATTTTCCAACTTTTCAGAAAACACAGTCTTTACAATCGGTGATGATAAAGAATGTCTGACTTTATGTTAAGGTCGTGTGAGTCGATGCCACAGTCAGCCTTGGAGGCTCTATTGTCATAGCCTTTTGTTGAATTCGCTATACATTAGCTGCGATAAGAGACAAGGGTTTACTGGCAAAAAATGTTCAGTTCTTTTAACTGAAATAGGAATGAAATGAGGCTTATGTGTATATGAGCGATGGTATTAATCTTACCTGTTTGTCTTATTCAAATATATAAATATGGTTGGTATATTTGTCTGGAAGAGATCGCTTTTAGCGATAAGACCGCCAATTGTACCTCATACATGCTCTTTTATTCTTCATACTGCGGACTCCTGCCTTTTTGAGCACATGTTCTATTTGATCCAAATGTGTCCTCCGAAAAGAAAAGCATGTATGAAAAGATTGATGGATGTAAACGAAGCCAGAGAGGTTTGTCAGGATCGTACAAAGTGGCGATCGATAGTCTCTGCCTACCCCAATGGGAACTAACGGCGTGAGAATATGTATGTATGTATGTATGTTGTACCTCACTGTAAACTGTTTGATCATATTATTATTTTTGTAAATTTGTGTTTGATGTGCAATAAAGAGTTATTCTATTCTATATTTATAATTCTGAAAGTGATTCCTACCCTTTGAAAGATCTGTGATATACTATATCTATGTATTTTAAAACAAAATCATCGATTATGTCGCCTTGTATGTAATTGTCTTTACTTTTCTCGGATTGTAAATTAAAAGATGAGGACTTGGCTTCAAAGCCTAAACCATGAGTTATTCAATAGGCATTGGTAATTAATGATGTGTTGCGTCGGTTTGGAGTAGCAGAACTCCAATTTCTTCGAAACAGTCGCAGACGTGTTTAGTATTTATCAGCTCTGCAATGATTCTTCTTCTCGCCGTTTTTGTCCGTCGAAAAGTTGAACCTGAATTTCTGGCTATACCTTACCTATAGCCGCCAGTACTTATATAAATATTTTTTGTAACAATAGGAGTAAGTTATGTGATGATTATATAATTAATCAATAAAATAATTTGAATTATTTTTTTAATGGGATGAAATTTGTAATATAATGAACAAAAGTGAATAAAATATTCATTTGAGACCTTATTTCATTGTTAATTCAAACGCTGTTATCGGCTATCTTCTAATTTTTTTATATATTTTAACAAACTAAAGAGTTTTGTTTTAATTTATAATTTCACTAAATTCTTTATCTCAGTTTGTAAGAAATGTAAATTTAGTGAAAACGCTTCATCAGTACTAACACGAATTATTTGCATTTACTAGTTCCGGTATAAATAAATCGGTAAAAAATCGTTTTTCCAAATAATAGAGATAAACCATTTGTTTTGTGTCATTTCCAGCATTATTTATACAAAAAATACATGTATGACGCCGAATTTCACGTGATATTTAACTTAAACAATAAGCTACTGAACGTTGTTTCATTTTTTGGATATATATTACTTTCAAATTTATATAAACCAAAATTTCATATATTTGCTTAGTTTTTGTAGATAGAGCCTTTCGATTATTTGTAGCTAATCTTACATAATATGATTAAATAAAACTTGTTGAGGTAACTTTGTTTCACAAAAATCATTGTTGGGAAACTGGCTTCACAATGTCTATGCAAAGGTTGACCATCAAATAATGCTGTGTGATTGAAAATTCACTGCTTACTGAAAAGTTTTGTTTAAATATTTGAGTACGTTATATATTTTAAAGTATGTTTTTAAATTAACAGTTAGTTATTTTTAGTTTTTAAACTTGCAAAAGAAGCTATGCTTCATCAGCCCGTTGGAATGTCCAGCTAAGTTGAACATAAAGTGACAGAAGGCTTGTCACGACAAACGGTTTTTGCTTCATTCAGCCATTTGGCATGTTTTGCTGCAAGGTGCAAAAACAAGCTTCTTGCATTAGGGAGAAAGTTACGTAGTACGTGGAACAGAATACGGTTTGCACTCATAAATTTAGCTAGTGAGCGCAAAAAACAAGCGCAAAATAGTGTATGTGGTTTTCATAAATAAATTATACTTCGAAATATTATTTTGTTTGGTTTTTTACTGGTGTTAACGCAAAATTATTAGATTATTTACGAAAAATACATAGTTTGTTAAAGCATATTTTAATAATGTGTTTTTGTGCGCTTAAATTTTATAGAAAGATTAAATGATCTGCCTAAGAATCTATATCAATAAATACCGTAGCTTTGTGATTTATTTAACATTTGTATTATACAAATCTTTACGATTTCATTTTATTATGTGATTTATTGAATTGAATAGAAATAATTTATCAACCTTCATATTTTAGTTTAAAGATCTATAAACTGGTTAATTAAAAAAATATAATACTAAACCACATAATATAGACTTTTAAAATTTTATTAAATTTATTTTATGCTATTAATTCAAGTAATTTATAATGATTATTAAAATAGCACGATATAATAAATAATAACTTGAAAAAAACTATGTAAAATATTGCTGTATGTTTTTAAAAACTAGATAAGTACTTTTTATAATAGAAGATGTTTTATTTCAATTAGCATTTTAGTTGCATTGATCTATCTTCAAATTAATAACTGTTCCAAAAACATACTTGTGATTAATAAACACGGTTGTACTTTTAGTATTAATGTATATTTATTTTTATTTTCAGTAAAAACGTTTTTAAGAATGGTTTTTTTTGTGTTTTCATATTAAGATAGTTATATTGCTGTTTGTTCTCATACATATACTCACAGAATTATGCGATGAGAGGTTTATAACAATATTGCACTTACAATAACTTAAAAGAACCCAAACCTTACATTCGTCTTTTACAATAATTGATAGTCATCGTTTTTCGTTAAACTTTAAAGGAAAAAAAACATCTCATCGACATTTTTAAACCCTTTTTTTTGTTAGTATTTTATATTATTTGGCAAATCATTTTTTTTTATTCAGCATTAGATCAATCAGAAATTGAACAACCGATGCAGATTTCATCCGGATATTGGTATTTAAAAGCATTTACTGAGCGAAATCATTGATCATAATGGATGTTTAAGTGGTTAATTAAGTTTAATAGTTTGTCGGCAGTGCTAAGTAGCGCCATTGTGCAACGCACCGATTTCTGATGCTTATAATTCTTATTAACACTTTTATAACACTTGTTTACTTATCAGAGCATTCGGATTTCGTTAACGATTTGACTTGAGTTGAGACGGCTTTCTTAAGTATTTTTGATCAAAAAGATTTTTTATTTCTTTTCGAATTTCATTTTCGTACTATAGGTAATATTTGACAGAGTATTAATCTATGTTTTTTTGTTTATTTAGTAGAAGTCATAATAACTTTTGATTCAATTAAATCTAATAAGTTTTTCTTTTTCTTGACGTTTCAAAAGAAAAACATTTGAAATATATGCTTTTAGGATACTTAGCAAATCAATTGAATATACAAGTTTTTTTCTATTCTCATCAATTATATCTGAATTTAGTGTAAATCAAAAATAATATGATCACGATAACATATATATTTATAAACTTATTGCGATGATTCAAGGTGAGGGAATAATAAACATAATGAAATAATACGAAAAAATATTTAACAACTGCAACAGTCTTTAATACCAATAGTTCACAGAGCTTAATGTACCATTTCTCACCTACCTAGCTATACCTAATATTTACTAATCTGACTTTATACACAACTTAAAACTACGTTATATAAAAATATCTCACTTCATTACTAAACCATCCAAGACATTATTTGGAAATTGCTTTAATATTACCACAAATACAAGACATGTACTACATACATACATTCCAAATTACATCATGTTAAAAAAGGGTTTCGTTTTTGAGAAGGTTTAGGTACAGCCGCTACCGTCGGCGAAATACCTGTAGGCTGTAGGCCTACTCTTGAAACGGCCCGATGTACAACGGCAGACAAAATGCAATAGGCAAAAGTGATTCGCTTAATTTTCATTTTAAAAGGACCAAATTTGAAAGATTTTAATAATATTATCAATACATAATTTACGAAATCTGAAATTGTTCGAAGTGTATTTGGAATCTATTAGAAACTTCAAATATGCGATGATTTAAAAACAAAGCTACAAAAAACGTCGGATACATCGTTTATAACATCTTTTTCTCAAACAAAAACAGCGAAACGTATTTTTTAAGCAGACGCATTCAATCTGAGATCGGACCATTTTGTGACGAAATTCGGTCTCTACCTGCTCCAACATTCATAAATTAAACAAATAACATAAAAAGCTTATAAGATACACTTCTTTCAGCCCTATTTTGACCTATTGACCGAAAACTTGTCTACAAAAGTAAGAGGTCTCGAATATAAAGTTGGAAGAATTCACATTAACTTAGAAAATGTTTGTTAAGGAGATATACTTCCGACACAATAGCTTATACTTAAACTAACAATGTTGTATTTTATACAATTCGTTATGTGCACTGCGATAAAAACATATCAAATAAAATGAAATTTATCTTATAAAAATATAAATAAATGAAACTCCGCGAATTTAGTGATGTGAGTCCGAAACACATAATTTGAGATAGTTTAGTTACAAAGTTTGGTTTGGCGAGGTGGGCACGTTTGGCAACAATAGCCTCTTATACTGCCTACCTACTCCCTACAATATCTCACGCAAAGAATACAAGGCATCATTCAGGACATGAATAAAAGTCATTTGAATGTTTCAATTTCTATAAAGAACTTTTTTAATATATATCATTATCATACGTCGTCGGTACATTATTTATATAGAAAAAATAATTATTTTTACAAGTTTAAGTACCAAGGTTGGCCACAAATACATATAAACGAAAACAATAAAACAAAAACAGGAATAAACCATTTTGGCATCGTGTCTGCATTCTTTTAATAATATTTTTAATAAGTTATGTGTCGGACCTATGTTTTGTTTGACGTGGCGGGTAAATTAAGAAAAGAGTGAGTCGAGACAAGGGCGTCTACTATGAATATGATCTTTACAGACCGGGGTCTACTTGGGTCTACAGTGGGCCAGTCTGGCAGTCGATCCCGCTGGTCGTTTAATTACCTCTCTACGGCATTTATACATTATTTTAGGTACATAAAAACAAACTTAAGAAATTGCACCTAATGACTCACTCGAATTCATCTTACAAAACAAAGCTTTGACCCGATTTATAATAACTCTCATTCCATTGCTAATTACAATAGTAGCAACAATTTAAATATAATCCACACCACAGTGACTTCCTACTCGCGGGTCGGTATATGAACATCGTTATCAATAGTATCCTCTATAAATAAATTCGATGAAATCGTCTCTTAGAAAATGTCGGGCTCTAGGCGGTCTCGGCCGGGCATAGTCTACTTACCGGGTTCGGCGACCGCGGCCCGGCGCAGACTCCTCTTCCTCGATAAGCTCAAATATCAATTAGACTATCTACTACGATCCGTGCAAACTGAACACTCGACACTGAGCCTACCGCGGCCGCGACCCTCCGTATAAACGATTACTGGCTTCAATCTTACTCACATAATTAATTAATGACTTCACTGGACCGGCGGCGGTCTCGCGTCGAAATTAAAGAACAACTTAACATTATGGTATCGTCATTGTCGCACTTGTCGCTGGGCACAGTTTATGTACAGATGAGCGGCGCACTATGGACAGGCGAGTCGCGGGCGGGCGCTAGTGCGGCTCGTAGTAGCGCGGCGGCGGCGCCCACCCGGCGAACTGTTAGTGGGCGGCCAGCGAGTGCGCGCCCGGCAGCGTCTGCGGCGACAGCCCGGGGGAGTGCGAGTGCGAGTGCGTCATCGGCGACACGTCGTGCCCGTAGTGGTGCCCCATGCCGTCCATCATGTCGCCGCCCAGCGTGTTCGGCGGCGTCATGCGCTTCTCCTTCTGCCTCCGATTGCAGAACCACACCCGCACTACCTCCTTCTCCAGCTGCAGCGAGTCCGCCAGCGACGTGATCTCCTGCGCCGACGGCTTCGGCTGCTTGTGGAAGTGCTGCTCGAGCGCGCCCTTCACCGACACCTCTATCGACGTGCGCTTCTTTCTCTTGCGGCCCTGCGCCGCGATCTTGTCTATGCTCGTCGGACTGCCCGTCGTCGAGTCCGCCTCCTCGAGCCACTTCTGAAGGAGCGGCTTCAACTTGCACATATTTTTGAAACTTAGCTGCAACGCCTCGAACCTGCAGATGGTCGTTTGCGAGAACACGTTGCCGTAGAGCGTGCCGAGCGCGAGGCCGACGTCGGCCTGCGTGAAGCCGAGCTTGATCCGGCGCTGCTTGAACTGCTTGGCGAAGGCCTCGAGATCGTCGCTCGTCGGCGTGTCCTCCTCCGGCTGGTCGCGCTCCATGGCGTGGTGGTGGTGGTGCGGCGACGGCTGCATGTCGCGCAGCATGTGGTGCTGGTGCACGGGGTAGCCGGCGTGCAGCACGGGCGAGCCGCCGTAGTGCGCGGGCACCACGGGCGCGTGCCAGCCGTGCGGCGCGTGCAGGCGCGGGTCGGGCGGCTTCACGTCGCTCTGGTGCTGCCACGGGTCGGCGGGCAGCCAGCCGCCGCCCAGCACGGGCGCGGCCGGCGACGGCGACTGCAGGTGGTGCTGGTACTTCATGTCGTGCTCGTGACGCGGCGACGCGGCGTGGTACGGACCCAGCCCCAGGTCCAGGTCCGCAGACATGTACGTGGTGGCCGCCATGGCGCCGTACCGCAGGTCCACGGTGGACGGCGTGGCGCCGGCTCGAGAGCGCGCGCCCTCGACTGGCTGCGACGGGGGAACCACAGTCGCGGCGGACTGACATGCGCGTGTTCGCGACGACCGCGAGCAC